>MU008196.1:0-714176 GCA_010909165.1 Anthoceros angustus
GGACGAAATCGGGTGTGGACTGGTCCCCGGCGCCCGTGATAGGCTCCTCACGAAGGCGTGACCGCAATTGTGTTGTGTCGCTGTAGGTCGAGGATTGCGATTTTTCAAGCAAAGGCAAGTGGTGCACTGAAGAGGGAGAGTAGAGGCGCCTTGCTTGTTTAGAAGGCAGAAGTGTGTCACAGTAGTAGCGACGGCATCACAAGGCCTCAACTTTCACACAAGTCTCATGGGACGAAACCCAACGACGGGTTTGGCTGTGGGATAAGGTGGCCGCCATAGTGGAGTGACCCTGAGTGCCCGGGTTTTCCCTACCTGGTGGGTGAGGTGCCTCCCTGGTAGGCACAAAGCGAGATGGTGGGGACTCCCCACCTTGGGTCACACCTCCCGTGGTAGTCCTCCTCTCATAGACTACCATTCGGCCTTCCTCGGTTGCTCCTCTCCCTCTCTTGCTTTGGGGGAAAAGATTCCCCAACTGTTGCTTCCACATCTTCCATCCTTGCTCTCGATGGCTGGAGGTCGACCTCGCTCCGATAATGCAAAAGGCAAGGCCTTTCCAAGCACTGGAGATGACCTCCAGGGATGCCAAGCATCTTCCAACTCTTGCTTGTGAGAAGTCCCTGCTTTCCACAAATGCACCAAATAGGTGCTAAGAGGTGCAGGCCCTTCCTCATCCACCAGGCTTGAGGAGCTTCTCCGGTGGATGTACGCTTCATACATAATGGTTCCCCAACCGGCTTGGCTCATGGAAATCTTCCACAAAATTGGAGGAAGTTGGTGCTGAAATAAGACGTCCGGTAATTTACCAACCCCAACACAATCTTCGAAGAGCCTCCACTTCAGCCTCCTTGATGCTCTTCGCCCAGCCATTCTTGGCGTGGCCTTTACTCCTCCATCCATCATGTCAAGGAATTCTATCATGAGAGGGCTGTCCTCTTCCTCCATTCGACCTTTCGAGGAGAGCAATTGAGCTCCTCCTCCGCCTTCCATACACTGTCGAATACTTGACGTCCAGCAGCGGATCCCGAGCATTCCTCCCATTAGTGCGGGCAAGCCCGATTGATGGAGGTTGATGTAACACTCCTCAATCAATTCCTGTAGGCCCATTGGCCATACACCCATCCCAGTGGATGTTTTCCTCCTCCGCCCATTGCCGAAATCAACCAAATCCGGGTTGCTGCCCAAAGAAGCAAGTGAATTGAGGCATCTCGACCACCCCCTCCCGGTGGCGCAGCTCCGCCTTCTTCCTTTCCTCCGAGGAAGAGCCCAAGCGGCTCCTTCCTGCCTTTCCCAGCTCGAGGCATGGTGGCGTTCTTCTCCTTGCTTACAAGGAAATTACTCTCCAATTTGAGAGCTTCAAAATTCCACACCTCAGCGCACCTCTTCCTTGTTGTGGCAACACGCTCCCCCTGCAGCACACGTTAGCCCTGGCTTGAATTTTCCAGCTGCTGCTAACCTCCTCTCCGTGGTCCTTCCTCCAGGGCAGAGCGCCGCCACCGATTTTTTCACAACGCCCTTCCTGCTTTCAATTCCACAGCCACAGCACCTCAAGTGCTCCGCTTGGCTCGCCCGCACTTCCTCTTCCGGTCTCGGGCGTGGAGAGCTCCTTTTCGCTTGCGGTATTCTTCCTTCCACGGCCTCGCTTACCGTTAGTCCGGTTCTTCCTCGATGGAGCGCCTCCGCCTCGCTCCTTGCTCGGCGATGGAAGCTGTGATGGTAGCCTTCCTTCCTTGCGTCTTACGCCCAACTCCAGCTCGTTCTAGCTCTTGAAGTGGAGGCTAAAACCCGCACTTTGCCCCTTTGGATGTCTCACACCTGGGCACAACCCTAGATTGGGTTCATCATTCCAAAATCCTAATTCTATCTAAACTACCTATTTTCCTATCTCACGCTCAATTAATTAATCTTGCTAATCATTTGATATATTTATTCCCTATCGCATGAGCATGGATATCCCCATTCTAAATTCCCTTTTTAGCCGAGATTCACCCATTGCGGGTAGTCGCACCATCATGTAGATGCCTACTCACCCTACCGGAGTGTGTGTAGCTCACTTGCCAGTCTCACAGCCCTACCAACCTTTGACTTTTCCTTGTCGTTTACCGTTCTTCTTTCTCAGGATATCCTCTCGCTTCCTAACAATATTTACAACTCCATTTCAAGATTCTGAAATTTTCCGCATGCTCCTCTTCAATCGCTTCTTAGCCAAAAAAATCAAACTTCGTTCTTTGGCTCTTTGAATGGTTGCCCAAACTTTCGTTCCACATACTCCCCACCTCACCGCTTGCGTCGCAAACAACTTTGGTCGAGGTACTTTTGACTTTCCACCCGCTCACTCTAGGGCAATACTTCCAGCATGAGTTGCACAGATCCATTTCGTACATCTGCGACTACCTCGTAAGGTCCCATCCATCTTAGCCTAAGCTTCCTGGAAAGTCTAGGTACCGACTATCATATAGAAGAACCAAATCCCGCCCACGATAGCCTCCTGCTTCCTCAACCTCCCATCATGCCTGCTTCCGGGTTCCACAGATGAGTTTCCTCTAAAGCATCCTCCTCGTTCCTCCTTCTATGAAGCATTCTAGTCTAGCTACGGCTACTTCTTCTGGTCATGCGTTCATCCTCCATGATCCTCGTAGGTACTTCAAATTCCACGCATCACAGTGCCATGCCATCGTTAGATAATAAGGGTCTTCTTGGTGGTTACCTTCTCCGTCTTGTAAGCCCACGTCTGCAACAGCATCCCAATCATCGTAAAGTCGCGGCCTCAGGCCTTGATTAGTTTTCGGGGTAGTGCGTGAATTTTAGAGAGAATCGGCCTTTTGGCCATTATTTTACCAGATAGTAAAATTCATTACACTATAGTAGAAAACATGCCAAGTGGGGTGGATATGATCTACCATCAAGGTGGAAAAGCGAGCACTAGAGTAGAAAACATGACGACCAAGTGAATACCGGGTCTAGAAGCTCATTCTAGAAATCCCACCAAAATCGCTAATCACAAAAACATTTTACATTAAATAATATTCATGCGGATCCGGGATATACAAAAACCAACAAAGAACCCTTTTCTTTGCGAGTTTCCTGTATATCCGTATGAAATAATTCAACTAATGAAGAGTAAATACCATTATAGAGTGAACTCGCTTCAACAAAACCTACAAACAAAACCAAAATTAGCACCCAAACCGTAATTACGTGCTACTAGTAAACACTAAAAATAAAAACATTGATACTCACCTTATTTTGGGAAATTCTTGTACAATTATACTGATTGAAAATGTAATTTTCACGACCACTTGGCTTGATTGGTACTTATACGCATTATCATAATTGGCAACCAATTGATGAAGGCGAGGACTTGGAAATTGACCTTCTTAGGTCACAACCTAAAACAACACAACCATTAATTTTCAATCTAGTAGATTAATAAAAAGCATAAAGCTTACCGATCGGATTTTCGCGAGATAGCGATTGAAATATCTCGAGGCACATCCTTACGCTCTGTTGTCTTTCCACGTAATCTCCGAACCTCTTGCTCTTCTGCTGCTTGATTTCTCTTGATGCTTAATATGCTCTTGTCTCCTCTCCATTCTCACTCTGAATCTCAAGGGCTTTCTCTCTTTGCTTAGAGACTCGTAATTCAAGCCCTTTTCTCTGTCTCTCTATAAGTGCCTCCAAATCCTTTTGAAACTCCATTTCTGTTTCAATTTGTCATTCTCCAATTCCCGTTCTCGGAGATCTGCAAGCTGCTCAAAGCCACTTACATTTCCATTTGCGATCCAGTGCAATATATCAGAGGTGCTACCACCACATTCTGGTTAACGGATGACGATCACACTCACTGCACAATGCCCTCCAAGAGGGCCACGCATCAACTTCCCTCGTGTATCAATGTTGAAATGAGGACGATGGCACTTACACTAGTCGAAGGATCACAATGCCAAGAACACAATCGAAACTCCAAAATGAATGAAAACAACAAACAAGCGACAAAGAATCAACCTTGTCAACATATGGAATTTAGTAGAACACCCATCGTTGGTGCTAGTATCCATCTGGATGCCTTGTAGCTTTCAAGGTGCGCCGGTAAAAAAAAACCGGTATGATTAAAAAACTAACATGGCGGGACTACAACAAAGCAACTTCACAATACCAACGAACTTCAAGATGGACCACATGGTGCGGAAAAACTCGATTCGGTCCCAACATTGTTCGAGTCCTTTCATGATGAATAACGAGGTGGCCACGGGAGGAAAGACCCAAATCGAAACAAGTCGGGACACGAGTTTGACACAAGTCCCTACATACTTGATACAAATCTCAAACACTTACATTACTAACGTGTTGCACAAGGGGCCGATCTTGGTGACTCGAAAATACTATTTCAGGAGTTACATTCAACACTGTTGACGGAAGAACACCCCTTAAATCATCCTGCATCCGATTGAGTTCTTCATTTAAAAGCTCCTGATAAGATCGTCGTTCACCGGGAACAAGAACTCTTGCAGCAGCTGCCTGTTTTGCTTGACCAGAACGGTCATATCTGCAAAACATATGAGAACGTTAGGAACGAGCATACAAAGACTCAAATGTCACAAGCTTTCACAACATATTACCTTGAAAATCCAGCATCCGTTTATGGCGGTCACTTCTCCCGGAGGGCACAGGCCATCGTCAAGCGTGTAATCATCGTTACAGCTCTTATTGGTGTAGTAGCCAACAAGCCCAGTTGACCATGGTCTTCATAAATCTTGTGACATTCCTTTTGAAACACGAAGTTTTGCATACCAAGCCGAACAAAAACAAGCGTTAGTAAATAGAAACCACAAAACTCAAGCCCAATAAACCAAAAACTTACATTGATCTTGGGTTATCAATGGTTGAATTGAAGAAAACAATTGACAAATTCTTGTCATGTGCGAGACCACTTGGGAGAGTGATCAATATGACTTTAAAGGTTTCGATGGCGTCCTTTAGATCTTGACCTTTTGCGGAAATGCTCACTCGGTAGTTCTTCATATCCACTTTGTAATTTTTGAATCGTTCTTCATACACAAAATGAAGCGAGCTCATCTGATACATCAAAACATCAAACAAACAGTAAAACAAAAAGACTACACCTACTGAACAAAAGGTCCGCCTGAATCTGATGCAAATGAGAAGTCCCTAATGAGCAGGTTATGTAACTCTTCACCACCTCGAACCCCAAACCTGGTCATGCAAAAATATGCACACCTGCAAACAATATAAGCATAAGGGCTCCAGGTTTAAGAGACCATAAATGAACAATCAAAGTGCACCCCCAAAACCAACAATATTACCTTTTCCCAAATGAGCATTGATGATCTACGTGTGAAAGAATCGGTCGCTCATCATCGAAATCAACTTCACCTCTTTTCGACATGACACAATCCCAAGGTCCTTGCGATTTTCATGGGCAACCACTGCACAGGACCCATGGAAAATTCCATGAAACAAGTTGATCAGAACATCGAACCAAGCGGCTTTGGTTCAGATGCACTGTTAAAATCCGGTTAAACCCACGAAGAAAGACATCACTGCACAAGTGAAGATCGTCGGTCATGTGAAAGGAAAGTCGAACTATCAAAATCAACAAGTAAGAAAACATCACTACTTACGTTTACGGAGAAAATCTGTTGTCCTTGATTCGAACTTGATGGAAAAAGGTATCGAATAAGATTTAGATCCTTGTAAGGAATATCCTCAACAGATCCCATCCCCACACTCACTTTCATAAAGGCCGAGGCGACTTGACACGGTTATTACGCGTTTGACCTATCCTCCCCACCACTCAAAGCATCATTCACAGCTCCCTCGGGGTGGGGTCAAATCGCTCTCAAAATTTCTTCATCATCAATTTCCTCCATACCCATGGCAAAGTCATCTTGGGACCGGCACTTTAGCCTCTCAAACATATCGAGCACTTCTTGATCGGGGATGACTCGGTCGGGAACCACAGGCATGGAAAAGCGCGCCTGTAAGCATCTGTTCACAGCACACAAATCTCTAGACTCTAGAGAGGCTTTGGCATCACAACCATGGGATCGTCGGTTATCAAGAAATCATTCTCCCCAGCTGGACCCCTCTCGACAATGGGACATAGTTAGTAATCTCGCAGAGGACCTTCAACCACAGTCGGTGTCACCCTTCTCCTCTTTACACAAACTCACCGCATCGAGCATCCTTCTTGGATGAGAAGTGCCTTGGCGGTTTAGGAATGCCTTTTTGGAACTAAATATGTTCCTTCACCAAGACACCATCAACTTTACCATCATCCTGCGTGGATGAGTTGCGATGTGGAAACGGTGACTTGACACGTTGTCTAGTGTACGCTTATGACTTGACCGGGGACCCTTGCTTCTTTCCCGGTCCAAGGCCCGGTGGGTTTCCTTTTAGGTGCCATCGCAAGCCAGACATTAGAGTGGACAAGGAACACAACATCCTAAAGAACAAACAAAACCACAACAAAAACACACTTACGTGGTGTTGAACTTCAAATACGAACTTCTGTGAAGGGTCTAACAGATGATTATAAAACAATTTAAGGCGAAGGGGGTGTGGGGATAGCACAGAACATTCATTGAATCTACACATTGTCAAATTAGATCCCTCCACTTTATGTTAGTGAGCAAACTCCTTTCCCAAAAGTACCCACATACTGCCTGTAATTAGACCCTTTTGCCGAATAATATCAAAAACAAACAAAAATGTTAGGCGGTGCACAACATGAAAGCATACTAGGAGATTCAATGGACCGTCAGGCGAAGGTTATCACGATTCACGCAGACGGACCAGTCGAGCGTTGGAGCCAACCCTTCACACGATAGCAGCAATGCCTACACACACAATTTGATGGATTAGATAACTTAAAAGTGGTAGCAAAGCAAACTTGACAAGACGAAGGCATATGCACAACATATCAAAAACCGATCATCAGGTCTAAACGTAAAGTTGACATACCAGATCAAGGGTTACACCATGGACAAATTTCCTCCCGACAAAGCTTGTCTGCACCAAAACAAAACAAATAAGAACAAGAATGCACGCTTTGCAGGCTTAAAACAGACAAACGATACAGAAGCATTACGGGCTGTGATGCAAAGGATGATAAATGTAAAATACAAGACAAATGAAAACTGCTGTAACAGTTCAGACACCCTGTTTACCAACACTGTCTTCCGACTAGAAAATCTTGAAATTACTTCCTGCGTCAAACGAACAAAAGACAATGAAAAACTAATACAAGCTACTGAAGAGAATCTAACTGACAGCATTTTTCAAAAGCAGCATCTTCATAAAGACAGAGTACTAAACAAAGTTCATTGGCGTACCAAACAAAATCCCGAAATATGTCCGCCACATAGACCGAAACATGACTGCATCAAAAACAGCGAGAAGGTAAGAACACACGAGGAAAGCAAACCACATCCGGGAAAAATACACTTTGACCTTAGTCACAAACACATATTAAGACGTGAAAACAAAAACACAAAGAATTACGATGGCGAAGCAAATCAAGTCGGACTAAGTGAGAGAAAAAATAGGCGTGACAAAACAAAACCAAGCCATGGAACCAGACGGCATCAAGCGAGAGACAAAAAGTCACTTCAAACAAAACGAACAAGTTATAGCAGCGTTTACAGAAGGTGAAAACAAGCAGTGAAGGTGAAAGAATCGCACATGAAACAGACCTAAACAAAACTTAGCTTGGAAGTAACAACAGAAGCCCGAACCTCTCAGACAAAGACAGATACTGCTGGTCGATTTCAAAAAAAACGAACAGACACAATCGACGATGGCGTCAACAGCAAACAAGTCAACAAGAGAGTACAGCAAACGAAATCAGCAAGAACCAAGCTTATACAGAAAGTTAAAGTTTAAAACGACACACATAACAGAACGTCACAGCAACAAAAACAAGAACACACAGAGGTCATCGAGACACAGACAAGAAAACAAGCAGAGATGCAAACTGATACCAAGCCATGACCACACGACAACAAGCGAACAGATAAAAGGTCACTTCCAACAATCAAACAGAAACGACCGTTAAGAGAAGGTCAAAAAAGAACGCAAGAATCACTCATGGAATAGACATGACAACCTTCAACTAGATGCAACAATAGAATGAAGGCTCAAAAACGCAGACAGATACTGCTTGTCGTTTTCACAAAAACGAAGCAGACTCCATCGACGCTAGCATCAACAGCAAACAAAATAAACAAAGACAACCTACAGCAACCAGAAATCAGCTAGCAACGGAGCTATCGGCGAACGTAAACCAAATACCATCATAGCAAAGTAGTCATTCCCTATGATTTAGGAATCGCGCACAGCAAAAAACAACATCGGAAGCAGACGAGATCAGAAAAAAGCCGCGATACAAAAAGCCACCGGTAAACAGGAGGTAGAAAAACACTTAAACCGAACAGACAGAACAAAAACCGCACCGACCATACACCGGAGCGCCAGAACACCACCGGCGTAGCAAAACAACACCAAAACCGCACAAAACAACAAAAGAAAGAAACAATAGACGAGAAACAACAGAAAATAACGTAAGCGCAAATGGACAGCGACTTCAAAGAAGACAGAGGGCCTTAACCTTTAAACGACAGAAACCTCAGCCTCCGGTGCCAATCAACCTTGGCCTTCGGACTAAGCAACAAGCTTAACCTGACGGGCAAGGACACCGTGACCTTCGGACCAGGCAAACCCTTGGCCTTCGAAAGAACCAACAGACCAGCAACACCTTGGCCTTCGAAACAATCTATACAGAGACCTTGGCCTTTGAACGAAGGCTGGAAAGGCCTTAGCCTTTCGAAAGGACCTGAAAAACGCATTGGCCTGAAAACTTAAACCAAAGCCTAGAAGCCTAGAACACCTTGGCCTTCAAAGAAGGCTACAAAGCCTAAGCCTTGGACCGAGCCAAATCACTTTGGCTGCGAAACTAGAACTAGACAACTCATGGACTTGAGCAAGCACGGAAGCATGCACAAGGCATAGGCCATGGCCCTCACAACACCGGACACGGGCCTTGAAGCAGAGGAGGAAGACCTTTGAGACTAAAGGCGAACAAGCCGAGGCCCGGACGGGCCACCTCGGCCTCACAGGAATGCAAAAGACCTCCCGCTTTGGAGAAGCCATTTATATATAGGCAAACCCTAAACACTCTCCCTCGGCGCGCGTTCTCTCTCTACCAAAGCTGATTTGAATTAAAACCTAAGATTAGGGGATTCCAAACCCTCGTACGTGGGTTCGCCATTCACGCCAGCCTGTTCAACCAAACCTAGGTTCTTGATTCCAAACCTAGCCTAACCGCACCAAACCTAATCTCCGAACCCCGATGCGTGAATAACTGAACCTACTGTTCAACCACGGTGCCACGCACGACCTCGAACCATCTAGAAGTTTCGTTTCGGTATAGCGGCAACATGGCGCTTCTTTCGATGGGCAGGCGCGCACAATCATGTCGTTGTAGTATGGAGTCCGTTCCCAAGAGAATGATAGCTCCGTTTGCAGCGATTCTCACCTTTCTTGGTCCACTTCACCGCACTCAATCTTCGTTTACCACTATTTATAACGTTCACGAGCACGCGGACGCCTGCGGGATGTGGCGCGGCGGAAATAAGTCGCTAGGGTTTGGGTGGGACCCACCTCGGTGTCAAGCAACTACCCTAGTGAGAGCCACCGCCGTGGAATAAGATTTGCGGTCGTGGAATAAGAGCCGTGGTAGTTAGACAAGTCGGGGTAGTAGTGGTGAGTAGATAGGTAAGAGGAGTAGCAGTAAGTCTTGACTTAGGTGAAGGTCAAGAGATAGAAGTTAGGCCTCTTGGCACAAACCATTCCCTTGGGAGCGAATCCTAAGCCTACAACGACATTGAGGGCGAATGTGGACCTCACTGTCCCCGGACACAACCACACTCCACACCAGCCCAAATTTAGCTCTTGCAAGCCGCGCAAACCGCACTTTAGCCCTCCTTGGATACCGCCACCGAGGCAGGCAACCCTAATGGATCATTCCAAAATCCTAATCCTATCTAAATGCCTATTTTCCTATGCCCGCATCCCTAATTAATCGCCTAATTACTCTATACATTTATTCCCACAGGGCATATATAGTGGATATCCTATTCTAATTTCCTGAGATCGCTACAAGTGGTAGTCTGCTACCCCGTGGTAGTCCGCTCGCCACCATCGTGTGGCAGCCTCACGGCAGGCCACCACCTCGGGCCTTCCCCGCCCAGCCTTAGGGTCATTTTGACCCGCTTTACCCCTGGGATATCCTCTCACCTATCAATATCCTACAACCTGGCTCCAAGCAAATTCTCAACATGTCCCTCTTCAATCGTTTTCATAAAAAATTAAATTAGCTCATCCTCTCTGGCTCTTTTGGACGTTGCCCAAACTTTCAGTCCATTCTCCTCTCACCGCTTAAGGCCCTGCAAACAACATGTATCTCGGGTTGAAGGTACTTTAACCTTCCACCCATTCACCGTGGTCGGGCGAGTATCTAATACTCGAGTTGCAGGATCCATTCTCGACACCGCCACCACCGTAAGGTCCCATCCATCTCACCTAAGCTTCTGGAAGTCCAGTACCGACTATCAGAGAAGAACTAAATCGGCTGATAGCCTCCCCTCGCCTTACCTTCCATCGTGGCCTTTTCCGAGTTCTTGAATGGCCGAGTCTCCTCTAAGCATCTTCCAAGGCTCTTCCCCGCCTATGAAGATTCTAACCTAGCTATCGCTATCCCCACAACATCGCGTCTCCTCCATGATCCCGTAGGTAGGTACTAAATTCCACAGCATCACATGGACATGCCATACGATAATAAGGGTCTTCGGTCATTTTAAGGTCCCGAAGCCCATGGTGTCAGATGCAATTTAGCATCCCAATCATACATGCTCATGATTACCTTGGTGAGGATTGTGCATAGCAACGTGCCTTCTCCCACAATCCGTGCCTTGGGGTTGTGTCGTCATGGCGGATATTGAAGTAGGTGGTTAGGACTCAACGAGAGTTGAGGAAATCGCCCCCGTCACGACCAACTCTAAAGGACACCCATACCGTTATGATGTTCTCGAACTTCGCCATCGCGGCGCGGCCGTCCTTCTTGTTGCTTCTCAACCCACCATTGGTGCTAACAATCCGTAAAGTCGCGCCTGCGTCTGGGCCTCGACGCTGGTTTTTTCGCAGCAGTGAATTTTTAGAGAGAATCGCCTTTGGCCATTATTTTACACAAGATAGTAAAATTCATTACAATATAGTAGAAAACATGCCAAGTGGGGTGAATATGATCTACCATCAAGGTGGAAAACAGAGCACTAGAGTAGAAAACATGACGACCAAGTGAATACCAAAGGCCTAGTAGAAGCTCATTCTAGAATCCCACCAAAATCGCTAATCAAAAACATTTGTTAAATAATATTCATGCGATCCGTGGATATACAAAACCAACAAAGAACCCTTTTCTTTGCGAGTTTCCTGATATCCGTAATTGCATGAAAAATTCAACTAATGAAGAGTAAATGATAGAGTGAACTCGCTTCAACAAGAAACCTACAAACAAAACCAAAATTAGCACCCAAACCGTAATTACGCTGCTACTAGTAAACACTAAAATAAAAACATTGATACTCACCTTATTTTGGGAAATTTACTGTACAATTATACAGATTGAAATGTAATTTCACGACCACTTGGCTTGATTGGTACTTGTACAAGATTATCATAATTGGCAACCAATTGATGAAGCGAGGACTTGAAATTGACCATCTTCCGCAAGGTCACAACCTAAAACAACACAACCATTAATTTTCAATCTAGTAAACTGATTAATAAAAGCATAAAGCTTACCGATCCCGACGGATTTTCGCAGATAGCAAATATCTCGAGGCACATCCTTCCTCTGTTGTCTTTCCCACGTAATCTCCGAACCTCTTGCTGCTCTTTTCCGCTGCCGCTTTCTTGATGCTTAATATGCTCTTGTCTCCTCTCGCATTTCTCCGCCTCGAATCTCAAGGGCTTTCTTTGCTTAGAGACTCGTAATTCAACCGCCTCTGCCTCTCTATAAGTGCCTCCAAATCCTTTTGTCACTGAAACTCCATTTCGCTTCAATTTGTCATTCTCCAATTCCGTTGGAGATCTGGCAAGTCAAAGCCACTTACATTTCCATTTGCAACACAGGCAATATCCAGGTGCTACCACAGCCACATTTTGTCCCCGGGTTAACTGATGATCGATCACACTCACTCGCACAATGCCCTCCAACAGAGGGCCATCGCATCCACTTCCCTGTATCAATGTTGAAATGAGGGATGAACTTACACTAGTCGAAGGATTCACCGCCAAGAAGAACACAATCGAAACTCCAAAATGAATGAAAACAACAAAAACAACAAAGAATCAACCTTGTCAACATATGGAATTTTAGTAGAACGTTGGTCCGCTAGTCCATCCGGATGCTGCCAACTTTTCAAGGTGCCTTAAAAACAAGAACCAAGATGATTAAAAAACTAACATGGCACTACAACAAAGCAACTTCACAATACCAACTGAACTTCAAGACCACATGGTGCGAAAAACTTAGTTCCCAACATTGTTCGTGGGTCCGCTTTCATGATGAATAACAGAGTGGCCAGAGGGGACAAAAACAAGTCGACATGATTTTGACACAAGTCCCTACATACTTGATACAAATCTCAAACACTTACATTACTAACGTGTTGCACTTGACCGATCTTGTCGACTAAAATACTATTTCGGAGTTACATTCAACATTGACGGAAGAACACCCTTAAATCATCCCCGCATCCGATTGAGTTCTTCATTTAAAAGCTCGATAAGATCGCTCACCGTGAACAAGAACTCTTCTGCTTTGCTTGACCGAACTCCATATCGAAAACATATGAGAACGTTAGAACGCATACAAGACTCAAATGTCACAAGCTTTCACAACATATTACCTTGAAAATAAAGATCCGTTTTATGGCGGTCCACACTTCTCCCAAAGATCGAGGGCACCGAGCCATCGTCAAACGCGTGTAATCATCGTTACACGGCAGCTCTTATTGGTGTAGTAGCCAACAAGCCCACCGCTCACCATGGTCTTCATAAATCTTGACAACATTCCTTTTGAAACACGAAGTTTTGCATACCAAGCGAAAAAACAACAAGCTTAGTAAATAAAACCACAAAACTCAAGCCCAATAAACCAAAAACTTACATTGGATCTTGGGTTATCAATGGTTGAATTGAAGAGAAACCCCGAATTGACAAATTCTTGTCATGTGCACCACTTGGGAGAGTGATCAAATGACTTTAAAGGTTTCGACGTCCTTTCAGAGATCTTGACCTTTGACTAAAATGCTCACTCGGTAGTTCTTCATATCCACTTTGTAATTTTTGAATGCCGCTTCATACCGCAAATGAAGACGAGCTCAATACTGACATCAAAACATCAAACAAACAAGAAACAAAAGACTACACCATTGAACAAAAGGTCCTTTGAATCGATGCAAATGAGAAGTCCCTAATGAGGTTATGTAACTCTTCACCACCTCGAACCCCAAACTGGTCATGCAAAAATATGCACACCGCAAACAATAAGCATAAGGGCTCGTGTTTAAGAGACCATAAATGAACAATCAAAGTGCACCCCAAAACCAACAATATTACCTTTTGAGCCCAAATGAGCATTGATGATCTCGTGTGAAAGAATCCGCTCATCATCAAATCAACTTCACCTCTTTTCGACATGACACAATCCCAAGGTCCTTGCTGATTTTCATGGACGCAACCAACTCACCCATGGAAAATTCCATGAAACATGTTGATCACGGAACATCGAACCAAGCCGGCTTTGGTTGTGATGCACTTCCTTGTTAAACCTTAAACCCACGAAAGAAAGACATCACCGCAAGTGAAGATCAAGAATCGTCATGTGAAAGGAAAGTCGAACTATCAAAATCAACAAGTAAGAAAACATCACTACTTACGCTTCGGAGAAAATCTCTGTTGTCCTTGATTCGAACTTGATGGAAAAAGGGTATCGAATAAGATTTAGATCCTTGTAAGGAATATCCTCATTAGCAGTATCCCATCCCCTGACCCCACTCACTTTCATAAAGGCCCTGAGACGACTTCGACACCAGTTATTCCGCCGCTTTGACCTATCCTCCCACCACTCAAAGCATCATTCACAGCTCCCTCGACGACGGTCAAATCCTCGCCTCCGAAAATTTCTTCATCATCAATTTCCTCCATGGTCATCTCATCTGGACCAAAGACACTTTAGCCTCTCAAACATATCGAGCACTTCTTGATCGTGATGACCTGTGGTCGTGAACCACAACAGTATGGAAATCGCCCACCAGAAAGCATCTGCTCAACCACAGACACAAATCTCTAGACTCTAGACAGGCTTTGGCGGTCACAACCATGGGGATCGTTATCAAGAAATCATTCTCCCCACAACCGGACCCCTCTCTATAATCGGGACATAGTTAGTAATCTCGCAAGAGGACCTTCAACCAATGCCACAGTCGAGTGTCCACCCTTCTTCTCTGCACAAACTCACCGCACGCCGAGCATCCTTCTTGGATGAGAAGTGCCTTGGCGGTTTAGGAATGCCTTTTTGGAACTAAATATGTTCCTTCACTGTGCACCAAGACACCATCAACTTTACCATCATCCCGCAGGATGAGTTGCGGTGGAGGACCCGACTTGACACGCTGTCTAGTGTACGGCTTAGCCATGACTTCGGCCAGGGACCCTTGCTTCTTTCCCGGTCCAGCAGGCCCAGTGGGTTTCCTTTTGGGTGCCATCTGCAAAGAAAAGCACCAGTGTGATCAAAACACAAAAAACATTTGAACAAGTTAATGAACTTGCAAACCAATATGAAAAGACTTACATGGAGGTGAATGCTTTCAAATGAGAACCTGCTGAAGGGTCTAAAAGTTGATTATACCACAATCGAAAAGAAGGAGGGTGTGGAGATATTGCGAGACATCCTTTGATCTATACATTGTTAGATTTTGCGATCCCTCCATTTTAAGTTAGAGAGAAACTTCCATTTTAACAAACCCCACATACTTCAAACACTCTTTTCCAACAATATTGATAGATGTTAGCCCGACACAACAGCCTTGATCACCGACATCAAGAAACACAGAATTTCACACTGTGCAAATAGTTATCCCGAGACACGATGACAAATTAGAATGTTGGAAGAGACCACACGATGACAAATTTCCTACAATGAAACGAGTTAGTGAGGTTAGATATTAATGTCTCAAGAATAAACGACAAAAGGAAAGGTAAACATCTCTTACTAAAATCAATTCACTAAGAATTTTCCGGCGGGTCCGCAACAAAGGCCAAAAGAGTTAACAACAAACCAAGATCGAAACAAACATAGCAACAAGAAAGAACCACGATTGGACCCGCAACACCAACCATGACCAAGAGATACAAACCACGAAACCCGACATAATGCAACAAACAAGAACAAAAAGTCGACATAAAACACGAAACTAAACATACATCAAATTAGATAAACGAAAGTGACTAACAAACGTCACGGACATCAGCACAAAGACAATTACGCGAATAAAAGACGACAAAAGTGATCTACCTTCCAAATGCGGATAAACAAGAAGCACACACATCAAGAAGAAACGATAACAAGACAAAACCAAACAAAATAAGCGAACAGAACAACAACCGAGACAAATACCTTTAAAATGTTTTGCCCAAAGGCGATGCATGAACAAGCTCTTCCGCATGAAAATAAGAGCATAAGTACAAGTAATGTAACACAACCAAAGTTAAGACGCAACACTTTGAGAGACAAGCACAAAAAGCTGCGAGATTACAAATCAAGTAACGCAACGCTGATGCCGTATCAGAGATAAGAACAATGTTTATACTTCACAAAGAAGAACAAATAAGACAATACAGCAAAGATACATCATAAACAAGCACGTGAGAAAACGAGATAAACACCAACAAATGACTTATTGAACAAGACATAGTATATATAGAAACAGCAGATGATGAAAACACAAGACACAAGAACAAGACATTACACGATCAAGACACGAAAGCCTTGAACGTATAACGACGCACAACGACAAGCGATAAACACATTAACATGTAAGACACACAAAGACAAGCAGAAGGAGCAACATATTCACAAAGCAAAACAAAGACTCACACAAGACAACGAAGGATGATGAGGTACAAAGCAACAACCAAAAAGAGCAAAATGAGAACACGAGCAAAGAAAGACACCAAAAAGCACACAAAACGTCATGACATAAACAAAGAAGGCAAGTGAGAACAAACGATGAACACTTATAGTCAAACGCATGACATAAGACACGCCTTAAAACAACGACAACGAAACCCTGTCGAACAAAAACAACAATAAAAGAAAACAAAAGAAGACCTTGGCAACGAAAGCATAAAGCAACATAAAAGAACGCGAACAACGCCGAAGCAATGACATGAAGAACAAAAACAGAATCAACGACATGATGCAAACACAACAAGACGCGAAAGAAACGCTAAGACATCTAAAACAAGCTACACAACTAGAACGCGAGCAGGCACAAAAGTGAGAAACCAACCGCGACAAAAGCACAAGAAACAACAAAAACAAACAACGAAAAAAAACACAGAGAAAGAAGGGAAGAGGAAACACAGAGGGAATGACGCCAAGGTCACAAGCCCAAAACCCTTGGCCTCGACAAAAACAACAATGAAAGAAACCAATAACAAAGAAGACCTTGAGAAAGCATAAAGCGTAAACATAAAAGGAAACCACTAAGGAACAACGAAACCAGAGCTCCTCGGCCGAAAGCACATCAAAATACCTTGAAACGGACTGACCAACTACAGAGACCGCAAGCTAACAAGACGAAAATCACCACATGATGCAAACACCACAAGACGGGCGAAAAGAAACGCTAAGGCACCAAAAAGGGAGCTAGGAGCGGGGACCTTAGAAGCGCCTTGACGCAAGGCACCTTGGCCTGGGACCGCAACAAGTGAGAAACCAACTTGGCCCTCGGACAAAAGCGATCAATGAAACTTGAAATGAAACAACCTTGGAAATCGGACAAACGGTGCGAGGGACATAGAGAAAAGAGGGAGTAGAGAAGGGAGACGCAGAGAGAGCGAGAGAAACACCTGGAAGGTCCCAAGCCCCAAAAGCACCAGCAAAAGACCAAAAAGGTCCGTGAACCCGCTTATATAGGCCCCAAAACCCTAACCCTTCTCTCCGTCCCGCCACTCTCTCTCTAACCAAATTTGAAAATACCAAACCTACTCTACCGAGCCGGACAAACCAACCTAGGTCGCCATTCGTCGCCGCCTCCTCAACCAACCTAGTCACCTTGTTCCAAACCTAGCCATGCAACACCTAACCTAATTTCCGAACCTCTTCGAGGTGGCGAAACGAACTCCAATGAACACCGCCACGCACACGGCTCTTCAAGCATCCGAACCCTAATTCAAGTCTATTTAAGGAGCACTACTACTTTCATCGCCCACCACGCCTGCTAGGGTCGCCCCTTCTACGCCCCGCTAGCACGCCGCCAGTGTGTCACTCGCCCCACAGCCTCGCTAGTTCTCTTACGCTAGTTCCATCCTCCGCCAGCCGGTTCCGCTCCTACCACGCCCTACCGCCCACCACGCCGACAGGCTGCCTCCTTCTCCACGCCCCTTGCTCACCTCGCAGAAGGTGCCTTCACCTATGAACGCCCTCGCCCACCACGCCAACAGCCGCTCTTTTCTCAGTAGTGAATAGCGAGTCTGCCTTCCGCTCAGAGCCCGAACGCCTCGGATCAACACTCCGACTGCTTGGCTTCCTCCGCCTTTGGTTCCAGCGACGTATAAGCAATACCTCATCATCGCCTCGAGGTGAAGAGCACGTGAAGACGCATTGGCAACAAAGGTGAATTACCGCCCGGTTTTGTTTTGCCTTTGAAATTGTTTGTCGTGCTTTGTGCCTATGCTCATGCTTTGATCTACCGAGGGATACCACACAACGCCAAGGTTCCAACAGCGTAAGAGTTGGACTCGCAAGAACGAGTGCACATTTTCCCGCCGACGGCTTCGTTTCACTCACCGTCCCGCTTAAGCTCGCGCCAAGGAGACAAAAGAGGTCTCTTGGTCCTCCGGTACGACGACAAACACTCTTACGTCGGTCGCGCCTTTTTATTCTTTTGCCGCTAACACCCGGCTGCCTCGCGCACTTGCCTCCGCCTTTGCTTGTGAATAGCTTATCGCTAGTTTGCTTGCAAAAGCCTTTCTTACCTTGAATGTCGCAGAAAACCGAGACTCCTCTACGCCTTCGAGTCCAACACGCAAGAAGACATCGAACGGTAACAAGCCTCTGTAGCGAACTTATCTTTCGCTTTCGCTTTCAAAGTCGCTACATCGACCAAGAAACGCTAGCAAGTCGATAGTTCTCTCGACCGCTTGACGCTTTCTCGCTTAACTGCCTCTTTATTCTCGCTTAATCTCGGTTAATCATCCGGACGTAACCTGCTCAAGAGTGACTCAAGACGCCACGCGCAGCCACTGCATGCAAGAGCTACTAACGCCGTCTCAACCTATAGAGGTCATGCTCGATGCCTTTTCCTTAGGCATACAATTGTCTTAAACCTCGTGTTCAAAATGTAGCTAGAGTCGATTGGTCATTCAGCAATGTTTGAGTCAACATCGCTCGTGACAACAACTTGTCGAGTCAACTTTGCGGGTATTTATAGGCATGCCAACATGCGCAAGCGTGGCATGCATCGCGCAGCATTTCTTGATATTGGATCACCCGACGAAGTTCAAAAGTCCGTAATCATATTTTATTTCTAACCGTGTTTTTCCTAACTATTCGAAGTCGAAATTGCATGTCCGTATCTTAACGGAGACGCATGCCAGCTTGAGCGTAAGTCATATCCGTTTTGTGTTGCCGTAGTATATTTTATCAGCTGAAAGTACGCGGCATGACACTGCCTAGTGTACGGCTTAGCCATGACTTCGGCCAGGACCCTTGCTTCTTTCCGGTCCAGGCCCATGGGTTTCCTTTTGGGTGCCATCTCGCAAAGAAAAGCACGTGTGATCAAAACACAAAAACATTTGAACAAGTTAATGAACTTGCAAACCAATATGAAAAGACTTACATGGAGGTGAATGCTTTCAAATGAGAACTCTGAAGGGTCTAAAAGTTGATTATACCACAATCGAAAAGAAGGAGGGTGTGGAGATATTGCGAGACATCCTTTGATCTATACATTGTTAGATTTTGCGATCCCTCCATTTTAAGTTAGAGAGAAACTTCCATTTTAACAAACCCCACATACTTCAAACACTCTTTTCCAACAATATTGATAGATGTTAGCCCGACACAACAGCCTTGATCACCGACATCAAGAAACACAGAATTTCACACTGTGCAAATAGTTATCCCGAGACACGATGACAAATTAGAATGTTGGAAGAGACCACACGATGACAAATTTCCTACAATGAAACGAGTTAGTGAGGTTAGATATTAATGTCTCAAGAATAAACGACAAAGGAAAGGGTAAACATCTCTTACTAAAATCAATTCACTAAGAATTTTCCGGCGGGTCCGCAACAAAGGCCAAAAGAGTTAACAACAAACCAAGATCGAAACAAACATAGCAACAAGAAAGAACCACGATTGGACCCGCAACACCAACCATGACCAAGAGATACAAACCACGAAACCCGACATAATGCAACAAACAAGAACAAAAAGTCGACATAAAACACGAAACTAAACATACATCAAATTAGATAAACGAAAGTGACTAACAAACGTCACGGACATCAGCACAAAGACAATTACGCGAATAAAAGACGACAAAAGTGATCTACCTTCCAAATGCGGATAAACAAGAAGCACACACATCAAGAAGAAACGATAACAAGACAAAACCAAACAAAATAAGCGAACAGAACAACAACCGAGACAAATACCTTTAAAATGTTTTGCCCAAAGGCGATGCATGAACAAGCTCTTCCGCATGAAAAATAAGAGCATAAGTACAAGTAATGTAACACAACCAAAGTTAAGACGCAACACTTTGAGAGACAAGCACAAAAAGCTGCGAGATTACAAATCAAGTAACGCAACGCTGATGCCGTATCAGAGATAAGAACAATGTTTATACTTCACAAAGAAGAACAAATAAGACAATACAGCAAAGATACATCATAAACAAGCACGTGAGAAAACGAGATAAACACCAACAAATGACTTATTGAACAAGACATAGTATATATAGAAACAGCAGATGATGAAAACACAAGACACAAGAACAAGACATTACACGATCAAGACACGAAAGCCTTGAACGTATAACGACGCACAACGACAAGCGATAAACACATTAACATGTAAGACACACAAAGACAAGCAGAAGGAGCAACATATTCACAAAGCAAAACAAAGACTCACACAAGACAACGAAGGATGATGAGGTACAAAGCAACAACCAAAAAGAGCAAAATGAGAACACGAGCAAAGAAAGACACCAAAAAGCACACAAAACGTCATGACATAAACAAAGAAGGCAAGTGAGAACAAACGATGAACACTTATAGTCAAACGCATGACATAAGACACGCCTTAAAACAACGACAACGAAACCCTGTCGAACAAAACAACAATAAAAGAAAACAAAAGAAGACCTTGGCAACGAAAGCATAAAGCAACATAAAAGAACGCGAACAACGCCGAAGCAATGACATGAAGAACAAAAACAGAATCAACGACATGATGCAAACACAACAAGACGCGAAAGAAACGCTAAGACATCTAAAACAAGCTACACAACTAGAACGCGAGCAGGCACAAAAGTGAGAAACCAACCGCGACAAAAGCACAAGAAACAAACAAAACAAACAACGAAAAAAAACACAGAGAAAGAAGGGAAGAGGAAACACAGAGGGAATGACGCCAAGGTCACAAGCCCAAAACCCTTGGCCTCGACAAAACAACAATGAAAGAAACCAATAACAAAGAAGACCTTGAGAAAGCATAAAGCGTAAACATAAAAGGAAACCACTAAGGAACAACGAAACCAGAGCTCCTCGGCCGAAAGCACATCAAAATACCTTGAAACGGACTGACCAACTACAGAGACCGCAAGCTAACAAGACGAAAATCACCACATGATGCAAACACCACAAGACGGGCGAAAAGAAACGCTAAGGCACCAAAAAGGGAGCTAGGAGCGGGGACCTTAGAAGCGCCTTGACGCAAGGCACCTTGGCCTGGGACCGCAACAAGTGAGAAACCAACTTGGCCCTCGGACAAAAGCGATCAATGAAACTTGAAATGAAACAACCTTGGAAATCGGACAAACGGTGCGAGGGACATAGAGAAAAGAGGGAGTAGAGAAGGGAGACGCAGAGAGAGCGAGAGAAACACCTGGAAGGTCCCAAGCCCCAAAAGCACCAGCAAAAGACCAAAAAGGTCCGTGAACCCGCTTATATAGGCCCCAAAACCCTAACCCTTCTCTCCGTCCCGCCACTCTCTCTCTAACCAAATTTGAAAATACCAAACCTACTCTACCGAGCCGGACAAACCAACCTAGGTCGCCATTCGTCGCCGCCTCCTCAACCAACCTAGTCACCTTGTTCCAAACCTAGCCATGCAACACCTAACCTAATTTCCGAACCTCTTCGAGGTGGCGAAACGAACTCCAATGAACACCGCCACGCACACGGCTCTTCAAGCATCCGAACCCTAATTCAAGTCTATTTAAGGAGCACTACTACTTTCATCGCCCACCACGCCTGCTAGGGTCGCCCCTTCTACGCCCCGCTAGCACGCCGCCAGTGTGTCACTCGCCCCACAGCCTCGCTAGTTCTCTTACGCTAGTTCCATCCTCCGCCAGCCGGTTCCGCTCCTACCACGCCCTACCGCCCACCACGCCGACAGGCTGCCTCCTTCTCCACGCCCCTTGCTCACCTCGCAGAAGGTGCCTTCACCTATGAACGCCCTCGCCCACCACGCCAACAGCCGCTCTTTTCTCAGTAGTGAATAGCGAGTCTGCCTTCCGCTCAGAGCCCGAACGCCTCGGATCAACACTCCGACTGCTTGGCTTCCTCCGCCTTTGGTTCCAGCGACGTATAAGCAATACCTCATCATCGCCTCGAGGTGAAGAGCACGTGAAGACGCATTGGCAACAAAGGTGAATTACCGCCCGGTTTTGTTTTGCCTTTGAAATTGTTTGTCGTGCTTTGTGCCTATGCTCATGCTTTGATCTACCGAGGGATACCACACAACGCCAAGGTTCCAACAGCGTAAGAGTTGGACTCGCAAGAACGAGTGCACATTTTCCCGCCGACGGCTTCGTTTCACTCACCGTCCCGCTTAAGCTCGCGCCAAGGAGACAAAAGAGGTCTCTTGGTCCTCCGGTACGACGACAAACACTCTTACGTCGGTCGCGCCTTTTTATTCTTTTGCCGCTAACACCCGGCTGCCTCGCGCACTTGCCTCCGCCTTTGCTTGTGAATAGCTTATCGCTAGTTTGCTTGCAAAAGCCTTTCTTACCTTGAATGTCGCAGAAAACCGAGACTCCTCTACGCCTTCGAGTCCAACACGCAAGAAGACATCGAACGGTAACAAGCCTCTGTAGCGAACTTATCTTTCGCTTTCGCTTTCAAAGTCGCTACATCGACCAAGAAACGCTAGCAAGTCGATAGTTCTCTCGACCGCTTGACGCTTTCTCGCTTAACTGCCTCTTTATTCTCGCTTAATCTCGGTTAATCATCCGGACGTAACCTGCTCAAGAGTGACTCAAGACGCCACGCGCAGCCACTGCATGCAAGAGCTACTAACGCCGTCTCAACCTATAGAGGTCATGCTCGATGCCTTTTCCTTAGGCATACAATTGTCTTAAACCTCGTGTTCAAAATGTAGCTAGAGTCGATTGGTCATTCAGCAATGTTTGAGTCAACATCGCTCGTGACAACAACTTGTCGAGTCAACTTTGCGGGTATTTATAGGCATGCCAACATGCGCAAGCGTGGCATGCATCGCGCAGCATTTCTTGATATTGGATCACCCGACGAAGTTCAAAAGTCCGTAATCATATTTTATTTCTAACCGTGTTTTTCCTAACTATTCGAAGTCGAAATTGCATGTCCGTATCTTAACGGAGACGCATGCCAGCTTGAGCGTAAGTCATATCCGTTTTGTGTTGCCGTAGTATATTTTATCAGCTGAAAGTACGCGGCATGCACAACATGCCGCACTGTGCAACAAAGAACTTACGAAGAGTCGCAAGCACGTGCATTTTAAAAGTTCAAGTTATTCATTGGCCCGACTTGCTTTTATTGCGTAATGGCATCCGAGAATGAGAGCAACGATGAAATGGTCGACATCCAAGAAGGTAATGATCATTTCGCCACTACCAAATCCATTTTGGTTGACTCATGGCTAAAATGATTTTCCGTAAAGTGACGACAATAGTAAAGACCCAACAAACCTTAACCGGGCGATCAAACAACAATGTTCCCACCCATGGGGATCCGGGATATGATGACAGAAGTTCAAATCCTCTCATTGAGATACGAAAGATAGTTGAGAAAGGTAATACATTTCAATTAATCAATTGAATCTCCGTGAACATTTCTAACTCGATATCTTTGAGAGACCGAGCACACTATGTTCACATCAATGGACAAAAGGACTTGCAGTGCCCGCCAATTGGAAAAAATTAAAAGGTAAAGACTTGGTTCGCAACTTTCAGACATAACGATATCCGCAACTCACTTTAGTTGTATATGGTTACAGGATATTAAGAAGAATCTCCAACAACAATTAGAGTTGGAAACAATGACTGGTCCGGAGGTTTAATGGACAACGATCTCAATTCACGATTTTGGAGGTAAACAACTAACACTTGTATTATATGTATTTGTTTACAGTAATAAATACTAATTATTTGTTTACAAAAGTCAAGTGCAGCAAAGGAAATTAAGGAGAAAATTGAAGCAATGGATGATAAAATCAACAACACGCCCATCTTTCATCGTAATTGCTATTGTATGTTTGTAATTAATAATTAGTATATTTGTAAGTAGTATATAACTTAACATCTTTTTTCAAAGGACAAAAGAGGAAAAAGACGAGTCAGAAGATAATGCACCAACGTATGGACCATCGAAAGAATTTGCCGATTTTGGAAAATGGATGGATAACTTTCAGTATCCACAAGTCTTCCAAGATTTTAAAAATAGATATGTTCCCATTTGGGAACATAGCCTCAAAGATCCAGCGCAGCCGATCTGCAATGAAGATGGGTCGACAGCAACCCTAGAGCAGTACATGGAGATCCAGAAAAGTAAGTGTTATCGGTTTATATTGTTCTTAGTATAGTTTACTGAATCAGTTTATGTAGTACTAATGAAATTTGTGTTTTGGTAATGTAGAAATATCAGCCATTGAAAATAAGGAGCTAAAACCACGACTTGTTGACTCGATGGAAGATCCGAAACTACAAAAACATTCAAAAGGTTAGTTCAGAATAATTTATTATGTAAACAAGGAAAATTGATATTCGTATTTTCAAATATGTAAATTCTAACGTTGATACCTCTTGCGTAACGCCCAATCACATTTCCGTAGTGTGGGAAATCTTCACAGCCATTGCCTCACATTAGTGAGAAAGGTATTTACCGAGCAAGATCTTCTTCGACTTGAAATGGAGGTAAAATATTAACTCCTTTTTGTTTTGTTTGTAGTTATCAAGAATCAAAAGGAGTTGTTTGCACTATTTGAGGTTAGTATATCATATTTACAGTGGTGAAATTATATATGTAATATTTGACATTTACCATTGCCGTAAATATTCCCGCTTGACGAAATTTTAAAATGATTAACTTTCTATCCGGACCGTATAATGAACAAAGAAAGAAGTATTATTCAAGACAAAGCATCCAAATCGCTGTGTACACCCCTTCAACGCCAGAAGAAAGTTAGAAAGAGAAATGCCAAAACCTGAAAAGACAAACGAAAGCGTAGTGAAAGTGAAAACTCGCGGTAAAACTCAAGTGCGAAGGTGAAAACTCGAAGAGAGAGAAAAAGACTTCTAGCTTGGGTGCACAAGGCAACAATTTAAGATAGCAGACCTCGCCTCCGGTTAAGTCGAGGCAGGCGTCTGCCCCGCCTACCGCCCCTTACGCTGGGAACGCGTCGACGGCCTAGAACGGTCTCGCCTAACGGCCTCGACGTTCTCGTGACGCCCTCCAGCGTCCTAATATCACGATAGCTACCTTGGTGAGGATTGTGCACAAAGAACCCATTTGTCTTCTCACAATCCATTCGCTTTGGGGTTGTAGGGGTCGTCTTTCGATGCCGAATGTTGAAATAGGTGGTTAGGGACTCAATGACAGAGTTGAGGAAATGTGTCCCCCGGTCACTAACCAACTCCAAAGGACACCCGTACCTGGTTATGATATTCTCGAATAAAAATTTTGCTACTGCAGGTGCGTCGTCCTTCCTCGTTGCTTCAGCCTCCACCATCTTCGTGCAATAATCCGTAGCCACCAAAATGTACTGCTTCCTCGTCCATTGCGTTGGTGGTTTGATTGGTCCTACGAAATCGATTCCCCACTTCTCGAACGGTGCTAACGGTAAGATGTAGGTAAGAGGCCATTGTGTCGACAACGTAGGCCGCCCAACCCTCTGACACGCATCACACCTCCGAGTGAACTCCCACACATCCTTTTGCATCGTAGCCCACCAGAACCCTGCATTCAAAATCTTCTTAACGGTCACCTGTACCGAATAGTGTCCACCTGCCTCCTCTGCATGTAGCGCCTCCGTGACGAGTGCAGCCTCCTCAGCTTCGAGACACCGTCGGATCTTCTCGTCCGGCCCAAGCTTGTACAGGATGCCTTCCCTTAGGCAATAGGGTGCGGCTTTATGGAGAAAAACAGCCCGCCCTTCTCTGGACAAACCATCCGGCATGATTCCATGCTCCAGGAACTTGCGCACTTCACCGTCCAACAAATATCTTGGGCATGAACGCCCCTCACGTTCTAATCTCCTCCTTCCAGGTCGACTACGTCGCCTCCTGCTAGGTCGCCCGTTAGTAGCCCCAGATGGAGTTGATCTATCCACAAATCTATTTTCTCCCTGCTTACCCATGCTGCAAGTCTCTTCCTGCAGCCCGTTTGCATGCTCTTCCTCTATTAACGGACTGATTTCGTCCATTCCTGCTGGTCTAGCCTCGTTTCTAGGTCCAGCTCGTGTTCCCATGGCGACCTCCTCGCCTTGTTGCACCTCCAGGGTCGAATTTTGATTAATTGCCCACAGATCTGCCAACTCTCCCTTCTGCAATTTCTGCTCAAACTTTTCATGGATCGCATCTCCTTCTTCGCCCCTTGGTGTGTTCACCTCCCTAGGGCCTTCTCCTCCTCGCGGCCCTATGGCGCCTGGCTTCTGACCTCGCCAAGTGTGGCTCTTCTCGTCGCTCAAAAACAGTGTTCTCATGTCCGTTTTTGCTTCTTCCTTTTGCCAACGCGTGGCCTCCATTTGCAGCCCTCCTGACTGCTCACCCTTGAGGAGAATTCCAGCCTCCTCCTCGCGCCCATGCTGGCGCCCTCTTATCCTCTCTCGGATTTCCAGATTGTCCTGCTGCAACTTTTCCTGCACAACGTTCCCTTTTTGCTCATTTGGCCTCTCTGCTAGCGACAAGACTTGCTGATCAATTCTTAGGCCGTCTATAACATGCTTACGTCCTCCCCCTTCGACCCGGGCCGTGGCAACCAACTCGTCAGAAATCCTATCCGTGGCTTCAAGTCGCTTCCGCCAGACGAGAAATGAAATCAGCATTCCGATGCTGCTTTCCTGGCCTAGTTTCTACGTCGTAGTCAAATTCTTGCAGCAGTAGTACCCATCTGGCAATCCTTCCTGACAAATCTGGCTTGTTGACAAGATACTTCAACGCAAAATGATCTACATGAAACGTCACCTTGCAAGGCGATAGTGTCTAAACTTTTACTGAGTAAATGATACCAAGACCCTCCCGCTCCGTGGTTGAGTAGTTCTTTCAAAGATCCGTGAGCGTCTACCCGCATAGAAAATCGGATGATCCCGTTTCTTCTCGTCCTTCTGACTCAAGATGGTCCCAATAGCATAAGCGGACACATCTAACACCATAAACCTTCAAGAGGGGGAATTTACATGATGGGGGTTTTCTTGAAAATATGCGCCAAAGGGGGTTACATGGGTCTCAAAGCATTTAATAGCATGTTTTGGTGAAAGAACCACAAAAAACAGGTGTCCCATACACGTTGTCCCCTTTTACAATATGGGTACACGCCGTGGAAGGGTGCTCAAATCCTTTACCCATATGATGAAGGCAAATTAAGACCCACCGTCGACTAATGCCGGGAAAGGATGCTGAACCTAGATTTGGGTCCGCTAGAAGAAAGTACGGTTGGCATGCAAAACCCATAGTCTCGCAAATTGCTTTTGATGTCAAGGGTTTGGCAAAGGGTAGAGGTCATGCGATCAAAAACCGACCGTATGCTTGGCGGCCTTGTTGAGCAGGGAGGCCGGGTCGGCCGCGCCTGCCTTGTCTATGGAGGTCACACCGATTCTGCCTTCTCCGCAGCATCACAAATTGAAGAACAAACACCACCTACGGATCGAAGATGGTTGGGATGATCGCAACAACGCCCTATCTATCATCCTCGACAAATTTGTCCAGCTATGGACAACACGCCACTATAATCTTGGGGCAAAGATAACCGCCCAAACACATACTTAATTTATTGGTGTTGCAAACCACATATACGGATACGGTATTGTATTGCATTGAGGTGGTAATGGACCAAAAGCCAAACATGATTCACGCTACCGGCTTACCCTAACAAAGGCTCGGACAAGGAGTAGGAATTTAGACCGGTGAAGCTAGAACCCTATATTTATCTCAGATGCGGGAACCATTGCCTCCTCTCCCAATTCCTTCTCCATGGAAGCACGTTTACTCATCTCCGGAGGTCACTCCCTCATCGCCGGACCCTCGCCCCGCACCATGGTCATCACTATCCTCGTGGGTACTTTGGATGTCAATAAACCCACGCAATTCATTCAACTTATCCTTTATCGCTTTCTTGTCAACAACATATAAATGTTTTCGAGCATTCAAAGACGAATCCATAATAAAGGATTACCGCTTGCTCACAAAGACTTGAATATTTTTGGTATACAAGGATTTGCTTCCTTTCTTCCCTACCTTGAAGCCATGTTCGGTACCGCTTCCCGGAATTATATATTCCTCAACATATCTTCCCTCATATGCATCCGTATGCTCGGTCATATACCAATGAACGAGGAAGTGAGGTTTGGCGACTCCAACTTCACATCTATGACCTTTCCAATCCAAAATGGTCCGTTGTGTGTCGTTGAACACGGACTGCTATGAACATTCCTTTATTGATCTCCAATATCGCCATTCAAACGTGTCATATCTTCTTGTTGCTTGCCCAAATTTCTATATGCCCCAAATACATATCGCGTTGTGGAAGTTCGAATGAGCTGCCCAAAGAAGCGACGGCATGCATAAGGGCACCACTGCCACCACTCGAAAACCACTTCCATGGTCGCGTAACCAACCCGATATGGTTGTCCACAGCAATTTCTTCCGGTCAACCCAACTCCTCCCACCATGTGTACTCTTCCGTAACGTAAGGCCGAGTCTGATAACCTCGCTCAAGCAACGCTGCTGCTGAGAGACAAGCGGCCTTTTTATCTCTAGCCCTAGCATAACTAAAGGAGCCGCAGCTTATGACCTCTGTGGCACAAACTTCAAAACTCCAAGCCTCCTTCGTTTCCCACAAATATGAGTATCGCTTACTCGACATAACACTGACCGCGCTTTCTCCTCGCGTGTTATCTTGAATTGATGCCGGAACGATGATTATTCAATTTACTCACACCGAATACGCCCCGCCGCCCATCCCCGCCTTATTGGCCATACATACTCAAGTCGGAACTTGGGCCAAGATCTTCACCTCCCTTGGAGTGTACGCCTCGATAATAGTTGCCAATGCGCAGAGTGCGCTTCCTTGTGTTTCAAGCTTTTAGAGAAGCATGAAAACATCCGATCAATTTGATCATGGGTGTGCCCAACTAGCGGAAGCCCACCTTCACTTTCTCAAATGTTCCCATGTCTACCAACATGTTGAGATACGCAAAGAGTAGTTGGTTCTTGTTCTCCCAAGTGTTGTCCAGTACAACACTTTAGGCAGACCCCATCATAATTGTGGATAACATCTTGAATGATGTTTATAGTCAAATTACGGCGTCATTGCGGAGGTTGGCATAATGCAAATATGCCCTTGCTTTGTGAGTGTAATTGTGAATCATGCACCCCACAACGTGCACTGAAATACGACATTCTTCATCCAAATTCTCACTACTACATTTGAGGATCCAAAACAACGCTCCAAAATAACGGTTGGAAAAGTCGTTGTTTCTTAGGTTCGGAGCCATACCTCGTTTGGTGTGGATTTAGGTACCAGCTAGGTCCGGTAATTCTTAACGGGTAATTTGAATTCTTAATGAGTAATTTTACTTTAACAAATAATTTTAATTCTCAATGATTAATTTTATATTTAATAAATATAGTATATAATTAATCTGATATTTAGTAAACAGTGGAGTACACTTAACGCGGCTTCATTCGGACCCAACGGGTCCCGTCCCGTTATAACTTGTCGAACTTAGCAGCCGTCCGAATCCAACGGGCCCCGTCCCCACCTAATGTGCACATCCCATCTCGTTAAGAGCTGAGAAGCCCATCCCGTCCCATTCGATCCTAAGGAGCCTTTCCCGTCCCAACGGCTCCGTCCGATCCTAACGGTTCCGTTCAGCCCTAACGGTAACAGCTCCGTCAAGTTCGGTCCTAAGGAGCCTGTCCTGTCCCAACGGCTCCGTCCGATCCTAACCGTTCCGTTCAGCCCTGACGGCTCCGTCCGATCCTAACGGTTCCATTCAGCCCTAGCGGGAACAGCTCCGTCCGATCCTAACGGTTCCGTTCATCCCTGACGGCTCCGTACGATCCTAACGGTTCCGTTTAGCCCTAGCGGAACAGTTCAAGTCGCATCCCGTCCGGAACAGCGACACACATCGTTCCTTCAATTGCGGGACTCATTTGTGCTCATCTCCTTGTTGGTGTTCCTCTTCTTTGATAGGTGAAGAAGAGGACCTCGAATGACAACACTTACAGGAGATNCTCTAGCAGCGATTCATCCTCGCACTGAGGGAGCAACTTGCCATTTCCCTTTATTTTCCCTCCTTACCCGCTGCTCGCTGCCTTCGACTGTGACCGGTGTAGCGTGGGTTCCTCCTCCGCTGCCGTCCTCCTTTTCACGACCCCCGCTCGACTGCCGCCTTCGCTTCTTACCCTTGGAAACTTCCCCACCCTCTTCCGAACCTTCCGTGGAGGCGACTCAACTGGAATCCTTGCCCGAATCCTCCTTAAATTCCTCCTTCTACCTTGAGTTCCCCGACCGGCCCAACCATGTATGGACATGCCCAACTCCGTTAAACACCCTAAATGCGCAAATACATGAATCGAAAAAGGCGAAATCAAGGAGGGCCGAGGGAAGGAGAGTAACGCCTTCTCCTCACTGTGCTCTTTCAAAATCATCCTTCCCCAATCAATTTGTGTACCCTTGACCACCTCGTGAAGAAAACCAAGAAGTGATCCGCCATATGATCCATTCCCGGCTCAGAGGAAACACAAAATCCATTTGGCTAATCCCACCACCAACACGAGTTGAGTCGAGTCACCCATTGTTCACTCTCACTTCCCAGTTTCAGCCGTCTTTCACGGGGTCAATCACCAAGCTCCCATCTTCCGATGCTTCTCCATACGCCTCAAAGAGGGCCAAATCCCGCCTCAAGGGCCTCTTCCTCGCCCTCTTGCTCCCTTAATTGCCGGGCGACTCTTGCACCAATGCAGGTCGTCAGAACACCATTTCTTCTCCATGAACTGTGCCCACCCCCCGCACCAGCGCCTCTCCATCCATGTTGGGCCACCGGCAGGGATTTCGCAGCACTGGGCGCCATCTCCTTCTCTCGTTGTTTCCCAAAACAAAACCTCGACTCCCCGCAGACTCGTCAAAAAAAATCAAGCCGCCTGGCCTCCTTCCACGCCCGCGAACTTGCCGGCCTGATTTCTCCTCCGCCCTGCCCCCTGCCGCGCTTCCTCCCGCAGACATGAGATGTAGATTTGGCTCAGTTGTACGCGCCTTCTTGCCGCAGCCCGCCTCCGACGCCTCCCGAAAGTCGCGACTGCGCCGGGTGTGCCCTTCTCGCCCGCCCGATCGACTGTAGTCCCGCCCGCCACTAGGGTTGTAAATTCCCTCGTCTCAGACGCCCTGCTTTCTGCCACCGTGGTGGAACTAGCCACCACCCCACTTGACTACTCAACTGTGGCATATTGTGAGCATCCCTAGCATATATAGACACCTTTTATTCTAAAAATTCCCAATACCCAAGGACTCTATTTCCCCACCCTCCGGGTCAAACCTAAGGGTCGAAAATTATTATTATCTCCAAGGGCCAAGGACCATTCCTATAAAAGACCCGACTCGACGATTCTCAAAGCACTGCTATTCTAACACATCCAAAACAAAAAAATCGCTCATCCCGACACTTGGGAGCGGGTTAGTGCACATGGTCTTCTATGTGGTGCCTAGTAAAGCATCTTTCTTTTGGGGTGGACACCGCTTTTGTTGTAGACCCTTGTGCGCCTTGGCTAACGTGAGCCCCGAATTCACCGAAAGTGCAATGCGCTCCGGAGAGATCGTCAAGGTCCCGTGACGGACCCCAACGTGGTGGTGGTGCAGAAGGCGACAAGGGACCCTTGCCGTCTGCATAGTCTCGATGTCTGGATGACCGGAACGCTGCGTGAGCTGGGGAACTCCGGGAAGGCATGCAAAGCCTGGGCGGAGAGGCCCGGTGGAACGATGGAGGAGGTCTGGACCATGCGGCCCACCCACCTTTTTTCCAAGGCAATGAACGTAGTGAGAGTGGTGAGGAGATCGGACTAGACGAACGAGTGACGGACCAGAGTGTTACGGACGCGAACGAGTCCTTAAACGTTTAGCCACGCCGGTCCTGTTCGGTGAATGTTACGAGTCGTTAGCTGTGAATCGGTGGATGCGCATGCTTGAGCTCAAACGGCCACGACAAGAAGCGGTGAAACAATTAAAACGCTACAACGGAGGCCCTCGCTATTCCCTTTGAAAGGACTCTTACTACAACGACATCGGATTGTGCGCGCCTGGGTCACACAACAAAAGTCGTGGCCACACTCCTCCCACTCCGCCACCGGGCGCTCAATTCGCAGACCGCGTGGCCTTGGGAATGAGGGGTGTAGTGCACGAGGCTCACCGGGTGGCGAACGCACTGCCCTTGAGCGAGGGGTTCACAAGGTACTACCCGCCATATGCCCCACTGCCAGGTAATCCCCGACAGCTCAAAATCTCCATTACCTTGCCTGTGGGTGGGCAAGTGCTGGAGTAGTGCCTGGTTGCTGGGGCCCTAATGCACACCTCAAGAATTCCCGGGATGCTCCCATGCTTGCAGACGGCGGTGCATGGACGGACCCGCCTGTAGGATACACTCGCCTTGGGATGTCCCTGAGGGTGCTTCCTCGCACCTGGCAAGCCCCTCCCATTGCTCCTCGAACTCTTCCTCGTAGTCGTACTGTGGAAGACCACATGTACACTAACCCTCCCCAAGACTGTTGGTTTGAATGTTTTTTTTGTTTTCTTATGTTTTGTGATGAAGTGCTTAGGAAATGTCCGAGGCCTTTTATACTAAAAGTGGTCCTTGGCCCATGACAATATTACTTTTACAAATAATTAGTCCTTGACCTTGAACTGTGTATGTAGAGTCCTTAGACCTTGGGATTTTTAGGAATAAAAAGTTGTCTGTAAGGTGGGGATCCTTCTCACCACACCCCGCCACGACCCTCCTTAGAATTAGACAATGGTAAGACGGGTTGGAAAGGAAAACAAATGGTCGGCTCCACAAAGTATTCGTGACACCCGCGATCTCAGTCCCTCGCGGAATTTCCTCTCTCGGCATGCATTGAGCACCGCCACTAGTCACCCCAACATGAGCTTGGTCACTCAGCCTCTGACCATCCGGATCTCCCCCGCCTCTTGTGACAGAGGACAACACACCGAATCACCCCGATCGGATGTCTCCAACCAACCACGTGCACAAATTCGACACACGGAGCTCACACCCGAAATTGTCTAACGAGAGACGCCAAGGGGTCTCTTGTACATTTGCAGCCGAGGGCCATAGCTCACTTTCCCAAAGGTTCAAAGATGGCTAACCTACCTCTAGTGTATAAAGATGGCTAACCTACCACGAGCGCCGCCACCAATTCTGCAGTATCTATGTTCAAGCTTCCTAGACCTTATCCTCTAATCCAAGTGAAAGCCTCACCTATGATGCCGGCCTCTAAAATCACCGCCTGCGGGCCGCCTAGCCCCGCAGCCTCCATGGGTGTTCCCCGCCTCCTACCACACCCGATCCCAAGATCCTCCTCATTATCTCCACCTCACCCCCGGCCATCCGAGGTCCCTTCACCTCCTAGGAGGTGCCGCCTGCTCATCGCCTCGCGACGCGCCGCCTCATCACTGGATGCCAAATGGCTCCATCCATCACGCCTAGCCTCCAATTTGCTCATTTCTCGAGCACAACCTCGTGAAGGGTATGCCCGCATCTGGGACAACCCTAGGTCGGCCTCTGAACTGAGGGAGTTGCATCCTCCTATAGCCCCGACGGGCTTCCCCACCTCGGTCCTTCTTCCGCGACGGTGGCCGGCTTCCACCACCGTGGTGGTCAAGCCCTCACGGTGGGGTCGGCTCCACCACTGCGGGTCGCTTCACCACCGCAGCTACCACGGCCTTCTTCACCGCCTGCCTCTCGACCTCGCCCCAGCCTTATCTCTCTCGCTTATACCTCCGCTAGCTTTTGAACTTCTCCATAGGTGCCGCCTCCACTTGTTCCCCGGCCCCCGCTGACCCAAGAGAGGTCCTGTGGGTCTCGAGAGAGGAGAACTGGGAACATCTTGTGCGCGGTGGTGTAAGGAGGTCCGTGTGGCGAGAAAGGGGAGCGAGAGGGAGTTCATGTGTGGTAGAGTGGGAGGTCTCTGGAAAAAGGGAAAGGAGAGAAGTGTGGCTACTGAGGGAGTATGCGGCACGTTTTGAGGAAACGGGAATGTTAGAAAGGGGAGAAGTGAGCAAATGAGATTTGCAGTGAGTCGACGCAAGTGAGGCCTGTGGTGTTCATGGTCATGGTGCCTAACCTCGAACGCCTCGAAAGGCCATTCCCTGAGTGAATTATAGGTGCGACCTGTGTGCCGTGAAATCATAACCCTAGAGACCACGAGGGACCTGGTGACCAAAACAATCACAGCACACGCTCTGCTGCCGTGGGGCCTCCACCACAGGTTGAATCAGCTAATTACTGGCTGAATCCCCACGGCAAACAATCTGGACCCCAGCCTTCCACTGGTGGGTCTGTATGGTATGGGTTCTCGGTAGGGTAAGGATTGGTTAGGGTAGAGCTAGACCCATAGTTTTAGAATATCTTGACACAAAACCATTCCCTTGGGATCGAATCCTAGGACTATAACGACATAGAGGGTAAATGTGGCCTCATGCCTTCGGATGCAAAACCCATTCCACATTTTGGCTTCACGGGGAAGGGCGTAGCCTTGAATGCCCATGCCGATAGGAAAACGAACCATAGTCCTAGGATTATATGTCTTTGACATATTTAGTTTGGTAGATGGATGCCACGAGTTGGAGTCGGAGGATTCTCAGAGTCGAAGGAAGCCCCAAGCAAAGCTATTGCGCAAAGGGAAAGATTGAAAAGGGTTGGATCGGGAGTTGAGGAGGATCCAATTGGAGGACGCTTGGCCGGAAGGAGGGGAGTAAGGAATCGACGAGGGCGAGGTCCGATCCTGTTGGAGCAAGATCCCCAATCTACGGTTTTGGACGAGGTACCACGCCAAGAGGACCTTGACCAATCTTGTCCTCTAGGCGGTGTGCATTTGCAGATTCAACCAATCAACTCGCAGACACGCAATCAACTGACATCGAACAGCCGAATCTTAGGTTACATGTACCACTGCAGTCGATGGCGGCCACCACCAAGCAACCTTACCTTGTATGGAGAGGGGAAGGCATGAGGACCCCCATGAATTTGTTGAGCGCTTTGAGCAGCTGACATTTGCAAACCAGAAGCGGGTGATGCACAACAGGCTTCAACTGCTCTATGGAGTTCTTCTGGGAGGTCCAAAGAAAGTGGTATAGGCGAGTACCTCAAGTCAGCCACACCAACCACCTTTGAAGAATTAAAAGAATGCCTCTGTGAGAGGTTTAGGGGATTGACTAAGGGCTACGTGTTGTCCAAGCTTGAGAGGTTACAAAGAGAGAGGAAGGAAACCTTGCAAGCGTATGTTGAGAGGTTTCATAGCCACGGATCGGTGGTCCTCATTCGGAGTTGCTGTGCAATACGGTTTCGCATGGGTTCTAAGATGGGAAGATTAAGCAGCGGAGAAGAATTTGGGCAAACCTATCAAAGGCGCAAATTAACTACGAGGAATCTAACTCGCAGGAGATGAAGAAGGCCGAGGAAGGAAGAGAAGTCCAAACTAAAGAAAGGACATGAGAAGTTCTCAGAGAGGAGAAAGATTCCATAGGATTCCTTGAGGAAAACATAGTGAGAAAGAGTCATCAGATGAGGAGCGTGCCAGAAGGGAAAAGAAGAAATCAAGGGGTGAGGTGGAAGGAAAGAAGGGTCGTATGCGGGAGAACAAAGAGCTGGCAAGGGCGAAAACAAGAGGCGTTGTATGCGAAAAAAAATGCGGAGCAAGCAAGGAAGGAGGCTGAGGTGGCAGCCAAGAAAGTGGACACATCAGGAGAAACGGATGGAGAAGATAGATTCCCTTTCGCGCACATCTCATGGTCTGAGGAGGAACATGATTATCGGAGAGATATCCCACACACGACATTAACTGTGGGTTGTTATGGTGTAATCGCCGACGTGACCTAGGATTTTGATGGAAGAAGGAGGGGAGCGGGCGCAGGAACAACCGGATGAGGAAAATGGAATGGGCATCACGCCGCTCACCCTAAGATCCGCTTAGAGAATGGGGCATGCGAGAAGAGCCGCTAGAGCCGTGAGGAAGGTTTGGGGTCGTTCCGCACCGTGAGAGCGGAAGGGTACAGCGGATGAAGTCAAAGGATGTTGAGGTACTCCCGTGAAAAGTGCTCAAATTCTCCAAAGCAATGAGTTGTGGCTTGAGGGGGGCATGAAACAGCTGAGTTCATGTCTTCACTTTGCCTCAAACCGATGAAGGGTATAACCAAGGAGTGGGGAGAGCATAAGATCGACCGAATCGAGCAATGGAAGGATTCCATGGTAGTTCGATCGATAAGAGACAACCGGAGATTCCTCGATTGGCGAAGGTTGATAAAGTCACCAAGAGGATCATTTTCCGCTGCCCTTCATACAATATCCTAGATCCGTCGGCAGTGTGATGGCTTATTCCTTCTTAGATGGGTACTGGATATAACAAGTGCATCTCGTGTGAGTGGCCACCACAGCCTTTTACAACGGAGAGGTGGAACGAGACCGGAGGATGACTTTCCCGATGAGACCGCGGGCCAGTAAGTGAGGGCGCAGAGGCCAACCCAATTCAAGAGGGGAAGGGAGACGAGATGGCCTCGAATGAGAAGGGGAGAAAGAGCTTCACAACCGACGATCTGGAAATTTGTGAGTATCCGGCACCGCCAAATTCTCAAAACCTCTCTAAGGTACAAGAATCATCTCGTCATTACATGACGCTGTAGAAGACACAAGACCAAGTTATATCGAATGGGACCGGACGGTAAAAACGTTATGACAAATAGTGTGGATGGGTCCGCTCATGGTCCCGGAGGTTTTCCACAATGGTTCCATCCACCGCAGATTGAATGGTCGCTTTGCCAACCGTAGTTGGTTGGCGAGTTGAAAAGTATTATCAAGTTGGCGAGGACGCCAACAAATGAGAAGGGGAGTATGTGGAAGACCACATGTACACTAACCTCCCTCGACTTGGTTTGAATGTTTTTTTGTTTTTCTTATGTTTTGTGTGATGGAGTGCTTAGGAAATGTCCGAGGCAAGGCCTTTTATACTAAAATGGTCCTTGGCCCATGACAATATTACTTTACAAATAATTAGTCCTTGGGCCTCGAACTGAATATCAAAGTTAGAAGGTCCTTGACCTTGGGATTTTAGGAATAAAATTGTCTATAAGGTGGGGATCCTTCATTCAAGAACATGTGAACAAGTGGAGACGCCTGCACCTCCGGAGAAGTTCAAGAAGCTAGCGGAGAGGTATAAGCGGAGAGAGGTGAGGCTAGGGCCAGGTCAAGAGAGAGAGCCAAGAAGGGCGAGTGCACAGTCAAATACCACTGGGGAGCCACCAGCGAAGCACACCACGGTGGAGCCACACCGCATGAAGCACCACCACGGTGGTGGAGCCGCCACCGTCATGAAGAAGGACCCAAGGTGGGGAAGCCACCGTCAGAGCGCCAGAGGAGGGGATGCAACCCCTCAGATTCTGTGAAGCAACCAGGATTGTCCAGGAGCCGCATACCTTCACAAAGTTGTGCTCGAGGAAATGAGCAAGGCGGAGGCTAGAGCATGGATGGAGGAACGCACTTGGCTGTCCAAATGATGAGGAGCGAGGAAACGCGCAGGGGCGTGACGGCGCCTCCTAGGAGGAGTGAAGGGACCCTGATAGCGGGAGTGAGGTGGAGATATTAAGGAGGATCTTCGGATCAGGCGTGGTAGGAGAGAGGGGAACACCCATGGGCCGTAGGGTAGGCGCCACATGAGGCGGGCGCTACTGATTTTAGAGGGGAGCGCATCATAGGTCGTGAGGCTTTCACTTGGATTAGAGGATAAGGTGCTAGGAAGCTTGTGAACCCAGTAGATACCCGAATTGGTAGGCTGTGGTAGGTTAGCCATCTTTAGACACCGGAGGTAGGTTAGCCATCTTAGACACCGGGAAAGTGAGCTATGGGCCGGGCGATGTATAAGAGACCCTTGTCTCTCTAGACAATTTCTGTGTGAGCTCCGTGTGTCGAATTTGTGCGCGTGGTTGGTTGGAGACATCCAATCGATGATGGCCGATTGCAGGTCCTCCACAAGAGGGCCGGGAGATCCCCGGATGGTCGAGCCGAGTGACCAAGCTCCGCCGGGTGACTAGTGGTGAAGGGTGCTCAATGCATAGAGAGGGAAATTCCCAGGGACCGGGTGAGATCGCTGCAAAGGAATCGCCTGTGGAGCCGACTCAGTTGTTTTTTTCCTTTCCCAACCCTGCCTAACCAGATTGTCTAATTCTAAGGAGGGGTCCAGGTGGCCTGTGGGGGGGTCTCGTGGTGGCCTGGAGGGGTCCCATGTGGCCCAAGAGAGGTCCGTGGTGGCATGAGAGAGGAGGATCCGTGGAACATCTGTGCGTGGTGGTAAGGAGGTCCGGGTGGCCCGAGAAAGGGAGCGAGGGTATTCATGTGTGGTAGAGTGGGAGGTTCTGGAAAAAAGGGAAAGGAGAGAGTGTGCCAGTGAGGGGAGTATGCGGACTTTGAGAGAAACGGGAATGTTAGAAAGGGGAGGCGGAGCTATGAGATCGGTGGGCGACGCCGGAGTGAGGCCTCGTGGTGTTCATGGTCATGGTGCCTAACTCGAACGCGAGCGCTCTGTGGAGTGAATTAGAGTAGGTGACTTAGGGTGTGTGCTGCGAAATCATAACCTTAGAGACCACGCCAGTGGAGGGTGACCACAGATAGTCACGACACGCTAAGGCTGGCGCCATGTGGTTGAATGAAATCACCACGGGTGGCGAACCCCCACCTCATGGGTGACCAGCCTTCCACTCTGTGGCCTGGTATTGATTATGGGTTCGTGGGTAGGACTCGTAGGAGGACTAAGACCCATAGTTTTAGAATATCATCTTGACACAAAACCATTCCCTTGGGATCGAATCCTAGGACTATAACGACATAGAGGTAAATGTGGCCTCCTTTGCTAGCCTTCTGGATGCAAAACCCATTCCACACGCATTTCCTTGGTTCACTTAACCGAAGGCGCTTAGCCTTGAATGCGCATGCCATGTCGATGGCACCATCACCATAAATGGGTCCGGACCGGTGGTGGCTACCTTCCGCCGTCAGCGATCCTTTCACCTCGTTGATCGTTAACTTTCCACCTCTTCATTACCCGCTCTGTGCCAAAGTTCTCCTCAAACCCGCTTACTTCTTTTACATATGGGTTGATCTGTGAGCTCTCACACAAGCGTGCATCACGAATTTCTTTTTTTCTTTGGCCCTTCGCTTTACCACGGGCTTAACAAGATAATATTTGAAGCGGCCGAATATACATCAAGCGCTTTTGACGTGAATATACGCTGAACTGGTTTTTGATGGGCATTGAAATGCCATATTTAAGCATACCGCAAGAAGGCACACAATTAGGGTGTCGAGAGAAGTTTATATCTTCGCCCAGTGGTAGACAAAAGGTTTCCTTCTATAGGGGCGACCATTGTTTTCGGAAATGATGCCCATGTTGTTAATCCATGCGATTCGTTAAACAACGAAATGAACATGGACGATCATCTCTCGTAGTAGCATCAAGGGAATGCATACGGCTATTTCTATATTCGCTATACATCCCATCCAGATACCGGCCGACGCCTTTGTGCACAATGAGGGTATGAAGACCCTAAACATACCATAAGTGACATTGGCACCGCATGCGGGCGCCCAAGTCATGCCCAATGGTTACGTGCCTTGGCCGGGATGCGCCAAGATTCATGGTCTTTGGCAATGAATGCTGGACAAGACACCTCCTTCTTCTAAGAAACTACGAACGTAATGGCTTCTCCGACCGCTCAACGCCTGGATGACACCTAAGCAAGTGGCTAAGAAACCACCAAGCGTGATGGCTTCTCCGAGGCTAAAAAACAAGGAGCATGGAGGAGCATAGGGCATGAAGAAGAAGAAGAAAGATGAGGGTGAGGGCCGGCATGCCGCCTTCATTCAACATATATACTTTATGTTTTGGGAATATTCAACATGGGAAAGTTAATGAAGTGGTAAGACTAGGGATTATAATGGAGAGGTCTTGGGTCTGTTGTTTGTTTTAGGCGATGCCGCCTTTAAAAATAAAATTTTCCTAAATGGAGAGGTCTTGGGTTCAAGAGAGCCCTTTAAAGATAAATTTTTCCTAGTGTGTAGGGAATATGGATTGAAATGAGAGAGATTATAATATGACGTTACTAGTTCAAGTCATGCTTTTTATTTTGGCCAGCATAGTTTATGCTGTCTATTTTGGCCAGATAGTTTGTGTAAAAGTGATAGATAATTGCTCGGTTTCAAATCTCCTTATTCTAGTAATTCCTAATCTTGGACTCAAAATCATGGAAATTATTTTCAAATTTCAACGGTTTCTAAGCACTGCTTGAAATTACCCATGCCCTAATATTCATGATTGCAAATTGCACCGAATCGAACGGTGAAGAGAGACATGACACGCCAAGTTTCTTCCCTCTTCTCGAGCTCACCGCAGCCATGACTATCTTTCTACGGAGGTCATAGCAATTGAACACGATTTTGTGTGTAGACACCATCTTTGTGAGCGACCAAGTGCATCGTCATCGGAAGTGTCAAAGGTAGTGTGTTCTTTCTCATTCTCTTGCGCGAGCAAGCGACACATGGCCTAATGAATGTAAGTCATAATGTGCATGGGTGCACGATGTGGTTGTAAGCCCTAGTGTTAATGCGGACGCATGCACATCGGGCGCCACAGTAAAACTTATCTAAGGACGCCGGCATGCCGCCCCTATGGAGGAGCATAAGAGCATAGGGTGCTAGCATATTGGTGCCTTCATTAGTATAACCCTAACCCTAGGGTTAGAGTTTAGGGTCTAGACTTGTTTTGTTTCAGAAGGCGGGTTAGGCACTGTGGGTCGAGGGTTACATCTTGTTATGTTGAAGTTTGTGTTAGGTAGCATGATGCCGCCTCCGATCGAATCCTTTCATGAGTAACGCCAGTGGCCGATTTTGATCCGTCCATGACACCCTATTGTAAACATGTCGGAGGGGCTCAAGATGGGCAGTAAGTCGGCGCCAACCACCATACCTGATGTGTATTGCTCTTACAAATGGATTGAAATTGTAATCCAAGGAATACCACCTACCCCAAATAATCAAAAATGCTTAAATATGCAATAGTTACCGCTAAGATTTGCGCAAGAGGGTTTTTGATTTCAAGCGGTCTCAGATATTCACCGCTTCAAATATTATGGTGTTGCTTCTTCTTCTTATTTTTGTGGCGGGTTTCCTTCTCCTCCGTAGAGACTTCGGACTCTTCCTCGGAGATCTCCTCCTCTTCCTCCGAAGTAACCTCAGTCTCTTCACCCTCCTCCTCCGAGGGCTCTTCCTCTTCAGACTCCGAACTCCGTCTCTTCTTTTTCTTCTTCCCTCCTTGAGTCATCCTCGTCCTTCGTTGGTGCATCGATTCTTCGTAGTTCTTTGCTGCCCGGACCGCCTTACTCACATCCTTCTTGGCGAGCAACAGCACATGCTTAGCCATTGGCTTAGGTAGGCTGGGCCCATGTAACCACCGCATCGCCTCGCATGGTGGTGTGTGGGTGCTTGGCCCCGTGAGGGCGTAGGAACCGCTCAAGATGTATGATCCCAACTTCTCCGCTTTTTCCTCGCCTGTATTCTCGAGCTTGGATGATTTAGCTCTTCCCGGTCGGGTTTATCTCCCCACGTGAATCTCTTCAAGAAGGCATCCTTCAGCGCTTCAAAGGTCGCAGGGGGCTCTCGGCCGGTAAGACTTTCTCCGGTACCACCGAGCCGGGCCGCCTGGCTGACCTTTGAAACAGCTTGAATGAGCTGCGACGTCCAAGCCTTCCTCTCCGTAGTTCGGGCTTGAGAGACGAACTCTTACCTAAGGTTTCCGTGATCCCTCTCCTTCTTTCCCCAAAGAGGGAGTATAAGCTTGCTTGTCGACGTTGCCAAGCCGCCATCGCCACGCCAACAAATGTGTTGTTGAGGATTCACCGCGTCCCCTTACCATCAATACCGGGACTTGTACTACATCCTCCTCACGGTCCGATAAATCTGTTATGTTTTCCCCGCCTACCGAACCCTCACGTTGAGCTTGCCGCCTCGCCCCAGCCCGAGCTTTGCCTACCTGCTCACATGACGTCCGGCTCACTCACAATGATCTGCCTAACCACCTCACGCCCCCACGATTCACCTTACCTTCACACTATGCTACGGAATCCATTCATTCCTCTGCAACGGGCGCCTGAATCGTGGGCGCAACTTTCACCGACTACCAGCCCAGCCGCCAAGACAATCCCGTGGTTTGTCGTTGTAGCAAGGGGTCCGCTCCCAAGAGAACATGATAGGCTCCATTTGGCGCTGCTTTCAACCGATTCTCACCCTAATGTTGCGACATCATTTGACTCAAGTGTACCTGCCTTTCACGACTAACTACTCTTAATGTTCCACCGAACAGTCTGTGGCCAAACGCTTAAGGACCTGCTCTCACGTCTGCATTCCTATTAGTCCGTTCCTCGTCCGTCTAATCCGCTCTCCTCACCGCTCTCAATACACTCATTGTTCTTGGGGAAAGATTTCAAATTTAGGAGATGCAGATCAATTACAAAGAAAGTAATTACATTGTATTATATCTGAAAGAACACACACACGCCTAAACATGAAACATCTTAAATGACGAATGAACAGACATGCCTTTTCATAACGACGTAACCCTAATGAAACGCTACTTGTGGTATGGGCTTAAACTAATATAATTGCTAAACCCTAATCATGATTCCAACACATATCTTCCTTTACTCCCACTTGTTGGTCATGATTCCTTGCATGTTCAGTCTTCTGGGTCTACTGCAGGCTGCCCGTGGACTGATGTTTAGCTGGGTATCTTAAATCTTCAAGCACCATAGCCACCTGCTCTCGTCCTCAGTTACGCTTCACCTTGAACGTAAAGGAACAAGAGATGCTTCTACCGCATAAGCCCTCTGGGCAGTGAAGAAGGCGTAGATGAGGTGCTGCGGTTTATATACCGTTGTTCTTCATTTCTCACCACTCCTCCCGAGGCCAATCGAACTTAAGAATTGCACACCTCCTTACCGCCATGGCTTCTTCAGATTCTGAGTCTGACACAGCTCCCAAGCGCCGCCTCCAGCAGCGCGATGCCCTAGGAAGGTTCGCTACTGCAAGAGTGCGTAGGGATAACTACTAACACTGATCTGGAGCCGCAGCAATGCACAGTACCTAAAGAACACCCAAAGAAGCAAGAGAGAAGAGCTTCTGGAGGCCGAAAGGAACCACCAAAGAGGTCCTTGAGCAGCGCAAGATCGCCGCCGCCCTCAATACCAATCACGACATGGGTGGCCCTTCAGCTCCCCGAGCACCAAAGACCAACGCAAAGGCTACTGTGAGGGATCTGAACCTGGATTTTGCTTATTACGACGATGAGTCTAGCTGGGCTGCAGTGCCCGTGAAGTTCTTTAGCTTCCAGCGACAAGAACGAGAAGACCAGTGATTGTGAGCTCGGCACCGCTAAGCATCCCCCGTTTCTCCAATCGTATAAAAGTCCTCGGCCGGGCTTGTTGGAATAACTTAGGGTTATTTATATAACCACTCCTTAGGGTTAAATAGCTAGGGTTACCGAAAGGTCACTTAGAGAACAAGACATATGTATATAAGATATTCTCTTTGACCGCAATTATTATGATGTTTTATTTCCATGTTTTCCTAGTCTGTTGTCCTAGCGATTCTAAGCAAATTGACATGGTATCAGAGCACCAGGCTTTGATATTTGATCCTAATCTAATCTGCTTTGTTTTTCAAAATCTGATGTGGTAGATGCATGTAGTGCAAGGGTTGATTGGGCACAAAACCCAGTAACCATTTCCCATGGCCCCTGGTTCATGTGACCGACAGTCCTTCACCACCTACATGACCACATTAGCTATAGATCAGAAATAAAAAGCAGATCGTATGAAAAAGACTTCGCTGCACCGCACTAACGTCAGGTAGCATGCGCATGTATGCTAATTTTAATTACAAAATGCTCAGAAGTTTGTGCAAACGGAAGTAGGAGCTATAACAACTTTATCACAGAGAGGTTCATCAGTAGAAAAGTGGATTGCTCTCGGCTGGCCGCGGGCTTGCTCTCCAGGTTCCTCTATCGATACGATTTCCCATGCCCCGCATCCGCACTCGCTACCAAGAAACGGCCGTGAAATAGACTCCAGTAGCCAAGCATACCTTCTACACCCAAACAAAGTCAGATTCCATCAGTTCGGTAACAACAATCAGGCTAGTTGGCTGCATCCACTGTTCGTGAAGACTCATGGATGCCTGAATGGCCTCACCGTCATCTCACGGAAATGCGGATTCCGCTTTGTAACCCCAATTAATCGATCACCAAGACCGCAGTTGGTGCTATTCCAATACACTATCAGAATCAGGCTTGGTAAGCAGCCAAATCCTTCGACATCCACAAGAAATCAAGGCACAGATTTACCACTCCTAGCAAAGAGACCGAAGGGCGCCTTGTTTTTGAAGAAGAATCTCCAAGGATTCGGCCTTGCCTGCAGAACATCATTTTCCTCGATGTTGGCACACGATTTCTACCTCATCCCCTGCCTCAACGCACCTCTGCTACGCAAAGTTAAGAGTGGGAGATGTGAAGGGTCGCCAGCTCACTATCACGGGCGGGCACAGAATTTGGAAGACGCCACTGCATGTGGATTGGTGTGACTCCAAGATCTTTGTGTGCCTCTTCAACCGCCCTTCCGTGAGAAGATGTGTAACCTTCCAAGAGTTGCCAAGACCTTGAAGTCCATCAGCCTTTACCTTTCTCACGCCTACTAATCCCGGAAAGCATCCACCATGGCCTTAAACCCGTGAGATTTTACCACCTGACTTTACAGGTAAATCACCGGGCTGCTTATTAGGTGCCATTGGTGCGGCGCTCAAGGCCGTCATCTTTCAAGTGGCTCGCGCTAACAGCCCATCGCCTCCAATTGCCCCTCCACCATCCGAGACATCCGGGCCAAGCATCGGCATCAACCACACAAGCCGCTTACATCTACGCATGCCACAACATAGAGCCATGGTACCTCACTTCAGCATCTCGGCATGCAAGGAACCGGAACTATGGCATCATACCTTCCTCGCCACATCAGCAGGTTTTTACAACGATCGCAGCTTTGAGTTGGCTTCGAATCTCTCTACCTATACTAGGAGCGACCCATAATCCACCGCCAAGGGAGGAGTCACGTGAACTTTTCCCTCGATTCTATGATGTGACTTTATGGACAAGCCCGGCCTTTTCAACATTTATATCTCAGAAGGGGTGAATATCCGAACCCCTTCCGTGAAATGAAAACCCTCTTAACACATTACACATCCAAATATGCATTTTATCTCTTTTAAAGAAAGGTCCACCATGTTCCAACGAGGTATTGAGAAAACCGATTCGCACAACATAGACATCAAAATCAGAGGGCGCGGCGCCGGCGCCTTTTCATTGTTTCTTTGGAACAAGGAAAACTGAAGACATCAATTGCCTCAATGCAACGGGTCCATAAGTGATTGCGAACTAAGAGAAGCAGCAGATGCACATGACATGAGAACACTAAGCCTACTCCCTAGGGCTAACTTGGGACTCAGACGGGCTAGAGCAAACTCAATCCATCAATAGCTGATTAATGCGCCCACTTCCTCTTCTCTCTCCCCAAGGCCCTTGTGTCTTCGCTTAGTCGTGTGTCCGCCGTGGGTCGGAAGGCTGCCAAACACTATCCAAGGATTGCTGTCCCTCCAAAAGGGCTCAGCTTTGGTCTTCAAGCATTTTAAGGAAACCACTTGCGCCAGGTGGAGTCCTTCGCCGATACACACCTCCTTTGCCTGCACTGCGCAAGTCCTCTGGGCCTCTAATGTCAATTCTTCAAGATCCGGCAAAACCTCATACCCATGGATCCGTTGTGGAATATATCCCGCACATCTCAAGTCACCTCAATAGAGGGCATGCTAGCGCCTTAAATGGCCGTGCCATGCGCCCATAAAATCAACAAGACTAGTTTTTCACACCTCTACAAGACTCGAACCCATGACCTATCATGTACATATTTCCAAACCACTTGAGTAACTATCCTAGGTTGAAACATTAGAAGCACTAATTATTTATTTTATAAATGGCAGCCCATGAGGAGAACATGCATGGGAGGGCGCCCGCGCCCATGTACAAGGCTTGTTAGGCGAGGGGCCGCGCCCATGTACAAGGCTTGGGAAGGGCACGGCCATTTCTTTATGGATGTGTATATTGAAACTCCTCTCATGCCATGGTTGCACACATTTTCAAAAACACCTATGGACCTATTTTCATTCATTCATTCGTCTGTACTATGATGCCTTGTTCTCGAAGAATATATGGGCATGTTCGGTGCACCAAATGAAGCATAGCATTACTTTGAGGATCGTGAAATAGATCGTGTAAGTAGAGGTTTTTGTTCACCAAACGGTCATCCTCTATTATGAGTTCAACTTGGTGAAACATTTGTATGCTGTGGATAAGAAGGCAATCAAGAATAACTTAATTGAATTGCGAGGCTTTATTCAACCCGGTGAGTCAAAGTGCCACCGAGGATAGTGAAGATGATGGTCATGATGCCGTGCCCGAAGATGATGGCGTGGAGTCTGGCGAAGAGTAGGAAACCCTCTGAATGTTAGGTCATCTTCAACGGGCAATTGGTGAGGTTATGCGTGAAGCTCAATTCCTATAGTTTGGAGTGCACATTTCCAAGCGCATCACATATTTCTGAAAAGAGTCTAGGCCCATGATAGGAATTTGGTTGTGGCTGTTCTCTGTGTGCCGTTGTAGACTTCCCATGCTTAATAACTTCCAATGTTCAAGCCTTTTTCCATTACATGCGGAAGGACATGTGGGAGTGTGGTGGTAGTTGCGCTCGGCATTGCGGCATACTAACAGGCAACACACGATGAGCCCTGCGCATGTTTTTCTGCGATATGTTGGCGGGAACCCGGTTGCCCACACTTTTCTTCATTCATCGATTGCGATCGTGGGGTGAACCATGTGATTATATTTGCGGGCACAATTGAGGGTGTCGAACCCACCCACCCACCCAAAGTCTTTTGTACACACATCCGCTATGGGCTGCTACTCTCGCCTTTCAAGGCATCATCGCAATGCCGGGAAAAGGGCCGGCCGCGCCCTCCTCGAACATGCTTTGCTCCCGGCCATCGTGGGTTCGCCTCTCATCCAATTTTGATCACCGTGCTTTTACGAATCTTTAGGGTTGTTGTGCGAGAAAGACCCATGATGTGACAATGGCCCTTGTCATGGGTCTTAAATGCACCCCAAATAGGGTTACCTCTTGCACCATAACCCTTCAGGCATGAAATGGACCTTGTATCCGGTTCATAGGAATTTCCACCCTTCTTTTGCCTTACATTCATTCATACCTCAAAACCACCAGTTCAAGACCCATGTCAAACCCCCTTCAGAAGATAAATTTCAGAAAACCCCCTTCGTGAATATTCACCCCCTTCAAAAGATATCGTGTTCCTCCTCTTCCCGCTGCAACTGCAGGCCCTCAGCAACCCTTGCCTCCACTTCCTGGAGCAGGATACGGTACTCCATACCCTCCAACCTATCAGCCTTCTTATACTGTGGAGTTCAAAGAACGTGACAGGTTCAACGGGAACAAGTACCCCGTGTGGAGCGTCCGCATGCAGGCAGCCCTTGATGCCAGACACTTATGGAGCGTCGTGAGCGGCCAGTTTCAACAACCTGCCATATATCACTGCTCCTCAAGTGGACAAGGATAGGTGGGATAATGCTAACAATGTGGCACGAGCTTTGATCATCAGTGGCCTTGATGAGGTCCTTGTACTAGATGTTGCCTTCCTCTCCAAAGCTGAAGACATCTGGAACCAACTTTCACAAACCTACAATGTCAAAAACATTCTAACACTTGTAGCTGTTAGGGGCGAGTTGTTTACCCTTCGTATGAAAGACACTGAGAAAGTTGTTGTCTTCATAGCCAAGTTTAGACATCTGCGTTCCCAACTTGCCTCTCTAGGTTCTCCCATGATGTGACTTAGATGCACGATGGCTCGACTTTTGACTGCTTTGCCTCAAGCTACCGACCTTCGTTTCCAGTTATGGAGCATCATTACGTGATGCGAAAAGCTCCTTGGGACAACTTGTCCGGTTAGCTTCACTGATGTCGTTGGAGCTTTATTCCAAGAGGAACAGTCACATAGCAGTTCACATTTCAACCATGGGCGCACTAAAACGGATAAAGTTCTGTTTACCTCTAAACCCCGATTTCCCAACAAGAACAGGAATACATCTGCTGCTGGCCCCTCCAAGGACACGAAACCAGGACAGACCAAAAGAGTTGGCTCTTGTAACTGGTGCGGTTCCCCCGGCCACTGGGAGAGGGAATGTCGTAAAAAGAAATCTGGAGAGCCTAAGAAGGCCGAGAAGGCCCACAAAGGGGCTGAGGCACATACGGTCTCCAAGGACAAACCTCCATCAGGCAAGCAGCCAAACGTGATGGTGACAACCTGCCTCTCAACATCCTCCAAGCATGATGCTCTAACGGAGCAACAACTCATCTGCCACAAAGTTTTCTCGGAACTTTGTTCCCATACATACATCCGAGAAGCGCGGATGAACTCACCGTGAGAGCCTTAAGATATTCAGGTTCTGTTTGAAACCGGATGGTCGATACACAATGTCTGTTCCTAACATGGCTAAACATTTGCTATCTGTTAGTCAGCTCATGCGTATAAATCGTTTTGATCTCACCTTTCATTCCTCTGGCTGTCTTATCTCCAAGCGGGCCCAAGTCTTGGCAGGCAGTCACATTGAGCATGATCTCTCGGATGTATAGATCTACCATGCGTGCCTACTGCAAGTACTCATGTTGCTGTTCAATCTCAGGCTAAGTTAGCACAACTCTGGCATGCTCGCTTAGGTCATGCAAATCAGGACAAGCTAGTTAAAATGTCTAACCTTGAATGCTATAGGGAACCCCTGCCCAAATGCTTTAAAGAACTCCCTTCTTGTGATTCCTGTATAGTTGCAAAGCAGAAGGAGTTGCCTTTTCCCTCTAACCTTGCATTCAGGACATCCAATGTCTTGGACCTCGTCCACACCGACATCTCAGGGAAGATACACGTACCCTCACTTGGTGGTTCTCTCTACTATTTGACCATCACTGATGACTACAGCCGCTACTCTTGGACTTATCCGATGAAGAGGAAATCTGATACATTCCAGTTTTTCAAAGAATGGTTAGTCATGGTGCAACGATAGACAGGTTGCTACCTTACGCCTCATCCGACAATGGTATTGGTCGTTAACTCTCCTTCAATGACTACTTGGTCTCAAGGAATCACTCGTGGTGAGCCTTCACTCACGAGCGGGTTGCGGCGAGTCGGACCGAAACTCGGCATGACAAGGAGCATGTTAGCTTGGTGCAGCCTTATAAAAGCCTATTAGGCGAGGCATTGTTTGTGCAACCTACATCCTTAACAGGCTTCTCACCAAATCAGTTCAGGGACGCACACCTTATGAGGTCATCTGGAAGCGGAAACCTAGCCTGTTACATTTCAGGGTGTTTGGTTCCCCTGCATATGCCTTTATTCATGCAGAGCAACGTAGGAAGCTTGATGACAGAGCTCGACCTCTCATATTCGTTGGCTATGGTGAAGAGACTAAGGCTTATAAACTCTATGATCCACCTACCAAATTTGCCCGAAGTGTGACTTTCAAGGAATTACTCCATCCTGCCCCCCAGACAAATGCTGTGGATGCTGAGTTTATTAGCTCCTCTTCCCCTTCCCAAGAGATCACAGACTTTGATGAGTCTCCTTACAGTACCCACAAGATCGCTTACGCCTTCCTCTCTGTTTGGCCCCATCCAAGCGGCGGTTCGAGGAGGAATTAACCCAAGATCTCGGTTTTACCACCATTTCCGGTGACCATAATCGTATCAACCATCTCCACAACAGTTCCAACCTCAGCAGTCACAGCAGTCCATGCTAGTGCCCCACGACAATCACAACTGTTCCACTTATGCCTCTACGCTGCACTCGCTGTTCCACACGATGATGACTCACAGCACATGCTTGCTATGATCGTGAATCCCGGATATGGATTGATTCAGACATTGACATTGCCGACACGAGGCGGTGATCATCTTTGAAGTGGACACTTCTTACCAAGAGCAGGAAGAGACACCTGGCCCTGTTGAGGATGTGACCCACCGAACACATTGTTGCAAAGAAGATACCCTACTAGATCACATCCTACTCGTGATCAATGGCGAAACCATGAAATTTGAAGATTTAGGCTTCTGTCGACAGTGTGTGAAGCCTTCTCCACTAGTACAGCTCACCCTGCTGAACCCCGTACTTATAAGGAAGCAATATCTGGACCTGACAAGGATCACTGGATCCCATCCATTCAGGACGAGTATAATTCACTCATGAAGAACGAGACCTGGGAGTTATGTCCTTTGAATGAAGTGAGTTGCAAATGGGTGTTTAAGCACAAGCTCAACGCCCAAGGTGAAAGTGCCAGATATAAAAGTCGCCTTGTAGCCCGAGGATTTTCTCAAGTAGCTGGGTCGATTTCAACGAAACCTTTAGTCCTGTAGTAAAGACCCAATCTATTAGGATGATGCTTGCTCTAGCACCTGCCAAGGACTGGGATCTTGAGCAAATGGATGTCTCAACGGCGTTTCTATATAGAGACCTTGAGGAGGACATTTACATGGACCAACCTGAGGGTTTCGTCAACCTTGAGCACCCCGACTGGCTGGGTTTGCAAGCTGAAGAAGACTCTGTATGGCTTGAAGCAAAGTGCACGAGAATGGTACAAGTGCATTGACAAGTACCTGAAATCCATAGGCTTCATTCAGAACCCTGCTGATGCCAATGTGTACACATATACTGATGGAGAACACATGGTGATATTAGCACTCTATGTTGATGATGCGATCCTCGCGTCAAATAGCAGGAAGCTGTTGGATTGGGTTAAATGCATGCTTCACAAGCAATATGATATGAAAGATATCGGAGCTCTTACCTTTGTGCTTGGTGTCCGGTTCCGTGATAGACCTAACAGACGATCCTTCAAACAAGTATATCAATGAAACACTTCGCGTTTTAATACGAAGATGCAAAGCCCGTTAGTACACCTGGCATTGTTGGTGTCAAACTCAGCTCTCTTCAGTGTCCTCAGGATGATACTGATCGAGAGGAAATGAGTGTGATTCCTTACCGACATGCAGTTGGATGTCTTAACTACATCAGCTGCTGGACACGACCAGATATCCAGCATTCTGTCAGCGCAGTATCTCAGTATTTGGAAAACCTTGGCCAGGATCATTGGACTGCTGTTAAGTGAATCCTACGCTATCTTAAAGGCACCTCCACACTTGGGCTATGCTTTAGAGGAACGGATGATGGGATCAGACTGGTAAGTTATGCAGATGCCTTGTCGGGCAATCGATCCGGAACGGTAGAGCATCTCGCCTCATTCATCTGAGCTGCAGTGAATTGGAGTTCTAAGAAACAGTCTCATTCCCTCTCATCTCTGTTGAGTATAAGGCTTTGGTGATTACGCTAAGGCGGGGCTCGGCCAAGAGTTGGCGGCCCAGCTCGGCAGGGCAGCCGGGCATACAAGAGGCGGAAGACGGCGCCCTACATCGCGCACACCAGGGGCGCGCCTGTGCCTACCTCACGCCAGAGTGGCAAGAAGCGGAGGAGGCAAGACGAAGGGCGGAAGTGACGCTGCCAGGCGCCCAGGGAGGCCACCGGCAGCGGCCCCACCCGTGAGCTCCTGCCCCTCCCCAACCGGGAGAGGCAAAGGGCCCGGCTCAGGACCCCTTCACCACCTCCGAGCCCCTGTGGAGAAAAAGGCAGAGAAGGGAGTTAGCGGCCAAGAGGTGGCCAAGGAGGTGAGGCTCGGGACCATCACCAGGACCTAAGGGTCATTAGGTCCGAGAGCCCGACTGGACTCGCTCGGGACTGCTGATGTAATCGATCCTTGACGGACGGGGATGCCCACGAGGCCAGGACTTCCGGCATCTCCCGGTGCCGTGGAAGAAGCGGCGAAGTTCTAGCTTCTGAGTCATGGACGGTATGCTTTGGGGTCTCTACGGTAGAGAAGACCCAAGAAGTGGAGGCCACCCGGTGGAGGATGGTAGAGCTTCAAGGGCAGGTAGAGGCGGCCCAGAGGCTAAGAAGAGGCGGAGTCCTCGCCCAAACCGAGGAGGAAAACGCCGAGGCGGAGCGGAGGTCCTGACGGGTTCAAAGAAGATCGACCAAGACCTTCACCGTATGAATACAAGCGCAGGAGGCCCAAGCACGGCTGAAGACCTGCAAATGGAGGCGTGGCGCAGAAGGAGGCGGAGGAGGGTCGAGGCGCGGAGAACGCCAGCGACCGCCGAGACGGGTTAGACCAACACCAAGCCGCCGAGGCTCAGTGAAGGCGGCGAGGCGGAAGCCGCGCGAAGGTCGACTGGGATCATTACCGACGTGATCGAACCGTGGAGGGAGACGGCGGGGTAGCCAGCGCAACTCAAGGCCGACAGTGGCAATGAGCGCACGACAAGCCGCGAAGAAGAAATGGAGGCCAGACCCCGAAATAGGGGACCTCGTGGTGCAATGCAGGAAGCGAGGAGGCAGGCAGAGCCGGAAGGCGAAGGACACTCGGAGCCGAACTCCAAGACGCTTGAGCAACACGACTTCAACGGGAGAATCCTGCTGACTTCAGTGAGACTGAGCAGAGAGATAGAGCGCCTACCGCTGAAGACGGAGAATAGGCCATCCGGAGTTGACGCCGCTGGTCAAGAAGGAGAAGGAAGCCGTGAGTCAAGAAGCCCGCCTGGAGAAGGAAGTGGCGGACTGCAAGGATGAACGAGGATGAGGACGCCTGGAGGAGGAGCAGAGGTCGCTGTCCGATTGCGGGAGGCGAGGGGGGGAGCTCGCCCATGGCCGAACGGGTGGAGCTACAACGACGAAGAGGAGAGGAGCCGAGCAGCAAAGGCTGCAGGAGGTGTTTGGAGGCCGCCTTGGCGGCATCAAGGGAGTCCGCCCGGCCAAGGGCTTGGCAAGCCCGGCACGGAGACTGGGCCAGCGGACAACACGCCCACCGCCGAGCACCTGGAGGAGGGAGTACCGGTGCTCCGGGCCCATGTGGAGGAGGCAATTAAGTCGATTCCGACTTTGCCTACTACCACGCAGGCTCCTCAAGACTCTAGAGGTCTTGCGCCACCCCAGGGCGGCGACTCGATGGGTGGAAGGAGGAGCGAGGAGGAAGGTCCTGTGGACAAAGACCCCACGGGACCTTAGGAGCCTGCTTGACGATGACAGCCAGTAGCGGCAAGGGGAGGGTGGAGGAGCAGGACGCAGTGGAAGGTCACACGGGAGGTAAGCACCTGCACCGCTGGAAGGAAGGGAGGAGGGCCCGGGAGGCCGTGAAGGGGCACATCCAGAAACCGGGAACCACGGAGGCCGGTGAGCCCGTGATAAGCCCATGAGGCGAACCTGTCATGAGTCCGGACTTGTCCCGACTCAGAACGGAATGACCCCGAGGTCCGCCTCAAGAAAGTCCGACCCGAGGTCCGCACTCTGACGGTGACGACCCTCGTGTCCGCCAGGGGTCGCCTGTAAGACCGGACCCCAGGCGCAGTCCGACCCTCCCTGGGCGCCTTTGTTGTGATACGGACGCGCCACAATCGCAAGGTCGTTGTAGTAAGGAGGTCCATTCCAAGAGAATGGCCCTGGGCCACGCTTCAATCAAGCCACCTCATGAGTACCCGCTTTTTACTCAACACATTCATCGTTTTACGGCTAACTACCCAGAACGCTCACCGGACCAGTCTGACGTGGCCAAACGTTTAAGGAACTGCTGTCCGTATTATTCAAGTTTGTCTCCCCTTCCGGGTCCGTTCCTCTCACCATTCACACTTCACTCATTATCCTTGGAGAAAATCGCGGGTGGCTGCGCGGTCCGGACCTCCTCCGTCGCTCTGCCAGGTCTCTCCGTCCGGGCTCTACACGCCTGTGGAAGACCACATGTGCACTAACCCCGCTCCCAAGTGTCAGGATGAACGATTTTTTTTGTTTTGGATGTGTTAGAATAGCAAAGTGCTTTGAGAATCATCTGAGTCAGGTCTTTTATACGGGAATGGTCCTTGGCCCTTGGAGATAATAATAATTTTTCGACCCTCAGGTTTGACCCAGGGTGGGTAGAAATAGAGTCCTTGGGTATTGGGAATTTTAGAATAAAAGGTGTCTATATATGCTAGGGATGCTCACAATATGCCACAGTTGAGTAGTCAAGTGGGGTGGTGGCTAGTTCCACCACGGTGGCCGAAAGCAGGACGTCACTGGGGGAATTTACAACCCTAGTGGCGGAGCGGGACTACATCGGTCGGGCGCGGGAGAAGGGCACACCCGGCCGCGAGGTCGCGACTTTCCGGAGAGGCGTCGGAGGCGGAGCTGCAAGAAGAGCGCGCGCAGCCTTGAGCCAAATCTCATCTCATGCGGGAGGAAGGGCGGCGGGGCAGGCGGCGAGGAGAGAAATCGGCCCGGCAAGTTCGCGAGGCGTGGAAGGAGCGCAGGCGGGCTTCGATTTTTTTCTCTTGACCGTAATCTGCGGGGTAGTCGAGGTTTTGTTTTGGGAAACAACGAGAGAAGGAGATGGCGCCCTGTGCGGCCGAAATCCCTGCGGTGGCCCAACATGGACCATCGGAAAGTGAGAGCTGGTCGGGGAGCTGGGCAAGTTCATGGAGAAGAAATGGTGCTACGCTGCATTGGTGCAAGAGTGCGCCCGCAATTAAGGACCAAGTCGCAAGAGGGTGGAGGAAAAGGCCGCAGCGGGATTTGGCCTCTTTCGAGGCGTGTATGGGCGAAGCATCAAGATGGGAGCTTGGTGATTGACCCCAGTGAGAAGACCTTGAGGCTGCGGCCGCTCATGAAGCACAGGGAAGTGAGAGTGAACAATGGGTGGGTGACTCGCCAACTCGTGTTCCAGTGGTGGGGATTGGCCAAATGGATTTTGTGTTTCCCTCTGAGCCGGTGGATCATATGGCGGATCACTTCTTGGTTTTTCTTCACGAGGTGGTCAAGGGTACACAAATTGATTGGGGTAGGATGATTTTCGAAAGAGCCTGTGAGGAGAAGGCGAATTTACTCTCTCCTTCCCCTCGGCCCTCCTTGATTTCGCCTTTTCTGATTCATGTATTTGCGCATTCCGGGTGTTTAACGGAGTTGGGCATGTCCATCATGGTTGGAAGCCGGTCAGGGAACTCAAGGTAGAAGAGGAGGAATTTAAGGAGGATTCGGGCAAGGATTCCAGCAGTTGGGAATGCGCCTCCCTGGAAGGTTCGGAAGAGGGTGGGAAGTTTCCAAGGGTAAGAAGCGAAGGGCGGCAGTCGAGCAGGGTCGGCGAAAAGGGGAGGAGCCCGAGGAGGAACCCACACACACCTGTGGTCACCCGAAGGCAGCGGCGAGCAGGTAAAGGAGAAAATAAAGGGAAATGGCAAGTTGCTCCCCTCTGCAGATGAATCGCGCCGCTAGAGAATGAGCGGGGAAGAGGCAAGCGGACCAACCCCTAGGAGAGGAGGGGTTAACCCGGTGACCAAGACCGCAGCTCGGACATTTTGGCGACATTTCACCGAACCGTCCCGAGGTGGGGATAGGGACACCTCAGCGTAGAATTGTTGTGGAGGCGGATGGGCAAAGGGACAGCCCAATTTGGGGATTTGCGGGGTTTGACTTGGCCATGGCGCAGCGGATCTCCTCGATCAAGCGACCATGGCTCTCACTGGTGAGTGTGCAAGGCCAGGAGAAGTTGCTCAAGGAGAAGTTGGAAAGCGGAAGGCGAGAGCAAGAGGAGGCCGGAGTCTGAGCGGCCTTATGCAAGGCACAGGAGCAGTTAAGGGACATGTCCACTCGGCAGAGGCCTTAGTAAATCAGTCAAGGCGCATGCTACAATTGAAGAGCTTCAAGATGAGGTCTCGCGAGTCCAGAGGCGGTGGGCGATGGCGCCTTGGAGAAATTCAAGAAGGGGAGAGGTACAAGCGGAAAGAGACGAAGCTAGGGCCGAGTCAGAGAGAGGTGGCCAAACCAAGAAAGGCCGAGCAACGACCACCGCGAGGAAAAGGCCGCAGAATCTGGATTGGCCTCTTCGAGCAAGGGCGAGAAGCATCAAGATGGGAGCTTGGTGATTGACCCCAAATAAAGAAGACCTTGAGAGCGCCGCGCCATGAAGCCCGGGAAGTGAGAGTGAACAATGGGTGGGTGACTCGCCAACTCGTGTTCACAAGTGGTGGGGATTGGCCAAATGGATTTTGTGTAACCTAAGTCGGATCATATGGCGGATCACTTCTTGGTTTTTCTTCACGAGGTGGTCAAGGGTACACAAATTGATTGGGGAGGATGATTAAAGAGCCTGTGAGGAGAAGGCGACTTATTTCTCCTTCCCTCGGCCCTCCTTGATTTCGCCTTTTCCGATTCATGTATTTGCGCATTCCGTGTGTTTAACTGAGTTGAAGTCGGGTCCCGCATGGTTGGAAGCCGTGAACTCAAGGTAGAAGAGGAGGAATTGAAGGAGGATTCGGGCAAGGATTCCAGTGGGAGTGCGCCTCGAAGGTTCTAAGAGGGTGGGGAAGTTTCCAAGGGTAAGAAGAAGGGCGCACGAACGGGTCATGAAAAGGAGGACACCAAGCAGAGGAGGAACCCACACACACCTGTGGTCACTGTGTCAAGACTAGCAGAACGCTGTAAAGGAGGAGAAAATAAAGGGAAATGGCAAGTTGCTCCTCCTGTGTGTGGGGATGAATGCCGCTAGGGGAGAATGAAGCGGGGAAGAGGCAAGGCATCAACCCCTAGGAGAGGAGGGGTTAACTTCAGCCGAGACCGCAACGAGCTCCGGACATTTTTGGCGACATTTCACCGAACCGTCCCGAGGTGGGGATAGGACACCCTCGAGAATTGTTGTGGAGGCGGATGGGCAAAGGGACAGCCCAATTTGGGGATTTGGTGGTTTGACTGCCATGACGCAGTGATCTCCTCGATCAAGCCCATGGCTCTCACCGGCCGAGTGCAAGGCCAACAGGAGAAGTTGCTCAAGGAGAAGTTGGAAGCCTGAAGGCGAGAGCAAGGCGGCCGAGGAGCGCAGACGGAGTGCGGGCGCCTTATGCAAGGCACAGGAGCGCTTAAGGGACATGTCCACTGCAGAAGCTTTAGTAAATCAGTCAAGGGGCGATGCTACAATTGAAGAGCTTCAAGATGAGGTCTCGCGAGTCCAGAGGTGTGGAAGCGATGGCGCCTTGGAGAAATTCAAGAAGTCATGAGAGGTACAAGCGGAAAGAGACGCTTAGGGCCGAGTCAAGAGAGAGGTGGCCAAACCAAGAAAGGCCGAGCACCCACCGCAGAGCCAAGCAACCACCGTGGGAAGTAACCACCACGGTGGCTAAACCACCGTCGTGGAGCGTGGGCGAGGTGGGGAAGTCACCGGGAGTGTCGCAGATGGAGGACAGATCTCTGGAGAATCAGCAGCCGGCCCAGATTGTCCACGGAGGAGAGGGTAAGGACCTCTATCGGAAGGCGTATTGTGCTACGGCGTCCGGATGAGGATGCTCATGTCCCCTGCTGCATGGTGAGCGGTGCTCACTCTAAGCGTGTATGTGGTTGTTGGGACAGAGGGGCGTAAACCACCGGGTCAGACATCTTGACCGCCACAGGCGTTTACGATGGTTCCTTCGAGTAGGAGCGGGCGCCTATCCTCCGCAAGTGGTCTTTGGAAGAGATGAGCGAGGCGCAGCGAGCATGGAGGGAGGAGCACAGGTATGGTTGTCCAAATGAGGAGGAGCGGGACAATGGACATAGAGGTCACAGTAGCAACGTCGCGGAAGGCGCGAGGGAAACTCAGGCGGTGAGTGAGGTGGAGGTTGTGGGGAAAATCGCCGGATCGTGGCGAGGCCAAGAGCGAGAGGGGTCCCCATGGGCCGTGGGGGCGAGGCAGCAATGTGCGAGGCAGCGCTGATTTTAGGGAGTCGCGATAGCCTAGGACCGGGTTTCCTTTTGAGAGGATAGGGAGTTCCATCGGTAGGTTTGCTTAGATTGGTAAGGCGCTCGTGGTAGGAGCTACAATTTTAGACACTAAAGAGAAGTGAGTTGGACCACAGATGTATAAGAGACCCTTTGGGTGTCTCTCAAAGACGATTTCGTGTGAACTTCCGTGTATCGAACCTTCGTGGGGTTGATTGGAGGCGTCAGTCGACATCAAGCGGGTTGGCGCCTTCTCGTCACAAGAAGGCCGGAAGATCTCGGATGGTCGAGCGGAGTGGCCAAGCTCCACGCCTGGGTAACGGAAGCCGCCAAAAAGAGGTAGGAATTGCCGCGAAGGCCGAGGCGGAATGCCGGAAGGCGAATCGCCCAAGCACCGACCGGGTTTTCTTCCGATCCTCTTTCCAACTGCGCCACGGTGTGTTCATTCCATGAGAGAGGGGTCTGTGGCCCAAGGAGGGGTCTGTGGCCCGTGGGGGCGAGGGAGAGTTCATTGGAAGGGAGGTTCGAAGGGTAGATGAGTCTTGTGGGAGGGATTGTGAGAGTGTGTGAGGGAAAATCGAAATGCGTGAGGTGGAAGCGTGTGGTGGAATCGCGAAATTCCAGTAAAGTGAGGTGTATATAGGTGTCCGTATGCCCATAGCCCCCAGGTCCGTGAGAAGCCGGTGTGAATAGACTCGCGAAGGCGGCGTGGTGGGACCCGCCACGGTGGGTGAACGCCACGGTGGCCGAGTCTACCACGGTGGTGGGTTTGGGCGGGCTGGAGAAGGTGGGGTAGTGAGCGGGTAGGTCTAGAATCCATAGATTTAGCACACCTTGACACAACACCATTCCCTTGGGATCGAATCCTAGGACTATAACGACATAGAGGGTAAATGTGGCCTCTTTAGTCTTGGATGCAAAACCCATTCCACAACGCCCGGTTCCTCTGGCTCACGCGTTCTGATCCGTCCGGGTCAGCTCAAGATGAGCAAGGGTCCTGGTCCGCCTTCCTGCACACACCACCACACGTTGGGTCGTCACGGGACCTTGATCGATCTCCGGGCGCCGGGCACGCTCGATGACTCGGGACTCACGCTAGCATCGGCGGCCAAGAGCCTCGCAGAAGACGCGCGGCATCAACACCAAGAGAAAGACATTTTACTAGAGCAGCAAATTCTTCATACGCCTGCTGGGCTGCCTTTTATTACACTTTCATTCGAGCCGATGGCCGCCTCAAGGCGCCTAATCGGGCCGCCTTACTATTTCTTATTCCACCCATTCACGCCTGCCGGTGGTGGGTCCGGGTTGCCCCCATTCCCTTTTGGCGCCGCGGCCCAAGCCCTAGCTCATAATCGCGGGCGCACCCAATCGATGATCCGCGAGGCGGGCCCTACCTCTCCCGAGACTCGCTGCCACCACCACCGGGCTACCCGACATCGGGCCACCACTAAATCCTCCTCCCCTCCTTCTATTCACTGTGGCCTCTCCTGGCCCCAAGAGATGGTTCTCACGGGCCTGGTGGATTGGTGGCCCCTCCCGCCTCCCCGAGTCAACTCGTGGGTCCGGGCCTCGACTCGAGTTCGGACCTCAGGTCCGGCCTTCCGTGGTCCCAACCTCGGGATCCGTCTTTTCCTCGAGTCCCACTCCTAACCGATCCCTCCTGGGTCCCCATCTTGGGCCTGCCTCGAGTCCGGACCTCGGTCCTGTCTCTCACAGAGTCCGGACCTCCGAGTCCGTGATTTCGTGGAGGCCGGACCTCGGGGTCCGCCTTTCTTCATGAGTCCTGACAAAGTCCAGACTCACGAGCACCCGGCTCGCCAGACTTCTCAATGGTTCACCCACCGAGTCCTCCCCTGCTCGCTGCCAGTTCGAGCCCACGGCCTCTGTGGCCCTCCTCCCCTCCTTCTTGGTGAGGTGAGGCTTACCTCCCAGCGCAGGCCTTCCCTCACGCCTTGCTCCTCCACCGCCCCTCGCCGCTGCCGCCAAAATCGCCTCCTAAGGTCCCCATGCTATCTCCGGGCCCTCCTCCCCTCGCCTCCTTCCGACCCATCTGAAACGGCCCACCGCTGCGGGTGGCGCGACACCCATAGGCCTTGAGAAGCTTCGCGTGTAGTAGGCAAAGTCGAATCGACTTGTTGAATTGCCTCCTCCACATGGGCTCCGAGCACCCTGCTTCTCCTCCGAGGTGCTCCAGAACAAGCGTGTTGTCTCACGTCCGCCCGCTCGCCGCCAGCTTGCAACAGAGCCGGGCATTTCTTGATGCCGCCAAGGCGGCCTCAAACACCTCCGCGGCCTTTCTTTGCTGCTCGTCTCCTCCTCCCTTTGCGTTGCGGCTCCACCCAATTCTTTGCGCCATGGTGAGCTCCCCCTCGCCTCCAATCGGACAGCGACCTCTGCTCCTCCTCCAGCGCTCTCGTCCCTCCGTTCATCCTTGCAGGAGTCCGCCACTTCCTTCTCCAGGCGGGCGGTATCTCCGACTCCTCCTCGCCTCCTCCGGCTCCTTCTTGACTGGCGGCGTCCAACTCCTTGGATCGCGCCTATTCTCCTCCGTCTTCAGCGGTGGGCGCTCTATCTCTTTCGAAGTCTTGGATTCTCTCGTTGAGAATCCCGTGTTGCTCCAGCGTCTTGGAGTTGCTCGGTGTCCTTGCGCCTTCCAACTCTGGCCGCTCCTCCGCTTCCCTACGTGCACCGGAGGTCCCCTATTTCTCGGTGCTGGCCTCCATCTCTTCCTGGCTCGCACTTTACTCAGCGCCACTGTTCGGCCTTGTTAGCAGCCACCGCCGTCTCTCTCACGGTTCCGATCACGTCGGTAGTGATCCCGATCGACCTTGCCGCCTCCTCCGCCTCCGCGCGCCTTCACACGAGCCTCGCCGGCTTGGTGTTGGTCTAGCCAGCCGCCTCGGCGGTCGCATGGCGTTCTCCGCCCCTCGACCTCCTCCGCCTCCTCCTCCTCCGCCTCGTTTGCGAGGTCTTGGCCGTGCTTGGGCCTCCTGCGCCGCTTGGCTATTCACAATTTGAAGGATCTTAGTCGGTCTTCTTTGGACTGTCGACTCTTCGCTCCGCCTCCAGGCGTTTCCCTCCTCGATTCGAGCGAGGGATTCCGCCTCCTCCTCGCCTCCTCCTCCACCTGCTCTGGGAGGGCACCATGCGCCTTCTTGTGGCCTCCACCTCCACAGGTCTTCTCGGTAGTCAAGAAGACCCCAAAGCATACTCCATGATTTGTGGCTAAACCCCTTGGCTTCTCCACACGGCCGGCTGGGAGATGCCGAAGTCCGCTGTGGCGGGCATCTCCCGGTCCGTTAAGGGGTGTGGTCATGACATGGAGTGGTACGTCTGTAGGTGGTCATGCCCTGATATGTTCATGCTTAATACGCATAGTGTGGTACGGCATGCATGCGTGTATGACATGTATGATGCATGTATGGCGTGTATGATGTATGTGTGGTGTGTGAGGACAACGGACGAAGACATGAAATTAGGTAGTCACGGCATCATTGCCCAATCACCGACAGCGGCGGTATGGTAGCGATTCGAATTGGGCATCATGGCACCCGATCACGGGCGCGGGATTGACAAGAAGGGCAGCGTCGTGGGTAGATAAAGGGGCATAGGCGTGGGAAGGCGGATTGCGATGTCTGCTCGATTGAGCGGCCATACGGATCCCAAGGGGTTCTTTCGTGGGCGAGCTTTGGCAAAGGGGGAGTGAGGGGTTTTTGTTGGGAATAGGAGAAGAACTCATTTTCACATCAGCAATCCACTTTTCGTAGCTTAGCCGGGTATGTGCTACAAAGAACGCAAGTGATGACCGTACGGAACGCAAAGGACCGTGACACACTCGAGATAAGTCAATGGTGGAAATTGCTGAGAATGCTATAGGTTATTCTGTGCTATTCTATGCGGGTCGATCCATCCTTCACCTGGCCGCCTTGGCGGAACTAGAACCGGTGACTGCGGGCGTAGACGTGGACGAAGTGATTGACAAGGCCCTGCTAGCGGATTGGACTGAAGGAGGCACTAACACCGACTTTGATGGAATGCCATACATAGTCTCTCGCAGGGGACGAGAGTGAGAGGGTGATGGTGTTCTTGCGCCTCGCTGGACAAACTACACACCTATCCAAGAAGCTCGCAGTCCCACCGCCCAAAGATCCCCGCCCATGATTAGGAGGACGGTTCGAGTGGAGTCAAAGTCCCATCCGCCCATCGCATTTGAAGAAAGTTGTGGCGGAGCAAGAATGGAGTACGAGGCGCCTAGCAAGAACGATGTGTTCACCGGCGGCATGGTAGCATGTCACTTGCCGACTTTGAAGAGAAGTTCAGTGGGCAATCGATGAGATGGTGCTCAAATACAAATCTGAGTTCACACCCGAGATGGCATTAAGGAAAATGAGCACCTTCCTAGCATGAGAAGCGCTAATCTATGTGGACCCAAGGATCAAATCTTGCAGGATGCACGGACTTTGGCGAGGGCAAGAAGGGCTAAGAAGACGTCAAAGGGAAGTGAAGAGGAAGAAGCGTCAAGCTCCATGCAAGGTGATGCAATCACGTATTTAGTGGATGAAATGTTTGCCAAGTTTGGGAGATGTTTAGGTATCCTCCATAGAAAGATCCAAGAACTATCAAAGTTCGTCATCAAGCCCAATGAACCTCTCGGTCCACTTCTGAGGCTAAGGCAGCTGGTGAAGGACACACGAGTGAAGGCATGCGAAGCCGCCCAAATATACATAGTTGCGCTTGGGCGGGCAAGGAGAGTGATTGCCAACTTCCTTCACATGATGCAGTGCTGATTATGAGTTAGCGGGCCTACGAGATGGCTGAAAGGGTCATGAAAGGTGATGTTGTGACCAGCGTCTTGGGAAGAACATGGCACAGTGAGGACACATCAACCTCGAACACGCACCGGTTCCAAGGAAGAAACGTGCCTCGGGAATAGGCAAAGCGCTATGCGAGAGTTCCCCCCACTAAGGAGGTCATCAACAGTGCAGCCACTACCAAGGCAACGGTGAAGTGCCTACGGTGCAGGGGGCCGCACAAAGCCTACGAGTGCGAATATCGACTCGGTGGAGCCAAGGAAAAGGAGGTGTGCAGAGCCTGTGCCAAGACAGGGCACACGGAGGCAGCATGTTGGCAGGCCCATCCCGAGTTTAAACCTAGAGCGTTGGGAGAGCGGGTCGTCAAGAAAGCTAAGTCGACGGTGGGTTATACCCGGAATGAAACTTTTATTTAGCGGAAGCTAGTTGTATTGCAAGAAGGAATAAAAGCAATTAATTAAAGTTGAATACAAAATTGTCTTAAGTACTTCATGTGAGCAGGTGTGACTATTCACCACTAACCAATATATTAAAATAACTAAATAATAACTGGTAGGTTAATAAGAACCTTTCACATTTTAACACTCCCACTTAACCTAAGCAGGTAGTTATTTATCCACCATTCCAGGTAAAAATAGGTAACTCCACGTAAATATGGATAATGCCAGGTAAATACGGGTAGATACAAGTAAAAAACCGTTATGTACCCATCACCATGCATGGATGATGGGGGTTGTTGGGCATTAAAGCCCATACCCCTCCCGCTCCCCGTGAAAGCCGTAAGGCAAGGCGCCGACCTCAAAAGCACGCGGCCATGGAAGCGGACAAGCGTGAACACGGGCCGTCATTTCGAGCGGAGGGCATCGCCAGTAACAATGGAGGGAAGGAAAAGGCACGGCGCTTAATGAGCGGAGGTGCTACCGAGAGGCAACCTTGTAGGGCGCCACCATCCACCAATCAAATGAGTGCACGCTGACAACCAGACCACCCAGATCCGTCCATGTCATCAACATCGATGCTCAAATGAATGTCATGACCCAGAGGCCGGTTGAAACAATAAGCAGAGACTCTTCGCTGCGTCAAGATTGGACGCCCCATCAAGATCGCGAAAGAGGTCAAGAAAAGAGACTTGCTCCCACTTGCTGAATATTGTAAACCAAAGGAAATAGTGCCCTTGATATAACGATAATCGTTTAATATCATTCAGCAAGCGCCCCGTCGCTTAAGAAACCAAAAACCATACTAACACGTAGTCGATGCGTCGAGTCCAATTGGCGGAAAATCAAGCATCCGATACCGTGATAAGGAATTGCCATATCTTTAAGATCTGCACTGAGGAGCTTGATCTATACTAAGCTTTTCCCCACCGCAGAGGGAGTCGTAACAGTCGGCCTCATCCATATGAAAGTTTAAGAATTTCTTTGATGTACTTAGTTTGATGAAGAATAATCTGGCACTCGTGATTTAAAAACTGGATGCCAAGATCGAGATCCTTGATCATCATTTCAAACTCAGCTCGAAGCATAGTCTTAACCTTCTCGAGTTGGGGAGTACTATTACTGAGAAGAACGCAATCATCCACATAAAGTGCGAGAACAACAAAAGACCACCCTGGGAGAGGTAAAACACATTGCTGTCCGCAGGAGATTGTAGAAAACCGAGCTTCTTCAGGTACTTCACAATTCGCTTGTACCATGCTCTTGGACTTTGTTTCAAGCCGTAAATAGTCTTTAGCAGCTTGCAAACTTTCTTAGCCCATTTTTTGTTGATGAAGCCTTGGTTCTTGCATGTATAACACTTCTTCTAACTCCCCATGCGTGAAAGTATACACGTCCCATTTGTTGGACTTCAAGGTCATACATGGCCATGCAACATACGGATGTAAGGTGGCTTCACAACCGTGAGAAGGTATCGCCATAATCAATACCGGTATTTGACTAAACCCTCGCAACCAAGCGTGATTGTATCTAGCCATTCCATCCGATTTAAGCTTGGTCTTGAAGACCCACTTACTAATAGGTTTCCTACTGTGGAAGATCAACAAGTTCCCAAGTGTTATTCTTCATAAGGGAATTGTACTCATCATCAATTGAAATCCGCCAATGGTGTCCATCTGGTCCATGAATAGCTTCCTCATAGGACTGCGGATCCGGCCTTACATCAAGTACATGTAGGCTAGAAACATGAGCACCATGCTTTCTGAAGTCCACAGGCTGATAAGGAGGCTCAACCCATTGCTCACGAGATCGGCGCTCACGAGCGGATCTGGAGCAGGGTCTTCAGGTGGAGAGGAGGCATCACCGTCGGTGATCCTTCCAGATCATCATCAGCAGCTGAGAAATTACCATCACCATCCATTGATTCATTCCCATTAAGGTCAGCAAGTGTTTCTTCCCTTCCTCATGTGAGTGGTAGCGAAGATTCTAGGTGGGCTTGGACTCACCATCGAAAATGGATAATCGGCAAGAGCGGGGAGAATCAACATGTGGAGGACTAGGTGTGTCATCTTCTGAATTTTCAGTTTCAGCGGACTCACGTGAAGGAGAAAAATGCAGATCTGAATCTTCTGTGTTAGGAGAATGTAGTTCACAAAAGGTGACACTACGAGCAAGTGTGAGTTTCCTGGTCTTAGGGTCATACAGCTTGTAGGCTTTACTTTCCTCAGAATAGCCTACAAAGAAATAGGGCCTGGACCTATCATCTAACTTCTGACGTTTGGACACAGGAATGAACACAAAAGCAGGGGAGCCAAAGACACGAAGATGCAAAGAAACTGGTTTCTTGCTCCAAAAGGCTTCAAAAGGGGTTGTATCAGGTAAAGAGGTGGGAACTCTTTAAGATATAAGTAGCCGTCACTTGCCTCAATATCCCTTTGAAGTCCCGACGGAGAGCATACTACGTGTCATCCCCATCAAAGTCGATTTTTCTCTCACCACTCCATTTCTTTGAGGAGTGTATGGGCCGAGTTGCCTTCTAATTCCATTTTAAAGAAGATCATCATACTTTGCCCCAAGAAATTCCCCACCATTATCGTCCGTAGACATTTAACTAACTTTCCGGTTTGTCGTTGAACCGAGGGAATCAAGCGGCTATCTTATCAAATGCCTCACTCTTCAACTTCAAAGGAAATGTCCAAGTGAATCGAGAGTAGTCATCTGTAAGAGTGAGATAATACCAAGCGCCCCAAGGAGAGACACCGGCCGGCATGGACAAGCTCAAGTACCTCAGTGGCCCTAGTAGCATCCTTATTTTTAAAAGGTAATTCCTTCTGCTTAGACAAGATACATGATTTGCAAGCAGGAAGGTCCTTGAATTGAGCTGGAAGTTTCTCCTTGTAACGATCCCATAAGACATCAAACTCAATTTTGCCTTGTTGATATGACCAAGGCGAGCATGCCAAAGTTCAGCAACAGATTTTGCCGATGTAGCAACAGCAGCCTGCTGAACTTGGGACAACACTTGGTGATAAAGTTCATTAACCAAAACACCTCTTGCTATGCACAGATCAGGGCTGGAAATCTTATACAAGCAGCAGCTGTTCAATTCAAATCTGAACCCAACCAAAGCTGATTGTGTAAGAGCTCTTATAGAGAGCAAATTCTTCGACATTCCAGAACGAAGAGAACATCCAGCAATTGCAACTGTGAACCATCAGCAAGAGGTATGTCAACTGAACCACTACCCTTCACATCAACTCCACGAGAATCCCCCACATAGACCAAGCTTCTTCTCTTCGACTTTGGAAGGTTGAGAGCGAGTCGATTATTGAGACATGGGCCGAGTCTATGAACCAAAGTGGGGAGACTTCACGAAAAGAAGTAAGGCAGACCGTGAGAACAGAAGAACTACTCTTAGCAGCGGCCTGCGAGGAAGATCCCTTGGAAGCCACATGAACTAGAGGTTTGGAATCCTTCCGTGGCTCACCAGCCTTCTTCTTGCGACAATCTCGTTCCCAGTGACCTGGAATTTGACACCAATTGCAGGTACCTTCACGTTTGGCAGCAGCGGGAGCAGGTGTTGGGTACTTTTTCTTCTTCCCCTTGTCTCTCCCCTGTCCAAACGTTTTTCCCTTGGATGCAACAAGGACCTTATCCGTGCGCACCCTTGCGGTGCCACCAGATCGTGTCCTACTCTGTTCCTCTTGATGTAGAGCGCCAATGAGCTCATTGAGGGTAAGAGTGGGTGCAGTTCCAGCTTTCACTGCGGATACAGAAGAACGCAACGAAGAATTTTGACTTGAGACAAATTGCTGATAGGAGGGAGGAGGTGGATGAAGGCGAGCCAACATCAATATCCTCAAGCTTGCTTCCAAGCATGGAGAGTCGCCTTGAGGTATCTAAATTTGATGTGCGCTCCTATCGTGTCTCCTTCCTTCATCCTTAAACCATAGAAGTCATTTCTTGCAGCAACTAAGGTGAGGATGTTTTGCACTTGATAGGTGTCCTTCAGTTGTCTCCAGACGTCGGCTGCAGTTGGTAGAAACTCAACCTCCGTCACAGTGGCCTCATCCAAACCAGATAGCAAAATGGCAAATGCAATTTTGTTGCCTTTGTTGAATTTGGCTATCTCTTCAGGTAATGCACTGGTATCTGGTTGGGGAATTGAGCCATCCACAAATTCCCAAACATCACGTGCATCCAGAAAGGCCTTCATCCTAGCTCGCCAGCTCTTGTACCTAGCAGGTTTGCCATCAAACCTGTCCTTTTCTTTAAATTCCCCACTGTAAGATGTTCCTCCAGCCATTTTGATCAAAACAGGAGGAATAGGTGGAGAGAAAGAAGGAAACTGAGAGGCTAACGAGTTAAGAAAATCTGCTTCAGTCTCTGTGCCCTCATCTAAGTCATCACTAAAATCCCACCATATAAACCGGAATAAATAATGTTGGCTGAAAAGAATAACAAAGATATGAAGAGGGGCAGCAACCAGGAGAGTTGAAGGGTACAAAACTTAACTAATAACGCTTCACTTTTGTGTTTTAGGGTTACAGAAATAAAGAGGACAGTGGAAACTAAAGTTAGGGCACCTTTCCGGTGGCTCCTACACCAACCGCCACCAAGTCCCGTGACACCTCTTGAGCCGAAACAAGATGCTCGAGAATCCGGCAAATTCTACAAGCAATCACTGAAATTGGCTTGAGGCACCACAATCAGTAGAAATTACAGGCGCTACCTCTTGGAAGCCTCCTCACATTGTTGCTTGAGGCTAGGGCGTCTGATCTGATGGATCTCTCGAGAAGGCCAAAGTTCGCCAGAGTTAAATTGTTCAAGGGAAACAACCAATTCATCTACCGTGGCCTGGATCTCTTGAAGTCTTCTATACACAGAGGTAATCCTACCAGCCAATTGTGTAGAAACCTCATCGACAAATTTTACGTAGATTGAAGGCGGAATTTAGAAGTTGTCCAAAGACGTATATGGTCAACAAACTCCAAACTTCGGTCTTGATCGATCGATTGCGATTATAAACCCTTGAACGATGAATGCGAGGGGCCGGGCGGGGAAGGCAAGACAACAATTCTTTACATCAGATTTGTGTGCCTGTGAACTCCTAGGACGTCTGGAACTCGGAACTTGCTCAAGTGTCCGATTCCTGAGGAATTTGTTGTCTAATTCTGCCTGAGCCTTAAGATGATCAGCAGAATTAGAGAAATAAATTAGATCCTCAGAACGACGCCCTGTCCTCCGCGTCATTGCTCTTCTACTTCACATGTTCAGATTAAACCTGTGAGGCATTGTAACGCTAGAAGCCTAAGGGTCCTAGAATACTAGCAAGTCTGCAATATATAGAGAGACAAGATTTGATCTAGCATATATTCAGACATTGAGCACCTGGTGCTCTGATACCATGAAACTTTTATTGAGCGGAAGCTAGTTGTATTGCAAGAAGGAATAAAAGCAATTAATTAAAGTTGAATACAAAATTGTCTTAAGTACTTCATGTGAGCAGGTGTGACTATTCACCACTAACCAATATATTAAAATAACTAAATAATAACTGGTAGGTTAATAAGAACCTTTCACATTTTAACACGGAAAGCGTTGCTTTGCGAAGTGCATAGGCTGCAAGAACAGCTGGCAATTGGCATGAGCGCGACAGAGAGTCCAAGTGCGCCTGTCGAGGAATACGACTCGGACACGGAGGTATACGCGTTGATGGCCCCAAGGGCAGCGACTGGCATGAGCTTAGGGGATTCTATCCAAAGAAAGAAGTCAGAGGAAAGAAACCAGCTCAAGATGCCGAAGTCCTTCAGGCAGAGTGAGGAGGATGAAGGAGTGTCGTCTCAGGCTAAGAAGGCACCAAGTGTCGAGGTCATGCTTGAAAGGGCAATGGATGCACCCGTGGTGAGCCTACAGATCGGGGTAAGAACGCAACCTTTCAAGCAAGTCATGCAAGCTCGATGAGAAAGGAGTCTCGAAGGAGGCGTGGTGCGGGCGTTAGTTTACGAGGTGATCATTTGAAACCAACAGCGCGAGGTAAAGGAGGCATCGCCATGGTGAACAATCAGAATCAGGAAGTCACCGTTGATGGCTTCGCACCACAATGCGTGTTGGTCGACACAGGTGCGGATCCGGTGTTGCTTGGAGCAAGGGTGCAGCAGGCGCTATATGGAGAAGCGGGCTGCGAGTGCGCATCACCACCTCCGCAGGGACTAAGGCGGGTGATGGGTATAACCCGCGATCCGGTCACAATTGAGCTCAAACCCGGGCACAAGACTCCCAGTTATCCAATGCGGTGCTGTCCGATGCGAAATTACGACGTGTTGCTCGGTGCCGATGCCACTCACGGTCCGGCGATGGGGGTGGATCCATTGCACTCAGTAGCATTTTACAGACCGCGATGGCAAGAAGGAGATTTCACACATGTGGCAAGAATACCGTTGGACATGCATCGACGTGATGAACAGTCAGGGGCCATGATGGCGCGACAGCATGTGTGGCGAAGCATCAGAGCGGTATGGGAAGAAACCCAGGAACTGATGAGGGAGGAAGCGCCGGACGAACGGCAAGTAGGGGAATGTATGTACATCAAGAGAACTCCTATGCTGTCTCGCATTGGCAAGAGAGCGTGTTCGGAAAGGACAGCCCAAGGCATGGCAGATAGCCAATGGGCGCCCGGAGGGTCACTTGCGCAGCACCATCACCCTGAGTAAGTCGGACCTGCGTATCAACAGTGACGTGGTACGGTGGCAAGCGGACGTCCATGGGATTCACCTCATGGAGCTATGCTCCGGCATCAGCAGCGGACTAGAAGCCGTGTTGAAAAGCGGCTTACGGGTGAGAAAATACACGTGCGTTGAGTCGGACGAGAAGACGCGTGCAGTGGCCAGATCAAGAATCGTTAGATTGCAAAGGACGTATCCTGAATTGCTAAGCATCGAGGCGATCAAGGGTTGTCAAAGTAGATTGCCCCCGGACATCATGTTGGTGGGGAAACGACAGCTTGAGGCAATCAGGTGTCGTGTGGACATGTTAATCGCACGATGGGAGTGTCGGACTTTTTCCAGAGCCGGTCGCGGTTATGGCAACGGTGTAGAGATGGCCGCGGAAGTGATCCGAATCCTAAGGGAAGTGCAGTTGCTCAACCCCGGCTGTTGGTACATTTTGGAAAATGTGTGCGGGGCATTTGATAAGCGTGAGAACGTCAGGAGGGACTATGAGCAGCTCAGGCGATGGTTGGGTGAAGAATTCGTCATCGATGCAGCACAGACTGGGTCATATGCTCACCGAGTACGGAGCTTTTGGACAAACATGGCTGAAGTAGAAGTCCTCTGACCGCAAGCATTGGATGGTAGAAAATACGTGGATGAAATTGAGGAAGGCGCTCACGATCGGTCAGAAAGGATAGACCGCCACACTTTCCAGTCAACATGGTGGGTACTGCAAGAAAGGCTTGGCCCACATTGGTAAGGACTGCACAATCATATGCGTTCCGGAGAGGAGGAGATGGCATGGTACTGGATATGAACGGAAATGAAATCGGGGAGCCTACAATAAGGGAACGAGAACGGGCCATGGGATTCGATGCAGACGGTACCTTCACGCACGGTGTCTCTGAAGCCTATCGGTGCAAGCTGGTGGGGCAGGCATTTGACCTTACCTGCTTGCAATGGCTATTGTGGGGCATGGCCACCGGATGGCGGGGATAACAGCTTTTGCACGCTTCTTGGCGACGCTTTCAGTAGAGCCGAGCAAGGGACATGCGTGAATGCGCAGGGGAACGCCACCACAAGACAAAAACGATCTGAGGGAAACGCATGAGTGGCAGATTTGTGAAGAATTGGAGGAGGTCGATCGGCAAAAGATTCGAAATATGCTGCAACACAACCGTGCTTCGCATTCGGTGAAAGTAGAGGCGATATGACAAAATAAAGTTCAAGATCACCACCACCACCAAAGAGCCCATATTCCGACGAAGGCATAAGTTGAGCCCCATGGAATGGGAGATTGTGGATAAACGATGCAAGGAGTTGGCAGTGGCAGGGTTGATCAGGAAGTCAACCTCTCAATACGCTGCTGCCACGGTGTTGCCATTAAAGAAGGACGAAAACGGAGAATGGAAGGACAGGCGGATGTGCGGGGATTATCGCGCACTAAACGAAGTCACACCCATGGAACGGTACCCCATGCCCACTCCTGATGAAATTTTTGATGCCATAGGGCAAGCCAAGTATTTCACTACATTGGACTTTCGATCCGGGTTCAACCAGATTGTCATTGAGGAAGGAGACAAGTGTAAGACAGCGTTTTGGGGCAAGGATCAGCTTTGGGAATGGGAAACGATGCCGTTTGGCTTGAAGAACGCATCTATATATTTTCAGCGGGTAGCTGACTTAGAGCTACAAGGGCTGCCCTTTGTGAGGTGCTATATAGACGATATTCTGGTGTTTAGTGACACATTACGGGAACATCTTGAACACCTGGAAGTCCTGCTGCAGAGATTGGCCAAGTCGGGGTTGAAAGCACATCCAAGAAAATGCAAATTTGCCTACAAAGAGATAGAATATTTGGGACATAAGATTGTTCCAGGTGGGGTGCTGCCTCAGTTGGCCAAGGTGCAGGCCGTGAACCTCATGCCCAGACCCAAAGATGTTGCCACCTTGAGGGCCTTTCTAGGGCTTGTCAACTACTATCGTCGTTTCATTAGAAACATGAGTGGAACCTGCAAAGTGCTGTATGAATTGCTCAAGAAAGGTGCCCGCTGGCAGTGGGGTCATGCGTAGGAACAAGCATGGCAGGAGCTAAAGGACCAATTGATGGAGAGGCCAATGCTCAGAAGGCCCAACTTTGACAAACCTTTCATCTTATATACGGACTGGAGTGCAGCCGGGATTGGAGCAGTGCTGGCACAAACAGATGAAGAAGGGAAGGAGCGGGTTGTAGCATACGCAAGCAGGTCCAACAACGCAGCGGAAGCAAATTATTCGTCTTATGAAGGCGAATGCTTAGCAGCAGTGTGGGCGGTGTTGCATTTCAGGGTATATTTGTTTGGTCGGAGCTTTCAGCTTGTCACGGACCATCAACCACTACATTGGCTAATGACGAACATGAAGCTAAGCGGGAAGCTTGCTAGGTGGGCACTTTTGCTTTCAGAATATGATGTGCAAATCGTGCACCGAGCCGGCAAGGTGCATCTTAATGCTGATGGACTCAGCCGGAACCCGGTATGCAACAAGAGAGATGTGACAGAAGCAAGGCACGACTTCGGACTCATCCAGAGTTTGCCCAGCTTGTATATGGCACTAATGTCCATCGAAGAAAAAGATGAAGGACGACTGGCTGAAGGAGGGCGAGACATATGGAAACACAAGCAAGCCATGCAGCTGCTGCAACAAGGGCATGTGGCTGGGTTGGACAGTTCAGAAGCTCTGACAAAGAATAAGCCGATATAGTTACTGGCGCGGTGTTGTAATAGCGATGGGATTCTCAAAGAAGTTCACGCCTGGAAGATGAAAGCTCGGTGACCAAGGTGCATAAAACGCTTGGTCACTTCGGTGTCAAACGAACGCATCATATGCTCAAGAACACATACTTCTGGTCAGGTATGTATGCGGACGTTGAGAAGATGGTTGCCAAGTGCGCCGCGTGCGATGCCGTAAAAGCCAGATTTAACAGCCAAGATGTCATGCTGCACTCACTGCCTATCAGGGGGCTTTTCTTCAGGTGGTCCGTAGACTTGATGCCTGAACTGTGCCAGTTACCAGAGGCAATCGACATTGTATGCTCATGATAGAACATTTCTCGAAGTGGGTGGAGTTAGCCTTCCTTCCGGTCAGAAGCTCACAGTACACTGCGCGAGCCTTCTTGCAATGTGTTCTTAGTAGATATGGGAGTTGTGCTGAAGTATTGACGGATCAAGGCAATGAATTCAGAGGTGAGTTTCAAGCGCTGCTCGACCGTAGCTTGATTGATCACAGGCGGACATCACGAGACCATCCACAAGCTGATGGGTTAGCGGAACGGCTGGTTCAGACCTTCAAGGATTCGCTTCGCAAGTACTGCACCGAAATTGAGCCTAGTTGTTGGGATGAGTTGCTGCCATATGTGGCATTAGGTTACATGATAAGCGTACAGGCGGCGTTGGGCAACTTCAGCCCATATTACATCATGTTTGGCCGAAATGCAGTGATGCCAAACATTGTAGCAGATACATACTCCAAGCCGGTGAACTGGGCACAGGATCCTGAAGCATGTCTTTCAGAGTTGCAACAGAGAACGAAGTTGTTTCAACGAGTGATGCCAATGGCGATGGACAATCTGGCCATAGCACAGCACCGGGATCAGCTTAGATATGCGTTCACAAGAGGTGGTTCGTGGAAACCAAAGGCGAGAAAATTTGAAGTGGGTGATTTCGTGTATTTACAGCATCGGCCTTCCGCACTTTAGACGCCGGCCACGCTAATCTTCGTGGTCCGTAGACTTGATGCCCGAACGCTTGCCACAAGGTGGCAATCGACATTGTATGCTCATGATAGAACACTTTTCAGTGGGTGGAGTTAGCCTTCCTTCCTATTTAAGCTCACAAAGACACGCCCGAGCATTCTTGCAATGTGTTCTCAGAGATATGGGAGCGTGCCAAGTATTGACGGATCAAGGCAATGAATTGTGAGGTGAGTTTCTGCGCTTGACCGTAGCTTGATTGATCACAGGATCGCCACGAGACCATCCACAAGTTGATGGTTGGCGAGCGTTGGTTGCAAACCTTCAAGGATTCGCAACATCGCATCCTGAGCTAGTTGTTGGGATGAGTTGCCGCCATATGTGGCATTAGGTTACATGATAAGCATAAAAGCGGCAACTTCAACTTTCATATTACATCATGTTTGGCCGAAATGCAGTGATGCCAAACATTGTAGCAGATACATACTCCAAGCCTGAACTGGCACAGATCCTGGAGCATGTCTTTCAGAGTTGCAACAGAGAACGAAGTTGTTTCAACGAGTGATGCCAATGGCGATGGACAATCTCGCCATAGCACAGGAGCATCGGGATCAGCTTAGATATGCGTTCACAAGAGGTGGTTCGTGGAAACCAAAGGCGAGGAAGTTTGAAGTGGGTGATTTCGTGTATTTACAGCATCGGCCTTCTGGCACTTTAGACGTCAGCACAGGCCGCTTAATCTTACGCGTGGTGCGTATCGGAGAGCAAGGTGTAATTGAGTTGGAGGGACAGGATGGTCGCCGATGCAAAGAGCACATGCGGCATCTGGCACCTTGTCACCTACCCAACCTTGACACAAGGACGCAACCACAAGCGTGGAAGCCACCAATTGACCTGCCTTGCGGCTTTTGTGGCCACATCACGGATCCTGAGTTGATGCTCCTTTGTGACCAATGTAACGGTGGGTATCACATCTTTTGTTTGCGTCCGCCGCTTAAAGAGATCCCAGATGGAGATTGGTTACACACCAATGCCTTCCGGATGTTGAATTCGAGATGGGGGCCCGGCCACCGTCGTGAGGTGAGTTCGCCACCACGAATTAGGTTACGTACACCGGCAGTCGTCGTTGTCGGCAGCAAACGCTGTGTGGGAGTGAGAAGGGTAACTCAGCGGTGATGTGAAGGAGAGTGTGAGAATTTGAGGAACCGGGTTCTTTACACGAAGTGAGGTTTGAGGCGGTCTGGGTGTGGTCGATGGTGCAGGGGTAAGCACAATAGAGTGGCAAGAGGTCGTGGAATCAAAGAGCACCGGCGCATCCGCACCTTGTCACCTACCCAACCTTGACACAAGGACGCAACCACAAGCGTGGAAGCCACCAATTGACCGCCTTGCGGCTTTTGTGGCCACATCACGGATCCCGACGATGCTCCTTTGTGACCAATGCAACGGTGGGTATCACATCTTTGTTTGCGTCCGCCGCTTAAAGAGATCCTGATGGAGATTGGTTCTGCCACCTTTCCATGATGTTGAATTCGAGATGGGGGCAAGACCACCCGCCTCCGTGAGCCTGCCCACCTAATTAGGGTTACCGACATAAGCGGCCGTCGGTTGTCCGGGCAAGTAACGGTAGGAGTGAGAGAAGGTGACTCAAGCGGGTGATGTGAAGGAGAGTGTGAGAATTTTGGAGGAACCAGTTCTTTACCCAAGTGAGGTTTCGGCAAGATTGGTGTGGTCGATGGTGCAGGGGTAAGCACAATAGAGTGACGAAGAGGTCGTGGAATCAAAGAGGCACCGACGGCGGCCATGACTCCAATAAGGCCCGAGAGTTGCATGATGGACGGGGCGCAATGTGAGACATACTCACCGATCCTGCGAAGAAATAGCAAGCTAACGGTCAGGACGGGAGGGGTGAAGGAGCGCAAGCATCGGTTGGTAAAATTGCCATGCTTCCAAAGCCAGACAGCGGCATCATCCGCGTTTGTTATGTGAGATTTTCAAGTCTTTGTATGTTGTAGCCCAGCGTGAGGCTTAGCTGATGGTGACATCGTGGGAATTTGCCATCAGGCGAACACCTGTTGGGGCGCTATGGTGCGTTGAAGACACTGCTGTTGTTCATTGCCGCACAGAGTGTTCCGTTTGCCTTGCAGCTGCCAAGGGAGATTGCCTCATTCAGGGCGTCACGGGCTGCAAAAGGGGGCACTCTTGCTATTGTGAGCTGGTTCGCTAGGATTGGGGCTACATGCGAGCAGTGACCAACATATCTTCGTGAGGACAGTTGCCTTATTATGGACCCAGAGGCAGATTATACCTGCAAAACTTGCTTTCGAAGATTGCAGCATAGTGTTCCTCAATTTCCTGAACGTTCTTGGGAGGACAAATGGCAGGTGCCCTTGGTCCGGAAGTACAATCCAGGGAAACCAGAGAGGCCAGAGACATTCTTGGAGCTACAAGCGTTTATGCTATATGTGGAGTCTCACCATGAGACTTGTAACATCGAGAACTTCCCATATGATCACAGGGATTTGTTTGAGCTTGCGCGGGCATGAGCAAAGACATTTGTCCGACCGATTCTTGTGAAGGGGCGTTTAGCGGAGCATCACCTATTCATGCATCGGTCTTGACCATTGGCCTCGGGAAGGATTTTTGGTTTACAAACAACAAGAGAAACCTGCGATTCACCTTGATCTCAAGGTGTGGCTCGATCCCACAGCCGAGAAGGCGGGGCGATATGCCATTGGATACCCCAGAGCCTTCTATCGACTGTTTGCATGTCTACGGACAGGGATTCTAGAATGGGATGAACCCACCTCAGAATGCTGGTACTTGCTGAATAACAATGTTGGTGATTTCTTGCGTGCCCAGTGTGTTGAGAAACAGTACTATGTGAATGGATTGAATGGACCAGGTCTTGCGAGGTCAAGGCAGACTCGGCAGGATGAAGAGGAATTGATGGCTCGACATCGAGCTAAAGAAGCGGCCAGGGAAAGGCACAAGTAGGCAGTATTTTGATCCAGAAGGCAGGCGAGTGGCGGCCTTGTTGGCCATGGGCCGCCGCGAACATGAGCGACCTTGAGCCTCAATTATGCGATAGCATGTTTCGAAGGTTCTATCGTAGGTTTTATGGAATCTGAGTGCCAAAGTGCTGCCCGACACGTGACCGCTCCTTTGGTAGAAATTTGTGTAATGCTGTTGTTTTAATCGAGTGACACGGCTTATCTTAATCAGGGTTGTGAGTATGGTTTCATCATAATCACCCTTGCACGTGGCACCTTGTCATGAGAGCTATCGACCACCTTGTGACATGTATGACATGTGGTAGTAGTGGTCATCTTGATATGTTCATGTATGCACCCATGCGCATAGTGTGTACGGCATGCATGCGTGTATGACATGTATGATGCATGTATGGCGTGTGTGATGTATGTGTGGTGTGTGAGGACAACGGACGAAGACGAAATTAGCTGGGTCACGGCATCATTGCCCGATCACCCGGCAGCATGGCGGTATGTTGGCGATCACGGCATCACGGCGCGATCACGGGCGCCGGATTCATCAAGAAGGCTGCAAGGTAGATAAAGGGGCAGGGTGGGAAGGCGGATTATGTCATTCGATTGACCATCTGGATCCCAAGGGTTCTTTCGTGGTGAGCTTTGCAAAGGGGAGTGAGGGGTTTTGTTGGGAATAGGAGAAGAACTCATTTGTTGGTATTGTTGTTTTTAGCAGGTGACACGGCTTATCTTAATCGTGGTTGTAGTATGGTTTCATCATAATCACCCTTGCACGTGGCACCTTGTCATGAGAGCTATCACCATAGCGTGACACGCTTATCTTAATCGGGTTGTGAGTATGGTTTCATCATAATCACCCTTGCACGTGGCACCTTGTCATGAGAGCTATGCAAACCCGGTGACCCGGGCCATGACATGGAGTGGTACGTCTGTAGGTGGTCATCTTGATATGTTCATGTATGCACCCATGCGCATAGTGTGTACGCATGCATGCGTGTATGACATGTATGATGCATGTATGACGTGTGATGTATGTGTGGTGTGTGTGTGTGTGAGGACGGACGAAGACATGAAATTAGCTGGGTCACGGCATCATTGCCGGTCCAGCAAGTGTATGGCGCGATTAAAATTGGGCATCACGGCACCCGACGCGGGCGCCCGGGATTCATCAAGAAGGCCGCGTGCGTGGGTAGATAAAAGGGGCATAGGCCGCGTGGGAAGGCGGATTGCTGATGTCTGTTCGATTGAGCGGCCATACGGATCCCAAGGGGTTCTTTCGTGGGCGAGCTTTGGCAAAGGGGGAGTGAGGGGTTTTTGTTGGGAATAGGAGAAGAACTCATTTTCTGTTGGTATTGTTGTTTTTAACTGAGTGACACGGCTTATCTTAATCAGGGTTGTGAGTATGGTTTCATCATAATCACCCTTGCACGTGGCACCTTGTCATGAGAGCTATGCAGCCACCGCGTGACACATGCATGTGCTCCCTTCTTGCTGTTGTTGTGCCTCTCCTTCCTCTCGCCTGTCATCCACTCGCGCTTTGTCCTCAAGCCTCGCATGATGCGCAGTTGCGCGCAACTCGCGAAGAGCCTCTGCAAGCGTCTTCCAGCTGGAGCAAGAACCTTACTGCATGTTGACTATGCAGGCGGGAGTGACTGGCGCGCCGCCACTAGGGCCCGGCACCCCCTCACCCTCTGGGGTTCGCCTTCCGCGAACCTACCTCTCGTGTAAGTTTTCCAGCCTCACCGATCCTCACAGCCGGGACCTCGTCCTTTCTAGCCGTTGGACCCGTTTTTAGGTCCGTTTTTCTTCCGACTCATCCGTCTAGTCGGGGGACTGCCATCCTGTCCGCCCGCTTCTCCATTGGCCACTCTTTGTTGCTGTCTTCCCGTCAGTAATCTGTTGATGAGAAAAAGAAAAAAAAAGAAAAAAGAAACCTAACTAATATGAACAAAGCTAGGAGGCATCCGCCTCTCTTCTAACCGTGGACCCAAAATTTGGCGTTCCACAACCGCGACTGGCAATTTGCAAGGGACTAGGTTCAAGGAGAAAATACAGGTCCAGCTGCTGGGCCACCCAAATGGCTAGTGATGGCTGGGCTATGGACAAGTAGCCTCCCCCCATTAGAGATGGTGACGCGTGGAGGTAGTGAAGTTGTGGGAGTGTGCACGGTGGTTGCTCGTGAGGTTTGGGGTATTGTGGCAGAACCCTTCGTGGATCGTCTACGGTTCATGTTCGAGTTCAATCTGAGTGACTGGCGCGCCGCCACTAGGGCTCCGCACTGTCCTCCCGTCTGGGGTTCGCCTTCCGCGAACCTACCTCTCGTGTAAGTTTTCCTCAGCCTCACCGATCCTCCTCGACCTCCGTCCTTTCTAGCCGTTGGACCCGTTTTAGGTCCGCTTTTCTTCCGACTCATCCGTCTAGTCGGGGGATCATCGTCCGCCCGCTTCCATTGGCCACTCTTTGTTCTTTGTCTTCCGCCGATGCTGATGAGAAAAAGAAAAAAAAAGAAAAAAGAAACCTAACTAATATGAACAAAGCTAGAGGCATCCGCCTTTCTAACCGTGGACCCAAAATTTGGCGTTCAACCCCTGCAATTTGGTAAGGGACTAGGTTCATGGAGAAAATACAGTCCACTGGCCACCCAAATGGCTAGTGATGGCTGGCTATGGACAAGTAGCCTCCCCATTAGAGATGGTGACGCGTGGAGGTGTGAAGTTGTGGGAGTGTGCACGGTGGTTGCTCGTGAGGTTTGGGGTATTGTGGCAGAACCCTTCGTGGATCGTCTACGGTTCATGTTCGAAGGGATGTGGGGTATGGTGGCTTGCACATCGATGCATCGGGTCCCTTGGAATGGGAGCTGATTGAAGCCCTCCCCGTGGTGCTATTAGTAGCCTCTCACTTTTTACGAGGCGTGAGACATTCGGTAGGCCTGTTGATGCTCCGGGAAAGGTGCTCTACTTTTTTCAGCTATAGACATTGACACAGCCACTGGTGATTGAAGTGCGGAGGTTGGGAGACCGGATGGAGGTGCAAAGGCCGTGCGGAATTCGACTTCAACAGTGGGGGATGGTCATCCTCAAAGGCTCCCACAAGCACTGCCACCAGCTTGACGAGCGTGCGGACCTCGTAGACATTGCCGGTGATGTAAAGACGTGAGTGTGCCGATGAGGCGGTAAGGCGGTGTCCGGTGTGGGGGTTTTGTTCCAATTGGTCCGACCAATGGGAATGCACGCGGTGGCGTCCAGAGTTTTGTTCCAATTGGTCCAGCCAATGCGAATGCGCGCGGTGGCATCCAACTCGAGCGGGACAAGAAGAATGTGCACTTGGCGAGACTTGTACTTAGACGCATCCATTCTTTGCTCCCTAACCGAGATTGGGGCACTTCCTTTTAGTGTGAACCTCCTTGTTCGGGGCACTTCCTTTTAGTGTGAACCTCCTTGTTCGGGGCACTTCCTTTTAGTGTGAACCTCCTTGTTCGGGGCACTTCCTTTTAGTGTGAACCTCCTTGTTCGGGGGACTTCCTTTTAGTGTGAACCTCCTTGTTCGGGGCACTTCCTTTTAGTGTGAACCTCCTTGTTCGGGGCACTTCCTTTTAGTGTGAACCTCCTTGTTCGAAGCTCCCGAAGTCCCGACTTGTTGGAAAGAGACGTGACACGAGGTCGAAAAGAGCTTCTCTTGCCGTCGATCACACGTCTTTTTGAAATTCCAATTCAAGTATATCAATAAAAGCAGTGAAAATAATTTCAAGTGAATTATCGCAGAAAAATGCCTAGAGGGGCTCGCCGTTTAGGGGTTAATTGGAGAGGGCGCCCCTTCGCACTGTACCGTACCCCGAGGGGTGGTTCAACAGGATAATGCCGAAATAATTATTTTTTGAAAAAAGATTCAATATAAATATTTATATTTTTAAAATTTGAACATTTACAAAAAAATAGTTTTATTAAATTTTGATATTTATTGAAATATATAAATATATATATAAAACTAATGGATATGTATAGACTTCTCCTAAACAGGCCCTAATTTTCCACACAAACAGTAACACCCCTCACTACGCAGCTAGTAAGGAAGCGACAAGTCTTGGCTTGACGGTCTCACGACCTCGCCAATTCACTCCACAAGAGACTTGCACGATTCTCAACGCTCTCAACCTCACAGAACCGGGCTCCAAGTAGCCAGCGTCCCGACGACTCGCGAGCCACCTCCTCGAGGTCTTTGCTCTTTATTGCAAGAATACAACGATGGAATCTGGCTATCTACGCCCAACTGGCTACTGCCCTTGATTCCAAGCGACAAGCTCACTAGCTAGCTCTCCACAGCTCTCTCAACACAAGGCTTGCAACGCACACTTGCCTACTCTCTCAAAGAGTGAGTAACTTGTTCCTCAAAGCCCTTGCTCTAGCCCTTATATATCCCGCAGCCTGACCTTAACTAGGCAGCTATTAAATCTAGGGATTCTTACAGACCACTTATCACTAAGAGTCCTCTCTAGGCAGCTCTTCATTTGTGGCTGTAACAATTCCTCTCTAACAAGAGATTGCATGAAGCATGCAACACATGCATTTCTTAACAGGGCAGCTACTAACTTAGCTTTTTATCTCTTTCAATTTTTCACCTTTCTACCTTACTTCATCAGTGCCGTTACTCAAAACCTACTTTCCTTGTTTTCGGTATCTTAAACTCATAAATTTTTACATATTCAATAATTTAAGTATAATAATTTCTAGATTTTTAATTTTCACTAATTTTAATTAATTAACATCGAATCACCCCTTGGGGTATGATAGTAAATGCCAAATCCTTTACCACAACGCCAAATGGTCCGCGATTTCACAGAAATATGATATTCCAAGCACGTTCCAAGAGTCATAACACTCCCAAGACATTCAAACCTCAAATGTCATCCACATCATCAAAAAGACCTAACAGATTTATTTTATTGCACTAGAATAAAGGCAGGAGATAATAACACTAGAATACATCTTCACAAGTTCCTGCCGCATTCTGCAGCAGCCTCAACACTCAAACCCAGGTGAAGCAAGCCATTATTACCGTCGGCGTTCTCGCTGTATAGACAACAGAATTCCAGCAGCTGATTCAGGTGTCGCTACCACTGCTCGAGGGGCTACTTTAACCACACCTCCTTGGAGCTCACTAGAAAACTGACATGGCCGATCTTGATATTTGTCCACGACCGGGACAACAGGAAACAATGGAAGTGGATCTCTCATACTAGCACTGCTTTGCAAGGCCTCAACATCTGCATCCTCATCCCTGGTACATAAGTCCGTTCCTCTGTAGACACAGAGATCTCTTGGCCTCTTTTGAGACCGCTCATGATTCTGTTCTCCAGATATGCCATGCAGACCAGAAGCTGTATCTGTTGAGGCCTCCGCGTCAAAACTATCCATTTCTGATTGACACCTGTTCCAGCCTCCCTCTCTGTGTACCCTACTGGGTTCAGACTTATCTCCTGCACTCATGTTCTGTTGTAAGGATCTGTGGGCAGTATTTGGTCCCTGCGAGTTTAACCTGTCCACATCTCTTGTCGAGTTCTCCTTGGGCGTAGAACCCATGGATGGTATTTGATACGTTCCACACAGCTCGAAATTGGGCCGTGGAACCAGGGGTCTCCCCATTGCAGCCGCTGGAAATATATCTGCATACTCCAACGACTTGGTTACAGAACATTTTGCATGATGATTTGGCTGAGGACCTTGAGACATATTGTACCATAAAGACATCGGATCACCTGCAGGCGCAGGTGCTGATGAGCCATAACATGAAGGATGTCTAGAGGCCCAAGAATAATACCTTGAGCAAGACTCTGAAAACAACTCAGACCATTTATCATAGCCAGAGAGGCCAAAAGACATCATGGACAGATGACCTGGTACACTGACCACAGGGCGATATGGCCCATATGCACCTACAAGAGGACCTCCAGAAGGGGCAAAGGATGGAGGATAATGGCACATATATGTTCCTGTCCTGGCAGACATGGCTCCCAGCCATGGATTTACGGGAAATGGGGGGTACCCCCAGGCATTTGGTACCTGGGGAAACAAAGCAGATACCTGTGAGACAGATCCTTGACCAATCCGACCCTGGGTTTCTGTGCTAGTAGATGCAGGACTTTCCTTACAGGAAGGTCCCTTTGCAGTCACAGCCTCTTTCTGCATAACACTGCTTGGGGCTGCCTTTCTACTTACACGTGATTTATGATAGGTTCCGGCATCATGAATTTTTGCTTTCTCACAGGCTTTCTCTATCGAGTTTGCAGCCACAAAATCACTACATCCTTCAGATACAGTGTAGTCCACACTTGGAGACATGGCCATAAGCTGCTGAACCTGCTCACAATCAGACCGTCCACTAATAAGCAATTTGCAGGGCTGAAAGCATCTCAAGCAATAACAAGGAACAGCAAGGACGTAGATGCTCAGGTGCCAACCTTAACCAACCGGTGAAGCTCAAAAACCTGGACAGAAAAAATTCTTTGCTGCCTGTGAACAGAGAGAGAAGCAGGGTATCACGCACAAGATTCAACAGAATCTACACACAGTGTCATCTAGCCTCCGAATCAATGTGTCTTGTCTCCATCCCTTAGCTCAAGTTGGCAATCGAAGTGTACCCCTTGATATAGCTCCACAGATTGTCAAGGCTAAAGCAGCTCATACTTGAGGTAGAAATGCATGACGTAAAATGTGAGATTCAAACCATGGAAACAAAATTTACCTTAGGATAGCTTTCCGGGTTCTCCAGAACTCTTGTTGACCAATGGCCCCAATGACATGTCTAGGGGAGATCCTGTGAATGGTCATCGAGTCAACCATGGAGGAGTCTGAATCACCACCTGTACCACCAGCAACATATGAAGGTTCCGGAGCTTGTACCCCATTAACAGTTCTCTGGTGTTCAGAGTCTCCACTGCTTTCGAAACTGTCACTTTTGTATCCTTGTGGATGATGGTGCTTTTCAACATTAGGAGAAGCCTTGTGGATGGACGAGATATTGTTGAAATGATTGTCCTCTGTGTCAGTGATGCCGTCCTTTGGCAAAACAAGGCCGCTAGACATACCACAATCATGATCCTGACCCCTGCCCCTAAAACCATGAAGATCTATGTGGCCAGGCATTGCACATTCGTCATGCATAGCACATCCCACTGCAATCTGTGCAGAAGCTGTAACAGACTCTTTCCTCAGGTCTTGAAATGAGCCTGGTTCCCGAAAATTGCCAGCTGATATAAGTGATTCATCAGGCCACCTGTCTCGCCGAGGGGACAGCACTTTCCCAAACACCTCAGGCAGCACCGTTCTGCACGGGCCTGAGTTACAGGCGGTAGAACCATTCAATTCAGAGATTGCCTTGCTTCGCCTCTCTGCACGACTACCAGTCTTCCCACTGCAGCTTCCAGTAGTGTCTTGCAGATCCTGACACACCAGTCCAGTTGCATCCTCAACATGTTCATCTCCAGCACCTGGCCCAGTCATGCCACTTACAGCGTTCAAAGAGCCTTCGTGCATGCTCTTCACACCTGTATCCTGAGATAGAGATGCCCCTAATTTGTTTTTGTGGGGCACGGAATATGTTGGCACAGTGAAATCATCTTCGTTCCTATGCTTCTTGGCGGCTACCAACTTCGGCTGATCAATGGAGTGAGCACCTGATACAACATTCAAAGTTGCAGGTCCTGGGCTAGGAGCAGAACTATCCACCTGCGAAACGCCAGGAACTCTTTGTAACTCTCCATCACCGTCAACAATGGTACTAGTACTGCTCCCAAGAGATGCGTGGCCTCCAAACTGTCGTCCCACGTTGGTACCCGTATATGCCAAAGGGGGCGCGACACAGTTTTGAGGATACATGTACCTCCTGTCATAGACCGAGTACTGCACATGAGGAGTCCACGGTTACAAAGATAACAACAGTGATGCAATAACAACTGCATGTCTTAACTGCTCATTTGGCTACCGGACAAAGATTTAGGTCCTCAAACTCGTGACAGCACTAAAGCAGAGATATCAGAACCCTACAATCGACCAACATTTTAAGGTCGAGACATTACTCGTTAACACGCTGGGAAAGTTGTGCTGCCTACAATCCCTCAAGCTACACTACTAACACAAGAAACGATCTATGAGAAATGGGCAGGTTAATAACCTGAGGAACAATCGGGACGGAGCCCGCCTTCAGTGCGGAACTGGGAAGGGGGAGGGACGACGACATGAACCTGTGTGAAGGTATCGTGAACTGCTCATACAAAGCCATCTTATTCCGTGGAGGGGCACGGGGCCCCACTTTGTTGGTCTCCTTGACGTGCAGCCGAGGAAATAAAGCTCCGGTCTCAAGGCCCCCTCCCTTAATGCCATCCCCTGACCCGTCATCCGCCCCTTTCATCCCACCAGCTGAAAGGGATTTGCTCACCACCTCATCATACATCCTGCTATGGTTCCTTCTCTGCCAACTACCTTCCCACGTCCGCAGGGCCCGACGCGGATATCCAACGACGCTTCCATGGACCTACAAGCTCAAACACCCGCAGGCAGCGCCAACGCGTTGCAGAATTGAAGATATTGCATGTCTAAGCATGGTTGTTAAACATCCCGCGCTGGACCTACAAGCTCGAACACCCGCAAGCAGCGCCAACGCGTTGCACAATTGCAGATATTTTCAATGTCTCAGCATGGTTGTTAAGCATTCCGCGCTCGATCGGCACTTGGATGGGGTGCCTACAGGAGGGAGTGGATGCCCTTGGTGCTAGCAGCTTAGGCACACCTACATACAAGTTGTCAAGTACCAAGACCAAGTTAAGTTCATGTTTATTAAAAATGTCTCGCGCTGAAGTACCATGATTGGAAAATTCCATCAAAGTCTACTATAATGGACTTTCCTTCAGCTGCCAATGCAAACTTGACTAAACTGGTCTTGGGGACATGGGGTTTGCCAGTTAAGTTTGCTGTCCGTCATGGTGGACCCTGATAGCGCGCTGCGTCACTGCAGCCCCATCTCGACGCCAGAGCCACAGGACGGAGGATGTTTCCGACCAAATCAGCTGCTGGGGAGCGAGACTGACTGCCGGACTCATGATACGTGCGACAAGCCCAGCGATGAGGAGTTTGAGTGGGAAGAGGATGAAAGTGACACAGCACCTGAAAAGTCGTCTCGTCACCATTTGGAGCCCACTGAGAAGATCTCTGCCTGGAATGGGCACGTTGAGGTGCCTGTGGAGGGATGTCGGCAGTTATCGGCATCAAAGCCAACGCCCAGGAGAGCTATGGCCAAAGATAAGGTAATTCAACATCGCTCTTTTGAGTACCAGAACTTACATACATGAATATCTAATCAGGTTTCGCTTTTGCTCTGCAGGAGTTGTGCCTGTTGGTGCACAAGGCTCACCTCCTCTGCCTGCTGGCCAGGGGGCGGCTTGTGGATGCTGCATGCTCGGATCCTCTCTTACAGGTGGGCTTGATTTTGTGTCATTGAATGGCGACTGATTTTTGTTTTAGCACATTTTTTTTCTCTAAAATGTATCCTTGTTTCGTGAGATATGATAGCCTCGGTCTTCTGCTTATGAGCACGTATTTCTTGCAGGCGTCTCTGCTGTCCATTGTTCCCCGCAATCTTATTCCAACCATCGTTGCTGATCTTGTCAGTGTGAAGTGGGTGTCGCCTCTTGTAACCTGGGTGAGCAGTTGTTTAAGTGCAACGATGTTGTTGGGTAGAGGAGGTTCCCTTTGTCACGTTTCCCCTTTATGTGATGAAGCGTTGAGAAGTATGTCGTCTGGTTTCCAACCCAAGTTTTACAACGTTGTCAGGGGCGTGACCGCTTTGTTGGTTGTGTCCAGTTTCGGAACAATTTCCAGGTTCTCTCAACAGAAGAGAATAAGCTGGACGGCAAGGAAGGTTTCATTTCAAAGTTGAGAGGATCCTTTGCTGAACGAGCTGGCACTGCAGAGGAGGTACTCTCTTTTGGCTCAAACACAGTTGTCTTTGATATGGCTACACGGACAGGTTGACACCTGTCATTTTCATATTGCGTCTGTGACACTAGCAGCATCGCGGGTGGACTAGGTCACATGACATGCTACTTTGGTCATATCGTTCTGATGTGCTCTTTGTCTTTATTTCTGAGTTTCATTTCGAAAACTTGTATGGGCACTCTCTAGATACAATTTGCTGATCTCACGAGTCCATGCAGGTTGCGGCGCTATCTGTTGCACTGTTCCGCTGCCTAGGATTCACTACCAGGTGCTGCTACAATCATGTTCTGGAAAGCTGGGTCACTTTACAGCCAGCATCACTTGTTCCTTTCCGCCTACTTTGTTTGGGTTCCCTCATCTGATTTTTTGGCAACTGACTTTGGCTTGGAATCAGTCAGGTATGTCTCTGTCTTAGATGTAGGGCCTTTGAAGCCTGATGCAGAATTCCTAGATGCTACTCTGGACTGGAAACCACGGAAGTGTGATCCAGAAGGGTTTTGGCCTGTCATCAATGACACACATGCTCAACTAGCAAGCCTTGCACAGGCACTTGCTCAGTCTACCTCCGAACGCTCTTTGGGTGATAATGAATCAGAGCCAATTGAGATGGATCACCTCCGTCAGACTAGCTTGACACAAAACAGTCAGCAGAGTCATGGCATTTGCAGGCAGGGGCAATTAAAACTTGGTGGACACAGAAATGTTAATAGATTGAGTGAGCAATGCATTAGAGCTCAGGCCCCAAATACTCTTGGAAAGGCCATATTGAAAGCTGAAACAGATTTCCAGGGGATTCAATCGCATTTTGAAAATGTTGCCAGTTCTTCTTCAGTGGAATCTCAGCCTGGAAGAGAGAATGCAAATACGAAAGGGCATATTGAATTTGAGCGTGATTTGGCACTGGCCATGAGCGCAACAGCTGCTGTTGCTGAGCTGTCTAAGCCAGTGAGTGAATTGCCTCCATTCGCGGGTGAACCACTGAAGCAAGGGTCTGGCCTTAGTGTATCTTCAGGTAGACGACCAGGTTTATGCTCGCTTTTTAGTAACCGCAAGAAAGGAACACCTGGGAATCAGAATTTAAGTGTAAGTGGGTCTACTTGGTCACGAAACATGGGACCACTACTACATTGGGCTGAGATTTTTTGCGGCAATGAAGGGGTTGCAGGGAGATGGGTACACGTTGATGCTGGGAAAGGAATAGTTGATGGTATTAATAAGGTCAGAGCAGCTGCTGTGGCGTGCCGTTTACCCCTTCGGTATGTGGTTGCTTTTGCTGGATTTGGAGCTAAAGATGTGACTAAGAGGTAATCTAGCTTGGGGTTTGTGACAAGCTGTGTGCTTGTCAAGCTTATCAGCAATCTGCAGACAGTCACATGCTTGCCTTTTCGCTCACTGTCTCATTATCTTGCAGGTATGTGTCATTATGGTCTCTGGTTATGCCTCTGCGAGTGGATGAAAAGTGGTTGGATGTGAGCTTTCGCCCATTAAAGTGTCTTGAAGCAGCAGCCACTAGCTGCTGTTTTAACCAGCAGGTAGCGGGGGCAGCAACAACAAGATATTGTTTGGACCAGAGCACAGGTGTCAAGGCAAGTCCAAATGGCATGCCCTCCAGTAAGGCAAATGGGCTTCCTGATACAAATTTCGTTTCAGCTGGACCTCATCAAACAGATTGTACCAGTCCTTGTCAGCAACCACCGAAGTGTGATTCTGCAGATGGAGAGTTGCATGAGGTAGGCTTTAGGAGAGATTTGGCAGATCGTGGTGTTGTGGAGGATATTGAACTGGAGACAAGAGTACTCATGGAACCATTACCAACCAGACAGCAGGTATTACTGTCCTGCCTTCTCACGGAATCACCTTACTCTTGCTTGCTTTATGCTACCTCACTTTAAGTTGACCAGGTGTACAAGAACCATCATCTGTATGTGTTGGAAAAATGGCTCACAAAGTACCAGGCACTTTATCCAAAAGGTCCAGTACTGGGTTACTGTGCCGGACAACCTGTTTATCCACGGTCTTGTGTTAAGACATTGCATACCGCTGAACATTGGCTTAGAGAGTGCAGGAGTGTGGTACCTGGTGAAGCACCTTATAAGGTCTTGTTCCTTTCATTTTCATCTATGGATGGCTTGGTTGACGAAAGAGACCAGGAAGATTGACACCTTTGTGCAAGCAGGTGGTGGCCAGATCTCATTTAGCTGGGAAAGAGAAGAGCAGTGAGATGGCTGAATGTACTGTATCACTGTTTGGTAGATGGCAAACTGAGTGTTGGAGTCCACCCCCAGCAGCAAATGGAGTGGTGCCCAAGGTCGGGATTTACATGCATGAGATTGTGTGTCTCCTTGTGTTTACTGGATCACATCCCTTTGAAGGCACATTGTAATCCTTCACCTAGTCTCTAATGTGCACTCCATGCAGAACGATCGAGGGCAAATTGATGTGTGGTCAGAAAAGTGCCTTCCTTCAGGAACTGTCCATCTCCGATATCCTCGTCTTGTGCCAGTGGCTCGAAGGCTTGGAGTGGATTATGCCCCTGCTTTTGTTGGGTTTGAAATACACAAGGGCCGGTCTCTGCCCAAGTTTGATGGTATCGTAGTGTGCAAAGAGTTCCAGGCAACTCTTCTTGAAGTAAGTAGGCGTCTCTTGAAGTGTAATCCTTTGGCTTATTTCTTGTCCTATGCACCACCTTTTCAGCACTTATTGATGCTCTTAACGTCTTTGATCTTGCAGGCATATTGCGAGGAAGAGAGGCTACGAGCAGATGCCTTGGGAGGGAGGCTAGAAGAACAGGCCATTCTCCGATGGAGGCAACTTTTGAGGTCAGTGGCAACTCGCAAGCGCTTACGATCTACTTACCTCAGGGGACAGCTGTAGGGAAAAGTCGCAGTGTTGTATGATATGCCATGCGAGAGGCGACATTGTTTTGCCCATGATCTTAAAGACGAATAAACTCATCATCTTTGGGACACTTTGGAGTCAAAAGGACTCATCACATGCTGAAAACAGCTTTGAGGGCTCTAGTCGCTAGTGGGCTTTGAGAGTGAAGAGTTGCATCCGCAAAATAGTGGCTCTGCATCCGCCAAATGGTGCTCTTGACGTCGTCTGTCATTGAACTCCTAAATGCAAAACTTTTTCGGATGTAGGAGCAAATTAATCCCCTTGATAATGTGAGACTCCAAGTCAAAACATCATCATTAATAGGATTACACATGAACGCACCTCATGTAGCGAATTGTGCACAAAACCAATCTTATCCGGGAACCTCTGGAAACGAATTGTGCACAAAACCAATCTTATCCGGGAACCTCTTCCAGAGATAGCTGAACACAAAACATATAGCATCCCGTATTGCACCGATCACAAAGAAGCATCACATCATCACCGTAGATACGTCCACAAACCTAACACTCTAAGTCTTTGGATGGATGTCACATTGTATACCGCAGTTGAGAGTCCAAATTGGGTAAGTGGCATGGTGCGCAGTTCTTGAGGTGATCTTTGGCCATCAGATCCTTCAAGCTCAAGCACTTCATCTTTGCCCACTCGCACGACCTGCAAGATGACTCTACTGGTGGATACCTCCAAGGTGTTGGCTAGCTTCCGATGCAGGTAGACATAGTCTCCAACTTTGGACTTGCGCTCTTTGAGTTTCCATGTCTCTCTTCTTATGTAAGCATAGTGCAGTTGATCCATGGTTGCGCTATGGCAAGGTTCTCCATTGCCATAGGCATGATCCGTCTAAAAAGCTCTGCCTGCCTTTTCAGGTCTCCATACACCCTTGCCCATAAGTGTGCGGTAGCCTCAGTGTGCCCTGTCTTACCACAGGCCCTGCATACTTCCTTCTCTTTCGCTTCATCGATGGTGCTCACACTCAAATGCTTTGTGCGGCCCCCTACGCCGCAAACATTTCACCAGCGTTTTGGCAGTTGCAGCGCTATTGGCTATTTGCTCTTTCGATGGTGAGTTTCTTCGTTGAACATGCACTTGGGTCTGCTCACGGTATGGAGCTCTCCCTTCAGGCTTCTGTGAGCTCGAAGCATTTTGATGTCCTCTAGTGTAAAAGTGCAGGGAGCAATTTTGTAATTCAGAAAAGAACTCAAATTAAAATTGTGTACAAAACTGTGAATGTGTTTAACTTATATATTGAACCCTAATGACGTTTCATTTGGGCATTTAACCTAACCCTAATATTGCTTAGACTAGGTGCTAGCTTTACTCCCAACACTCCCTCTCAAGCAACACTAGGTCTAAGGTAGGTATAGCAGACTCCCGCGCATCATCGTCACGGAACGGGATTCTTCAGCTTCCAACGGGCTCAAAGTTACGCCTAAACCCCAGCGCTCAAGACCGGCTGGTCGTACATTACGCTGGGTTTAGCGGCCGCCATTTACGCTCACAACTCCCTTGTTGCCATCAAACCAAGTCACATCCGCCAAATGGTGCTCTTGACGTCGTCATTGAACTCCTAAATGCAAAACTTTTCGGATGTAGGAGCAAATTAATCCCTTGATAATGTGAGACTCCAAGTCAAAACATCATCATTAATAGGATTACACATGAACGCACCTCATGTAGCGAATTGTGCACAAAACCAATCTTATCCGGGAACCTCTGGAAGATTGTGCACAAAACCAATCTTATCCGGGAACCTCTTCGAGGAGATAGCTGAACACAAAACATATAGCATCCGTGTGCAGATCACAAAGAAGCATCACATCATCACCGTAGATACGTCCACAAACCTAACACTCTAAGTCTTTGGATGGATGTCACATTGTATACCGCAGTTGAGAGTCCAAATTGGGTAAGTGGCATGGTGCGATTCTTGAGGTGATCTTTGGCCATCGATCCTTCAAGCTCAAGCACTTCATCTTTGCCCACTCGCCGCGACTGCAGATGACTCTTTGGTGGATACCTCCAAGGTGTTGGCTAGCTTCCGGCGTGTAGACATAGTCTCCAACTTTGGACTTGCGCTCTTTGAGTTTCCATGTCTCTCTTCTTATGTAAGCATAGTGCGGTTGATCCATGGTTGCGCTATGGCAAGGTTCTCCATTGCCATAGGCATGATCCGCCTAAAAGCTACGCAGCCTTTTCGGTCTCCATACACCCTTGCCCATAAGTGTGCGGTAGCCTCGGTGTGCCTGTCTTCCACAGCCCCATACTTCCTTCTCTTTCGCTTCATCGATGGTGCTCACACTCAAATGCTTTGTGCGGCCCCCTACGCCGCAAACATTTCACCTTTTGGGTTCTGCTTATTGGCTATTTCTTTCGATGGTGAGTTTCTTCGTTGAACATGCACTTGGGTCGCTCACGGTATGGAGCTCTCCCTTGTTCATGAGCTCAAGCATTTTGATGTCCTCTAGTGTAAAAGTGCAGGGAGCAATTTTGTAATTCAGAAAAGAACTCAAATTAAAATTGTGTACAAAACTGTGAATGTGTTTAACTTATATATTGAACCCTAATGACGTTTCATTTGGGCATTTAACCTAACCTAATATTGCTTAGACTAGGTGCTAGCTTTACTCCCAACACTCCTCTCAAGCAACACTAGGTCTAAGGTAGGTATATGAACTCCGCATCATCGTCGAGCAGGTTGAACGGGCTCAAAGTTACGCCTAAACCCCAGGCTCAAAGAGGTGGCTAGGTCGTACATTCTGTTGGGTTTAGCGGCCGCCATTACGCTCACAACTCCCTTGTTGCCATCAAACCAAGCTGTCACACCCGCCATCGTTGGGAAGAGATGCGGTCTTGCGGAAGATTCTTGAACCACCGAAGGTTGAGGAGGCAGCCCGAGGATGCATCACCCACGAGAAGAAGTCCGGGTGGCGCCATGGGTGAGGTGCGGATCTGGAGGAAGCAGCACGACTTTCAGCAGTTCTCCAAGTCTGGTCCTCTCCGAGGGACTCGAGGCCCAGAACACAGGACTGAACCCCGGCAGCCGACTCCGTTTTGGGTGGCTTTGCACCGCCTAGTCGCCCAGCTTAGATTGGCGACAGACAGGATCAAGGAGCTTGAGGGCATCATTGCGGTGGGAGGCCATCCCGAGACGACGGGCGGGGATGTGAAGCGTGCAGCAGGGGGCTGTGCAAGAAGATTAAGTACTAAGGTAAGCTTCATCCTTCTTGCAGCGCAATGTTCACTCCCTCTGTCTCCCCAAGTACTAACGCACAGCAGCTGACCTAACGGTGTGTGGGGCTTGTGCAGTTATCATGTGTCCACGAAGGAGTCGCAGACACAATCCATCAATACCTAAGGAACCTACGGGTTCCCGCCCCACCTCCCACAGATAAGTCACTAGCTGTCCAAGTATCTTGAGTAGTCATCCAGGCCTAAACCTGACATGTGCTTGTAATGTTTATGCTTTACCAAGCCCTTTGTTAACACATCTGCAACATTGTCCTCTGTGCTTATGTAGCCAACCTTCACAGCTCCTCGCTCTACAGCATCTCTGATATAGTGATGCTGTATTTCAATGTGCTTAGTGCGAGCATGGAACCTAGGGTTTGCGACGAGAGCAAGTGCAGACATGTTATCGCATAGTATCGAGGTAGGTGCCTGCTGTGTTTGTCCTAGATCATGTAGGAAGGTCCTTTCCCATTCTGCCTCCTTTGAGGCATCTGTCAAGGACTTATACTCCGCTTCCGTTGACGACAGAGCAATGGACGACTGTTTTTTGCATGACCAGTTCACAGTTGCGGATGCTAGCAGGAAACAATAGGTCAAGAGGCTTTTTCCGAAGCCGCTTGATGCCCGGTCGGTCGTAAAACGAAAGCGTAAGTCTCTCGCCAGCTTTATGCATAGAATAGGCCATATGTGTGGGTACCCTTCAAGTACCTAAAAATTCTTTTAATCAAGGCCCAGCTCCCCGCCAGTTTTTCTAAAAGCGGGAGGCAGTGCTCACAGTCTTGGATATCGGCCTAGTCCGTTTTACAAAAATCGGGCTTCTACTGCCTATAGGGTACATCACGCTTGTCGTGAACCTCATCTGGAGTTTGTGGACACTGTAAGCTGGTAAGCTTAGCCCCTGTAGAGTAAGGAGTAGTAGCAGGCCTAGCCTCATCAAGCTTGAATTTTCGCAGAATATCATTGATATACTTGCGTTGGTGCACTACGATCAGGCCTTCCTCTCGTATCCTTAAGATCTGTACCCCGAGGCAGTACTTGAGCTCACCGATATCTTTCATCTCGAATTTGGTGCTCAGCATGAGCTTAACTTCAGCTAACAGAGGTTGACTGTTTGTGGCAAGGATGACGTCGTCTACATATAGCGCCAACACCACGAAGTCATGACCTCGTCACCAGAGTATACATTTGAGTCGGATTACTGCAGACGAAGGCCCGATGAGGTAGATGTGCATAGTTATGTACCAAACCCTACCACTTTGCTTCAAACCATAAATGCATTTAAGCAGCTTTAGGACTTTGGTAGGGTTTTCAGAATCCTCATATCCCTCTGGTTGTGCCATGTACAGGTCTTCGTCGAGAGCACCATACGGGAACGCAGTACAAACGTCCATTTGTTGCAGATCCAAATTCAGCTCGGCTGCCAGAGCAAGGATGATCCGGATGGACTGCGAATGAACGACAGGAGAGAAAGTCTCCTGGTAGTCCAAGCCTTCAACCTGGGTAAACCCCCTAGCAACAAGCCTTGCTTTGTATCGTGCGATTTCCCCTTTGGCATCAAGTTTTAACTTAAACACGCACTTGCAAGAGATGGGTTTTGCGTCCGAGCGAGACAAGTTGCAGTCTTGTTCTTGAGCAAGGATCGGTACTGCCTCCACGGCTGCCGCCACTTGGAAGCATCAGGCCCTGCCAGAGCCTGCTTATAGGAGCTGGGTTCCTCAGCAGGGAGAATGTCCAAAGTAGCACCATAAACTGCGGAAGATGACCGAAAGTCCATGGACTGATACCGGGGTTCATGCCACTGATCCGGAGGAGGTCGGTGGCGAGTAGAACGACGAGGGCCAGGAGCATCAAGTGCTGCAAAATTCTCAAAGGTGGCCTCATCACCGCCGTCAGAATGGTCCAGGTCCAAGTCCCCCAATGAGGCTGCATCATCTATGTCAGCGGCAGAGTCGGGAGCAAAAGGATATTGGGCTAACTCATCGACAAGGGGTGGTGCAGGTACAACTGGAGGATAGGGACTTGCAGGAGCATCGGCAGCATCAACTGCAACAACATCTACAGTATCAGCTGAAGAATCCTCTGCATCATCCTCAATATCATCCAGTGGATATGTGGCAACCCTGGAACCCTCATCAAAAGAATCATCAGATAAGCCGTCAGATATGACTGAAGCTGCAGCAACAGGAGTATGGGGTTCGACAAAGGTAACACTACGGGCTAGGGTCACCGTCTGTGATACAGGGTCAAAAAGTTTGTACGCCTTAACGTGCTCACTATAGCCGACAAAAATAAGGCTGCGAGCACGATTGTCTAACTTTTGCGCTCATAGGAATGTAGGCAAAAGCCTTAGACCCGAAAACTCGCAGGTGGAGTAAGCTAGGCTTACGATGCCAGAAGACCTCAAAAGGAGTCCTCCCCTTGACCAAACCTGTCGACTGCTCAAGATATATGGTCGTGACGGCCTACCCTTGTGGAAGGCCAGCCCAAAGCAACATACTTCTCGTCATGCCCAAAGAAAGTTTGGTTTTGCGTCAAAGAACGCATTTGCTGGGTATAGGGCACAATCAACTGCCTCTGGATGCCCTGCTCAGATAAGTACTCATCGAAAGCATTGTTGACAAATTCAGTACCATTGTCGCCCGCGATTACTTTGAGTAGGCAGCCACCAGCGATGTTGGCAACCGATCCACAGAAGCGACCAAAGGTGTCGCTCTTCAGTCGCATGGGGATGGTCAAGAATACCGGCTATAATCATTTGCCGTAATACAAAGCCCCTCCTAGAGAAGGTGTATTTATTTTACCTGAGATGTCAGCATGCACGAGATCTAACACTGAAGACACTCTATGTGCAGCCTTTGGAAAAGGGAGTTCCTTCTGTTTAGCAAGAATGCATGACTCACAAACAGGTAAGTCCTTAAAACAGCTAGGCAATGGTTCCCTATGGCAACCCTGCTTGGACATGTCTATCAACTTGTTTTTATTGGCATGCCCTAAACGCCGCATGCCATAAAGAAGCATCGGATAAGCCGCCGATATGACTGAAGTCTGCAGCAACAGGAGTATGGGGTTCGACAAAGGTAACACTACGGGCTAGGGTCACCGTCTGTGATACAGGGTCAAAAAGTTTGTACGCCTTAACGTGCTCACTATAGCCGACAAAAATAAGGCTGCGAGCACGATTGTCTAACTTTTTGCGCTTCTCTGCAGGAATGTAGGCAAAAGCCTTAGACCCGAAAACTCGCAGGTGGAGTAAGCTAGGCTTACGATGCCAGAAGACCTCAAAAGGAGTCCTCCCCTTGACCAAAGCGGGTACCACTGCTCAAGATATATGTGGTCGCGGCCTGCCCAAGACCCTTGTGGAAGGCCGCCCAAAGCAACATACTTCTCGTCATGCCCAGCAAAGTTTGGTTTTGCGTCAAAGAACGCCATTTGCTGTTGGGTATAGGCACAATCAAGCGCCTCTGGATGCCCCGCCGATAAGTACTCATCGCATTGTTGACAAATTGACCATTGTCGCCCGCGATTACTTTGAGTAGGCGACCACATCATGTTGAATCACAGCAACCATCCACCAAAGGTGTCGCTCTTCAGTCGCATGGGGATGGTCCAAGAATACCGGCTATAATCATCGGTCAGCGTCAGGTAATACAAAGCCCCTCCTAGAGAAGGTGTATTTATTTTACCTGAGATGTCAGCATGCACGAGATCTAACACTGAAGACACTCTATGTGCAGCCTTTGGAAAAGGGAGTTCCTTCTGTTTAGCAAGAATGCATGACTCACAAACAGGTAAGTCCTTAAAACAGCTAGGCAATGGTTCCCTATGGCAACCCTGCTTGGACATGTCTATCAACTTGTTTTTATTGGCATGCCCTAAACGCGCATGCCATAAAGAAGCAAGTTGACTGGAAGTCATCGATAAAATGGCCGATGATGTAGGAGAACATCTCAAATCTAATTTGTACAGATCATAATCAAGGAGGCCCCTAAAGACACAGACAGAGGGAGAACTCTTCCTGTAGAAGCAGCAGGCCTCATCAGTCACGTGTATCTCATACACGTGCAACTGCATGAGCTTGGTCATCGACAGAAGATTCTTTGCCATGTCTGGCACATACAGAACTCCTTCGACAGGTTGTACAGATCCATCATTGAGGGTGAAGGTACAAGTGCCATGTCCCTCCACGCAAAGTCCACTGTCACTGCGCTCATCTCCTAACAGAACTTTGTCCTTCATGCGAAGCAGGGTTAGCTTGGAGAACAAGGTTTTGTCGTTGCAGATGTGGGTGGTCGCTCCAGAGTCGAGATACCAATCCCCTACGTCATGGACGGTGCTAATGAGGCAGATAGTGAGGATCTTCACTGCGGCTCTCGAGCTTTCTGCCTTTCCCTTCACGGCCACACTGGCAGACTGCTTTGGGGGCTGTTGCCACTGGGGTTCCCCTGCCTTTTTCTTGCGGCAGTCGCGTGCCCAATGGTCGGGTGCCCCGCACCAATTGCAATTTCCAGTTTTCTTCATGCCTGAGGAGGTAGAATCAAAACCGGCAGTTGAATTGTTCTTGCCTTTTGGTCTGTTAGGCTTGAACTTAGCAGCTAACACCTTGTCAGCCTTTGCTCTTCCATTTCGCAGAGAATCTCGGTTTTCCCGATGCAACCACTATGTCGACGATGAGGTGCATGCATTCTCGGCAGCAACAGCAGCTTGTGAGGTGCACAAGGGTCCATTGTACGAGCTAACGAACTGCTGGAGTGATGCTAGCAAGCTGCTCAACAGCTGGACAACAACATGTTCCTCCTCAATCTTATAATTGAAAGAGGCGAGCTGAGCACGGAGATGGCGAAATTTACTGGTAAATCCACCCGCTTTGTCCCCGTCCTTCATTCTTAGCGCATAGAACTCTTGCCATACGGCACACTTGGTCATGATGTTAGTGACCTGATATGTCTTCCCGATGCAAAGTGACCACTATGTCGCCGATGGAGGGTGCATGCATTCTCAGAAGACTTGTGAGGTGCACAAGGGTCCATTGTACGAGCTAACGAATCGCTGAGTGATGCTAGCAAGCGCTCAATGGTGGACAACAACATGTTCCTCCTCAATCTTATAATTGAAAGAGGCGAGCTGAGCACGGAGATGGCGAAATTTACTGGTAAATCCACCCGCTTTGTCCCCGTCCTTCATTCTTAGCGCATAGAACTCTTGCCATACGGCACACTTGGTCATGATGTTAGTGACCTGATATGTCTTCTCGAGCTGATTCCAGATCTCGATGCCCTTGGTCAGGTACTCTACATCAGGGACAAGGAGTGCGTCCAAGCCATTGATAATGACAGCCACAATAACTTCATTGTGAGCTGTCCATTTATCTTTATCGGCTTGGCTACAAGTCTGAGGATCCGGTTCCGGAAATCCTCCACCCACAACGCTCGGACTCCGCCATCGTGGACAAGGAGGCGCCCGTTATTGATAATGATGCCACAATAACTTCATTGTGAGCTGTCCATTTATCTTTATCGGCTTGGCTACAAGTCTGAGGATCCGGTTCCGGAAATCCTCCACCCACAACGCTCCAGACTCCCCGGGCTATCAGGAGAGCTTTCATGCGTACTTTCCACACAGGATACAACTTCCTATTAAACCTATCTTTCTCCTTCAGTTCTGACGTGAAGGAGGGGGTTGCCATGGTTGTTGTCATCCTTGTGATAGGTACAACAAGTGGGTTGGTCCAGAAGTTGGAAATATCTACAGACTGTAGGTCCTCTACACCCTCAGACTCCAAGGATCCAGCGAAGCTGAGGTCAGATACACTATGTGTACTCTCGGAATCGGACATGTGTGAACTAGCAAAACTATGGTTTGAGAAGAAAAAATAACTAGGTCAGTTACGCTCCGATTCTGCTGTTCCTAACAAATGCTCATTAGAGGTACTAACGATGCGTGTCCAGGGGGCTAGTTGTGGGTGACAGCCTGGGAGGGGGTTGATACAGATGTATCTAAACCTTAACAGGCTAGCTCCCTCATCTACCTTCCTGGATGCGTAGGGGTGCAAATGTGAACAGACACCAACTTTCAAAAAACAACGTTTCATTTCTTTAGTTAGGGTTTCTAACCGACATTTGTTTGTCTGCTGAAACGGCAGGTCAGTTGACAAACCTATCAAAAATCAGGAGACACAAGCAATTCAAGAGTTAGCCATGAAGATGTGGCGCTTCAGATCAGCGCCAAAGATCACGACTCTTGACAGATGCCCTTTCGCGTCTCCTGCGCTCCCCGCCAGCGGAAGCAGGGTCACAGGATGGCGTCTCTGCTCGCAGGTAGGAATTCGATGGAAAATCCCTGACCAAGGTCCATCTGTTTCAAAATTCACCGCTGCATCGCGTCGATTGATCCTGGAAAATTTTGCGTCGATGCGGATCTGGACACGAGCAAGATCCTCTCTCAAGAGATGTTGATTCGATTCCAACTTCCCCAAGGCTGATTCAGTTTATGTCCATAAATTTCTTGCTTTGAGGCCACTTGTGTGTGATGCAAATTGACTGCAATTTGCATACGTCTGATACAGGGGCAAACACAGGTGGTCTCGAACAGGAAGGTAGAATCGACTCCAAAGGAATATCTCTTGGGGCGGTTGATATCAAAGATTAGATTCCTCATGACACCTTGCTCGGAAAAGAGAATCCGTGTAGGAGTTCCTTTGATGTAGCGCGTGCGGTGAGCAACAATACCGAATTCCTAACAACAAATTGTCTCACCATGTATCGGATAATTAGCCTCGTATAGGTCCGTGGATTTACGTCGATGCAGGCGTGGTACTTTGTGGTTTTGATGGAAAACCACGGCCTTTTCTTTCGGCGATGACACCTGCGAAGGGCTACCCCTGCATTATGTCTTGAGATCGGTAGAGAGCATCTGGTGCTCTGATACCATGTAAAAGTGCAGGGAGCAATTTTGTAATTGAGAAGAAAAATAACTAGGTCGATTCGCTCCGATTAACATTCTGCCTAACAAATGCTCATTAGAGGTACTAACGATGCGTGTCCAGGGGGCTAGTTGTGGGTGACAGCCTGGGAGGGGGTTGATTCAGATGTATCTAAACCTTAACAGGCTAGCTCCCTCATCTACCTTCCTGGATGCGTAGGGGTGCAAATGTGAACAGACACCAACTTTCAAAAAACAACGTTTCATTTCTTTAGTTAGGGTTTCTAACCGACATTTGTTTGTCCTTGAAGCGGTGTTGACAAACCTATCAAAATCGAGAGACACAAGCAATTCAAGAGTTAGCCATGAAGATGTGGCGCTTCGGATCGGCCAAAGATCACGACTCTTGACAGATGCCCTTTCGCGTCTCCTGCGCTCCGCCAGGTGAGTCACCGATGGCGTCTACGCTGTAGTAGGTCGATGGAAAATCCCTGACCAAGGTCCATCTGTTTCAAAATTCCTGTGATCTGCGCCACGTCGCGATTGATCCTGGAAAATTTTGCGTCGATGCGGATCTGGACACGAGCAAGATCCTCTCTCAAGAGATGTTGATTCGATTCCAACTTCCCCAAGGCTGATTCCAGTTTATGTCCATAAATTTCCTTGCTTTGAGGCCACTTGTGTGTGATGCAAATTGACTGCAAATTTCTGTCTGATACAGGGGCAAACACAGGTGGTCTCGAACAGGAAGGTAGAATCGACTCCAAAGGAATATCTCTTGGGGGCGGTTGATATCAAAGATTAGGATTCTGGTTCCTCGCGCGACACCTTGCTCGGAAAAGAGAATCCGTGTAGGAGTTCCTTTGATGTAGCACAGCGGCGCGTGCCCGGTGAACAGCAATACCAGAATTCCTAACAACAAATTGTCTCAGCCACAGATCAGGATAATTAGCCTCGTATAGGTCCAGGATTTCGTCAGTACGGGCAGGTCTGTTGGTACTTTGTGGTTTTGATGGAAAACCACGGCCACCTGTCCTTTGCTGGCGATGACCTGCACGAGGGCTACCCCGTCCAGGCATTATGTCTTGAGATCGGTAGAGAGCATCTGGTGCTCTGATACCATGTAAAAGTGCAGGGAGCAATTTTGTAATTCAGAAAAGAACTCAAATTAAAATTGTGTACAAAATTGTGAATGTGTTTAACTTATATATTGAACCTTAATGACGTTTCATTTGGGCATTTAACCTAACCCTAATATTGCTTAGACTAGCTGCTGGCTTTACTCCCAACATCTAGTCACATTGTGTTCCTCCCAATATGCATTAGTAATGGCATCGCCTTTCATGACCCGCTCAGCCATCTCATAAGCTTGCTCTAGCTCATGATCATAATATGCCCCATGGAGCATGTGCAAGAAGTTGGCAACCACTCTCCTTTGCCTACCTGGCAGAGTTGTGATGTAGTAGATCTGGTCTGCTTCTCTCATCGTCTTCACCTTGGTGTCCTTCACCAGCTGTCTGAATCTCAAGTATGCAGACCTCAAAGGCTCGTTGGGCTTGATCATGAATTTTGACAGCTCTTGAATCTTTTCTGTCGACGCCACAGGAAACATCTCACCAAACTTAATGAACATCTCGTCTACCAGGTATGCAATGGCTTCAAATTGCGCTGAATCCGACGAACCAGCTTCTTCTTCAAACACCATAAACCTTCAAGGGGGGGAATTTACATGATGAAGGTTTTCTCGGAAATATACGCCAAAGGGGGTTACACATGGGTCTCAAAACGACGGATAGCATGTTTTCCTGAAAGTACCACAGAAAAACAGGGTGTCTCATCCACGTGGCCCCACTTTCACAATATGGGTACACACCATGGAAGGGTGCTCGCAATCCTTTACCCGTATGATTTAGGCAAAGTTAGACCCACCGTGATGACCATTAATGCCGGGGAAAGCATGCCAGTTAACTAGGATTTGCGTCCGTCACGCAGGAAAGTATGGTTGGCATGCAAAAACCATAGTATTCTGCAAATTCGTTTTGATCTCAAGGGTTTGGCAAAGGGTTGAGGTCATGACATAATGGGTCTCAACGGACCGTATGCTTGGCATCCTTGCCAGTGGAAGTAGGGGCGCCGGTCGGCCGGCAGCCCTCTCTTGTCTATGGAGGTGTGGCGTGACTTTCGTTGACGGTCAGCCGGGCGCGCACAATCCCGTGTCGTTGTAGTAAGGAGGTCCGTTCCCAAGAGAATGATAGGCTCCGTTGGCCACGTTTCAATCGTTTCTCACCTCACGTAGTACCCGTTTCAGACTCAACACACACATTCATCGTTTTACGACTAACTACCCGTAACGTTCACCGGACAGGCCCGGCGTGGCCAAACGTTTAAGGACCCGTTCGCGTCCGTATCATTCAAGTTTGTCACTCGTCCCTCTGGTCCGTTCCTCTCACCATTCACACTTCACTCATTATCCTTGGAGAAAATCGCGGGTGGCTGCGCGGTCCGGACCTCCTCCGTCGCTCTGCCAGGCCTCTCGTCCGCTCTACACCTCAAGTTCCTCGCTCACGCATTCGGTCCGTCCAAGCCGGGTGCTCGTGATGAGCAAGGGTTCCGGGTCGCCCTTCCCTGCATACACCGCCACACGTTAGGGTCCATCACCAGGACCTTGATCAGTCTCTCCGGGCTCGTGCCACCGATGACTCGGGACTCACATCGACAAGAAGGCACACAAGGGCCTGCAAGAAGACGCGGCATCAACACCAAGAGAAAGATACTTTACTAGAGCAGCCTCAGCCCTCTTATACTATGCCCAAGGTCGGCGTCTTTATTACACCCCTATTCTGAGCTTATGGCCAGCTCAGTGCGCCCTAATCGGCCGCCTACTATTCCCCTTATTCTACCTATCTACGCCGTCGGTGGTGGGGCCGGGGTTGCCCCTCGCCTTGGCGGCGTGAGCCCAAGGCCAGCAAGCTGCAGGCGCACCCAATCGGATGATCCGAGGCGGGCCCTACCTCTCCCAGGGCTCTGTCAGTGCACTTCGCGGCGGCGACAACAGCACCACTAAATCCTCCTCCCCTCCTCTCTTATCTCGCAAGGGCCCCGGGTTCAGGCCTCCAAGAGATGGTTCTCGCCAGTATTGGTGATTGGTGGCTCCCTCCGCTCCACAGGTGACTTGAGGGGTCCATTCTCGACTCCGGAGTTCGGACCCCTAGGTCCAGTCTTCTCTCCGGGGTCCGGACCTCAGGGTCCAGTCTTCTTTCTGGAGTCCAGACCTCAGGGTCCGGACTCGCCTCTGGGTCCGGTCTTCGAGGCCCGGCCCTTCCTCGGCGCCCGGACAGGGGTCCTTAAACGTTTGGCCACGCAAGTCCGTGAGCGTTCTGGAGTAGTTGGCCGAAAGCGATGAATGTGTGTTGAGTGCGGCGGTACTACATGAGGTGAGAAACGATTGAAACGTGGCGGAGCTATCATTCTCTTGGGAGCGGACCTCCTTACTACAACGACACGGATTGTGTATGCCCGGTGGCTCGTGAGCCACGGACCTTAGGGTCGAGACTGCCTCACAGGGGTCCGGTCTTGGGCCCGGCCCTTCCTCGCGCCCGGACACGAGGTCCGTCGTCACTGAGTCTGGACCTCGAGTCGGACTTTCTTCCGGGTCGGACCCAAGGTCCGACAAAATCGGACTCGCGAACACTGGGTTCGCCCCTCATTGGCTTATCACGGCTCACCCACCGAGCCCTCCGTGGTTCGGTCTCTGGATGTGCCCTTCTCGGCCTCCCAGGGGCCCTCCTCCCTTCCTTCCGTGCGAAGGTGCAGTGCTTACCTCGGTGGTGACCTTCCTGCCCCTGCTCCTCCTGCTCCCTGCCCTGCCGTCGTCAAGCAGTAGCTCCTAAGGTCCCGTGGGCTGTCATCCCGACCTTCCTCCTCCTCCTCCGACCCATCTGAAGTCCGCCCCGCCTGGGTGGCGCAAGACCTCTAGAGTCTTGAGGAGCTCTGCGTGGTAGTAGGAAAAGTCGAATCGACTTAATTGCCTCCTCACATGGGCCGGAGCACCGGTACTCCTCCTCCATAGGTGCTCCGGCTGGGCGTGTTGTCCCGCCTCTTGGCCGTCTCGTCGCCGCTTGCCAAGCTGGCAGGCGGACTCCCTTGATGCCGCCAAGGCCTCCGACACCTCCTGCGGCCTTTCGCTGACGTCTCCTCCTCCCGTCGTTTGCAGCTCCACCGATTTCTTGGCCATAGAGCTCCCTCGCCTCCATAATCGGACAAGCGGCCTCTGCTCCTCCTCTAGCGCCTCATCCCTCCGTTCATCCTTACAGGAGGTCGCCACTTCCTTCTCTGGGCGGGCGGTATCTCACTTGACTCGGCTTCCTCCTCCTTCTTGACTGGCGGCGTCAACTCCTTGGACGCCGCCTATTCTCCTCCGTCTTCAAGCGAAGCAGGCACTCTATCTCATGCCAAGTCTTGGATTCTCCCGTTGAGAATCCGTGTTGCTCGTCTTGGAGTTCGACTCGAGTGTCCTTCTTGCCTTCCGACTCTGCCTCCTCACTTCCTGCAGTGCACCACAGGGTCCCTATTTCCCGGGCTGGCCTCCATTTCTTCTTCACGGCTTGCGTGCCACTCCATTGCCACTGTTCGGCCTTGAGTTGGCAGCTGCCGTCTCCCTCCACGGTTCGATCACGTCGGTAGTGATCCGGTCGACCTTGCCCCGCCTCCGCGCTGCCTTCACGGCGGCTTGGTGTTGGTCTAGCCGTGCTCGGCGGTCGCGGGCGTTCTCGCACCGCCTACGACCCTCCTCCGCCTCTTCTGCTCCTCCTCCGTTTGTGAGAGGTCTTCAGCCGTGCTTGGGCCTCTGCAGCGCTTCACCGCCTGGTGAAGGTCTTGTCAGTCTCTTAAACCGTCCCGGGACCTCCGCTCCACCTCCGGCGTTTTCCCTCCTCGATTGGGCGAGGACTCCGCCTTCTTCTTCGCCTCTGGGCGCCTCTACACGCCCTTGAGCTCCACCATCCTCCGGGTGGCCTCCACTTCTTGGGTCTTCTCCATTGTTCATGAGACCCCAAAGCATACCTCCATTACGGTAGCTAGAACTACGCGTTTCTTCCACGGCCGTTGAGATGCCAGAAGTCCGGCTGTGGGCGGGCATCTCTGTCCGTCAGGACCGCCATACTGCGATCCGCGAGTCGGGCTGGCTCTGACCCTAATCGGGACCCTTAGGTCACAGTGAGGTCAGGGCCTCACCTTCCTTGGCCCTCTTGGCCGTCTCGTCGAGCTTGCCAACTATGGCAGGCGGACTCCCTTGATGCCGCCAAGGCGGCCTCAGGCACCTCCTGCGACCTTTCTGCTTTTCGCGTCTCCTCCTCCCTTCCTTGTGCGAAGGTGCAGTGCTTACCTCACGGCGGTGACCTTCCACTCCTCCTCCAGCCTCCCCTGCTTCTTTGCATCGTCGTCAACAGCTCCCTAAGGTCCCGTGGGCATCTTGTCCCGGGACCTTCCTCCTCGCTCCTCCTTGAGCCCATCTGGAGTCCGCCACTGCCTGGGTGGCGCAAGACCTCTAGAGTCTTGAGGAGCTCTGCGTGGTAGTAGGAAAAGTCGAATCGACTTAATTGCCTCCTCCACATGGGCCGGAGCACCGTACTCCTCCTCCATAGGTGCTCGGCGTGTTGTCCGCCTCTTGGCGTCTCAGGTCGCCGAGCTTGCCAAGGCCGGAGACTCCCTTGATGCCGCCAAGGCGGCCTCACACCTCCTGCGGCTGCTTTGCTCGGCTCCTCCTCCCCGTCGTTGCAGCTCCACGATTCTTGGCCATGGGTGAGCTCCCCTCGCCTCCCACAATCGGACAAGCGGCCTCTGCTCCTCCTCCTAGCGCCTCATCCCTCCGTTCATCCTTGCAGGTCACCGCCTTCTAGGCGGGCGGTATCTCCGACTCGGCTTCCTCCTCCTTCTTGACTGGCGGCGTCCAACTCCTTGGACCGCCGCCTATTCTCCTCCGTCTTCAAGCAATTTGGGCACTCTATCTCATGCCAGAAGTCTTGGATTCTCCCGTTGAGAATCCGTGTTGCTTTCCCCAGCGTCTTGGAGTTGCGGCTCGGTGTCCTTCGCTTCCACTGCCTTCTCCTCACTTCCTGCGGTGCACCAGGTCCCTATTTCTCGGTCTTGGCCTCCATTTCTTCTTCACGGCTTGCCCGTGCACTCACCACTGCCTTGGGTTAGCTAGCGTCTCCCTCCACGGTTCGATCACGTCGGTGGTGATCCGATCGACCGCATGACTTCCGCCTCCGCGCCTTCACGAGCCTCGGCTTGGTGTTGGTCTGGCTGCCGCCTCGGCGGTCGCGGGCGTTCTCCGCCCTCGACCCTCCTCCGCCTCCTTGCGCCTCGCTCCGTTTCTGAGGTCTTCAGCCGTGCTTGGGCCTCCTGCATGCCCAGCTTGTGACACGGTGAAAGGGTCTTGGTCTCTTGCTAAACCGTCCGGACCTCCGCTCCACCTCACGTTTTCCCTCCTCGGTTGGCGAGGACTCCGCCTTCTTCGCCTCTGGGCCGCCTCTACGCCCTTGAGCTCCACCATCCTCCATGGGTGGCCTCCACTTCTTGGGTCTTCTCCATTGTTCGCGAGACTCAAAGCATACCGTCCATTCAGTAGCTAGAACTCACGCATTTCTTCCACGGCCGGAGAGATGCCGGGAAGTCGTAGGCGCGGGCATCTCTGGTCCGTCAAGGACGCCATGCCCGTGATCGGCGAGTCGGTGGCTCTCGGACCTAATCGGACCCTTAGGTCCGGAGTGGTCCGGAGCCTCACCTTCCTTAGCCCTCTTGGCGCTAACTCCTTCTCCGCCCTTTTCTCACAGGGCTCGGAGGTGGTGAAGGGGTCGGTGGCCCTTTGCCTCTCCCGGTTGAGGCAGGGGCGAGCTCGGTGTGCTGCCGGTGGCCTCCACTTGGGTCTTCTCCGTTCAAGAGGCTAAAGCACCGTCCATGACGGTAGCTAGAACTCGCTGCTTTTCCACGGCCTACCGGGAGATGCCTGAAGTCCGCTGTGGGCATCTCCCGGTCCGCTAAGGACCGCCATATCGCATCCGAGTAGTCCGACTGGGCTGACTAATCAGACCTTAGGTCCCGAGTGATGAGGTCCCGAGCTCACCTGGCCCTCTTGGCCGCTTAACTCCTTCTCCGCCTCTTTTCTCTCCCGGGGCTTGAGGTGGTGAAGGGGTCCGGAGCCGCCCTTTGCCTCCCTTGGGGGATGCGAGTTCCGTGGCCGCCGCTGGCCTCCGCCTCCTGGGCGCCTCCTTCCGCCTTCAGATCGCCTCCTCCGCTTGCCACCCGGCGAGGCAAGGGCACGGCGCCCCTGGTGCGCGGCTGACAGCGGCGCTGCTTCCGCCTTCGGTTCCCCGACGAGTCCGTCTCAGCCGCCGCTTGTCTGCCGCCGAGCCGGAGCCGCCAACTCATCCTGTGGCCGCCTCTTCTGCTTGGTTGCTCCGGTGGGGGCAGGAGGAAGCGGGATGTCCTCCCACACTTCCCTAGGTGGCGAGGGGTCCTCGACGGTATGGAGTCAGGAATTCCCTCCCGGTCGTCCTCCTCCGGACCCTCTTACTCGGGCTGGCCGGACCTCCGCTTCTGCACTCTTCCTTACGCCTCCGGTGGGCGGCCCGTGCTCGTTCCTCCTCACCCTCCTTGAGGAGGTTCGCGTGCCCCACATGGATCAAAAGCGGCGATAGGCAAGCGGAGGTGGCTTCTACCTCGGCTTGCGACTTCACGATTGACCAGGCGGGATTATCACCGCCCGGCGTTTCCCCTTGCACATGGAGTGGAGGAACACCGGTGTCTCCAAGGTGGTCCACCTTGGTCAACATGTTCGATGGACGATAATCTTCGCCAGCGATCATTCCTCCGGTCCAGGAGGCATCACCACCCGTTGGAGGATCGCTGCGTCCACAGCCGCAAAAGGCGCCTCGCCACTTCCACCTTCCTTCACCTTGAGGGGTTCGGTAACTACTCCTACTTCCATTTGGGCGGTTGTACATGCCTCGGGACCTCCACGGTCCACCTCCTAGTCCTCCAGGTTCTTGATCGGACCTCCTTTTGGCTGCCAACATCTTCGGCGTACTCCGGACTAGGGTGTGTTGTCAGTCGAGGCACTGGAAAATGTCAGTGCCATTCCTCCACCGGCTCCTCGCCTCCTCCGGCCGGTCCGGGTAGCGCTTGGAAGATGTTGCGCTCCACCGCGCCATAACCACCTGCGCTTTCTTGGGTCCCATCCTTCACACTCCTTACATTGCTGCGGGCGTGAGGCTCCACAATCTTCGCTCCTCGGCCCGTCGGTTGCTTCCTCGCCAAGTCGAACCCGCGGAAGGGGCGCGATCAAAAGAGACGCCCGAGGCGGGTGTCGGCGAGAGAATGCGAAAAATCGCAAGTTGTTTGGAAGAATGACCTCCGCCCCTCGTCGAGTAAGCGGAAGAGGCGGCTCTTACTGTCCGTGGCTATCGAGTCTGCATGGCTTACTCTCGCCTTGCCCTGCGCCTTACTGGCGCAGCGGTGCCGGGCGTGAATACCACCTATAACGGCTGGCAACCCGTCTATGCTGCATGCCCGTCTGCCACTCGATCGTCCACGTGGCGCCGCCATCTAAATCACGCTCCAACTTCTAAGTTACTTTACTTGGTATATCCCGTTTGACCGGTGGGGTGGGACTTATCTCGATACTTGCATTGTGGTGGGAGGTCCTCAGTGAGGCTCGAGGTCAGATTACCTACCGAGTCGGGATGCGGTCAGGAGATCTGAGTCATGCTTATTCCTCCTTTCGCCTTATTTTACACTCCATACCTCGAAAAAAACAAAAGCTCATTTCCTACCTTGAGTCCATGTCCACATACTCCCTTCTCTCATCTGTTGGCGTCTCGCCAACACTGGGCATACTTCTTCACCCGCCACATTTGGGTGGGCACAGTTCACCATCTTAGGCTGAGCGGACCCATTCGCGTATACACTTTGGTAGGTCCCATCCGCCAAGTGAAGCTTGCCGGAAGTGCATATGGCGGTATCGTGAAGGGCGGATCTCCTCCTTCACATACTCTTGCTTGCGTCGCCGGTCGTGCCATAGCTTCCGCTGATTTTGTACCGCCTGTATTCTGGTCGCGCTCTTCTCGCCTCCGTATGCTGGACAAACCTTACCGCCCAGCTTGGCTTTCATCCTAAACGCCCCTCCATCATGACTCCTGAGTGGTACCTCAAACTCATGTGCATAACCGGCGAATGCCCATAGGTTAAGTAACACGGAGTTGTAGTTACCTTCTCCGCCCGAAGCCCATAGCGCGATGGTAGCTGGTATCCCTATGCGCATAGTTAACCGTAAGCTTATTCAGATGCGCGATAAGTCCGCTGGTCTTCTCCAACCCATTTCGTTGTGGGGGGCCGCCTTTGATGAGTTATAAATAGTCCGTCATTGCGCTTATCACATCATTGAGGAAATGAGTTCCCCTATCACTTACCAACTGCAACGGGCACCCGTACCGCGTGATGATGTTCTCATAGAGGAACTTTGCCACCGTGCTTGCAGAGTCCGTCCTTGTTGCCGCCTCCACCCACGCATGAGTCCGCCACCGATGTACCTCTTCTATGTGTGCTCGTCAGGGTCGATAGGTCCAACGTCGATACCCCATTTCTCAAAGCGGTGCTAGCGATTGGGCACCCGCCATTGCGCGTGGGGGTCGGCTTCCGATCCGACAAGCATCACATCTCTTCACAACCGGTGCGTTTCCCATACATGGTGGGCCACCGATCCGCCTCCAAGATTTTCTTGGTGGTGACTGCCGCATAATGTCCACCACCCAGCCTTCATGCATCCCTTTATGACTACCTCCGCTCACTGCTGAAGGTACCTCTACGCCCACGCCGTCCGTCCCACCTTAAAGATACATCTTGTACATCCAAGGGCCGAGCGAGTGTACAAAGGCTCGGCTGGGCACGGCCATTGCCGTAGGCCCGATCCACCGACAAGCATCACATCTCTTCACAACCGGTGTGTTTCCCATACATGGTGGGCCACCAAGATCCGCCTCCAAGATTTTCTTGGTGGTGACTCAGCCGCATAATGTCCACCACCCAGCCTTCATGCATCCCTTTATGACTACCTCCGCTCCGCTGAGGTACCTACGCTCCACGCCGTCCGTCCCACCTTAAAGATACATCCTTGTACATCCTAAGGGCCGAGCGAGTGTACAAAGGCGTTGGGCACGCAAACCCGCTTGAATCTCCATCTCCATGTACTGCCCAGCATAGGTGGGCTGCCCTCACGCCTCCTTCTCCGCTTCGCTATGGTTACGCCCACAAGTTTGGGGTTCCTATCGCGCCTCCTCCTGTCTCCACCGCGCCACCACCTCGTCCGGAAAGTCATCCTCCGATCCGCAGGTCGGCCCATCTTCAACTCGGACAAGAAGTCGATTTTGGTGTTGCCTCCTTGCCTCGGTCTCCACCTCAAGGTGAACTCGAGCAGTAATCCACCTCGCACCGCCTTGACAGTCCGCTTTATTCACCGATGCTTGAGCGGCGATCGACATAGAACACAAACTCGTATGTAGGTGCTCAATTTCTTGATCAGATACCATTCCCAACGCCCGCCCGTAGTAGTGTACTGCTCCGCATGCGTGAGCCGCCTTCCCAATAGTAGATTGATGATCCCTCCGGCCCCTCTGGCCGAGCACTACTCCGATGGAAGGTACACATCTACATACATGGAACCGCTTACTCCACCCGACCTTTAACACCGGAGCTTATCGTGGTGGTAGATCAATGCCGCCTCCTTCTCGTGTCCAGTCCACTCCTCCTCCTTCTGAGTAACTCAGTTAGCTTGGCGGCCCGCTTATAAGTCCGATGAACCGTAATAACCCACCATGCCTGTGAATCCTCAGCTTCCTTCAGATTCGGGCGCAGGACCGAATGACCGACCTTGTCTTGGTCCACCTCTATCCTCACGACACACGGTCCCAAAGAGATTCCTCCGCATTCCAAAGTAGCATTTCTCAAACGGTGCTAGTGTATGGGCACCGCCATTGCGCGTGTCGGCTTCCGATCCACCGACAAGCATCACATCTCTTCACAACCGGTGTGCTTTCCATACATGGTGGGCCACCAAGATCCGCCTCCAAGATTTTCTTGGTGGTGACTCACCGATAATGGCCACCACCCAGCCTTCATGCATCCCTTTATGACTACCTCCGCTCCGTTGAAGGTACTCTACGCCCACGTCCGTCCCACCTTAAAGATACATCCGTTGTACATCCCAAGGGCCGAGCGAGTACAAAGGCCTGTTCTGGGCACGGTTAACCCACTTGGAATCTCCATCTCCATGTACTGCCCAGCCTTGACAGGTGGGCTGCCCTCACGCCCGCCTCCTTCTCCTTCATGGTTACGCTGTCCACAAGTTTGGGGTTCTCGATCAAGGCCTCCTCCTCTGTCTCCACGGCCACCAATTCCTCGTCCGGAAAGTCATCCTCCGATCCCGTAGGTCGGCCCCTCTTCAACTCGACAAGAAGTCATTTTGGTGTTGCCTCCTTGCCCGGTCTCCACCTCAAGGTGAACTCGGAGCAGCAGTAATCCACCTCGCACCGCCCGACAGTTCCGCTTTATTCACCGATGTTTGAGCGAAGTGATCGACATAGAACACAAACTCATGTATAGTGCTCGAATTTCTGACCGCACAGATACCATTCCCAACGCCCGCCTCCGTAGTAGTGTACTGCTCCGCATGTGAGCGCCTTCCAAGATAGTAGATTGATGATCCTCCGCTTGTCGCCCTTTTGGCCGAGCACTACTCCGATGCGAAGGCACACATCTATACACATGGAACCGCTTACTCCCCCGACCCTTTAATACCGGAGCGCTTATCGTGGTGTAGATCTCGAATGCCGCTCCTTCTCGTGTCCAGTCCACTCCTCCTCCTTCCCGAGTAACTCCGCTAGGCGCCCGCTTATGGCTAAGTCCCGGATGAACCGTAATAACCCACCATGCCTGTGAATCCCGCAGCTTCCTTCAGATTCGGCCGAGGACCGAATGACCTCATCTCTTGGTCCACTTATCCTCGCCGACACAGGTGTCCCAAAGCAGGATTCCCTCCGTCATTCCAGTAGCACATCTGTTCTTACAACGCCCAAGCACTTCCGCAGTGCCCAACGTGCTTGTCTTCTCCATGTACGCAAAAGTCGCCCAGAATACCCCATGAAGTCCTCGTAAAATCCTTCAAGACGCTGGTCACCATCCGCATGAATGATCCGGTGCTCCCGTTATCCCAAAGGCGCTTGTTAGGAACGCCCCACTCCGCGTGAACGTTGTCTTATCCCAAATCCAATTTTAGTGGTTGTAGCCGGAGTATCCATCCAAGAAGGAATAAGTACTCCGTCCTGCCACCTTGTCCAGTATGTCGTCCACGAAGGGCATGGGGAAGTGGTCCTTCTCGATAGCGGCGTTGAGTTTCCTCCAATCCTGGCAGACACGGATCTGCCCTTGCTGTTTCTTGGGCACGACGACAATGGGTGCTACCCATTCGCTGTTTACGATTGGAAAGATGATGTCCGCCTCCAAATATTTGTCCAGGACCTCCTTGACCTTGAGCGAGTGTTTGGGATTCAGCTTACCGTCAATCCAACAGCACCGCCTCTAGCTTCGTGTCTATCCGGTGTTCTCCCCACTGTTTCAGAATGCCTTTCATATCCGTGACCTTGAAAGCAAACACCTCACCAATTCCCCAACAACCGTGTGTGAGGTCTCGCTCAACTCCGCTTGATACCTTTATGGAATTTTAGGAATTTGCTCACTGGACCTCCACGTCTTCCACATGTCACGCTGATTGACCTGTCTCCTGTCCTCCCTGGCCACAAGAGCCCAAAGCCAGCCGTCCTCCATCCGGTTCATCCTCACGCATCCCCACTCTCGGAAGCGTAAAGGTAAAGGTCACTTCTTGAGGTCCTCCACCTCTCGTTGTGGGTCTCCTCCTTGCCCTCGTCCTCACAGGCGCGCCTCACTGGAAACAATTGACCACCTCCGCTCCAAAGTGTCCCTCAGTAGTCCATCTCTTCTTGGACCACAGATTTTTGGAAAGGGTAGCGTCATCCGTATCCTCGCGTTCATCGTCCCCTTTGTCTTGGCGGTGTACCCCTCGTGGTGCTTGGTTTCCCATGATGTATGTCCTTACTCCGGTGATCGCTACTCTTCCTTCCCTTACCTTGGATCCCAGTCAAGGTTTGAAGTGGTATCTCCTTCCTTGAAGTGTAGTTTTGTCTGGCGAGTCCCAACGTGGACGCCCAACCTCGTACTGCATTTTGCAGGTCCGCGCTTGATGACCATGAAGTCCAATGCGGGGTGCCCCCGCTATGGTTGCTTGACTGGACAACTCCTGGCCATGCCACAAGCTGCGACATGTCCACCATCACGAGGGTTTTGGTGGATGGCTCAAATCTCGGAACCTCAACCTTGCCTTGTTGTGGCCTCCGTGATGAGGTTGACGACCACGTGTGTCAGTGTGCTTGATCACGCACGATTTCTGAACCACGGCGCTCGGGTCGTGTGAGATACCACTCTTACCTCCACGTTTTTGGTCTTCCGACCCGGGGTGCTTCGGTGCGGTTGAGTCTCCTTGATGGCCCTCCGGACAACCTGCCGATACTTCGGGTTGTCTCGTAACAACTGTCTGAGCGACACCAGGTGCTGTTGGTCCATTATCAAGTCTGCCACCTTAAAGGGCACGGGCGGCCCCTCCGTTGGGTCGCGTGTCCGTCGTGATTCTTCTAGCGCTCTGCCACCGCCCCGTGGTGGCCGGACCACCTCCGGGTCCTGTCGGATCTCCTCCTGAAGCATCTCCGTCACTTCTCGAACCACATCCGGTGGAAACTGGGGTGTTGCCTTGGGTGGGTCCGTTCCCTCTGCTATCGCTTCAGGAAGTTTCTTCTCGAGTGATTCCTCGGGCAGAGCTGCCCGATCCAACTCGCCTTCCTTGGATGGCTCCCCCACCTTCGCGAGGGGTCCGTCCTCCGTATCCGTGGTGCTCTCTCCATTCTTCTTCTCAGGGGGCAGAGGACGAGACGACAGCCTCAGAGGCGGACGGAAATGGCGATGAGGAGGACAATTGCGAGGAGGAGGCTGAGGCTGATGAAATGGAAGAAAGGGCTAAAAGAGATGATGTCCCCACGACTGCAACTCTAGAAGAGATAGGAGAACCGACTACAGCGCTGGCCGTAAGCCACTGGATGACGTCATAGCTGTCTTGTGCAGGTTGCACGGTCGGGGAGGAGTGTTTATGGCTATCAGCCGGCTGTGCGATGGAAACTAGCACTACTACAATGCGGCGGTTAAAATAACGTTGAATATAACGTGCGACTCACGCTGCAAGATGCTTTATAACGCGGGGGCCATTTTCCACCACGTTAATCTTGTGTTGTTTTTAACTCGTTGTTTCACAAAGGGAATAATGTTTGATCATAGCCGGTTATCCCCTAACTCGAGGTTCCTCATCCCGCTGCCAGTTTTCCCGGGTCATTCCGCCCCAACCATCCAATCAACCGGTAGCGATACGGACGGGCACGGTGCCCGCACTGCCCGCGAACATGGGCCTGGCCATTGACCCGACGGGTGCTTGCGCTCACGGACGAATATCTCAGGTCGTCTCACCGGACAAAACTACCCATTTTAGGTCCGTAATTGCAGACGGCTATTTTCGGGCTTCACAGGCATTAGTCACGCCTCTTCGAATTTGAATATCGACATCGCCCTAGACAATGCCGCCTCATCCCGGCTGCTGGTAACGGACATTGCAGGCCCGTACCGTAATCTTATGCCACCTAGCACGGGCCAGGCCGTGGAGCGGGATGACCAATGGACCAATCTTCCGTGCTAGTCAATAGGTAAAACGATAATCTTATTATTATTATTATTATTATTATTATTATTATTATTATTATTATTATTATTATTATTAGTATTATTATTATTAATAAATAAAACCATATTTAACTAAACTGTTTTCGACCGACACCGGCATCAAGAACTTGAATGCTGCGTAATTTGGGGAACCTCACAGGATGCGGATTTGGGGAACGTAAACCTCATTCCTTGCGATATCCAAAACGGCTTGGACGGCTGCCATCCAAATTTCATGCCTTTGGGGAGACCTGCAGAGATCTTGACACCGCCTCAAACAAAACCACGCTCCCCCGCCTCTTTCGCTACACCATTTCCCACTTGCTTGGCCGCCTTCACAGAAAAGCAGCATATGCCGATGCTGGGATTGGCGGATTGCAGTGCTTCGAATGTTTCTGCTTATCCAGGGACCCGACCCCCCGGCTTTTCGCAGCATTTACCAACCGGCATTTGCTTGGTTGCTTCAAAGCCTGTTTGGGGACAAAAATGATCAATCGGGTATAACAAGTCCTGTCTGTGGTCAGCGACTTTAGGAAAATGATCACAATCCCATTACCTCAGGACCCGACGTCTTCCCGACCCCCTCAGATGCACCTGCCTCAACATCGCCACTCCCAACTACGGCCTTACCCTGCGCAACACGAAACACTACGGCATGTTATTGTTCAAAGAAATGTAACTGTCGCCACCGCATCAAGTAGGTGTCTTACATTTTCCTCCGGTGCGCGTCACCCTCTGATCGATTGTCAGCCATGAGGGAGGGTGAGTCCCGTGTCATTGGGACAATCAACGACGCAAGATCGTCGGCCTCCTCAAGAAAGACACTGGATGTCTGACCAGTCCCAGACCCTGTGCTGACGGTCCTTGGTAATGCATTGTGTTCCTCTTCGGCTGAACCAGTGGAAGAAAATCAGCGGCACCTTCTCAGCCCAAACACAAAGCAAAAGTTCCGAACAATGCATGGAGTCCGGCTTCGTTCCTAAGGCACAAAGACACTCCCCATTACCCCTCTGTGCGGCCCAGAAGTCCTCGATGTCCTCCACCGAATGACCCTTGAGCCACCGTCGCTCCTTTGCAGTGGGAACGCGTCCCCATTTTTCATGGAAAGCCACGTTCAACTCATTTGCCCCTGCACGCCCATACGGATTACAGCCAGCGCCATTATGCTTTGCCATGCGTGCCTCAGTTGCCGCTTGTTGTTGAACACGAGGCCATACTCCACCACCCTTCTCCAGCTGCTGCACACCATACTCAAGCAAAGTTTGCCAGGTGACCTCCAAAACACCGCCTGGCCGAAGGAAAGGGTCCGACCTGCCCCTCCTCCGCTGCTGGTCTGCCGCAATCTTCAATCTCCCTCGAACAAAACAATTTCTAGTGCGCCAGGAACTGGACAGCTTGTTCTGGATGAAGTCGACATTCGTAACTGTCGGGTAAGACCTTTGCAGCGTCGTGATGAGCTCCATGCGAAGCTCCATAGGGTGACTCGTCCAAGGAACCAGCAGTGTGCACCTCGCCTGCACCAACTCCGTCACCCTCCTCTTGAAGGACTTCTTGCTCTCCGCTCCCAACTTCCCGAACATAGCATCTTCGTCTTTTGAAACCTCCCACTCCTTCGGGTCACAACACAGCCTGCTGATCTCCATCAACACCTTCTCGCGCCCATGCTCCTTCATGATTGTTTTCAATGCATCGGTCAGCGGAACCTTGGCCAGAACATTGCACAGAATTTTCACAGCGTGTGAGGAACTTTCCGGCAATGAGCCCCCTGCTGCAAGGAACTCTTCTACCCACTCCGGTGGAAAGACATCGTCTTCCGCCGCCGCGCCTTGGACTCACACCTCGGTGCCTCCCTCTCATCCCCCCCGCCTTCCACCGGTTGCTCGTCGTCATCCTCCCATGTAAGCAGACCTCCTACCCACTCTTGCCAATTGTGCTCCCTGTTCATGGTGTATTCGTCTGCGAGCAGCTCTAAGGTTGCCCTGTCTAAGAAGAAAAACAGGGAAGATGGCCAGTTGAGAAGCGGGTGCTATGCTCGACAAGTTGGGCGTGAAGCCGTACCTTCCGCGGGGCGTCAGGCCGCGTGTCATCTTTATTCTTTGTATGGGAAGCAGGCACCTAAGACTCTATGTTGGATCTTGACTAGAGCATCACAGGCATAAGCCACTGAATCTTTGAAATGACTAGATCTTGTTGGAGCATCTCGGGCATAAGCCACGATCTTTGAAGTGTGATGATGTCATGTACATGGCCCATGGATGGCCTCGCATGACATGTATGCCATGTATGCATGTGTGCCATGTATGCATACGTATGGAGATGAAGGATGACATGTGGCGGTGATGTGTCATGGCGCATGCAATCTATATGCATGGTTATGCATGTAAGGTAGCGGTGCTATGGCGCATATATAGATAGCAGATTTATATTAGAAAATACATAAAAATCATAAATCAAGGAAAAGGCGAATAGGCTGTTAAACACATAAAATATTATTATTTGAAGGCCAAGGAAAGTAGGATTATAAAGTGCCCACCATCGATATGGGTGGACACTTCATCGAGAACTCGGGGTTTTGCCTATATATGTAGGCACCCACCATGGATTCTGGATTGTTGATGTTTGTCTTGTTCTAATAGAGCATACCCGCCCTGCGTGTCTTTGTCTCCTAGAGGTTCTTGTGGTTCGTTGCATTACGAGTTGGGAGAATTTTCCATCTTGATTTCACCACATCAACAATCCTCTTGTTGGGGACTAAGATACAGTCTTGGAGGAGACGTGGCCGGAGATTGGAGGAAGAGGCGGAAGTCGTCCACCATCCAACCCGGAGGCATGCGATCCGAGAAGGTTGAGTGTTGCAGAAGGCAACAGAGATAGGCTGATGTTTTTCGATGGGCGAATTACGCCATTGATTATACCACTTAGGTGGTAGTCTCACGATTCGAGTTAGCGAAATTGCGGAGAAGAGCACGCATACTCTGGAGCCGTTTGTGGATAGGCGGTGGATGTACTTTTCGGCTGGCTGGTTGGGCTAACGGTGGAAACAATTTGCCCTTTGACAACATCCGTGCGGGTCGCATAGGAGAAGTAACCATTGATGGTGTTCACGAGATCGGGGTGGGTGACGAAAGGACACTTGCGCCGTCTTCATCGGAGAAGTGCACGGCGTCTACTACTCGCCATTCAAGAGGACACGAACAATACGAGACAACGCGCCCGGTCACAAGGAGTTCGGCGATTGGGCGGAGAGTGCAAGAATGGAGCTTGAGTTCACACCAAGTAAGAACGATGTCTTCACGGAAAACATGGAAGCATGTCTCTTGCAGATTTCGAGGAGAAGTTTCGTTGGGCAATGGCGGAAAACAAGATGAAATACAAGGACGAGTTCACTCAGAGGATGGCGTTCATGAAGATGTCATCCTACCTTGCGGGTGAGGCTCTAATGTATTACAGAGATGAGAAGGCTGGGATCCTGAAGGTGGCCGAGAGAAGAGAAGCAGTGCATGAGGCAGCCAAGAGGGCTGGTTCGATTGCACCCCCTACTGACGAGGACAAGCTCGAGCATCTGGTGGACTTGATGTTCGCCAAGTTAACCACCATGTTTCCTACAGCTTCGCTGGAAAAGATCCAGGAACTGTCGAGGTTTTCTTTCAGGCCTAATGAGACATTGCGTGCATCTTACCTCAGATTGAAGGTTCTGGTGGAAGACACGGATGTCAAGACGATGAGGGAGGCTGCCGAGATCTTCATGGCGCATTGCCGAGACAAAGAAGGAAGGTGATGGACTCGCATGGAGCGATGGGAGAGAGATATCGGTTGATGACGCCTCAAATTGCCGAGAAGGTGCTCAAAGGAGATGCGAAGCAGCTTACTTGGAGGATCACGAGTCGTGAAGGGCCCTTCGCACGGGTCCGGAGGACACGGAATTCGAGTTTGTTCCAAGGTACCCGATCGGGCAGCCGATCCTCGGGACATGGCAAGCCACATGTGCCGAAGGAGGCCACTAACAATGCAGTCAAGCGGTTGAAGTGTGGCGATGCCGGAGCGCACAAGGCGTTGAATCGACTACAAGCGGGTGGCCCAAGGGCAAGAACTGTAAGTCTTGTGGCGGATGGGGTCACATGGAGGCGTGTTGGGAAGCTCATCCAGGCTGAAGCCCAAGCTTGCATCACCGAGAAGGAGAAGGGCAAGGGCCCAAGTCGTAAGGCTCTCCTCGGGCAAGTGGAGGAGCTCAAGAAGGAGATGGCCAACATGGCGTGAGAGCAGATTTTGTTCTCGACTCATGAAGATGAGGCGTTTGGCATGATGGCGGTGCGCAAGAAAAGAAAGGAGTTGACTTTGGTGAAGGCGTCCTGCGAAGGAGTGCGGGAATCGACCAAGATGCCGGAGAGTTTCCGCGGTCGAGGAAAACTCCACACGAAGGTGTCAAGATCGGTCGAGACGTTGAGGCGTTCGGACAAGGCCATGGAGGTGCTCGCAGAAGTCTTGTGGATCCGGGAGTGAAGGGCAACAACTTCAAAAACATCATGCGAGAATGGTGAGAAAGGAGCTTGAATCCGCAGGATCTCTTCCTAGTATGGCCGGTTGTGTGGCGAGCATCCGATGCCGGAGCGAGGTGAAGGAGGTGTTGCCATGATTGATAACACGGACGGCACGTGACCTTTGATGGCTATGCTCCGATGCGCGTGCTTGTAGACAGAGCGGATCCGTCTGGGAGCACAGTGCGGAGGCACTAAAGTCAGATGGACACAAGCTCGTTCGAGCGGCGTGAACATCACCACCTCTGCAGTACCAAGGCAGTCGGGAATGACGAGGAGGCCCGTGAAGATTGAATTGAAGCGCACGAAGGATGCCAAGATCGTTGAAGTGAGATGTTTGGTCACCAGTGCAAAGACATATGATGTCTTGCTGGGGTCGGACGGAACTCACCGTCCTGCCATGGGAGTTGATCCCTTGCACGCTGAAGCTTTCTACAGACCATTCTGGTGGAGAGGAGATTTCACGCATGTTGCACGAATTCCTCTAAGGATGAATAGGAGTGGTGGCAAGAGCAGGACGAGGATGACAGGCAACGCCATGATTGCCCACAGTGCTCAGAGTGAGCATCGACATGAGATGTGGGAGGAAACGCAGGAGTTATCCTCTGATGCCGGCCAAGAGAGCAGAAGGGTGTGCTTAAGGTTGTGCGCTCAGAATATTTGGATCAAGCGAGGGTTCGAGAAAACCAGCGAAGGAAGGAGGATCGACCGTGGAATCTCACAGACACATGTCCTGAGAGGTCGATCCCAGGTATGAGGCCTGCCAAGTCGGGAGATCGACGCATCGACGATGCTCTAGTACGATGGAAGGTGGGCGCTGAAGGCATCCATCTGTTGGAGCTCGCCGAATCGTGATGGCACAGGCGGTGTTGCAGTGTGGCGTCAAGATACGGCAATATACCTGCGTGGAAAAGGATGAGAAGATTCGGGCCGCTAGGGTCGAATCTCGTGTTCGCAAGCGATCCAACACGCGAGAAGCGTTCGAGGCTGAGCAGCTGCCGAACCTGGTTGGGAAGCGGCTAGAAGCCTTGTCAAGCCGGTGGATATCTTGATCGCGGGATGGGAATGCAAGACATTTTCGGCAGTGCAGGCAAAGGTGAAGGCGTTTTGTTGGCGGAGCTCGCACGAATCACGCGAGAAGTCCAGTTGCGAATCCACGATGTTGGTACATTCGAGAATGTGTGCGACCATGGACAAACGTCCGTTAGGGCCCTATGAAGAGATTCGGGCGTGGTTCGGCAATGAGTTGATCATGGACGCGTGCGGTGTGGCTCATATGCACACAGCTTATTCGGACAAATGTGGGCTGGTGGAGGTGCTCGACGACAGAATTTGACAACTCCCGGAAGGTTGTGGATGACATCCTAGAGTTGGGAAGGTGCTCACAGTGAGAGGATGGACAAGTTGCCATTTTACCACTGAATCGAGTAGGGGAAGCCAAGGGCATGGCCAACTCGTGAGCACACCGCAATCTTATGCCTTCGAGCCGGAGGAGATGGTGTGATTCGATTTGAAGGGAATGAGCTTGGAGCTCAATGTTGAGGAACGCGAGCAAGCGATGGGCTTTGCCAAGAAGGACACTCGGACCATGGGCATCACAGAATCAAGATGCGGGATGCTTGAGCATTTGACAGACACGAGGTGGTGTGCACAGCTTGGCGTTCCAACTTGCGGGAAGGAAGCGAAAGCCTTCCTCCAACTACGCAGGATAAAGAGGTTCCTAAGGCAGAGGAAGGCATGCTGCGGAGAGATTCAAGATGGCGTGGATCGGTCTACCAAGAGTGTGACGAAGAGGTTCATGTATGGCACATTGCGTAAGATGTGAGCCCGGAAGATAAGCGAAAATCATCAACATGCTTGAGAAAAACAAGGGTGCTTTTGCATTCGGTTGGAAGGAGTAGGTATGAGAAGATCAAGTTCAAAGTAGTGACGACTCATGAAGAGCCCGTCTTGAGGAGGCACCGCCTCGATTCAGAATGGGAGATTGTTGACAAACGTCAAGAGTTGTTCAAGCGGGGTTGATAAGAAAATCAAGCTCTCAATATGTCTGCGCCTACCTCAAGAAGGATGAGAACGGTGAATGGAAGGACAGGAGGATGTGTGGCGACTACCGACCTCTAAACGAGGTGACTCCTATGGAGCGGTACCCCATGCCTACTCCAGGCGAGATTTTCGATGCCATAGGTAAGGCAAAGTTCTTTACCGCTTGGACTTCCGCTTCAACCAAATTGTGATTGAAGAGCAGACAAGTGCAAGACAGCCTGGGGAAGGACCAGCTTTGGGAGTGGGAGACAATGCCGTTTTGAAAATGCTTCTATATATTTCCAAAGAATTGCGGATCTAGAGTGCAGGGGGCGCCATTTGTGCGTTGCTACATAGATGATATCCGGTCTTGATGAGACAATCAAGAACATATGGAGCATCTAGAGATATTGCTACTGAGGTCAAGCTCAGTTTGAAAGCTCATCCTAAGAAATGCAAGTTTGCTTTCCAGCAGATCGAGTATCCGGGGCATGAGATAGTACCAGAGGCATCATGCCTCGGTGGCTAAGGTGCAGCCGTGATGCAAATGCCTAGACCAAAGGATGTAGCCGCTCTTAGAGCCTTCCGGTTTGGTGAACTATTACAGAGGTTTATGAAGGACCTCGGCCCACGTGTAAACCTCTGTATGAGCTGAAGAAAGACATTGTGGAAATGGGACCAAGACCAGGAGTTGGCTTGGCAAGATCTTCGGGACCAGTTGGCAGAGAAGCCTATGCTGGCCAGGCCGAATTTTGATCACCCTTTCACTCTGTACACAGACTGGAGCACTGCGGGAATTGGAGCGGTGTTGTCACAACATGGTGCAGATGGTGTTGAGCGAGTGATAGCTTATGCAAGCCGATCTAACAACTCCGCTGAAGTGAACTACTCCTCATATGAGGGAGAGTGTCTTGCTGCGGTATGGGCAGTTCTGCATTTCAGGGTCTATCTGTATGGAAGGCGTTTTCAACTGGTCACAGATCACCAGCCACTTCATTGGCTGATGACCAACATGAAGTTGAGTGGTAAGCTAGCGGTGGGTCTCGAGTACGATATGGAGATCGTGCACACGGCAAGGTACATCACAATGCGGATGGGCTAAGCGAAAATCACTGAAAGTGACAAGGATGTCACAGAGCTCGGCAGATGAGGGGCACGTAGATGGTGCACCCGGCAGCTTCATGGCACTCATGGCCGGGATAGATGATCATGAAGAAGGACATGTCGGTCCTGGGATGTTTGGAGACATCCTCAAGCCATCTGATTCTTGAAGGAAGGCACGTTCGGAATGACCAAGCGGGCTTGGCTAAACTCAAGGCGCGTGGCGGATACTCATGGGAAGATGGTGAGTCACATCGGAGGAGAACTCGTGAGGAAAGTACCAAGTCCCGAGGAAAGAGTGGGCATAGTGACCAAGGTGCACGAAACCCTTGGCCACTTTGGTGTGAAGAGGACACACCACATGTTGAAGAGTACGTACAGTCGGGGATGTATGCGGATGTCGAGAAGGTGGTGGCTAAGTGTGCGCATGTGATGCGTCAAAGCTAGATTTAACACCGTGATGTGGTGTTGCACTCCCTACCAATCGTGGGGCTATTCTTTAGATGGTCGGTTGACCTTATGCGAGCTTCCTCTCACAAAGCAAGGTAACCGACATTGCATGGTCATGATTGAGCATTTCTCTAAGTGGGTTGAAGTGGCGTTCTTACCACAGAACTCGCATTACACCAGTGAGCTTTTGCAGTGTGCTCACCGATTTGGGAGGCTGGCGGTGCTCACGAGACGTGTAACGAGTTTCGAGGTGAATTCTGCTGGACGAGTCTCATTGATCACGGGGAGGACATCGAGGATCATCCACAGCCGATGGCGTAAAACTAGTGCAGACCTTCAAGGATGCACTAAGGAAATCTTGCATCGTGGAGCCCAAGTGTTGGGATGAATTGCTCCCTTACATCGTGTTGGGGTACAGTCGGGGATGTATGCGGATGTCGAGAAGGTGGTGGCTAAGTGTGCTGCATGTGATGCAGTCAAAGCTAGATTTAACACCGTGATGTGGTGTTGCACTCCCTACCAATCGTGGGGCTATTCTTTAGATGGTCGGTTGACCTTATGCGAGCTTCCTCTCACAAAGCAAGGTAACCGACATTGCATGGTCATGATTGAGCATTTCTCTAAGTGGGTTGAAGTAGCGTTCTTACCAGAGAACTCGCATTACACCAAGAGCTTTTGCAGTGTGCTCACCGATTTGGGAGCGGAGGTGCTCACGAGACGTGTAACGAGTTTCGAGGTGAATTCCAGACCTTGCTGGACAGGAGTCTCATTGATCACAGGAGGACATCGAGGGATCATCCACAGGCCGATGGCTGGCAGAAAGGCTAGTGCAGACCTTCAAGGATGCACTAAGGAAATACTGCATTACTGTGGAGCCCAAGTGTTGGGATGAATTGCTCCCTTACATCGTGTTGGGGTACAGGGTCAGTGTGCAAGCAGCTCTTGGAAGTTTCAGTCCATACTTTTTGTTATTCGGACGCAACGCAGTGTTGCCGAATGTGGTGAAGGACACTTACTCCATCCCTGTTGACTGGAGCAAAGATGCAAATGTGTGCTTGGCACAGGTTCAAGCCAGAGCAGAAGTATTTCAAAGAATTCTTCCCATGGCTATGGACAATTTGGCTGTGGCCCAGCATCGGGACCAGCTGAGGTATGCTTATACGCGGGGGGGCTCGTGGAAGCCCAAAGCTCGCAAGTTTGCATCTGGAGATTACGTGTACTTGCAGCACAGGCCTGCAAGCACGTTAGATGTCAGCACAGGGAGGCTTATCCTGAGAGTTGTCCAGGTTGGTGAGCAAGGTGTGGTTGAACTTGAAGGAAGAGATGGCAGAAGGTGCAAGGAACACATGAAGCATTTGGCTCCATGCCATTTGCCCGATCGGATACCGAACGTGCCTCGACACCGGACGCCACCAGCAGTTGCCTGAGGAGTGTGGACACACTGGACGAAGAATTCATGTTGCTATGTGACAAGCGTGGTTACCATCTGCTTTGCCTCAAACCGGCCGACTGTTCCGGAAGGAGAATGGCTATGTGAGCAGCATGTGTGCTAAGTGTGAACGTGGCTCTGTAAGGTGGTACCGAGGTTGTCTTAAATTCACACACGTTGGAAGTAGCGTGATGTGCAGTTGAAGAAGGACACAAGATGCTTGGGGCCAAATTCACAAAAACGGGATCGCACATGCTAAGGCGGTGAGTTGTTGCGAGAAGCGATTACTGCATGTGCAAGGAATTGTGAAGAGGAATTCAGACGAGGAGGGACAAGCGACAAGGGTCTAATTCCTCGGAAACGAGACGAAATTGGGCACACATAGCTGCGAGCATCTCATTTTGGAAGAGGAACCTTTGCATGCATCGATCGGGCTGGTTGAGAATTCCTCACAGTGTGTTTCTAAAGGTGGTTTCAGCTGTTTGGAGCTGGATAGAGAGCGCCATGGTCAGGCCCGTTTCATACGTGCATAGGAGAAGGCGTAAAGTCCCCTATCACAATTACGGAAGGTGAAGCGTCGAAGAGGTGCCACCGTCAATCAAGCGCAAGAGGGGCGACGCAAGCATCCTTTGTCGGCGAACATGGAAAGCCGGCGAGTTTGAGGCAAGCCGATCCCGAATCAAGGAGCGGCCGACGGCGGAGGGGAACACCACGTTCGCCTCTCGCAGCTGGAGCGCCGCCCCAAGGCAACTGGGCGCACCTCGATCCTACTCAGTACAGCATGTATGTCTGTCGGCTGAAAATTCGAGGTTGCACCTAGGGCTGGTAGTTCTCACCCTGCACAGCAGCCATGGAGGAGGTCTCGCACAAGCGAGGTAGAATCGAATCATGCCCTCCGGTGTGCTATGAGCCGCAATTCAAGCAAGTTTGCGGGCGGATGGGACCCCAATTTGTGGATGACGAAGATGCGGGTAAGTGGAGCATCTTCTACTCCCGCCAAGATATGACCGGGCAGGTATTCCACCGAAGTTATGAGAGCTTCACATCTTCCTCAGATGTTGAGGAGCATCATGACTGTAGGGTGGAGCATTATCCCACGGAACACCGGATTTGTTTGAGCTCCAGTCGGGGTCTGGCGTTTGCCACGGACTGGACAAGCTATCTGAGAGGGTGCATGGAGGAAGTTGCAGCATCACTTCCAAATGCATCAATGGTTTGATGGGATGAGGTTGCCAGAGTTCGTTGGAGGGGGACACATACCCTCGTCGCTTGATTTTTCTCAAAGAGTGGTTTCGAGTTTTCCACCATCTGCGACAGGCATCATGTGGTAGGTGGCCTCGCTTTACATTCGACCAACAATTGAGGACCCCTCATGTTGATCGTGCTTGGACTCGAGAGGAGAAGAATGCTTTCAACTGTCTCGGGGGCTCGCCACCACATCTACACTTCCGTAGTTACCGTTTTCAATTACCCAACACGAAGCTTACGGTCGGGACATGGATGCGGACAGATGGCGTACATCCCTTTTCAGATTCGATGCAGCGCTTTGTGGAAGAACAGTTGGCGATCTCTGGATTCAAGCTGCCCAGCGAGATTACGATTAAGCAGAGGCACAAGAAGACCCATCAGATGATGAGGATCTAGAAGATGACGCCATTCCTCCTCCTCGGACCGTCAGTGTTGGACAAGCTACGTTCTCGCTGGTGGGGACGTTGGTAAGTAGTTGTTTGTTTTTTTCTAGGCCAAGATGGTCTAAACAATTTTGTGGGAAACCAGGTGGCTAGGCCTCCAAGTTTCCTGTGTGTCATCCTCGGCGACCAGGCTCTTTGTAGCCTTGCCCTTGGCCATAGGCCAAGGACAAATTAAGGCTAGGATTGTTGCTCTGGGCCAAGGCCAAGGAGATCGCAGCGGCGGAGCTTAGTGACTTAGCTTTGTAGGCAGGCTAGGTAGGCATGCGCTATCACGGCTGTCACAGTATCATCTTTATTCTTGTATGGGAAAGCAGAGCACCTAAGACTCTATTTGGATCGACTAGAGCATCCCGGCATAAGCCACGAATCTTGAAATGACTAGATCTTGGAGCATCTCGGGCATAAGCCACGATCTTTGAATGTCATGTACATGGCCCATGGATGGCCTGCACATGACATGTATGCATGTATGCATGTGTGCCATGTATGCATGCGTATGGAGATGAAGGATGACATGTGATGCATGTGGCGGTGATGTGTCATGGCGCATGCAATCTATATGCATGGATTATGCATGTAAGGTAGCGGTGCTATAGCATATATAGATAGCATTTATATTAGAAAATACATAAAATCATAAATCAAGGAAAAGGACGAATAGGCTGTTAAACACATAAAATATTATTATTTGAAGGCCAAGGAAAGTAGGATTATAAAGTGCCCACCATCGATACGGTGGACACTTCATCGAGAACTCGGGGTTTTGCCTATATATGTAGGCACCCACCATGGATTCTCGGATTGTTGATGTTTGTCTTGTTCTAATAGACAGCCATACCCGTCCCTGTGTCTTTGTCTCCTAGAGGTTCTTGTGGTTCGTTGCATTACGGTTGGGAGAATTTTCCAGCTTGATTTCACCATGTTGCGGTCCGGGCTGCCTCTCTTAGGCAAACCCGGTCTCTTTTATAGCCTTGCCCTTGGCCATAGGCCAAGGACAAATTAAGGCTAGGATTGTTGCTCTGGGCCAAGGCCAAGGAGATCGCAGATGTGACGGTGCTTAGTGACTTAGCTTTGTAGGCAGGCTAGGTAGGCATGCGCTATCACGGCTGTCATCTTTATTCTTGTATGGGAAACAGAGCACCTAAGACTCTATGGTGGATCTTGACTAGAGCATCCCGGCATAAGCCACGAATCGAAATGACTAGATCTTGTTGGAGCATCTCGGGCATAAGCCACGATCTTTGAAGTGTGATGATGTCATGTACATGGCCCATGGATGGCCGCACATGACATGTATGCCATGTATGCATGTGTGCCATGTATGCATACGTATGGAGATGAAGGATGACATGTGGTGATGTGTCATGGCGCATGCAATCTATATGCATGGTTATGCATGTAGGCGCGGTGCTATAGCGCATATATAGATAGTGATTTATATTAGAAAATACATAAAATCATAAATCAAGGAAAAGGACGAATAGGCTGTTAAACACATAAAATATTATTATTTGAAGGCCAAGGAAAGTAGGATTATAAAGTGCCCACCATCGATACGGTGGACACTTCATCGAGAACTCCCGGGGTTTTGCCTATATATAGGCACCCACCATGGATTCTCGGATTGTTGATGTTTGTCTTGTTCTAATAGACAGCCATACTGTCCTGCATGTCTTTGTCTCCTAGAGGTTCTTGTGGTTCGTTGCATTGTCGAGGTTGGGAGAATTTTCCAGCTTGATTTCACCTGTTGTGGTCCGTGCCTCTCTTAGGCAAACCCAGTCTCTTTGTAGCCTTGGCCATAGGCCAAGGACAATTAAAACTAGGATTGTTGCTCTGGGCGAAGGCCAAGGAGATCATGACGGCGGAAGCTTAGTGACCTAGCCTTGTAGACAGGCTAGGTAGGCATGCAGCTATGCGGCTGCTGCGCGACACGCGACAGCTAGCCCGCCCAACCTGTCGGTTGTGTGCTCCTCAAGCATGCGCACCCCAGCATGCTTGGAATGAGAGCGTGAAAGGGGCTGACCTCCTCCTTATCATGTAGTGACCACAAAGATCTAGAACATGCCATCTAGATTACATGTTCCATATGTTCAAATGCGCATTTGCCCTGGTGGAATGCCCATGGTGTGAGATCGCCAGAGGGGTCAAGCTGGACTCAAGGGGGAAACCAACACAGACAAGACTGCAGCTGAACAAGGTGGACGGAGGGTGGGAACATGCGCTTTATTCCACGATCTGGCGTGAGGCAAAACGCATAGTGGCTGCCGTGCATATGTCTTTGCGATGCACGCGATTACCTACACATTTCCAACGAGCCACCGTACAGCAGCTGTGACATGGGATCGCACCTATTCACCCACTGCCCCTTCCACTTCATTTCCTTTGACTCGATAGAGCTTTGAAGTTTAGCCAAGCCTCTGGCACAGGCTTGTCCGCCTTCCCAATAGGGCAAGGCTGGCCCTTGTGCTTCAGACAACGGGCACTGCCCCTCGACCAGCTAGACCGATGCTCGATTGTCTCAAAAACACAATCAAAGCATCGGTCTAGACGCTCATACCATACATCCATGTCGTCGTCGAGCTCTCGCATGGACACCTCTCCTTCATCACCACTGTCCTGGCTTGCAATTTGGCCCAACTGGGACAACTTCGAAGGAGACCACCCTCCCCACTGGTCGTGAATAGCAGTGCCCCTCGCTGAAGCAGCAGGAGTAGAGGGCATGGGCCTCGTTCCCACAGCACACACCTCCACACCTAAGGCGGGTTTCTCTTCTTCCATGATACCAACAACCAACTACGTCTGCAGGATGAAGTCGTTTGTAGATTTGGAGATTCTAATGGTCACTCTGGGTCAAACGGTCAAACGCTGTGAAACCCATCAAAGCCGTGCTGCTGCAGGCATGGACGTGAATATGGCAGGCGTTACTTACATGACAAAGACAATACACTATGCGGGCACATTTTTACGGCTGAATTATTCACTGCGTCAGCGGTGTGGTCCCACAGCATGCAAAAGCATCCAACTGCCCTTGCCAGGCATGACATCCACAGCCAAAACGCTGTCGTGGATAGGGAAGATGTGACTGGTCCACTTGCTCGTCACGGTGAAAAATGCTGGTATGGTGCGGCGGGTGTCACTTGCTTAAAACCAGCGAAGTCCAGGACCATTGATGGAGGATCTCTCACCTTGTCACACTCAAACCACTTCACTTCAACCACAATCGTTGAAAAATCACCCCCCTCGCATGTCACGTCCAATATGCTCAACCTGCCCAAAGAACTCTGACTTTTCAGGCGTTCCCATGTCAAATGATCCATGGACCCAGCTATCTTGTGTAGCTGTACGGTTTTCATCAGCGGCGATAGCTCGAAAATGATATCCTGTTGTTCAAGCCCGGTATGTATTCCATGAGCCGGTGTATGCACTCGCCGAGATGTAAGCTCCACAAGGAAGGACTGGCGCGTGCTTCCATGACCAAACAGGAGGGATGACACCCGAGGCTCCTACATGCGCGAAAAGCCTCAGCCATTTGTAGGTATGTTCGGTAGGCTCATTGTTCGGTTAGATTAGGGAATTGGCATAACTTCTCCCGGATCAAAGCCGGATGCAATCGTAGCGTGGGCCCTTGTCACGGATTACTGCCTTCTCCCTCGCTCTGCGAGTTGGAATCCATAGCCAGTGACGACAACAAGCTCTGTTTCAAGTGGGGTCACCGTCGATTGTGAAAAAATGGGCGTGAACAGTCAGTGGCCCTGAAGTCACCTTATAACGCCGTTGTCTTGGGAGAGCGTAAGCCATGTACTCGAGGATAGGCGCAAAGGCGGGCGTCACATCGGCTTCATATGCGTCTTATACGCAATCAGGGGTATTGGCCAATATCACTTGGGAATCCATTGGTGCCAGTTGGCACTCATGGCTGCACACCGTTGGGTTACTTCCCAACAGGGATTGATGAGGACATGAATGTCGTGCTCAAAAGGCACATGTTTGAAGCTGAATGCAATCGCGGCCTACGTTCTAGGGGAATGGTGCCGCCGGCAGCAATGAGCCATATTACTGCGGATGAGCGCCCATGTCCTGTTGTGGCAAGCTCGTACGCGATTTTCACCGATGGCTAGCCGAAATGGCACTTTTTGATCAATCCCGTGGTCGTTGTAGGAAGAAGTCCACCCCAAGGAATGATGGGCTCCGTTTGCAGCGTTCGGTGATTCTTACCTCACTTTGCGCCTGCTCATCCCTCAACGCACACATACTCCTAACTACTTAGCGTTCACCGTCTGAGCCGGTATGGCCAAGCGTTTAGGGACCTGTCACATCTCAGATTGCTCACATCTGCCACTCACACTTCCGGTCCTTTCCTCTCTCCCTCACGCTACACTCATCGGTCTTAGGGAAAAGGCGCGTGGGTTACATCCGGACCTCCTCAACGTCGTTAGCCGGGCCTCTCCGTCTGGGCTCTGCACGCCCTCCGGAGTTCCTCCTACCTCTCGTCCGGCCCCGGTGGCCGGGTCGCCTGGACGAGCACGTCACCACCAAGTCTTCCTCGTCCTCCCCTCGCACACACCACAACACGTTAGGCCCGCTACCAGTCCCCCGATCAATCTCCCCGAGCCGCCGTGCCCGCCGCTGACTCAGACTCACGTTAGCAAGAAGACACACAAAGGTCTGCAAGAACGCAGATCAACACCAAGAGAAAGATGATTTATCTGTGCCTTAGCCCTCTTATACTACGCCAAGGTCGGCGCCTTTATTACACCTCTATTTTTGAGCCGAGGGCCACTGTGTGCCTAACCAGCCGCCTACTACCCCGCTTATTCCGCCTATCGCCGGTGGTGGGGTGGGATGGCCCCTCGACCCTTCTTGGCACCGGCCCAAAGTCGAGCCTTTGTCGGCCGCGGCGCATCTAACGGATGATCCGCGGGCGAAGGACCCTTCCTCTTCGAGGGTCTCAGTTGCGCCACCGCGTGGCGGCTCGACAACGGCGGCCACCACCAAGTCTTCCTCGTCCTCCCCTCTTCTCTCGGGCCCCTCGCGCAGGGCCCTCCTCCAAGGGCTGGATCACTGGAGGACCGGGTGGCTCTCCCCCACTCCCCGAGTTTGGACCTCAGGACCCTGTCTCGACTCGGGGTCCGGACCTCGGGGTCCGGACCTCGGGGTCCGGACCTCGGGACCCTTCCTCTTCCGGGGTCCGGACCTCGGGGTCCGGACCTCGGGGTCCGGCCCGACCCAACCCTTCCTCTTCCGGGGTCCGGACCTCGTGGATCATTACCAGAGTCTGGATCCCTAAGTCCGGACCTCGGGGTCCGGACCTCGGGATCCGGCCTTTCCTCGAGTCCGGACAAAGTCCGGACCTCGGCTCCCGGGCATGCCTTCCTCACGGGCTAGTCAGGTTCATCTCTTGGGGCCTCCCTTGGTTCCTTGGCAGCTTGCCGGAGGCTGCAGCGCGTTGCGCCTTCTTGGCGTTGCCTCAGACCTCAACGCGGTGAGCAGCGGGCGTCAGGTGTCCGAGATACCGCCAGAGAGCGGTTGCGGGCGCAAGATCGCGGTGTCTCGGTGCGTGAGACCTTCTTCCGACCACGCCTTGAGAATGGGGCGGGCGCCTCTTCCACGTAGCATGGCTTACTCGGCCCTGCCTCCGCGTACTCGGCCTTACTCGCGTGCTACGGCCCCTCTGGCCCGGCCCAGGCGTGAATACCTGCTATAACGGCCTCGCAGGTTCGGTCTGACCAGCTGCATGCCGTCCTCCACTCGAGTCGTCCGTGGCGTTCGTCGTCCCAACTTCTAAGTTACTTTCCTGGCGTACTTATCACTGGTCACGGAGTGGGTCGGACTTATCCGTTACCTTGCGCGCCATCGTAGGTCTAGGTCGTTCCTCACTCCGGTCGGAGTATACTCCAGTGCCGTCCGTGCTAGCATGCTTATTTCCCCCTTTTCGCCTCATTTTATCCTTTCCTACAAAAAACAAAACCCTACCTAATTTCTAACCCCGAAGTCCGTAGTCCACATACTCCCTTCTCACTGTTGGCGTCTCGCCAACACTAAGCGTCAGTACTTTTCACCGCCGTTCACCGAGTGGGCGGTTCACCATCCAAGCTGCGGTGAGCGGACCCATTGGGGTATACCCGTCGACTTGGTAAGGCCCCATCCATCGTAGGTGGTTTACAGGAAGTGCATATATCGGTATCGTAAGGAGGCGGATCTCCCTCCTTCACATACTCCACGATTCTAAGGCGCCTATCATGCCCACTTGCGTTGATTACATACATTGCATTGTATTGCGCCTCTTCCGGTCCTCCGTATCTTTGTACAAACCCTAGCAACGCTCCGGTTGGCTCTCTTCATCCGTTAAGCGCCTTTCCATCATGACCGGTGTTGGCACCTCAAACTCGGCCGGCATAACGGGTGAGTGCCCGCCATTCGAATGTCGGAGTTCGTTGCGTGGTTACCTTCTGCCGTTACGAGCGCCCATAGCGCGATGGCGACTTTGTATCGATCGTGCGCATAGTTAACCGTCGGCTTATTGAGGATCGGAGATAAGTCCATTGGTCTTCTCGTCGATCGTTGGCCTTGGATTGTAGGGGCGTTTCGATGTGTGATGCGAAATAGTCCGTCATTGCGTTATCACATCATTGAGGAAATGGGTTCCCCTATCACCGGTACCAGCGGACACCCATACCTTGTGATGATGTTTTCGTGAGGAATTTGGCCACCGTGCTCGCATGATCCGTTACGGTAGCGGCCGCTTCAACCCACAGTGCGATGTTGCCACCAAGATGTACCGCTTAGTGTGTGCACAGTGGTTGGCGTATGGGTCCAGCAGTCGATGCCCACATTTCTCAAAAGGCGCTAGTGCTAGTATGGGCACTACGGCCATTGAGTTGTGGCGTCGGCTTCCGATCGTGACAAGCATCACACTTCTTCACAATTGGTGTGTTTCCCCATACATGGTGGGCCACGACCCGACCTCAAGATTTTCTTGGTGGTGACTGCTGTTGCATAATGTCCACCACCTAGTCCTTCGTGCATCCCTTTATTACCACCTCCGTTTGCTTTGGAGGTACCTTCCCACTCGGCCTACCTTAAAGATGCGTTACATAGGAAAGGCGGCGTAGTGCACAAAGGCTGTGGACAGTTCGATTCGTTGGGTAGCTCCATCTCCCATAGGTACCGTTCCAACTCCGCGTAAGAGGCCGCCCTGCGTCGCTCCCTTCTCCGCTTGTGGGTCCATTCACCAGGGTTTGTCCATTGTGCTCCTCTACCTCCTCCTCTATCGCGCCACCAATTCCTCATCCGGAAGGCGTCCTCTTGATCCTGGGGCAGGCTCGTCTTTAATCTGGATAAGAAGTCGCGTTTGGTGTTGCCCTTGCCTAGTCTCCACCTCAAATGTGAACTCCAGAGCAGAATCCACCTCGCAATTCGTGGGACAAGTGCCTTGTTCACCAAATGCTTGGTAGTGATCAACATAGAACACAAACTCATTGGGCGAAGGTAGTGTGAATTTCTTAGCAGCGTATACCATTCCAATGCCTCTCGCTCCGTAGTAGTGTACCTCCGTTCCGTCGTGGTTCTTCAGCGTAGTAGATTGGGTGATCCCTCGTTTATCATCTTTTGTGAGCACTACCCCATGGCGGTGACACATCCGTACACATGGAATCGCTTCCCCGGTCCAGGTCCTTTGGTCTTGGGGCGACAGTGGTGCGGAGGTCTCTGAATGCCGCCTCCCTTTGGCGTCGGGTCCATTCCTCCTCCTTCTGAGTAGCTCACATTAGCACAGGCCCGCTTTGCAAAATCTTGTATGAAGCGCCTATAGTAACCACCATGCCGGGAATCCCGTAACTCCTTCAAGTTCGTTGGTGGCTGCGAGGTGGATGACTTTCACCTTGTCTTGGTCCACCTCTATCCCTCTTCGACACTCGGTGCCCCAACAAGATTCCCTCTGTCATGCAGTAGCACTTCTCGGGATGCGAGGCAGTTGAGTCTCCTACATCGTTCCAAACACTTCAAATGTCACGTGTTTGTCCTCCTCTCCGTGCACCTGATCGTCAAGAACACCTCCATGAAGTCCCTCGGGAATTCCGGAAGACATTGGTCACCATCCGCATAAATGATCCGGGTGCTCTGTCATCCGAAGGCACTCCGTTTGTAGGCAAGCGTCCCCACTCCGTGGTGAATGTTGTCTTATCGGTCAGGCTCCCTTAGGTGCGGTTGTGGAGTGGCCGTCAAGAAGGAGTAGGTACTCACGCCACCTTGTCGATATATCGTCCACAAAGGGCATGGGAAATGGTCCTTTTTTGGCGGCGTTAAGCTTTCTCCATCTGACAGACCGAATCGCCCTGCGCTTCTTGACACGACAATGGCGCCACCCACTCCTTTTCACGATTGGGAAGATGATGTCGCTTCCGGAATCTTATCGGGACTTCCTTGACCTTGGCGAGTGCTTGGGATTGATTTATCTTGCCTAATCCGAGCGCTCACGGCTTCGAATCTATCCGGTGTTAGCCTTTGTTTGAATGCCTTTCATATCGTGACCTTGAAAGCAAACACCCATGAATTCCCCAACAAGCGTGTGAGGTCTCGTTTTAACCCCTCGGCATGCCCTTGCGAATTTGAGAATTTCACAGGCGAACCTCCACGTCTTCCACATCGTCGGGGTTGGCCGTCTCCCTTTCTCTTTGCTTCGCTCGTCCATCCTCCATCAGGGTTCATCTTCACGCATTCCCCACTCCGAAAGAGCTCGTCCGGTGAAGCAGGTTACTTCTCGATTTCTACCTCCGTCCTCTGCTGGACCCTCCTCTTGATTGCCTTCCCCGGCTCTTGTTCATGAGTCCACCCTAAAACAATCGATGACCTCCTCGTCACCTCCGCTCCAAAGGCGTCCCTCCTAATCCATCTCCTCCTCGACCACGTGATTTTGGGAAAGGGTAGTCCTCATTCGTATCCTCGCGTTCATCGTCCCCTTGTCTTGGAGGTGTACAGTCTTGTGGTTTCTCCAGTGTGTCCTTACTCAGTGTCGCTACCGTCCTTCCCTCACCGGATCCCAGTCCGGCAAGTGTATTTCCTTCCGTCCAAAGTGTAGTTTTGTCGGCGAGGCCCGGCCAAGGCTAGGACCTCATACCCAGGTCGGGTCGATAATGACAAAATCTAATGTATAGGGGCTCCGCTATGGTGGCTTGGACTCGGACAACTCCCTGCTGGCGCTGCGACATGTCGCCATCACGAGGGTTTTGGTGGATGGCTCGAAGGTGGTGAACCCGGCCGTCTTGCGGTGGCCTCGGTGATGAGGTTCCTCGACCCGTGTCTAGAGGCACGTTTTTAATTACACACGCAATTTCCACTGCTGGCGAGTCGTATGAGATCGACCCTTACCTCACGTTCTTGCCCTTAGGACCAAGGGTTCCGCGTGGTTGCGTTTCCCTGATGGCCTTCGGACTTCACAGCCGATGCCGGGTTGTCCTTTAACAAGCGCCTAAGGGACACCAAGTGTTGTTGGTCCATCATCAAGTCGGCCACCTTGAAAGGGCGGGTGGTTCTCTGCGTCGCGCGTTCGCCTTGTCTCCTCCGGTTTGGCTGTGGTGGCGGACCATACGGGTCTGTCGGAGTTCTTCTTGAAGCATCTCGGTCACTTCGAACCACATCCGGTGGAAGCTGCGGCGTTGCCGTGGGTGAGTCGCTTCTCCGGAGACTCCGGTGGCTTTTGGGGGTTTCTTCTCTGGAGCTGCCGGTTTAACTTCGTCCTCTTTGGCGGGTTCGGCTTCCAGGTGTTCCGTCCTCCGTATCCGTGGGACTATCCCATTTTCTTCCTCTTATCTGTCTCCGTTCCTTCTCCTTTCGGCGACTCGGGTTGACACTTCGGTACCTCAGTCCGCCTTCTTCTCCTTGGCGAACTTGCCCGTACCACCTCGTTCGAGCTCCTCGGTGCCTCCTCCCCTCCATGATTGTCGTCTTCAATTTGTACAGTAGCCTTAGGAGGGCGTCGGTGGTCTTGGCTCCCAGGGGGGTTTTGGCGTAGTCCTCGGCGAGGATTCGGACCGCAGTCTTGCACGGCATGTGCCCGCCTTACAATCTCCACCACGTTCAAAGTCTCCGTTACCTTATGCGGTGGGGTATGGGCCAGGCGTTGGAGTAGTGTCGGGGTTCCCAGTTCCAGACCACCGCTGCCGAAGAATGCGGAGGTCCTCCCATTCGAGGTTGCATCGGAGGCGGTGTATGGATGGACCTCGGGACCACTGTCCTCTCGGGGTCCAGGACCTCTAGGTCAGGTCTTCCCTCTGAGGTCCGGTCTCACAGGCCGGCCTTCTTTGAGTCAGGTCCTCGGGGCCGGACTTGCCTCTGAGGTCCGGTCTTGGACCCAACCCTTCCACAGGGTCCGGACCTCGGGGTCGGACTCGTCACTAGAATCTGGATCCCTAAGTCAGACTTCCTTGAGGCGGACCTCGGGATCGGCCTTTCCTCGAAGTCGGGACAAAGTCAGGACCTCGGCTCTGGGCATGCCTCCTCACGGGCTAGTCACGGGTTCATCACCCAGGCCTCCCTTGGTTCCACCGAGGCAGCCGGGAGGCTAACGTTGCGCCTTCTTCGCCAGCGTTGACACTCCGACCTCAGCGGTGAGCGAGCGTCCAGTGTATCCCGAGATACCGCCCAGGAGGCAGGACTGCGGGCGCAAGGGATCGAGAATTGTCTCGGGTGCGGCCAGCCTTCTCCAGCGTACGCCTTGAGGAGTAACCGGCCGGGCGGGCGCCTCTTCCACCTCTTTTTATGACTCTCTAGATCTTCCCTCAACCCGCTACCTCTTTCAAAGGCGGGTCGAAGGACCTCGGCCTTGCAGCATCATGACCTCCTTCTTCCCGCGTTTCGACTTCTTCTTGTTTTTTGCGGCTCCTCTTCCTCCTCTTCCTCCTCTTCCTCCTCTTCCTCCGGACCTCGGTCTCTTCCTCCTCTCCTTGAGGGCTCTTCATCTTGATTCGATTCCCTCTTTTCTTCTTCTTTCCTCCTTGAGTCGTTCTCGTTCGTTGGTGCATCGATTCTTCATAGTTTTCCGCCCTTGCTCACATCCTTCTCTGCAAAACATGCTTAGCCATTGGCTTAGGTGCCATTGCGAACCAGCCACTTTGCATCGTGGTGTGGGTGGGGTGCGATCCGGAGGGCATAGAACCGTTCGATGTCGATCCCAACTTTCCGTCTTGCCCTCTTTGGGTTCTCAAGCTTGGACAAGATGTAGCCTTCTTGATCGATTCGCGGAATCTTTCTGAAGGCATCCTTGATCTTGAAGGTCGCGAGGCGTTACGGTGGTCGGTACTTGGTACCAGGGCGTTGTCCCCGAAGGACCTTGGAGCAGTGGATTAGGCGTGCATCCGACCTTCTCGTTGAAGTTGCTCGGGATCGAAATCCTCAACAAAGGTTTCGCATCCGCTCCTTCTTTCCAAAGAGTAAACTTTTGGTCGTTGTTGTTGCCATCGTCCGCCGGCGGTGAGGCGCTCCTCTTCGCCACACGCCTGCGGGCTTCCTCCTCACGATCAACAATTCCACGCCTGCGGTTCGTGACCTCGCCTCGAGCTCGTCTCTCACGTACTGCGCTCGGGCGCTCTGGCGATCCCGTCCGACTCTCTTAGCAATTCTTCCTTAACTACCTCCGTCCTCCGCATCCCACGCTCACGGGCGATTTCATTCCCGACAGCGCCAAAATGTGGCGACTTTCGATGGCCGGTAGGCGCGCACAATCCGTGTCGTTGTAGGAAGAAGTCCGTTCCCAAAGGAATGATAGGCTCCGTTTGCGTTTGGTGATTCTTACCTCACTTGCGCTCGTTCACCTCAGCGCCATACTCTAACTACTCAGCGTTCACCGTCAGGCCGGTATGGCCAAGCGTTTGAGACCCGTTCGCGTCCGTATCGTTCACATTCGTCACTCACACTTCGATCCTTTCCTCTCTCACGCTCACTCATCCGGTCTTAGAAAAGGCCGGGTTTACGGTCCGGACCTCCTCGTCGTTCAGGGCCTCTCCGTCCGGGCTCTGCCGCCCTCCGGAGTTCCTCCGGCTCACCGTTCGTCCGTTCGGTCTTTGGGCGCTCGGGCGAAACGGGTCACCGATCACCCTTCCACACACACCACAACACGTTAGGTCGTCACGGGACCACAGTCAATCTCCCGGGATCGTGCACCTTTCGGTGACTCGGGACTCACGTTAGCAAGAAGACACACAAGGTGCAGAGCAGCATCAACACCAAGAGAAGATGATTTATTGAGCCTTAGCCCTCTTATACTCGCGAAGGTCGGCCTTTATTACCTCTAGTGAGGCCATTTCGGTGTGCCTAACCGCCTACTACCACCTATTCCTATCGTGGTGGTGGGGTGGGATAGATTCCTTCTTGGCACGGCGGCCCAAAGCGAGCCACTGGCGCGCAATCGGATGATCCGGGACCCTTCCTCTTCAGTGCATCGGTGCGCCACCGTGGCGGCGACAGCGGCTCACCACCAAGTCTTCCTCGTCCTCCCCTCTTCTCTCTCTGGCGGGCCCTGCGCGATGGGCCCTCAAGGCTGGATCTGCTTGGGGTTGGTGTTGGTGGCTCTCCCCACTCCCAGTTTGGACCTCGGGACCACATCTGACTCGGGGTCCAGGACCTCTAGGTCCGGTCTTCCCTCTGGGGTCCGGTCTCCTGGGCCCGGCCTTCTTTCTGGAGTCCGGTCCTCGGGGACCGGACTTGCCTCTGGGGTCCGGTCTTCTGGACCCAACCCTTCCCCTGGGGTCCGGACCTCAGGGTCCGGATTCGTCACTAGAGTCTGGATCCCTAAGTCCAGACTTCCTTCAGGGGGCCGGACCTCGGGATCCGGCCTTTCCTCAGGAGTCCGGACAAAGTCCGGACCCTCAGGCTCCTGGGCATGCCTCCTCACCGGGCTGGTCACGGGTTCATCACAGGCCTCCCTTGGTTCCAGCGCTTGCCGGGAGGCTAGCAGCACGTTCGCCTTCTTGGCGCGTTGCTCCGACCTCAGCGGTGAGCCGCTGCGCAGGCGTCAGTGTCCCACGAGATACCGCCCGAGGCGGACTGCGGGCTGAGGATCGAGTGTCATTGCTTGTGAGCCAGCCTTCTCCAGCGACCACGCCTTGGGAGTAACATGGCCCGGGGGAGGCGCCTCTTCCACAGTAGCGCGGAGGTGCATGGCTTACTGCGGCCCCTCGCCGCCGCGTACTGCGGCCTTACGCAGCCGCGTACTGCGGCCCCTCGCGCGCGGTCCGCGTAGGCGTGAATACTGCTATAACGGCAAGGTTCACGGTCTGACCGCTGCATGCCCGGCCTCCGCCGGTCGTCCACGTGGCGTCGCCTGGTCAGTCACTTACGGCCCAACTTCTAAGTTACTTTCCACGGCCCATCGCTGGTCACAGGTGGGTCCGGACTTATCCGTTACCTTATGCTTTGCCATCGTAGGCCTAGGATCGCGTTCCCCACTCCGAGTCCGGTATACTCAGTGCCGTCCGAGTGCTAACCGTGCTTATTTCCCCCTTTTTCGCCTCATTTTATCCTTTACTCCTACAAAAAAAACAAAACCCTACCTAATTTCTAACCCCCCAGGGAAGTCCGTAGTCCACAAAGCCTCAACGGCGAACCCAACGAGCTGATGTAGCACTTAGGCACATGCGCGTTGCGCACATCATTGGGCGAATTCAGGCAAGTCTCACTCAGGTTCTCGAAATTCCCTCTTTCTGCTTGCAATCCTGCTTTTATGCATGTAATGGGCTTGCCAAAGCGTGCGATTGACCTTCGGAATCCAGAGTCGGCATCATGAAGACGATGTTGGGGCTCCCTCCCCTCCGTACAACTGGGAGAAGCTTATTCGTACCCAGCATCGACTCGAGCTTGATATGGGGTAGAGGCGGACCTCGGGATCCGGCCTTTCCTCAGTCGGGACAAAGTCCGGACCTCGAAACTCTGGGCATGCCTCCTCACCCGGGCTAGTCACGGGTTCATCACCCAGGCCTCACTTGGTTCTGTGGCTTAGCCGGGAGGCTACGCGCGTTCGCCTTCTTCGCCGCGTTGACTCAAACCTCAGCGGTGGCCGCTGGCGAGGCGTCTGAGGTATCCCACGAGATACCGCCCAGAGCCGGACTGCGGGCGCAAGGATCGTGAATTGTCTCGGTAGCGTGAGCAGCCTTCTCCAGCGACCACTTGCCGGGAATGTGGCCCGGGCGGAGGCGCTTCCAGCAAGTAGCGCGAGGTGCATGGCTTACTGCGGCCCCTCGCCCGCGTACTGCGGCCCCTCGCCGCCGCGTACTGCGGCCCCTCGCGCGCGTCCGCGTAGTGAATACTCTATAACGGCCGACGAGTTCACGGTCCTGACCGGCATGCCCGGCCTCCACCGGTGGTCACGTGGGCGTCGCCTAGTCCGTCCTTACGGCCCAACTTCTAAGTTACTTTCCCTGGCGTACTTATCCTGCCTGGTCCTGGAGTGGGTCCGGACTTATCCCGTTACCTTGTCGCCTGCCATCGTAGGCCTAGGTACGTTCCCCACTCCGAGTCCGGAGTGCTAACCGTGCTTATTTCCCCCTTTTTCGCCTCATTTTATCCTTTACTCCTACAAAAAAACAAAACCCTACCTAATTTCTAACCCCCCAGGGAAGTCCGTAGTCCACAAAGCCTCAACGGCGAACCCAACGAGCTGATGTAGCACTTAGGCACATGCGCGTTCGCATCATTAGGCGGGGTCAGCAAGTCTCACTCAGGTTCTCGAAATTCCCTCTTTCTGCTTGCAATCCTGCTTTTATGCATGTAATGGGCTTGCCAAAGCGTGCGATTGACCTTCGGAATCCAGAGTCGGCATCATGAAGACGATGTTGGGGCTCCCTCCCCTCCGTACACTGGGAGAAACGATTCATGCCAACGCTATCGACTCAGAGCTTGATATGGGGTGGGGGGAGCCAGACCAAGCAGTCCACGATGATTGTGATCACGAGGGCCGGAAAGACCATCGTCCCCCCAGCGCGGAAGAGGCTGCAATTGATGCATTCATCAACTCCCGGCTGCAACAATGGCACCATGCTTTGCACCAGGAGGCCGCAATGCCGCTCTTTAACATCCCCGGCCCGTGTCGCAGCAAGATGAGTCGGTTGTCGACCGTGCTTGTGCTCCTCAACATTCAGGAGCGCTACAACGCATCAGATAGCCTCATGAATGCCCTGTTTCAAGTGGTTGCGGATATGTTGTTGCCTTCACCGAACAGTCTTACACCTTGCAGGACCAAGGACGCATGACACTCCGCCGTTAGGCATTCTTGTCGGTGATTCCTTGTTGTGAGCAGTATCGCATTCTTGGGAAGTGCGAGCCAAGGAAGACCAACGCTGTTTTTGTGGGGAGCAACGGGATGCACCAGGAGAAAGACGTCCGCGTCCGGCCGCAGCGGGCGCTTTCTATTTTCCAGCGATAGAGCGCACGGGGTTGTTCGGGATGTCCTCGACGCGGCGCGACATGGTGGCGAAGAAACCAGAGCAAGGATGGAAAAATGCGAATTTTGGCAGACAGTCCGGCATGGAAAATGTTAGATTCTGTGGGGAACTTTGGGGGTGAAGACCGGAATGTGAGGTTTAGCATTTGTACCGACAGACTGAACCCGGGCGGGCACCGATCAAACACCAACTCAATTTGGCCAGTTCTGCTAGTCATTCAGAATCTGCCACCATGGCAGAACACCAAGAAAGAGCACATCTTGATGCCCCTTATCATTCCAGGGCCCCGACAAGTTCAGGACATGGATGTTTTTTTAGAGCCACTCCTGGCAGACCTCCGCGAGCTATGGGAGGGTATACCATGCGAAGATTTTTCGCTGCCGGAAACTGATCCTCGACGTATATTTACTCTCCGGGGTGCGTTGGTCCTTGCCACCTGTGATTACCCGGGGTTGGGGAATCTATTTGGTTTGCAAGTTCGAGGGAGGGCATCATGTATTGACTGTGGGGTTGACTTGCAAGCCCGATGGTCCCATGATCTAGATAAAATGATTTTCGAAGGCTATCGACGATGGTGCCCTACTGTGGACGACATGTGGCGCATCCACAATGCAGACAGCTTTAACAGCGACGTGGAGCGGCGACCGAGGCCTGTTACCCGTAGTGTGGATGTGGTGATGACCGAAATGCAGCTCTGGAGTGACCGAAATGGTGACAATGTTGTGACGTGGGCGGTGCGGAAGAACTCAGTGATCCTTAGGACTTTGCCATACCTTCGGTTCACATACAAACTATGGGTTAAGGACGTTATGCATGTGGAGATGAATAACTGTAAGGCGATATGGGGAACCATATGCGGCAAGGGTGACACATTAAGCAGCCGTTTCGACATGCAGCACTTAGAGTCCAAACCGTGGCTATGGCCCATCGAAGACAATGAAGTGCAGCACATGCCTGATGCGTCATATGTATTGCCAGCCCGGGATCTGCAAGCCGTGAAGGATGAGATTTGTTCCATGCGCCCGCCTACTGCTTTCGGAGCAAACTTGAAACGCTGCTTTGCTGGGCCCAAAGTTACAGGGATGAAAAGCCACAACTGGCATTGTTTGATGCAATATTATTTACCTATCGCTCTGAGGGGTCGTCTACCCGGACGGGAATACACCGTACTGAAGCGATTGTCCGCTTTCTACAGGTGGTTATGCTCAAAGGCCATCTTGCTGGAGGATATTCAAACTATGAAGCTAGAGATTGTAGACATCATGGTCTCTTTGGAGATGGTCATGCCGTCAACATTCTGGAATATCATGCAACATCTCTTGATTCACCTTGTAGATGAGGTGGAGACACATGGCATAGTACACTGTCGCTGGATGTACCCTATGGAGCGCTATATGATGGTTTTGAAAAACCACGTGCGCCAACGAGCCAGGCCTGAAGGTAGCATGGCGACAGGGTATGTAGCTATGGAGGCTATGCACTTTGCAACAGAATTCATGACTGCAGCCCACCCAGAACATGCCGCCCTGTTTGGCTTTAATCACCTCCCAGGCCAAGAGGATCGACCCATTGGGGCAGCGAAAAGAAAAAAGCTCACGGCTGACGAACAAAATCGTCTTCATTGGTACCTTCTGCTTCACTCTGAAACTTTGGCCCCACTGCGAGCAGCTCACTCTGCAGACCATGAGACTGGGTTTGATTTCAAAAAATGGCTGCAGCTAAAAGTGGGTCGGGGGGACTTTGCCGGAAGCCCAAGTGTATTGCTTGTGGGCCTAGTGTCTTTGGAGTCACAGGCACATGTCAAAGCGGTTGTCATTACATCTGGCGACGGCCATGAGCCATTGCCACTTCACCGGGACCTCGGCGTCCCCGATGTGAAGAATTGGTGGGTCGCATGTCACGCTCGTTTGGGATATGGCGTACTTGCCCGCGCCAAAGAACTTGGGTCACATGTGGCGGATGTAATCGAGGAGATGCAGGGCGTCACATATTTGCTGAGCACGTCCATTGTCGTGGAGGTGGGCAGCCCGAGCACACGGCTGTTCTTCCTACCTCACCTGCTGTCCGAAAAATTTGATATCCTGGTTGTTGAGCGGGAGCCGGCATTCGAACTGGATCACGGCATGGCAATTGAGAGGAACCGCCTGACCCGGGAAACATCACTGAGGATTGAGATAGACCAGGAGTTCCAGATGTTGAAGGACACGGAGTGGGGACCGGCCATAAATGTGCGGACAGTCGGGCCTCCTTGGGATCGGAAGAGGGTGGCTATGTGGACTGGACCGGAGCAGCCTCTGAAGGATGTCTTGCGAAACACTTGCAAACCTGTTGGAAAGCTTACCATCTTGAAGAAGCATACTGATAACTTGCTTTGCGTGGGACACGCCATGCGCTTGGAGTTTGTGTATGACCACATAGAGGAGTTTGTGTGCTACACTAGTTTCGGTTGAATGTAGAGGGCGCATTTGAAGTTCTTGCTGCGGCCGACCTGATAGTTCGTACTTGTCATTGTGTTGAAAGCCGCCTAGGTGCAGCTGTGGTTGCTGGGCATGGGTATGCATACATTTTCTTCCCACGCACATTGGGGCGTCCAGTGAAGGTTGACGTCCTCCAGTCTCTGGTGGAGATGGAGCATTAATTCATAGGGAGGTCCAAATGGACGGTTGAGGGGTAGCCCCGGGTATGGCTTCATTAGGCATTGCCCCGGACTTTTTAGATGGTGTGGTCGTAGTATCGGTATCGTCATCGATAGTATGTAGGCAGAACGGTGTCTGCGGGTAATATCATTCGGCAGTGAATGCCTGTAGTTGGTATCAACATACCTGATAGAATCTTGATACCAGAGTAGGGAGTCTTGCTTTTTTTGGTAGACAGAACTCAGCCGGCCACTGTGAATGCTTGTATGCCAATGTTGGTGGAATGTAGCGATTTTGAAGCAACCCTATGTGGGGTTTTTGATAGTTGCGCAACGTTGTTCGCCAAAATAAGTTCCAGAGCACGGCCCTCAGCACGGCCCTCAGTATACACACTATCATCACAGGTAACGGAAACCTTGTTGCATCGGATAAGAATGGCAGCCGAGCTTGCCTACGATACTTGTTCAACCCTAGTCCGGATTGAGCTGTGGTTGGCATTCGGCCAACCATTCCGTCGCAAAGTTGCACCCCAACTCAGTTTCGGGAACAGTTGAGGCATGTAGTTTGTGACCAGTGGGCCCTGCTGTTCACATCGTGGACGGAATGGGTGATCGTTATCGCGCTCAACGGGAATCCGAAACCCGCAGCCGGCCGGGTTCATATAAGAGGCCGTAAATAACGGGTTGGCGGGCACGGAATGCAAATTCGTCTTTGGACGCACCAACTGTCACTCATCGGAACCGGCAACTTCAAGTCGACTTTTAAGATGGGAAGATCGGGACCTTGCGTTGATGACCGGCTAGTGAAGGGGAGAATAACGCGGTTTGCGGATGTTGTTCCAGGTTGGACCATAAGGGGCAGCGTGCATCGGCTTGCAAACGTGGCATCGCGACAACAACGCGAGAACAACGTGGCTGGACTCACGTTATTCCACCCACGTTGTTTAAGACACCGCATTGTAGTAGTGTAGGTCAGAAAATCCGGATGAGGTAGATGATGCGAAGGATGAAGAAGCACTGTTGAGGAGGGCCTTCCATCAGTGGGTCTTGGAGCTAGTGTGTTCGAAGATGACGTTGATGGTGCCGTGTGAAGGATCGTGTGGCAGCCCATGATGGTGGAAAGAGGAGAGGAGAGGAGGAGGCAAGTGTAACTCTCTCCAATTGAGATGAGGCTTTGAAGGGTATTTATACCCTCCAACAGGGCTCCCTAGGAAGCTCCACAAGAAGCCCCTAGGAAGGAGCACAAGAAGCTTCCTAGTGATTAGCTTCAGCTAAACTAATGATACTTAACTGACACCTAACTTAGACTAAGTGTATTAGTCTAAGTACATTGGGCTTTAATACCCTTACACCGTGGACAAGCAATGACGAGAGTTTGAGGGAGAGGCTGGTGAGTATGGTAGAGGTTGAGTTTCCATGTATTGAGCGGGATGAGATTGTGGCAAGGTTTGCAGGTGCATTACGGACAAGGAATTAACCACAACCTAGGGAAGAAGGTGAGGCAAGCTGTGATATGGAGGGAGAAGGGTAAGGATGCGAAATGGCTCCATCCGCCAAATGTCACCACCAAGGCATGCAGGAAGGCTGTGAAGCAGGGTGTGGTTACATTGCATAAGAATGGTGGGGTGTGGCCAACCCCCCAGCAAGCTGCCGCAACGTCGACAAGGCTGGCGAAGCATGATCAAGGGACCAATCTCTTTGGTCCCCCGGGGAGCAAAAGAGTTTGAAAGGAGGTTCGTGCAACGGTGGGGAGGGAGTGCTACCGCAAAGGAGCTGAGGTGGGCACATGCCGGAGTATTGGAGAGGTAAAGGTTTGACGGTGGCTGTGAGGGGGCATGTTTGTGTGGCCACGTTTGTCGGGTGATATGATCAGCTGCTGTGGCTTGTGCTCCTAGGATGCTTTGAGACGGGAATGGATGAGAGATGCTATGGTTAGAGGCGAGGGGAGAGTACCCATGGAGGTGTGGAAGAGGCGGGGGCAACATGGGAGGCGGCCAAGTGCAGTGCTTTGGAGGGCACTTGGAAAGTGGAGGCGATTAACACGAGGCGTGTCAAAAGTGTAAGGATAAATGTGTTCCATGTTATTACATGTACTTTTGGAGGTCTTAGGATGTGCCATAACTCCCGATGAAATCACAAGTTGCAGACATCGGCAGGATTAAAAGATCATTTTTCGCGTTCTTTTTGCACAGTGCGCGCACAAGTTTGCGCATAGCCTTGTACCATGCGCACACTTGTGCGCGCCTAGGCCCCCCGGAATACAAAAGCATAGAGAACCACACAAAATTAGGGAACTATGGACATGCAGAAATAATGGAACAAAGAGGTCACTGGGCCTTGGGGAAATCAACGAAGCAGGCATGGAGCCTATGTTTCTTAGCTTTGGCATGCCCAACAATGCCGTGTTGGGTGAGGAGGTGGTCAAGGCAGTCCATGCCTTGTCTAAAGCCTGCCTGGCATGTGTTGTTTGCTCGTAGGTTGAGTGCGTGCATCTTCATTTCGCAGCCTTTGCTGAACACTTTGTGTAGCAGGTGGTTAACCACAATCATTCCGCAGCTGTTGACAACCTCAAGTGGTCCTGACTTGTGCATGGGGTGCACATCCGACTTCCCCTAGCTCATTGGGAGGCAGCCCAAGTTGTAGATCTTATTGAACTGGTCGGCTAGGAGCATGGGCAACTTGGCGGAGAGGATGGCTTTTTGCAGCTCAGCGGTGAGGCCCAGTTTGTCGGCCACTTTACGATTCTTCATCTTACAGTAGAGATAACCTCCTCTATGGTGAACACAAAGCTAGGGTCTGGTGGCGCTACAGTTGTGGGGTACGTGTGTTGGTCTTCCATCGATTCAAATAGCAATTTGCCGTACTCATACCACTCCTGCTTATCCACAGTGGGGCAGTTTTTCTTCCTGGCCCTGAGTATTTGCCAGAATCTGCGAGGCTAGCCATCAATGCAGCTGCTGAAGCAGTTTGCTATTGCTAAGGACCGTGAAGGCCCTCAACAATAGCAACACAGGAGCTTATAAGTTCTCCTAGCCTTTTCCAGTGCCACGGTGTTGTTTGGCTACTTGGAGAGCTTGGCTTGGAAGGCCATCCTAAGCTGCTTAAAATCACGGTTGAACCATGTTGGAGGACGCTGTAGGCCATGTTGCTTTGTGTCATCAACCTGCTCTTGCGCAGTGCAGATTGCAGGGCCTTCTGCAACTCATGGGCAGAGAATTCGACGTTAATTTTGTCAGAGTGGATGGTCAGAGCCGAGGATGGTAGGCAGCTGCTTCTCCATATGTATTTGCAAGGGACCTTCAGTGAGTTTCGCGAGACGGTAGGGGGGTGGATACGTCTTCTTGTTTCTCTTCTTCCTTGTTGCTTTCATGTCCGTTACGAGCCAGCGTAGAAGTGGGCGATGGTCAGATCCGACCAATGAGCAGCTAATCTGGAAGTCGTGGATTCGGGTTAAGAGCTCAGGTTTGGCAGAGAGGTAGTCCATAATGCTATGTTTCCATTGCACTTCGACAGCCTGCCCCTCGGACACCTTCCTTGGAATCTCCTGGGCCTAGGAGAATTTCGTTCTGCCCTGGAAACCTCAAAACCCTTTTTCCATAATATGAAATTTAATAATAATATTATTACTATATTAATCAAAAAATATTTTATCTATAGGTTTTATATATGGTGGTACGCCCGAACAATAGGTATATTGTGGAGAATTGGACTCGCACATTATGTCATAGGATGTACCTGCCTCATGTGCCAAGCCCGTGACCACTGACACCTGGTGACCACCTTGAAGTGAAAATGCCGCGCCACATGGCTGCATATGTACCGAACTACCGAACGGGAGAACGGGAACGGCGGGGCCGGGGGATGTGGGCCTAGGGCCCCATCTCGCCCATGTCATGTCCATGCCATAAGTCACACTACTTATCTTTCTCTCACTGCCAATATTAATGCATAGTACAGGTAGGGTCTACCGGCAAGAGTTCCAGAGTGCTTAGGCAGTCAGCAGTTTAGGGGTGCGAAAATTGCGAAGGGCAGGAACCAAACGTGTGAGGCGCTGATGGCTTTGGGCTCTCCGCTTCGCTGTTGGAGGTTGTAGACGTGATAAGGCAAATCGGTCGCCCCACCCGGCCTCTGCCTCTGCCTCTGCCTTGCAAATCCACGCCGTGGGGGGCCGGTGACGATAAACTCGCTTGCCTCCGACCCTCAAGCAAGTGAAAGTAGCGGGAAGTTGGGGTTCGCGGGGTGAAACTAGGATTGCACGGCGCATTGCCGGTAGCCGGTGAGTTTGCCATAGCTTGGCGGAGGTGGGGCCCTCCAACCTGGCCTGATTTCAAAGCCTCGCCTCTCGCCGTACCGAACCGAACAGGAGACCGTGGACTACGTACGGACCACTGACGGCATTAGGGCTATTTTATTACAGGAATGGACAGTCAGACAGTCGGGGACCTCCACCAGCTCCTCCGTTCCGTTGCCACTTGGGCCATGTTCTTGCCTGCTGCTCCCGAAGCTCAAGGTCCTGGCAGCAGCAGGCAGAGGCGGCAGTAGAGCAGAAATGCAAGCGGGGGTCTCGGCCCGTGGTGGACGAACGAGACCCACTCCTTCTTCGTCTCCAACTCCCCCTCCGAGGACCTCCTGGCAGCAGTATGCCAAGCTTGCTCCGGTGCCTGTTAACAAGGGCCCCCAGGTTAGGAGCAAGGGCAAGGGCAGCGGCAGCGGCAAGCAGCTGCCTCGCCTGGACATCTTGGGCAAAAACGGTTGTAAGTTTGCTCGCGCTCCACCTCCTGCTGCTGCGACAACTGCTGCTCGGCTCTGTTGCTCTCCGATGGTTCCAGGAAGTGGGTGACCTTTCCTTGCCTTGCACAGTGCTCCTCGAAGCCTACAGCGGGGGCTCCTGGTGGGACGCTGAAGTCATTCGAAAAGTGGGCAGGGTTTATCGCATCCATTACGTCAATTTCACAGACTCGGACGACGAGCAAGTCCCTGCCAGTAGTCTTCGATTGCGTTCTCGCAAGGCGACTGTGGATGATTGTGTTGATGGAACGCTAAATTCTGGAGTGGATATCACGGTCTTTGCTGCTCATCCGCACGCCCAGGAGATGAAGGGGTGTGCGACCATGTCGTCGGTAAGCCTTTCTGCCTCAATGCCTTTCGTTGCCCTGGTAGCAATGGAGACTTGTCATCGAGTTGCTGGCACTGCTACTGCAGGCGTGGTTCGACGCCAGAGTCATCAAAGTGTTGCGTAGGCCCCACCAGCGGGTTTGCAACTGCAAGTTTGTGGTGGAATTCTATGAGGTTAAGGATGAGCGCGGGGACCTGAAGAACAGGCGGCTGTTGAGAGGCTCCAAGACGATTGGCATCGGCAAGATATGTGTCCTGCAGAAGCAATCGCGAGGCTCTCTCGACCAACTTCTGGATGAGCTGCTCCCGCCCACAACAGTGGGCCTTCACGTTTCCGAGGGGACCGCAAAACCTCAGGACCAGCTCACCACTTTCAAGCGACTGATAAGAAAATACTTCTCTGCCGAGGCTTTCTACTCTGACTCATGCGTGGAACTGTCTGTAAGCACCAGCTCCCAGTCCAGAACGGATAATGACTCTCATCTCGCTGCCCAGTCCTGGGACGATGACGAATGTCCAGATGCAGGTGTATCACGTCTCAACCTGGAGTTGCCCAGATCCGCCTATCAAGGCTTTGCCCGCCCCAATCATGCCTGGCAGAAGGATTCCTGCCTTCAGGATGACCTCTATTCCTCTAGCTCTGACAGTTTCAGGTGCTGGAGCCCCGCAAGTACCCAAAAGTATGATGCCCGTACGAGCCTAGCATCTGGTGGATACAGGAATGATACAATGTCTGCCAGGAATCCAGAAGCAGCCAGACCAGGGCCAACTCAGCGTTCAAGCTATCAGAGCCAGAAGATCTGCTTCAGCGGTCCCAAGGTACAGCACAAGCATGCCGTGTCCAGACCTGCTCTAGTGCGCCGCTTTAGTCCCCGGCTGAACAGGCTTGGCGATCTCGCATCGTCTCAAACTCACGCATCTCCTGGAAGGAAGTCCTCAGTCGGATGTGATGGTTTCCAAAATTCTCGGGAGAGGGTGCTCTCGTCAACAAGTTCCATGTCGGATTCCGTCAAGAAACGGTTTTCTCCATCATCGTCTGCAGATGTTGCTCACCGTGATCCAGCTGCCCGGGAAGAAAGTCGTCAGTGCTCGACGAGCGGTGACACTTCTCGATGGATCAAGAGGCCTTCTGGACTCCAGGAGCAGGCTGTACTCATTGAGAGTCTACCAGACAGGAGATGTGGGGGTGGGGGAATTCCACTGTGTGGTTACCAGCAACGAGACGATCTCTCGGAGCCAGGTTGGAGGAAAGAATCTCAATTCAAGCTAAGAGGCATATCCAAGAGAGATCCACTGCCACACATGGGAGCACTTGAAGCTGAGAAGCCCCGTGGGTGTCACGATGTCAAGGGAGGATCTCATGCAATCAGGATTGTTGATGTGAGTGATCCTCTTTCAGGGACTGTATCTCACAAGGATAGGATTGCTGAGGGCTCGGTAAAGCCTGTCTATGTTGGTGGTACGAAAGGCTGCGAGAGAGTAACACCGAGTTTAGATGTGTTTGAAGGCATTAGGCCTATGTGGAAGAACAATAAGCGAACAGATGAAGGGAAGTGCTTCTCAGGTTCTGAAGACCAGAAATCCAAGCGCATTAAGTTAAGCCCAACAGGACTGGAGGCGAATTCTGAGGGCAAACTTCACAAACCAGTAGAGGAGAGCGGTGCAGTCGAAGTTGATGAAAGGGTGGAATTCTCACCGGCGGTGGCTCCCATGGGAGATTTGAAGCCTTCCTGCCCTGTGAGACCTGAGGTTGAGGAGGATTATCATGCCAAACTGTGGCAGGATTATGAAGACATGTTACTAGAGGAAGCTTTCTCGCGATCTGTTGTGAGTTATCATGCCCACCACACCAGGGTTTGTATGAAGAGAGGTTTATCGAATCAATTGTTCGTAGACTGAGCTGCCTGGTGTTTTGTGCAGGCTGAGAAGCCTCTGGCTACCGTTGCAGAGACTGATACTGCTGGCAAACGATGTTCCAAGAATGAGCATAACTTCTTCTTGGATGAATCTGTAGGATTAGTCTGCTCCAAGTGTGCCATAGTTGGTATGGAGATTGCAGACATGGTACCTGAAATTGTAAGGCTCAACGTGGTCGTCTAGGTTTGTGTTTGGGCCTACTTAGAGGTTCGACAACTTTTCAAGAACTGACGTGTACTTGTGTGAACCTGGATGCCTGGGCAGGATTCTTGGGCGTCCTGTCGATCCAATATGAAGCAAGAGAAACACGAAGATGAGGATTTTAAAGTGGCTTTCGCTTCCTTGGAATTCAACTCTGGCAAGCCATTAGGGACCAAACAAGGGCCGGATAAGCTTAACTGCAGGTTGGATTCGATTCCAGAATTAGCCAAGTTTTTACACCAGCATCAAAGGGAGGGATTCTACTTCTTGTGGAAAAATATTGGTGGCGCCGGTGGCAGCTCTTCCTCCTCGAAGCTAAAGGAGCCAGGAGGATGCATTTTAGCGCATGCACCAGGCACGGGGAAATCTTTTCTTGTTATTAGTTTCCTTAAGAGCTATCTGCTGGTGAATCCCCATCGCAGAACTCTGATCATTGCGCCCAAAAGCATGCTGCGTCCTTGGGAGAGAGAATTCCGCAAATGGAAAGTGGATATCTCTGTTTTCATCCTGAACACTGCTGGGAAGTCCTGCGGGAGTGATGGACAGGACGTGGTGCAGCTGAAGGGTGGCTGTCAGTTACCGGCCTCAAAGGTTGTGAACTTCAACAGGTTAGCAATGCTACAACAGTGGCGCGGAAAAAAGAGCATACTCATGACTACCTACTCCATGTTCGCTAAGTTGATTGACAATTCTGAGAACAAGTTCGACAGAGAAGAAAAATCTATCAGAAATGCTCTGCTAGAGATCCCGGATTTACTGATTTTGGATGAAGGCCACCTTGCCAGGAATGAGACGACTAAAGTTAGGAAAGCATTGATGAGCATCAAGACCAAGCTACGGATTCTGCTTTCGGGAACTCTGTTTCAGAATAATTTCTCGGAGCTCTTCAACACACTGTATCTGGTTAGGCCAAGATTTGCGGAAGACATTCCTGACTGTAGTAACCTGGATGTGTCCCTATGGCGACACCCAGCTGCTCCTGAGGATGGGACTGAGGAGGAGATGGAGCAGCAAAGTGGCAGGAAAGGTAGATGTGAGGGGGCCGCGGATGTGGAAAGCAAGGCTAGGCGGCTTTTCACTGAGAAGTTTGGAAGGCCATTTGAGATTGGGGAGGATGAGGGGCCCAGTGGTGTTCAAATTGGTTTGAAGAAGCTGACCAAGCTGACAAAGGCATTTGTGCACTACCATGCCGGGAGGAAAGTTCTGTCCAGCCTTCCGGAACTTAGAGAATTTGCTGTTGTGCTGATGCCCAACAAGAAGCAGCAGGAGTTGCTGGAGAAGGTGCCCAGCAACTTGAGCGCCCTCCAGGCGGATACTACTGTGACCAGCATCTGTATACACCCTGTCCTACACGCAGCAGCAGAGCCAGAAAGCGTGACCTTCCCTAAGGCAGAGCCAGGAGACGGCGTGAAGACATTGTTCGTGGTGAATCTGGTGAGGTTGTGCCAGCTTAGGAGAGAACGGGTGCTGATCTTCTGCCAGAAGACCAAGCCGCTCAGGCTACTCCAGCACATGCTTGCAGCAAGGTTTAACTGGCTGATGGGCAGGGAAATCGTGCAAGTTGACGGGTCCATGAACTTGGACGAGCGCCAGCATAACATAGACGAGCTTAACAGGGCCAGCAGCAGCGTCCAGGTGATGCTGGCGTCCACCAAAGCTTGCGGGGAAGGCGTGAGCCTGATTGGAGCTTCGCGGCTCATCTTTCTGGATATCGAGTGGAACCCGGCCGTGTACCGACAAGCTATCAGCCGAGCCTTTCGCCTCGGCCAGAAGAAGCAGGTCTATGTGTACCGTCTTATTGGTTCGCACACTCTGGAGGAGCGCAGGTACGACAGGGCTGTGTGGAAAGATTGGGTAGCCAGGCGCATCGTTGATGCTACCGGGAGTGGCCACACGGAGGGCGAGGCAGAACATCATTTGCCTTGCACCAGTCAATGTGAGGATCCCGTATTGGAGAAGCTCATCAGCAGCAGCAACAAAGAGCAGCCGTGGATTAGCCGGGTGCTCAAGCAGAGAAGCGCATTTGCCATGACCAAAAACGAGGAGCTGCAAGATGCGGACCGGGAGCACCGGAGTGATGTTGTTGTGTACGAGGTGCAGCTGCAGCAGTTACTGCTTCAAGATCCTGAGCCTGAGCCGGCTGTGGATGCGCCCTTGCCTCTTCCCATCAAGCCAGGAGCGGGCCACTCTGAAGAGTGGGATGTCTTTCTTAGTGATTGACTGACTGTTCAATTTTTTATGCTGTTACAAATATAAATGCAAATACATATACAAAGTCTGAGAATCGCAGCTTGATATCACTGCAGCTTGGTCAAGGAGGTTCCACTCGACGCCAACCCGCAATCTTCATTATCCTGTCTGGATTGCCCAGTCCCGAGAAAAACTTCGGTGCACCCAGAGTTGTCTGGAGCTGAAAAACACTTGGCATTCCTCTAATCCCATGGCGGGCACGGCCGTGTTCCGGCACCTCTGTGCTTCGGGGGCCCGCAGCGGCAGCAGGCTCTGCAATCGCTCCTTCCCACTCTGCCCTCGGGTTGCGGCTTTCCTTCTATTGCCGGATGGCGTGCACATTCGTAGTGCGGGGTCTGACTCCCACTCTGAGCTTGAACCCAGCTCAGCTGCTTTGGCCTTCAACACGCCAAATGGTATTGCCGACGCAGATACCTCGGGCTCTGCTGTCTACGCAGGGCTTCACGCTCCCGTGGATTTAGCCGTTGTGATTCTGGATGGGGTTCACTCTTTCACTGGCCTGCCTTGGTACGTTTCTCCGCCTTTACACTCTTGCCAGAGCCATCAGTCATCATCTTCCTTCTCAACTGCGCTCTTCCACTGTCTTAGGTGGTTGACAATTGTCAGCTCAACTCTCGCCCTGCGTGCTCTGCTCTTCCCACTCGCTGTAACCCAGCTCAGGAAAGCGTCACAGTTGATGGAGCTTCGGGCAAAGTGTAAACAGCGGTGACCTCGCAGCGTTTTCTGATCCAATTACTGCTATTTGTTTTCGCTCATCTAGCCTTGTCGTAGTGCAGTTCCTCTTTCCAAACCTACAGGCATGAGTTTTGCCCAGCAGTATCAACTCTTCACGCAAAGACGCCAACAGCTTGGTGCGCCTAGTCCTGCTTGGCTCATTGTGGTCCCCCTTGTGCAGGTTCAATGCTTTCTCGCACTGACTGCCTAACTAAGAGTGTAATTCTTGGTAGCTGTCCTCTCGTGCTATGTAGCTGCTGTCACATTTCTGAGGCTAGGCGCATGATTCCAAGCAGGTACCCGTATTCATATCATGGATTTTGGCAGTCCGACGGATGGCCCTGGCCCCTCATCCAGGGTTTGACGTGGTTAGGAACTCTCTCCTGTAAGATCGATGCCAAGAAAAGCTTGGACCGTTTCCATGCTAGATATGCAAGCATGCCTCATTGACCACCAAGCACGCCGGATGATTGATCAGGGTGGTGCGCTTTGGTTTCTGGATCTTTCTGTGCCGGGTCAAGGTGTTGTTGGGGCTCTTTTCCCTCTCATGGTGGCCTGGACGTACTTCATCAATCTGCAGGTGAGCCAGACTGCTTGCACTTCTATGCGTCCGCACCTTTCTTCTGCCGGTTTATGACGGAAAGCACAGTGGTGCTTGGTTTCTTGTTTGGGTGTGCTGGGCTCTAGAAATGTAGGTGTCATTGAGAGGCGTTGAAGAACAGACAGGAGGAATGGCGACCATCATGAAGGTATCTTCTGAATTCTTTTCAGCGTCTTGCTGAAAGTTTCCGTTTCTTTGGCCCCTTGAAGATAACAATAATCAGCTGTCAGGCTGTCTTACGTATTCTGTGTCTACCTCCATTGCCTTCTAAGAGCTGAGTGTGGATGGCTCCAGTTCTACAAGTGGGGGCTGGAGGCTGCCACAATCCCAACAATGCTCATTGCTTTTTACCTCCCGCAGGTCAAGAATAAGTGTGCATACTCTTGCGTTACCCATTTAAATGGTTCGTTTTCACGGAGTCTAATTTTACTGATATTGACAAGCTTTTGTGGCTCTGTAGGGAGTATTCATGTACTGGCTGCCCAACAACATTTGCAGTCTAGTCCAGGTAGTTTTTTGGTTTTAAATGTTGCCGTCTTTCTATGCTTGTTTTGCAGATTTTGTGATGTCCGGTCATTAATTGTATGGGCCGAGGAAATGTGGTATCTTTATATAGATATGTTAATACCCATCAATTTCATGGGCACATAAGTTTATGTCAGCACTGCTAAACCTTATGTCAACACTGGTAAAGCTTATGTCAGGACTGGTCTACTGTAGGCTATGGCCTTGCAGCAGCCAATTGTTCGCAAAAAGCTTGGCTTGCCACAGCGTCCAGATGGAAGATTGCTTAGTGACGGGAAGGCAGGCCCGGCAGGGGTAGCTTCAGATGAGATGATTTTGGTATTTTTACGGTATTTGCTTTAAGACAAGTGTATGAGTTCAGATCTCGTTCAGTTGAGTGTTGCCATGGACACGTTCTATGAGATCCATGCAAACTAATATTTACTTCAGAGTGCTGCAAACCATGTAGCGCAAGGCAAACGGGAAGAAGGACTACAGCTTCTCTAGTAAGGTTTCCTGTGTATGCCATCAGAGTTGGAGAAATGATTCTGCAGCAATGTTGGTTTGTAATGAAGGAATCAATGTACTGTGATATGAGGCGTGCACTGTGATATAAGGCTTTGATGTTCAGTGACGTGAGGCTTGCCTCTACTGTGCGCACCACTGAAGGCTATAAATTGGTTTTGAGCAGTCAGGCAGTTGAGAAGTATCCAGATCGTCCAGAGGCTTTCAGTGCACTTGGCAGGCTGCAGTTGGAGAAGCAGCAATGGGCAGAGGCTGTTAGCTCTTACAAATGTGTGATATCAAAGGTGAGACTGAAGTTTTGTCAATTTTGGGATGTGTTTGGTCCAGGGATCGGCAGCCTCATCGTTATATCTGGAGGAGTTGGTGTCCACTGACGCAGGTATCTGTGTTTCAGACTAAAGACAATCAGCTATTAATCTCTGCATATTTTGGTATTGGGCTTGCCTTGCACCATCAGGTAGAGCTAGCACCTCTCTACTTATGTGGCGCATTAGCATCTGTGGCTGGGACTCAGCATTATGACGATGTGCTACTTCTGGTTCACTTGGTTTGAGGTGGGCATGAATTTGGTGATCTTCTACTGGGCAGGGAAAAATAGACGAGGCCATTGAAGCTCTGAGAGCAGTGGAGAAGTTTGAAGTGCCCAAGGACGAACGCACGCGTCGGCAATACTTGAAGGCATTGGTGGCATTGGGCAGGCGAGCTCTCCCCTAAGTTCTCACTTCTAACCCAATTTTCGCTTGTGTGGAAGTTTTGTGCATACATAATTAGATTGTGGACTTCTCCGCAATAAACTGAATCTGGGGTCAAGGTAACTTCTCCATCTTCCGCATTGATCACAATATGGTAGTTTCCATTGCAGTGTTTTAAGCCAGCATGGTGCGAAAGCGGAGGCTTTGCAATTGCTGCGACGAGCCGCAGAATATGATGCAAACGTTGAAGTTTACATAGAGGAGTTAAATCGAGGAACAGAGTGAAGTTTTTAAACGGTAGAGACTTTTCGGGGAAAGGTCGCACGAAGAGTTGGTGCAGCTCTCTGAGAACGTTGTTTTGGGGAATTCAGAGTGACTGAAATCATACGCGAGACCACAGAAATGCTGGAGCAATAGTGAAGGGGCCTTGAGTTCTGTCTTAAAACAGAACTGGAACAATGTTCAGTGTTGACTAGCTTGAATCCTAAACCCTATTCCTGGCGACCGGAAATGGTACAACGAGTTCTGAAGCTCGTGAGAGAGTTTGCCTTGAATTAAATACATTTATGATATCTTGTCCAGGCTGGTGTGGCAGGATGGCAAGGAACTCGGCCCCTGTGGGATATGTACATATATACCGTGTGATGTCACTGCCTCATGGAAGCATGTGTGCTTCATCACCCACAGCCCCGCACTTCACAACTTTCTTCAAATATGTACCAACCATTTAGCCAGATATCGGGGTTTACTTCACCAACGAACCATTTTGTTTGGATTGGGCCATTTTCGGTCGGGCCCTTTTTGTTTGGATAGGTCCATCTTCGGTCGGGTCCTTATTTCTGCTCTGTCCCTTTTGACGGGGACAGTCTATGACCATCTCCGGGGTTATTTTACCCCCCGAGGATCCCTCTAGCGGGTTCTTGGAGTTGTTTCTTTTGGCAGCTGCGGTGGCAAGGGGGACCCTTCCGGATTGCTCAAGTTTGGGGCCAGTCGCTTGTTGGCTATGGAGAAGCCCATCCCCATAACAGTGGGGGAGGCGTTTTTGGGCTTAGTTAGTCGCATTATTGCTGTCCAACTTCGGGAGCAATTCTAAGGTCACCTCAGCCCACACCAGTTCAGCATAACCACTTAGAGTGGAGGTGATATTGGAATCCCATCCCAATTGGGTCCTATTGCAGGTGGATGTCGAAAATGCTTTAAACACAGTCTCCAGGGTGGCCATTTTCAACGAGCTTAAGGATGCAGGTGGGCAACTTACCAACCTAATCCTTTTTGCTCGCTCCTTTTACGAATCTCCTTCCAATCTCTACTATCAGCATGGGCCCGCAGTCGAGGAGGTTTCAGTGTTGGCCTTAGCAGACGGCACCAGGCACGGGGATCCGTTGGAGGGCGCCCTTTGGCCATGGCTCATTTTCGGGCTTTGTCCATAACTGCCTCCTCGCCCTACTAGAAAGGGCGTCCTATGTTTCAGTCGTTGTTGCAATTTTATGTTACACTTCCAATTTGCAACATCCTTTGAAGGCTTGGTATTAAGTTTGTCATTTCTTTCCCCAAGTTGTGCCACAATCTTAACACGAACCTGGCTCTCTCTCCTACCACCTCACCCTCTTGACTTCATCCTCTCTCTCATACGTATTGTTTATGAGTTCCCACATGCAATTGCAACATGACTATATCAAGGAGCCCTCTCTCTCTTCTCTATCATTCCCCCTCTTTATTACACCCCCTTGGGAGCACAATTTTTTAGGTTCCACTTAGCGCTCTTCATTGCACCCTCTCTTCACAACTACTTGTTAATGGTGCCCACACAAGAACATCACAGTAACATGGCCCAGCACCTCTCACCTTTCCCTTCCACCTCACAACTTCATTATTCCTTTATCAATATTTTTGGTTGACCATAGCTATTATTGGTTTGAATACTAATTGTTTTTGGCCTTTTGACATACATACAGGTAGAAGATAAATACAGGTTATCTATGTACGTATAGATACCTAAATATAGATATATTTTTGTAAATATAGGATGTATAACGACGTATTTGTACATCATCAACAGATTGTTTTATTCATTTTTATACATATATATATTTACAATACAAAAAAATAAATTAAGTTTATTTCCCTTCCACATAGACGTCCATGCTGCACATTCCGGCGTGCGGTGCATATTCATGTACAAGTCCTCCGTTTGCACTTCCCGTTGCAGTTGCAAAATCGTGTTACCCCACCGACTTTGAACATGCGACCATTGGGTCATCTACTTCGGCCTCCTCCACGACACCAACACGGAATACATAAATATTTGGGTTTTTTGAGTTTAAAGACATCAACGAATTCGTCGTGATAGGCACCACGTTCCATTCACGCTTCTCCTTCGGTCAGGTTGTGACATGATCTTCTCTATCACTGCTGCTGATATGCATGTTGTTCGACATGATCATCTTTGCCCCTGCCGCCCAAATGCTATGTGCAGGATTCTTAACACACTGCTCGAGGTATTCCTAGTGACGAATTCATTGACCTACACAATGCAACTGTTTGCCATGCACATGTACTTAGAGCAGTTTCCTTGATCTGCTATAAAAACTGCCATGTTCCCCTACTTCTTCCGAATTTGCCCAATTTGCCCATGACATTGTACTGCAGCTCTGTGCCAACGCTCACCCATTTGAACATGAAACTTCCTTTCCTTTGACTGGTTCCTTGGCTTGCTGCTTGTCTCCTGGTCCCGAGCTGCAGCCGTTCATTTGCGCCCGCCACATAATTGTTAATCGATGACCTTCGACGAATCTGTGCACAGCTCCTCCCACGACTACTCCCACGATGGCTACTCCCAAGGCTGCACAGCTAACGATCATACTTGAAACAACACCTATGGCCTGGCCATCAACAGTTCTCGTATGTGTCACAAAACAGGAATGTCATAATTGTCTCTTAAACCCTCAATGAATGTGGCAAACCACAAGCCTCTCCTCTTTCTGGTATAGGTCATGTCAGAGCTCTAGCGCTAGCAACATATACAATGTGTTTAGCTCTTTAGGTTCACCACTTCGCTCTTTACCTTGGATAGGCTGTCCCATTTACCTTGGATAGGTTGCCCCATATGAAACCTATACATGGCAAATACTTGAAACAACACCTATGGCCTGGCCATCAACAGTTCTCGTATGTGTCACAAAACAGGAATGTCATAATTGTCTCTTAAACCCTCAATGAATGTGGCAAACCACAAGCCTCTCCTCTTTCTGGTATAGGTCATGTCAGAGCTCTAGCGCTAGCAACATATACAATGTGTTTAGCTCTTTAGGTTCACCACTTCGCTCTTTACCTTGGATAGGCTGTCCCATTTACCTTGGATAGGTTGCCCCATATGAAACCTATACATGGCAAATACTTCAGGACTGCCAACTTTTTGCCAATTAATCTATGTATGACACAAAAGGACTATCTTCACAGTTACCACAACTTCAACTATGAGCCCACCCCACCAAAATCTACAATCTCCTTCGTCCTTCAGGGTTTCCACACAATGAGCTAGGTGGGTGCTGACACCTCACAAGACCTCACATACTTACAACATCAAACCAAATCCTTTCCTATTTATGTTTCTTGCACACACCACTATACCCACCGGTTGTCCTCGCTAGAAGAATCTTCCTCTTCCTGGAGTTGTAGCACCCATCGTTTTCTTCCTTTGCTTTTGGTGTCAAGCTTGCTGCCCGCTTTCTCTTCCCGTGCTAACGCCTCACAGACTCTACGTTTCCCACACCTCCTTCCACCAAGCTTCCTTCTTTTACGACCACCTTGGGCTGCAAGGCGGCACACATGTCAATATCTGGTCCCATGGCATGCCCTATCCACTTTTTATCCTTTACGGTGTTTCCGCCTCTTTCGGCGGTGACCTAGTACCGGGTTATCCTCAAACATGCCTGTGGGGTGTAAACTTGTGTCTAGAGACACCATGAGGTCCACATTCACCCTCAATGTCGTTTTAGACCTAGGATTCTCTCCCAAGGGAATGGTTTGTGCCAAGGAACGCTAACTTCTATTGCTACTAACCTTCACCTAAGTCAGGACTTACCTGCTATCACTCCTCTTACCTATCTACTCAACTACCACTACCCTCCGACTGGTCTAACTACCATAGGTAACAGCATAATATTTGAAGCGGCTCAATATACAAGAAGGGCTTATAGGGTACATATACGGTGAAGGGGCTTCTCGATGGGCAGTGAAATGGGGTTTTGCACGTTATGGTAACGCCAATGTTTGGAAAAATAGGGTCTAAGATACGGCCCTAAGCGTATACGGATGTGTTCTAGTGTTCAGCGATGGTCATTGACTTCCATGGTCAAGTAGTTTTCCCAGAAATAATACCCATAATGTCGCCATTTATGCGGGTGATGGAAGGTGAAATATGGATAAGTTTAAGATGTGATTTGAAACATGAGAGAGAGCCTCCCGTGATTCGAATACCATCCTTGAGGGTTTGCCATGGCTCCACTTCATTGAGCTTTCTTGTGTCAAGGGTGCAGGGAAGCTCGCGGTCTGGTAGCGAGGGAAGTAAGCCGACATCTTGGCTTGAACTCTTTAGTGGTCTTGACTACAAGCGTTCGAATCAATGACAATGCCAAAGCGATAACTAAGCGGCGCGGGTTGTAAAAGTTGTTTAAAGCCCAATGTACTTAGACTAATCGCTTAGTCTAAGTTAGGTGTCGATTAAGTATCATTAGTTTAGCTAAAGCTAATCACTAGGAAGCTTCTTGCGCAGTTTCCTAAGGGCTTCTTGTGGACCTTCCTAGGGAGCCCTACTGGAGGGTATAAATACCCTCCAGAGCCTCATCTCAATGTGAGAGAGATCCATTTGCTTCCTCCTCTCCTCTCCTCTTTCCACCATCATGTGTTGCCACACGATCCTTCACAAGTTTGGTTGAAACCCTTCTAAACGACTACTACAAGCAAGTTGCATCCATGCATGGAGAAATTCAAATGTGTAATATAATAGATAGCTTATGTCAAGAGATAATAATGCGCGCATGGCGCCATTACTGCTCGATGATAAGATATGACCTTCAGGTAGACAATCCCCAATATGCCCAATATGTAAGAATCGTTACATGGGCATACGCTAAAGACGAAATGCAAGTCCGGCATTGGAGTTCTGATCTGATGGTTGATCACTCTTGGCAGTCTAGACCTTCTCCATTTACCTCCTTCTCCTCGTTACAATCGTCATCGCTTTCATCTTGGACATCGAGTGCATGGTTGCGAGATGGGGACGAAGGGCACTCAACTTCTCCTAATTACTTTCTTATCGATGCATATAGATGTTTCCTTGAGTTCAACTTGAACCCATAATAGGCGATAACCGTTTTGCGAGCGAAGATGTCTGGATGTTTGGAGGTCTTGAGTTTTTCCCCTTTTCCTTTCGATCTTTGGTGCTTGGTTGCCATTCGTTCTCTGACGTATTCTCCAACATACTTGCCCTCGTAAGCTTGTATGCTCTGTTCTCCACCAATGCACACGTAAGAAGATCTGAGTTTGCACACACAACCTTTGCAACCCAAAATGCTATGTTATGAGTGTCCCCTGCAAGGAGTGACAATGAACATGCCTTTCCACTTTTTATCCTTTACGGTGTTTCCGCCTCTTTCGGCGGTGACCTAGTACCGGGTTATCCTCAAACATGCCTGTGGGGTGTAAACTTGTGTCTAGAGACACCATGAGGTCCACATTCACCCTCAATGTCGTTTTAGACCTAGGATTCTCTCCCAAGGGAATGGTTTGTGCCAAGGAACGCTAACTTCTATTGCTACTAACCTTCACCTAAGTCAGGGACTTACCTGCTATCACTCCTCTTCATCCGCATTCAAATATGTTGGCAGCTTGAGCAAGCCCTTAGTAGGTGGTCTACGCCGCATGCCATGAGCCCACCTTCACTCCCCTTTTGTCTTTTGCACGAAGGGCCATCAATGGTCTTGTCCAATAACCGTGTATGGGTCGTTAAGAACTCAAGCCATCTTGGTTTCCCACTGTGGAAGTAGAATCTTTTACTTGTATGATTGTAACTTTCCTCCCCAATCTGTCTTCCTTGTAATTTTGATCTTTGGAGCGAGAGGTTGTTCAAGCTGTAACTGACTTTAAATTGGTGCCCCCGCTCCTTTGCAACTAGCCCACATATGTTAGTCCGCACGGTGATAACCTTGACCTCGGGTTTGGTGTGTATGCCGTTCTCAATATATCCTCCATAGCCGGAAGTACGAGCCTCCTTGTGCTTGATGCTTTGAAAACATGAAAACATCCGATCCACAGTCATGCGTGTGTCCAAGCGAGAAGAAACCCCACCTTAACCTTTTTGAAAATCGCAACTCTACTAGCATGCATAGCAATTGATTCTTATTCTCCACCTGCGTGTTGTCAAGCTGCAAATACAACGATGGAAGAAGCCCTCGTAAGTGTGTATGACATAATATTTGAAGCGGCTCAATATACAAGAAGGGCTTATAGGGTACATATACGGTGAAGGGCTTCGATAAGAAATGGGGTTTTGCGTTATAGTACGCCAATGTTTGGAAAAATAGGGTCTAGATACGGCCCTAAGCGATACGGATGTGTTCTAGTGTTATTGATGGTCATTGACTTCCATGGTCAAGTAGTTTTTCCCGAAATAATACCCATAATGTCGCCATTTATGCGGGTGATGGAAGGTGAAATATGGATAAGTTTAGGGTATGATTTGAAACATGGGAAGAGAGCCTCCCGTGATTCGGAATACCATCCTTGAGGGTTTGCCATGGCTCCACTTCATTGAGCTTTACTGTGTCAAGGGTGCGGGAAGCTCGCATAAGGCGGGTAAAGACATGTCATTTCTTGAACTCTTTAGTGGTCTTGACTACAAACGTTCGAATCAATGACAATGCCAAAGCCTGATAACTAAACAGCGCACAGGTTGTAAGGGTATTAAAGCCCAATGTACTTAGACTAATACGCTTAGTCTAAGTTAGGTGTCAGTTAAGTATCATTAGTTTAGCTAAAGCTAATCACTAGGAAGCTTCTTGCGCAGTTTCCTAAGGGCTTCTTGTGGACCTTCCTAGGGAGCCCTGCTGGAGGGTATAAATACCCCCAGAGCCTCATCTCAATGTGAGAGATCCATTTGCTTCCTCCTCTCCTCTCCTCTTTCCACCATCATGTGTTGCCACACGATCCTTCACAAGTTTGGTTGAAACCCTTACTGGAAACGACTACGGCAGGCAAACGAGATTTGCATCCATGCAGATGGAGAAATTCAAATGTGTAATATAATAGATAGCTTATGTCCGAAGATAATAATGGGCGCCGGCATGCCGGCGCCCATTGCCTATGCCACGATGATAAGATATGACCTTCACCGATAGACAATCCCCCAATATGCCCAATATGTCAGAATCGTTACATGGGCATACGCTAAAGATGTAAATGCAAGTCCTGCATTGAGTTCCGCAGACGATCGTTGATCACTCTTCGCGTAGTCTAGACCTTCTCCATTTACCTCCTTCTCCTCGTTACAATCGTCATCGCTTTCATCTTGGACATCAGGAGTGCATGGTTGCAGATGGGGACGAAGGGCACTCAGCTTCTCCCTAATTACTTTCTTATCTGATGCATATAGATGTTTCCTTGAGTTCAACTTGAACCCATAATAGACGATAACCGTTTTGCGAACGAAGATCGTCTGGATGTTTGGAGGTCTTGAGTTTTTTCCCCCTTTTCCTTTCGATGCTGGTGCTTGGTCGCCATTCGTTCTACAGACGTATTCTCCAACATACTTGCCCTCGTAAGCATCTGTGTGCTCTGTTCTCCACCAATGCACATGTAAGAAAGGGTCTCAGAGAGTTCAGCACACTTACAACCTTTGCAACCCAAAATGCTATGTTATGAGTGTCCCTCGCAAGGAGTGACAATGAACATGCCTTTCAATCTCCATGACATCCCCATTCATCCTTGCCACCTCCTCTTCAAGGCGCAAGCTCCGTGAGCTCCCAAATACATATCTCTCTGTGGTACTTCGAGTAATGTCGTCAAGAATAGCCTCTCACGTGCACGGACACAAGTAACTCACAAAGTCCTCATACCATTTCCATCTGCTCGCAAGACTAGTCCAATGTTGTTGTCCACAATAGTTGCGATCTCACTCTGATCCTTCCAGAATTCAATCCACCACTCCTCTTCATCCGCATTCAAATATGTTGGCAGCTTCAGCAAGCCCTTCCGTAGGTGGTCTACGCCTTCGCATGCCATGAGCCCACCTTCACTCCCCTTTTTGTCTTTGGCCTGAAGGGCCATCAATGGTGCAGGTCCAATAACCGTGTATGGAACTGTCGTTAAGAACTCCAAGCCATCTTCGCTTTCCCACTGTGGAGAAGTAGAATACTGTTTACTTCGTATGATTGTAACTTTTCCGCACCCCAATCTGTCTTCTCTTGTAATTTTGAACTGGTGCTGGAACGAGAGGTTGTTCAACTGCTTAACCGCAACTTTAAATTGGTGCCCCCTGGCTCCTTTTGCAACTAGCCGCACATATGTTCGGAAGTCTGGCACTTCGGTGATAACCTTGACCTCTGGGTTTGGTGTGTATGCCGTTCTCAATATATCCTCCATAGCCGGGAGAGTACGAGCCTCCTTGTGCTTCAGAAGCTTTGAAAAACATGAAAACATCTGATCCACCTGGTCATGCGTGTGTCCGACGAGAAGAAACCCCACCTTAACCTTTTTGAAAACTGCAAATTCTACTAGCATATTCGTGCACGCAAATAGCAATTGATTCTTATTCTCCCTGCACGTATTGTCAAGCTGCAAATACAACGCTATGGAAGAAGCCCTCGTAAGTGTGTATGACATCAGATGATCGAAATCGCCGACATTATTAGAAGATTTGCATAGTGGAGATAAGATCCGCCTTGTGAGTATAATTATGGATCATACAACCCACAACATGAATCGCGGATCTTGTTGTCCTCCTTCAAGTCTTTAGGCCACCGTAATATGTGCGGGAGCGATGTTTTCTTCTGGTCCATCAATTGATAGTAATATGTATTTATGCGGCTCATGACCCCTTTGACCGATGCTTGACATTTTCTTCCTTTCGCTCATAAGATGAACTCTATGGAGTCTGCGCTTGGTAAACATCTGCGTCCAACCACGGAAATATCGATTAGAGCCAAGCTTGTCGTGTACAAGACGGACAAATCTACACCTGAATCAATGACAACCATGAGATTAACACTGTAGAACACTGTAGCAGCCCAGTTCACAACAAAGCAATTGCCAAAAATACGGAGGCCACTCCTGTGCATAAACCACTTGTCGCTGGCGATTTGAGAGGAATACCGCTGCAAAACATAGAGAGGCGTGGAATGCAAAAGTTTGGGCAACCAGCCCAAACGAGCCAGAGGAAGAAAAACCCTGATTTTTTTTTGCTGAAAACAATTGAAGAGGGACATGTTGGGAATTTCGAGAACTAGGATCCGGAGTAGGCTATTGAGAGGCAAAGAGGATATCCGGAAAAGAACGGGTCAAAACAACCCCCACGAGGGCGAAGGCAATCCGGCGGGGACGGTAGGTCGCACTACCGCCGAGGTCGCCCACACTACCGTAGGGTCGAGGAAAAGGACTACCATGGTAGGTCGCAGATTACGTGGTAGGCCGAGGATCTCGCCGAAAAGGAAATTAGAATAAGGGGGATATCCACTATATATGCTCACCAATAGGGGAATAGATAAATAGGATTAATTAGAAGGTAATTAATTTTGGGTTATCCATGGGGCAGGGAAATAGGTAATTTAGGCCGAATTAGGAATTTAGGAATGGAAAACCCAATCTAGGGATGAGCAGCCTCCAGGTGACAGTGGTAGTCATCCAAAGAGGGCAAAGTGCGCTTTGGGCGCGCCTCCACTTCGAAGAGCTAGAGAGCCGGAGGAGGAGGAAGAGCGGGGAGGAAGACCATCGCCGCGAAAAGGAACCGCCATCGCCGCGAGCAAGCCGGGAGCGAGGAGGCCGCCATCGAGGAGGAGAAGAGCAAGGAGGAGGAGAAGAGCAAGGAGGAGGCGGAGGAGGAGGAGAAGCTCCTCAAGCCAAATTCGTGGATGAGGAAGGAGAAGGAGGAGGAGAAGAGCAAGGAGGAGGAGGAGTACCACAAGCACTGAGGTGGTGCAAAATTGAGGGGACCCGGAGAGCGTGTGATCAATTCGGCGGCGCCCGCTCGGAGAAAGGAACAAGAGGAAATTGGCAGCACTGGAGGACTGCCGGTTAGTGCGTGTTTGTGGTGAGTTGTTGCCACAACAAGGAAGGTGTGTTGAGGAGGAAGCTTTGGAGCTCTGCCTAAATTGAGAGTAATTTCCTTGAAGTACTTGGGAAAAAAACCATGCCTCGAAAGCAAAGGCAAGGGAAGGAACCGCCATGGGCCTCGCGGAGGAAGAAGGAAAGAAGGCAGCGTGAGGTCGCGCCGCCAGGAGGTGAGATGATGCCAATTCACTGCTTTGCGGCAGCTCAACCCCGATTTGGTAGATTTTGCAAGGGGCGTAAGGAGGAGAACATCCAATTGGGATGGGTGTATGGCCGCCAATGGGCCTACACCAATTTGGAATTGATTGAGGAGTGTTATATCAACCTCCATCAATCGGAAGGCAGCCGCCGCACTCGAGAGGAATGCTGAACGATCCTCGCTGCCGGAGCATTCGGTGTGTATGGAGACCGGAGGAGGAGAGCTGGAATTGCTCTCGAGAGGACAAATGGAGGAAGAGGATTTCCTCTCGAAATTCCAGGGAGGTCCCGACATGATGGACGGAGGAGTGAAGGCCCATGCCAAGAATGGTTGGAAGAAGATCAGCATCAAGGAGTCAAGTGGAGGCTCTTTGCTAAGATTGTGTTGGGGTTGGTGAATTACCAACGGACTTCTTATTTCAAAGACCAACTTCCTCCAATTTTTGTGGAAGATTTCCATGGAGCCAAGCCGGATTGGGGCACCATCATGTATGAGGCCTACATCCACCATGGAGAAGCTCCTCAAGCCAAATTCGTGGATGAGGAAGGGCCAAGGCCACTATCTTAGCACCTATTTGGTGCATTTGTGGGAAACGGAGGGCTCTCACAAGCAAGGAGCTTGAGGATGCTTGGCATCCTTTGAGATCATCCATCAGCCAAGCTTGTCGTGTACAAGACGGACAAATCTACACCGAATCAATGACAACCATGAGATTAACAACAGAGAACCTTTGTAGCGTGATTCACAACAAAGCAATTGCCAAAATCTGGAGGCCACTCCATATAAACCACTTGTCATGATTTGAGAGGAATACTGCAAAACATAGAGGCGTGGAATGCAAAAGTTTGGGCAACCAGCCCAAACGAGCGGAGGAAGAAAAACCACGATTTTTTTTGAAAACAATTGAAGAGGGACATGTTGGGAATTTTTAGAAACTAGGATCTGGAGCTGTAGGCTATTGGTGGAGAGGCAAAGAGGATATCACAGGGAAAAGCGGGTCAAACAACACGTGAGGCGGAGGAGGCGGAGGAGGAGAAGGTCTTGGAGGAAGAGGAGGACTACCATGGTGACCACTACCACGGTAGGCGGAGGAAAGGACTACCATGGTAGGCTGGCAGACTACCGTGGTAGGCCGACGAGATCTCGGCCAGAAAAGGAAATTAGAATAAGGGGATATCCACTATATATGCTCACCAATAGGGAATATAGATATATAGGATTAATTAGAAGGTAATTAATTTGGGTTATCCATAGGAAAATAGGTAATTTAGATAGAATTAGGAATTTGGAATGATGAACCCAATCTAGGGATGGCGCCTCAGTGTGGACATCCAAAGAGGGCAAAGTGCGCTTTGGCTCCTCCAGCTAGAGCTAGGAGGCGGAGGAGGAGGCGGAGGAGGAGAGCCATCGCTGAGAAAAGGCGCCATCGCCGGCAAGCAAGCGGAGGAGGCGAGGCCGCGCTTCATCGAGGAGAACCCCGCAGGCGAGAAGGAAGGAAAAAAGCGGAGCGTCGCGAGCCGGGAGAAGCTCTTCACGCCCGGGCTACTAGAGAAGGAGGTGGGAGGCGGGAGCCGAGGAGGCCGGTGGTAGTCTATGAGAGGAGGAGGGAGGGGTGATCAATTGGTGGCGCCCACGGAGAAGGAGGTCCCAGAGGAGGAGAGCTGGAGGACTCAAGCCGTATAAGTGTGTTGAGGTGAGTGTTAAACAAGGAAGGTGTGTTGAGGAGGAAGCTTTGAGCTCTCGCTCAAATTGGAGAGTAATTTCCTTGAAGTACTTGGGAAAACGCCACCATGCCTCGAGCACGAAAGGCAAGGGAAGGAGCCGCCACAGGCTCCTCCTCGAGGAGAAAGGAAAGAAGGCGGCGGGCTGCGCCGCCATGAAGATTTGAGATGCCACAATTCACGTGCTTTGGGCAGCAATTTTTAGTAGATTTTAGGTGTGCGAGGAGGAGAACATCCAATTGGGATGGGTGTATGGCCGCCAATGGGCCTACACCAATTTGGAATTGATTGAGGAGTGTTATATCAACCTCCATCAATCGAGGCTTGCCGCACTGGGAAGGAATGCTCGGGCGATCCTCGCTCGGACGTTGCATTTCGATATGGAGGCGGAGGAGAGCTCGAATTGCTCTCCTCGAGAGGACAAATGGAGGAAGAGGATTTCCTCTCGAAATTCCAGAGTCCTCGACATGATGGATGGAGGAGTGAAGGCCCACGCCAAGAATGGCTGGAAGACGGACAGCATCAAGGAGCTGAAGTGGAGGCACTTTCTAAAATTGTGTTGGGGTTGGTGAACTATCAACGGACCTCTTATTTTGGCACCAACTTCCTCCAATTTTTGTGGAAGATTTCGCGACAAGCCAAGCCGGATTGGGGCACCATAATGTATGAGGCCTACATACACCACAGGGAGAAGCTCCTCAGGCCAAATTCGGTGGATGAGGAAGGGCCAAGGCCCTGTTATCTTAGCACCTATTTGGTGCATTTGTGGGAGACGGAGGGCTCTCACAAGCAAGGAGCTTGAAGATGCTTGGCATCCTTTGAGATCATCCACCTCCAAGCTTGGAAAGGCCTTGCCTTTTGCATTGAGGAAGACCATGGGAGGTCGACCTCCACAAGCACCCAGAGGAGGAGGAGGGAGAGGCAACAAGGTTGCCGAGTGGGAGGCCTTTCCCCACAAGAGCAAGGAGGAGGAAGAGCAAGAACCGCCGAGGAGGGCCGTGTGGTGGTAGTCTATGAGAGGAGGACTACCACGGAGGGGTGAGCCCAAGAGTGGGGAGTCCCCACCATCTCAGTGCCTAGAAGAGGCACCCACCTACCTGAGGCGGCCTACCTGGGGAGGCGGCCTACCGTGGAGGCGGAGGAGGCGGAGGCGGCCACCAGTGGGAGGCACTACCATGGTAGGTAGGCACACCACAGGTGGGCATGCCAAGAGGAGGAAGAGGCACCCCTAGGCAGCGGGTGGAAGAGGAAGGAAGGGGAGCGGGGGCAGGCCGCCACTGCGCTGGGAAGGCGGATGGGGGCGGTGAGGGGACCGCCCGCATGATAAGTGAAGTGCGAGGGAGCTGGAGATTTCCAGCAAGAGGCCAGTGAGGGGTGCCCTAGGAGAATTCGAGTGCTTGTGAAGCACTCACTGTGGTGGATTTGAAGGGGCTAGGGACTAGCAGCCTCCTTGTGGGCATGCCAAGAGGAAGTGAAATAAGGCCCAAGAGATGGCGGAGGAGGCGAGGACCAAGTGGCAATTGGAGGCCATGGAGTCCGAAGGAGAAGGCAGCCAAGTTGGAGAAGGTCTTGGAGGAGAAGCTCAGCGACCTTATGGACCAGCGGCGCGCGGAGAAGGTCTTGGAGGGGAGGTTGTCCCAAACGGAGGAAAGAGCCATCCGAGCCACCACCCAAAGGGACTCATGGAGATAGAAGGCGGAAGAGCATTTTGCCCAACTGGAGCAGGAGCGGAAGGGCAAGACAGAGGCTCTGGGAAGGGAGAAGGTAGTCCAAAGAATGGACGTTAAGGAGCAGTGATGGCTACTCAAGCCATCAAAATCCGGACATGGAAGAAGAATTGAAGGACCTACAATTGGAGGAGAAGCGCTGAGCAGAAGCTCAAGACCAAGAATCAGGAGTTGAGCGAGAAGAGTGCTTGGCAAGAGAGGAAGGGCTTGCTCAACTAGGGACTTGGAAGGAGGTCCAGAGGAGGAGTACCACAAGAAAGTGGTACATAGATGCCGTGAGGAAGAGGAGATTTTAAGTGCATGCCCTTCAGCAAAATTGGCCCACCAAGGAAGCAAGGGAGGAGAATGTGACCTCCATGTCAAGGTGGGAGAATTGACCACCTCAAGGGACGCCTACAAGGTAGGTGTGAGGATGGAGAGTGGCCCACTGAGATTGATGATCTCCAAATGCAATATCATAGCTTGGGGCCCACTCCACAACAGATTTTGAAGGCCAACAATGAAGTGTTGCGTTTGGCCAAGAGGAGGACATTGGGTCCTCATGATGATGATGAAGGAGCGCAACAGCAGAGCCTGGAGGCCTCGATTTTGATGAGGCCATCACATGGACTCCGAGGAGTCCGAGGAGACAGGAGACGAGGCGGCCGCAGCGCCAAGGTGGAAGATGGCGCGGTAAGGAGGGGGCCCGCCCTCCCGGTCACCCTACCATGGTGACACCTACCACGGTAGTCCGCCGACTACCGTGGTGGACACACCATGCACTGGGAGTACCCAGGCGGGAGCTTGATGGGGAGTCGGCCGGAGGCTGGCTATGGATGAAGGAGCCGGGGTCCGGTATACCCCGGAGGAGGCGAGGAGGAGGAGGAGGAGACAACCCCACCGAGGAGACAAGGACTGGGGTCCGACCTGGCCGAGGAAGGGAGGGGTGAGAAGTTCCTCACCCCACCTGACAAGGAAGAGCCTGTGAGAGGAGACCAACGCAAAAGGGCCCGGAGGAGTTAGTGGAAACATCGGCCAACAATGGGGAGGAAGACTTTGAAGAATGCTCCATGATAGGTATGGACAAACCAAACAGAGGAAAGGAGCAAGGAGATTCCAACCCAAGAGACATCCGATGGGGAGGAAGAAGGAAGAATGAGGACCGACTACCATGGTAGGTCACTACCCCGGTAGTCCGCCGACTACCGCGTAGGGCCGATGATGAGCACCGCCAGCGCGGAAGGTGAAAAGGCGCTAGGTGCGGGCGGGGCGCGATGATGATAAAGATCAGGCGCCGCCAATGGTGGAGGAAGGGGCAACATGGTACTTGCCCCACCTTTAAGGCGACAAGATTTTGGGGAAGGGACAGAGCAAAAGGAGGGCGAGGGAGCCAATCGGAGACCATGCTCACCCCAAATAGGATGAGGACTAAGAATGGTCAAAGACCATAAATGAGCTTGGGGAATAGGAAGGATAGGTGAGATGGTGACATCCTTTAAGGATGATCTTAGGTGAAGTTACTAGAATAGAATTTACCAAGGATCGCATAATAGATTAGGTGCCGCCTTAAATGTCATGTAGGAAATAATAGAATATTGGAAAAGGTGACCGCAGAGGGTCACCCAAGGGAGGTTGTATGTGGAAGGCCTCCTATAAGAGGAGGAGGATTTCACAAAGTAAAGTATCATGTCTTGCGCCCACATCGAGTCCTTTGCCCTTGTAAAGGAATTTTTACCGTGAGCCAACAAGGCCCGTAGAGAGGAAGTCGCGGTGGTCGGAGTGCTTGGTGGAGGACTTGCTCGCAAGTGCCTAAACGAGTTGCTCCCCTTGTGAATGGTTGCCGTGAAATTGCTTTGCTTTGGGTGTGTGGCAATGCCTGTGGAACTCTCGGCTTGAGGGTAGACTGTGAAAGACTCGGAGGTGTCCTGCGTCAAACTCATAGCAACCGCCCAAGGAAGAACTTCTGGTGGAGGCGACCCGCGTGCCATAAGGGCGAGCCGAGAAGCCCGAATCGAGGTTAGAATAGGAGGAAGAGGATGAGGAGATGAGTAGAGGATTAGAGTGTAGGTGTTAGTGGAAGGCCACAGGCGAGCCCGAGGGGATTCAAATGCAAGTAAAAGGGCGCTCCACAGGTGGAGAAGATTGGTCTTAGAAGTAGGGACGAAATTGCGGTGTGGATCAGGGGGTCCCTGGACGCGCATGATAGGCTCCTCGCTGCTAAGGCAGGACCTGCAATTGTGTTGTGTCGTTGTAGGTCGAGGATTGGTGATTTTTCGGAGCAATGCAAGTGGTGCAGCTGCTGTAAGAGGGAGAGTAGAGGGCGCCTTGCTTGCTTAGAAGGCTGAGAAGTTGTGTCACTGCAGGTAGCGATTGTTTTCCACGAGACTCCGAGCTTTCACACTAGTCTCATGGGATGAAACCCAACGTACAAAAGCGACAGTGGGATAAGTGTGGCCGCTAGAGGGGGAAGCCTCGGAAGCCCCGGGGTTTTCCCTCCCACAAGAGGGCGGGCCCATTCGCAGACAACAGAATATTCCAGTGACGGGCGCTTGCATTCCGGCGTCACCCTTTGGTAGGCGAGGCGCTACACATGCATAGGGCCGGCATGCAGCGCCCATGCTAATGCAGGGGCCGCATGCAGCGCCGTGCTCCAAGCGCTCGTCGGCATGCTGCGCCCAGTCAGCGAGGGGCCGACATTTGTCGCCTATGCGGATCAGTGCGCCCGGCATGTCGGTGCTGTCTAAGAAAAGCGGGCAGATGTACGCATTGCTCAATAACATGTACATGGCTTCCATCCTTGCCACCAAAGCAGATCACACAAGCACATGCTACATTGACTGTGAAAGACAAATCGGCAAACATAAAGTTAAGAGTTAGTTTTCTTCAGCGGACAGTTGCCTCGTATTACTCAATGCGTGGACTCTGTCAATTTGATTGGGGAGACATGAACATGGACCGGCGTACCTTGCTCGAGTATTGCTTCGGTGTGTCGAATGTTATACTTCAGTCCAGCGCATAAGAAACATGTCGAGAACTTGTTTGACTTGGAAATTTTCACGCGCGGAAAATTCTGTTCCCATAATCTGAGGAGGTACGCATATGATTTGTACACATGAAACTGTTTTGTCCATCCACGCATGTGACCAAACTTCATGCTTGGTAAAAGTATCAGGCAAGTTATAGACTTCAACATTCGGCAACCTCTTAGCGAGATGCAAGAAAGTCGCGTCCATCCACTCAATCGCACCAAGGTGTTAAAGTAGAACCCCGTTAGGATTTACTACCTATAAACGAACCAGTTGTTAGCTGTTAGTTACATAAATTTAGATTAAGTGAATGGTCGTGACCCTTTGAACAATTTTGTATATAAGACACTTTGTATTCTTATTGATATTATTATTCCACGCACCTGCGTGCACTCCGTGTACATCAGGTAGCTAAACATGGTATCAGAGCACCAGGCTTTGATATATATTTTTCATTTTTCTGTCTGCAATCATCCTAGTCTATTGCTATAGATGCAAGTAGCAAAAAGGGATTGTTGGACACAAAATCCAGTAGCCACAAATTTGTGGCTCCTGGGTCATGTGTCAAAAATTCCTCCCTACTACTTGCATAACAACATTAGTGATGGGCTATTGTTTATAATCTGCACATCAGCAAATGAAAGACTTCCGCTGTGCGAATCTGGTTGCTACAATGCACCAGATCATGCAACTCTGAAACGAAGATGACTCGACGGGGACAATCTCGCGTCGAGCAAATGCGCCAGGTGCCCTGCAATCGATATACAACAAGACATCAGGAGTCTTCCAGGATTGTGCGAGACTATCAAGCAGGCCAGGAAGACATCTCATACACGTTACCGTTCTCCTGGACTCCAAATCGGGTGCACATTTACCGACACCCGGAATCGCGGGATACCCAGGAGGACGATTTGCAAGATACTTTCGGATCTCTGGCCATCGATCTACCAGAGATCGTTGGAGTATACAGGGTGCTCAACAATAGACTGAACACCACTGAGACATCCAATCGACAGGGCGAGGTCCACACCAATTGGCACCCAGAGACTCTGGCGGCAGCTAAACTCCTTCTGCGTAAACAAACATCGCTAAATGAGGATGTTCGGAAGCTCACAGATTTGGTGACCGATTTACCGAGGCAAGCGGCATTGAATTTTGAGCCCATATCCTTCCACAGCAGAGTTGCTTCAGGCGATGGCCTCTGCTCGCGACAAGCCTAGATCTCAAGCGTCGCCGCCAGTGCGGGAGGAGGGCATGCCTCCAGCTTGCGTGTCCACTGCGCCTCCTGGCATGAGGCGCCTCGCATTGGAGGTGCCTGCCCACAACAGGCGTTCACGGGACGTGACCCTGCAGAACGACGTGCACACCCACCCCACGTCAGCACTTAACCGCCAACCGACACAGATCATGGTGTCTGGTGGCATCTGACTTTCTGCCCATACCTCTTCTCCGACCTTTGCTGTTCCTTGTTTTCGGCGCTCCATCCATCAGCTTCCCCTCAGCATTTCAACCTACTTCGAGAAGAGTACCTTGTGCAATCGGCTTGATCACCCGTGAGCACCTGATAATCTCATCAAAGTAAGTTAGAATGGCTACAGGAGGAGGAGGTGGGGGTGGAGGAGGTGCAGGAGGAGGTGGTGCAGGAGGAGGTGGAGGTGGAGGGGGCGGAGGCAATTCACCTCCCCTTCCTCCAGTGCCTGTGATACCTCAGTCATCCTACTCAATGGAATTTAAAGAGCGTGACAGGTTTAATGGCTCCAAGTTCCATGGATGGCGTCGCATGCGGTTTTACCTGCCCAACGTGTGGGGAGTTGTTAGTGGCACATTTCCTAAACCAGCCTTAACAGCTCCAGCGGATGAAATCGAAAAATGGGAGAACCTGAATCATGTCGCCGCGCTTTGATTAGCGGCCCGGACGGTTCTCTCGCCGATAGCTGATCTGCAAAATTCGAATGAGATCTGGACTCCTTATCTGCAAAATTCGAATGAGATCTGGACTCAACTGTTGCAGACTTATGAAGCTAAGAATATTCTTACCCAGTGTGCTATCCGTGGAGAACTGTTTTCCATGAGGCTTAAAGAAGGCGAGAAGGTTGGACCCTTCATCCTTCGTTTTCGACAACTGAGGGCTCAACTCTTGAACCTCGGTTCACAATTTCCGGAGTTGGACGCAGCAGTCAGCCTCACCGCCACCGCAAGCTACTGCACCTTTGTTTACGGCTTGGCGCTTCCATACGCCACGCAAAGCAGGCTATGGCTGCAGGATCGCACCTACACGCCACGACGTGATTGGGGCTCTCCTGCAAGAGGAGCAAAGCAGGTTGACATCCATTTCGCATGGTGGTAAAACTAAAACAGATAGAGTTCTCTATACGAAAGGACAGAATGCCAAAGGTAAACCAACCTTTGGAGCAGGGCCGTCTCATTCTGCCTCCACAAAGCGGACTGGCTCCTGCAATTGGTGTGGCATCCAGGGCCACTGGGAGAGAGACTGTCGAAAAAAGAAGGCTGGCAAAGCCAGAAAAGTCGAGAAACCCAAGCGGGCTGAGGCCCACTCTGCCGCCAAGGCATCTTCATCTGCTAACAAACCTCCAGTTGTGATGACGGTTTGTTTTGCATCTTCTTCAGTTCTCTCGTCTTCCCACAGATGGTACTAAGATTCAGGTGCCACCTCCCACATCTGTAACGACAGCAATTTGCTTAGTCACTACAGGCCTTCACTCACATTTGACAAGGTGTTGTTGGGGGACGAACTTACACGTACAGGTCTTCAGATTGCAGGCTCAGGCACATGCCGTTTTCGATTGCATGATGGCACTGTCCTCCACCTTGATAATGTCCTACACGTTCCACTTATGGCCAAACACCTACTTTCGGTTAGCCAGCTGATGTCCTTGCATCAATACAACCTTATCTTCACTTCTACTAGCTGCGAGCTTAAGAAGAGAGGAGGGGATAGTCTAGTCGTAGCGAAAGGACATCTTGTTCATGATTTGTACCAGCTTGATCTTACCTGCATACCTCCTGAGTCCGTGCATGCTGTCCAGTCGTCACAGTCTGCCCAGGCTAGTCTCTGGCATGCTAGATAAGGTCATGCCAATCGTGATAAGTTGATAAAAATGTCGAACCTAAGTTGCTATAGAGAGCCCCTACCTAAATGTTTCAAAGACCTGCCACTTAGCGATGCATGTGTTATAGCCAAACAGAAAGAGGTTCCATGTCCTAGGTCAGTTGCCCATCGTGCATCGCAGATACTAGAACTAGTACATGCAGATATTTCAGGCAAGATCCATGTTCCTTCTCTTGGTAGTGCGTTGTACTATCTTACCATCACTGATGACTTTAGCAGACACTCCTGGACCTACCCCATCCGTTTAAAGTCCGATACCTTTGAGGTCTTCCAGGAATGGCTAGTCATGGCACAGAGGCAAATAGGATGCTTGCTCCAACAGTTGCGAACTGACAATGGCACAGAATTTACACATGCTTACTTCAACCAGTTCTTGCTGGACCATGGTGTTGTACGCCAGCTTATTGTGCCTCATACCGCAGAATCTGTCGGCCGTAATCGACGTCATGGCATGACAAGGAGCATGTTAGAATGGTCGTACGAGCAAAGTATATCAACAAGAGTTACAAAGAACTTACATTCTTAACAGGCTTCTCACGAGCGCAGTGGATGGGAAGACCCCGTTTGAAGTTATTTGGCGCAGGAAGCCCAGCTTGCTACACTTACGAGTCTTCGGTTCTCCAGCGTACGCATACATCCCTGCGGAGAAGAGAAAGAAATTAGAAGACAGAGCTTGCCCACTTATCTTTGTGGGATATGGTGAAGAAGCCAAAGCCTACAAGTTGTTGGATCCACTTACTCATACAGCATTGTTTGCCAGGAGTGTGACCTTCAAGGAGCTTGTGTGTCCTGCGAAGCCATATTTTGATCATCTGTCACACAATCAAGAGACTGTCACCCATGTGGACCTCACAGATCTGGACGATTCTGCAGAGTTTCCACAAGATGACATTCCAGGATATGGTCCTATTGGCATCCAAGGAGTGCGTAACTCGTACTCAGCAATACCTGACCGCCCACCGCCCCAGCCCCCGCCGATGGATGCTTATTTACCTCCTTCCGACGTTGATGATGTTACAGTCGAAGTGCGGGATCCTCCTGCTGCAGAGGATGATGTAGATCATGATTTAGTTGAAGATAATCTTTCTGTTCATTCTGTTGATTCAAACAAACATGAAAACCTACTTGGGCCTGTCCCCGACGATGAAGCTGCTGACAAACTTGTTGCTGAGCCACATGTAGAGCGTCGTTATCCTCAGCGCGTTAGGAACCCACCTGCTCATTGGGTACAACCCCCTTATTCCTCTATTGATTTCAGACGTCCCAGAGCTGGGGTTACCCTTTCACAACCTAAGCCTTCAGCGGATAGCCCTCCTTACATTAAACCAGAACCCAAGACATACACAGAGGCTATCACTGGGGCTGACAAGGAGCATTGGATCCCTTCCATCAAGGACGAGTACGATTCCTTAATAGAGAACGATACTTGGGAACTGTGTCCCTTGCCTAAGGGTAGGAAAAGGTTGTAAGCTGTAAATGGGTCTTCAAGCATAAGTTGAATGCCCAGGGCACGATTGCCAGATATAAGTCTCGGCTTGTTGCTGTGGGTTTTACCTGTGTTCACAGAATAGATTTCACCAAACTTTCAGCATTGTAAAACTCACCATCCGCATGATCCTTGCTCTTGCTGCTGCCAATGCCTGGGATCTCCAGCAGATGAATGTATGTACTGCCTTCCTGTATGGTGAATTGGAAGAGGATATCTATATGTCACAGCCCGAAGGTTTTGTTGACCCCGAGCACCCAGATTGGGTCTGTCATCTCAAGAAGACCATATACGGTTTGAAGCAGTCAGCTCGGGAATGGTATAAGACCATTGATAAGCACCTTAAATCTATTGGCTTCATTAAGAATCCTGGTGATGCAAACGTATATTTCTACTCCCAGGATGGTAAATTCGTCGTTCTCGCTTTATATGTTGACGATGCCATCCTCGCATCAAACGATCCGGGTTTGTTATCATGGGTCAAGACATGCTCCACCAAAAATTCGATATGAAGGATATTGGGGCACTCACCTTCGTTCTCGGAGTTCAACTTGTGCGCCATCTTGATGATACTCTTCTTATGCTTCATCAAGCCAAGTATATTGCAGAGGTTTTGCATCGATTCCATCTGGACACTGCCAAGCCTGTCTCCACTCCAGGAGTTGCAGGCATGAAGCTATCACTTGACCAGTGCCCACAGACTGATGCGGAATGCCAGGCTATGGCTCAGGTTCCGTATCGCCATGCCGTGGGTTGCCTTAATTACATCAGCTGTTGGACCCGTCCGGATATCCAGTATGCAGTCAGTTCTGTCTCTCAATTTCTCGACAACCCCGGACAGGCTCACTGGAGTGCGGTTAAACGTGTGCTCCGATATTTGAAAGGCACCATGACTCACGGCTTATGCTTCAGGGGGCGAGACACAGAGCCTACCTTGTGTGGGTATGCCGATGCCGACTGGGCTACCGACCCAGATGCTAGAAGAAGCATATCAGCCTATTGTTTTACTCTGAATAATGCTGCCATTCACTGGAGCTCCAAGAAGCAAGCATCTATTGCTTTATCATCAACTGAGGCCGAGTACAAAGCTTTGATTGAGGGTGCCAAGGAGGCTGTATGGGAGCGTTGTTTTCTGGGAGGCCTTGGCTTTCATCAGTCACAACCGACTCCAATTTACTGTTAAATAGCCATGACCTCCAATCCACGTTTCCATGCGCACACCAAGCATATCGAAGTACACCACCACGGTTGAACAGAAACATGTCAAAATCCAGTATGTGCCCACAGACCTAAACACAGCAGACCTTCTGACGAAGTATCTGCCTGCTAGTAAGCATTACCAGCATATGGAGGCAATGGGTGTTCAGGCCTGCCCTGACCCTTTGCTCTAGCTCCTGTGCTATACTACCCAGCTGCAGAGTATGGTGGATGAAGCAACAAGCTCAAAATAATCGCATACTGCAGCTGACAGGTCACTTAGCTATCCTTTGGTAGTGGGCTCGTAGTGGCGTATCTGAATTGCGCCTACAGCTCATCATCCTCAGGATGGGGCGCCGGAGTGCCATCAGTGTTGCTCACAGAAAGCCAGATTTGAAGCCGGCACTCCCAGCTCGCGAACTTCCACCGTTGCTCAGTCGTGAATTCTTTGCTTCTGTGGTGCTCGTGTGATGGCTGGTCGCGCTGCTCTCCGCCGCCCATTTTGTTCTTCACGCCAGACAGTAGGAAGACGGCAATCACGAAGGAGCAGAGCGCCAGACACTGTACCAATGAGCCCGCCATGCCCGTTTTTGCCGAGCTAATCAGCGTGCTCCGTTTACGGGGGCATGTTAAAGTAGAACCCCGTTAGGGTTTACTACCTATAAACGAACCAGCTGTTAGTTACATAAATTTAGATTAAGTGAATGGTCGTGACCCTTTGAACAATTTTGTATATAAGACACTTTGTATTCTTATTGATACTATTATTCCACGCACCTGCGTGCACTCCGTGTACATCAGGTAGCTAAACACAAGGGCGTGCGTGGATTTTTGACATGGGTTTGGCTTGTTCCCGTCCCAAGGAGCACTGCTCAGGACTGTGGTCTTCAATTCTTCATACCTGGCAAACCCAATGCAATACATGCGTCTGAAGGCTTTCAAACAGCATCTTAGTGGGGCCCGGTGCATGAGAAACGTCTGCACCTTCCCCTTTGCACTAGCGTCTTTGTGCGGGCGAACAAGTGCCTCCAAGTACCTCTCCTGTTCTCCTCTTTCCAGATCCAAGAATCGCAGACGCTCTTCTTGAAACGATTCTTTTGGCAGCCTAGGGAGGCCTGACTTGCGGCATGGTTTCAGGAATCTTCCAGTCATACGCTTTCACTCTTCCTCGCACACACACCACCGCTTTTGCAACATACTTACCGAGGGCACTGCATTGTCTCCGACAGTGGCTTTGGGTGAAACGTTGGTCTTGTACATGTTCCAAATCCTTCTGCTTCATTGTCATCCATTGTACCCGCTATTTTCCATGTTGAGTTAAGAGTCTGAAATTCCTCGTCATCACCTTTGGCTTCACCGAACGCACATCTTCCCAAGATTCCCCGCGCTGCAAGTGTGAGTCATTGCCAAGGTAAGCACCCCTTCATCCCGACCATGAGCGGTGAACAAGCCCGTGCCGAGCCCTGCGCCGCTTTCACGCGCCTCGGTCGACCCGGACTTTTCTCCAATGCGATAGAGGTTCACATTTCTGAGTTGCCGGCACATAGGGGCATCCTGCCAGCCGAGCGCGCTCTTCTCCACCCCGGACCTGCGAGACAGGAAAATGGATGATCGACCGGCAAGCCTTATGAATAAGAAAGTAATGTCCTACCCGATCCCACCTTCGTGAAGATTACAACACCCAAGCACAAGACTACAAGACACAGGCGCAGTCAAATAACACTCACTCAAAGGCAAAGGCAGAGGCAGTGGCAGGCATGTTGACATTGCCTTCATTGGGTTCATCGGCACCAGTCTTGCATGATATGTCTGGCTTCTTTGCTTCTCATGTCCATCGACCTTAGGAATTGAGGCTTAAACCTCTTCGTGATCATCGCGATCCTCGCACACAAATGGAATTGGTGAGCAAGACTTAAGGAAGTAAGGATTGTCCGGGGCCTTTGTCCACAAAGCAGTGCAAACACTCCGCTACCTGTCGCGTCAGTAGCGAGCATCTTTGTCGTCCTTCGAAAAGCACAAGAAGGGCACACACAAACTAGTTCTATAGAATGGCTGAAGATAGCAAACCACTATAAGGTCATGTCTAGCTTTGTCCACGCCACTCGTTTGGCGAGCATAGGAAATCATGCACTGAGAAGGGCGGCGGTGCCTTAACTACATATTCATTGGCGTACACCATCCTTTTGTGATACGCAAACGTAGTCATAATCTCATTACACCTAGGGTTTGCAGTAGCCGCTATTCCTATTTTTAAATATCGAAGGTTACCAATAACGCGGATTTGGTGCATTTCAACTAGATATGCCATGATGCCAGGACCTAATTAGGGTGCCACGCGTCAAGGCAAGCTGCTCGGCCTTCCCCTCTGTGCCGGAGTGAGCGTAATACATACCTCTCGGTGCGCGCCCTGTTGCCTGTTCCGTTTTCGAAGGATTGGTTGGGCGACACCTTGTGGAGCTCAAGCAAGCTGCCTTCAGGTGCAGGATCACCATCGGAGGAGACGGTTTGTGCACGCGAGGATCGGAATGGACGCGGACGTCGACTGTGCAAAGGTTGTTGTCATCTCTTGCTTAATGATTGCGGTTTCCGTTTGTGATTGCGCTGTCTGATTTCTCCATGTCTTTTGGTTTTCTATTAGAAGACATCATCAAGGCCATGGCTAGTGGGAGACGTAGCAAGAAGGACCTACAAGATGGCCCTCTGTTGGCCCCAGACCCAATGGAAAAGCCGCGCAAGCATCGCAAGACAAAACAGAAGAAGAGCGACACTTTGCCGTGAGAAGGTGGAGTGCGTGTGTCCACGGCAACTGGAGGATTTGTTGGAGGCAACCAGCAGCGGCAATCAGCGAGCCGTGTCAACTGCAGGCAAAGGGGTGGGTGGTGTGGGCAACAATTGATATGGAGGAACAAGAGCCACGTCGAGATTCCCTTACATCGAAGGCCATATGAATTCAACACTCTTCCGGTAAAAGAAGATTATAGTGTGGTTTTACGGTGAGTCTGCCAACTTCAATGCTGAAGTTGTGAGCCACGGAGCCTTGTCCGAATCGAGGCACGAGAGGTGGTGTGGGGAGAAACCGGGCACAAACCACCTAGGCAAAAGCCAACCATTCCCTTCTCCTTACACATACGAGGAATTTGTCATGATCCGGTGCCACAAAGAAATGTAGAAGAAACTCACAACCTTTTTTAGCATTGCTTGTTGTTTCAAATGGAGAAACGCTCACCTTGCCTGCTCTTTCTCTTGCGATCCTGGTTTGGTCTTTCAGCCGGAAGAGAGTTAAAAGCCATTACCTCCTCCATCAAAACTCACGGAGGTTTCATATCGGATAACGCGCCAAGGACTTGGTGTGTTTGCACAAGGAAATGGCATTTGTTGATGACGAAGAGGAGAATGAGTTTGGGCCATCGGATGAAGAAGATGGGCCAGTTCCGGATGTTTTGGGACATTCAGATGATGAGGCTTCGGGGCATGGGGGAGAACATCGTGGTGGGGAGGTCAGGTTGGACCTCCTAGCCAATGGATATCCTTACTATCCCATATATCGAGAGGAAGTGGGAGGGAGGACGCCTGCCGGCATGCGCGCCTAGATCCCAAGGCGAGACACCTAGCACTTTGGGTGGTGTGGAAGAAGATGGGCCATCGGATGAAGAAGAGGGCGCCGGCATGCCGGCGCCCCGCAGCACATGGGAAGGCGCCGGCATGCCGCGCCCGCTGGCGACATGGGAAGAAGGGGCGCCGCATGCCGCCCCCGCCATGAAGGGCGCGGCATGCGGCGCCCGACGGGTGGTGAGGAAGAGGCGCCGCATGCCGCGCCCGCCGACGATGATGGGAAGAGGGGCGGCATGCCGCGCCCCCCACGACGATGGGGAAGGAGGGGCGCCGGCATGCCGGCGCCACCCTTCCAAGGAGGGGTCCATACTCCGACTCCTCACCACTTCACAAAAGGCAAAAGCGAGCAAAGGGATCGGGCAGAGTATGAACAACTGGAGTAGTCGAGGCGCAAAGTGGAAGACAAGCGCAAGAGACCATCCGACAAGAATGAGATTCAAACTCTTCATGTGGAAACCGCTGAGCGCTTGGCGGCGTCGCATGGAGGAAGACTATCGACAATGTTCGACCGCATACTCCAAAAGGTTGTTCCCAAACTGTTTTGGTAAACGGAAAATTTGCCTTCCTTCCCCGCCCCGATGCCCGATCCGGATGTTTTGGGACATTCGGATGATGAGGCTTGGGCATGGTGGAGAAGGTCGTGGTGGGGAGGTCGAGGTTGGACCTCCGGGCGTCAATGGATATCCTATCCCATATATCGAGAGGAAGTGGGAGGGGAGAGCGGGAGCCGCCCTGCCTCTATCGGTGGAACACCACTTTGGGTGGTGTGGAAGCATGAGGGGAGTGGACAGCGAGGCAGGGGTGGGCGCCGGCATGCGCGCCCTGCAAACATGGGAAGAAGGCGCCGGCATGCCCGCTGGCATGGGAAGAAGGCGCCGGCACAGCGCCCCTCCTCGATGGGAAGGCGCCGGCATGCGGGGCGAGGAAGAGGGGCGGCATGCGGCGCCCCTCGGCAGATGGGAAGAGGGGCGCCGGCATGCGCCCCTCTTCACGCATGGGAAGAGGGGCATGCCGGCGCCCACCTTCCAAGGAGGGTCCATACTCCCGGCGACTCCTCACCACTTCACAAAAGGCAAAAGCGAGCAAAGGGATTGCGGCGGGAGTGAGAACACAATCTGGAGTAGTCGAGGGGCGCAAAGTCGGAAGGCAGCAGTATGACATACCATCCAAGCGCAATGAGATTCAAACTCTTCATGTGGAAACCGGCGGTGGCGCTTGGCGGCGTCGCATATGGAGGAAGACTATCGACAATGTTCACGATGCATACTCCAAAAGGTTGTTTCAAAGCTTTGGTAAACGGAAAATTTGCGCCCGACTTCCTTCGACCCCGATGCCCGATCCGGAAAGTTGATGAGGCATGGGCCAATTATCTTGCTCGTCATTGCTAAGGGAGGATTGAAGAAGGAGTGCTTCCTCTTCTATGTATGATTGATCCCGCAGAATGCGAGGACATTGAGCAACTTGATTGGAAAGGTTTAGGCGAAGAAGTATGTCATGGGCGATCCGGATGTTTTGGGACATTCGGATGATGAGGCTTGGGCATGGTGGAGAAGGTCGTGGTGGGGAGGTCGAGGTTGGACCTCCGGGCGTCAATGGATATCCTATCCCATATATCGAGAGGAAGTGGGAGGGGAGAGCGGGAGCCGCCCTGCCTCTATCGGTGGAACACCACTTTGGGTGGTGTGGAAGCATGAGGGGAGTGGACAGCGAGGCAGGGGTGGGCGCCGGCATGCGCGCCCTGCAAACATGGGAAGAAGGCGCCGGCATGCCCGCTGGCATGGGAAGAAGGCGCCGGCACAGCGCCCCTCCTCGATGGGAAGGCGCCGGCATGCGGGGCGAGGAAGAGGGGCGGCATGCGGCGCCCCTCGGCAGATGGGAAGAGGGGCGCCGGCATGCGCCCCTCTTCACGCATGGGAAGAGGGGCATGCCGGCGCCCACCTTCCAAGGAGGGTCCATACTCCCGGCGACTCCTCACCACTTCACAAAAGGCAAAAGCGAGCAAAGGGATTGCGGCGGGAGTGAGAACACAATCTGGAGTAGTCGAGGGGCGCAAAGTCGGAAGGCAGCAGTATGACATACCATCCAAGCGCAATGAGATTCAAACTCTTCATGTGGAAACCGGCGGTGAGCGCTTGGCGGCGTCGCATATGGAGGAAGACTATCGACAATGTTCACGATGCATACTCCAAAAGGTTGTTCCCTCAAAGCTGTTTTGGTAAACGGAAAATTTGCCCCTTCATTCGACCCCGATGCCCAGATCCGGAAAGTTGATGAGGCATGGGCCAATTATCTTGCTTGCGTCATTGCTAAGGGGAGGATTGAAGAAGGAGTGCTTCCTCTTCTATGTATGATTGATCCTGCGAATCAGAGGACATTGTTGATTGGAAAGGTTTAGGCGAAGAAGTATGTCATGGGCGTATTAGGTGGAAACCATACCTACGCAGCCATGAGGCACCTGCGGATATCTCACCGGAGAAGGCGCGTTTACAGTGGATCAAAGCCCATGTGTATTGTGGCCTAACTGCTCTTGAGATGAGGATTTTGGCTACCGATCACAACCGATGGCGGACAAGCGAAGAAGATGAATTTTATTGAGCGGTTCGTATCTCCGGGATGAGTTGCGATAGCTAAGCGGGATCATGTCATCATGTCCATGAACTGGAAATTCAATCTCTACAAGGTGCTTGGTTTGATTGAAGACGATGAAGGCCGAAGATGAGCAGTACAAGCGAAGAAGATGAATTTTATTGAGCGGTTCGTATCTCCGGGATGAGTTGCGATAGCTAAGCGGGATCATGTCATCATGTCCATGAACTGGAAATTCAATCTCTACAAGGTGCTTGGTTTGATTGAAGAATGAAGGCCGTGAAGATGAGCGGTACAAAGCGAACAAGGTGGACAATGAACCCATATCATGCATTGCAAAACTAGAGGGTAAGGTCCGGGAGAATGTGGACAAAATTTTTCAAGTGGGAAGTGTGAGCTACCCGAGCGAAGCATGTCGCAGCAGGAACAAGCAAAAAGAGCAAAGGTAAGCGGAAGGCAACTGACGAGACAAAACAAGTTGATGGAGTTTTTGTGAAGCCCAAAGAGATGCAGGGGAAGCCGTGGCGAAGCTTTCAAGGAATCCCATCTTGAGAGTCAGGACAACAGATGTTGATAAGTGCTACGGAGAAAGTACTGACTGGCCTCTTGGACCTGAACGGAATGTCGAAGGAAGTTACACTCCGGAAGAAATTTCACGTCATACAGGTGGCAATGGCTAAACATCTGGCTTGTGACTCATTCGAAATGGTGAGACAAGAATACCCTCAACACTCCTCAGACGAAGTTATTGCAAGATTTCAAACCGCATTTGAGGGCAAGGTAACCATATTTCCTTCCATTGCAAAGGCGATTGTGAGGGCGCCGGCCGCCTCTCATGGCCTTCCCTCACGCTAACCCATGATGTTTGCCATTCCATGCAAAGAAGTGAAAGATGTTGAGGACCTAAGAAATTACGATGATTTTCAAGCCTTTATTCTCGAGGTCCATACATGGAAGGGACTTGAAAATGAGCAAAGAGCGCTAGCAGATATGGACATGGAGGAAGGGCTTCAATCGTTCACAGTGCCTAAATAGAGGACATTGTCAAGTACCAGGTCATTTCCAGAGATGCAGCAGATATGAGGGGGTTTCTAAGGGTCTGCAAGTACACCCTGATAGTCATGGACGTACCCTGACCCTACTAGAAAAGGGCAGTCATGTTACACTTTATGTTAAGATTTGGACCCCCCTTTGTTGCAATTATGTTAAAATCTTGGGGTCTTGTTACACTTTTGGGACCCCTTGTTACAGTTAAGTTTGGAAACCAACCCTCCACCTTGTTACAAATATGTTAGGTCTTGTTGCAATTATGTTGCAATGTAGTGAGAGGTGGTTTGTGTTCCCTCTCAAAATTTCAACATAATTGCAACAACCAAAGTGTTACATCGTCTCTTGTTACAGTTTTGCAGGCTTGGTACCGAACCTCCTCCCCATCTACCTTCCTCGTTTTACTACTATTACCCTATGGAGTACCTAGTTGTACTTAGTAGTTCCCACCGATACTCGTATGAATATACATATATATAAATACATGTACGAATACATTTTTTTTGTAAAATATAAGTATTGTTCATGGTAACATATACTATATGGTAATTTCTGGTGATATACGGTCATATTCTATTTTATATAAAATAAGCATATACATCACACGGATAACGTACATACTTTGTACACATTATGTACACGTCCACGATACGTTTACTAGTTTGTCCTTGAGCACTCAGTGCCTTTTGTGCCTACGAGTTTGTGCTACGCGGACCCATGTTTGCTATGCGCCGGCGTAGGGTTGTTTGGCTCCAAGTCCTCCCTCCTTCTCTCTCCCCCTAGACAACTGCCTCATGTCCATGAGAAATTCAATCTCTACAAGGTGCTTGGTTTGATTGAGACGATGAAGGCCGAGAAGATGGCAGTACAAGCGAGAACAAGGTGGACAATGAGAACCCATATCATGCATTGCAAAACTAGAGGGTAAGGTGCGGGAGAATGTGGACAAAATTTTTTGAAGTGGGAAGCGGGTGAGCTACCCGAGCGAAGCATGTCGCGGAACAAGCAAAAGAGCAAAGGTAGCGGAAGGCAGGCAGCGAGACAAAACAAGTTGATGGAGTTTTGTGAAGCCCAAAGAGATGCGAGGAAGCCGTGGCGAAGCTTTCAAGGAATCCCATCGGAGAGTCGGGACAACAGATGTTGATAAGTGCTACGGAGAAATCTTGTGGCCTCTTGGACCGAACGGAATGTCGAAGTTACACTCGGAAGAAATTTCACGTCATTCGGTGGCAATGGCAAAACATCGGTTGTGACTCATTGAAAATGGTGAGACAAGAATACCCTCAACACTCCTCGACGAAGTTATTGCAAGATTTCAAACCGCATTTGAGGGCAAGGTAACCATATTTCCTTCCATTACGAAAGGCGATTGTGAGGCGCCCTGCCGCCTCTCATTTCAGGTCTCTCACGCTAACCCATGATGTTTGCCATTCCATGCGACAAGTGAAAGATGTTGAGGACCTAAGAAATTACGATGATTTTCAAGCCTTTATTCTCGAGGTCCATACATGGAAGGGACTTGAAAATGAGCAAAGAGCGCAGAATATGGACATGGAGGAAGGGCTTCAATCGTTCACGATTGCTAAATAGAGGACATTGTCAAGTACCAGTCATTTCAGAGATCGGCGAGATATGAGGGTTTCTAAGTGCCGCAAGTACACCACAGTAGTCATGGACGTGCCTGACCCTACTAGAAAAGGGTCATGTTACACTTTATGTTAAGATTTGGACCCCCTTTATTGCAATTATGTTAAAATCTTGGGGTCTTGTTACACTTTTGGGACCCCCTTATTACGATTAGGTTTGGAAACCAACCCTCCACCTTATTACAGTCATATTCTGAGTCTTGTTGCAATTATGTTGCAATGTAGTGAGAGGTGGTTTGTGTCCCTCTCAAAATTTCAACATAATTGCAACAACCAAAGTGTTACATCGTCTCTTATTCTGATTTTGAGGCTTGGTACCGAACCTCCTCCCATCTACCTTCCTCTTTTACTACTATTACCCTATGGAATACCTAGTTGTACTTAGTAGTTCCACCGATACTCGTATGAATATACATATATATAAAATACATGTATGAATACATTCTTTGTAAAATACGTATTGTTCATGGTAACATATACTATATGGTAATTTCACATGATATGGTCATATTCTATTTTATATAAAATAAGCATATACGTCACGGATAGCGTACATACTTTGTACACATTATGTACACGTCCACGATCGTTTACTAGTTTGTCCTTGAGCACTTTCGATTGCCTTTTGTGCCTCTGAGTTTGTGCTCACAGCGGACCCATGTTTGCTATCTTGGCGTGGGGTTGTTTGGCTCAAGTCCTCCCTCCTTCTCTCTCCCCTAGACAATTGCCTCATGTCCGTTCTGCGCCTTTTGCCCTGCCTCGACCATGGCTGTTGGTTGCTCCACTCCTATCCTCCCTCTGCCACTCGCCTCTTCCACTCCCTTGTGTTGTTTTCACTGTCCACACTCAACATATGTCTCATATACAGTGACAAGACACTTTCTTCTTTGTGCTACAGCACCCGGATCTCGCCCTCTAAACACATCCCTCCTACCGTTCACTGGCCTTGTCACTCCGAGATAAGGAATAACAACATGGAATGAGTCTTGGTCTGACCTTGCAACTACTTGCAGTTGTACATGTACACGAGACACCCTGCTATGCTACTATCGCCTTCTCTAACATCAAATCACTAGCTAGTTACGCAATGTTTTGAAAAATTGAGAGGAAATCATAGAATTGGAACAAATTTTACCGATGGAACTGCATTGATGTGAAGAAGGCGATGGAAGAATGGAGGGTTTCATGTACATGTATAGTCGCAAGGTGAGGCCAAGACCCATTCCATGCTGTGATGTTCTACCTCAAAATTTTATTTGATGCGTGACCACACTGTGATGTGACATTAGAGAAGGCGATGCTAGGAGGGCAGGGTCTTGGCCTGACCTTGCAATGCTCTGCAAGTACAAGATATGCTTGCGGCTGTACACGTGATCCCACCCTGCCACCATCCCTTCACCAACATCATGTCACAGTGGTTACGCATCAGCTGAAAAATTGAGACGGGAAATCACAGCATGGAACGGGTCTCTCAAACGAACGCTGCACCCTAATATCCCCAAATAATTTTTCTATAATAATTATTAATAAATCATAGATGTTTTATGCACCTAACTCGGTATAGGTTATTGTAACAATGAGACCTGGGCAGTAATGGAAATGGGTTAAATAGTACAATAAAAAAATTACTAGCGCAACCAATGTCCAACCAATGTCCATTCCATTTCATGAGATTATAAAATCTAGCCAATCCTATGAAGTTGTATTCTACAAGAGGAAAAGGAAAAATTGTATATTATTACACCACACCTTTTTCTATATGTATGCACAAAATATGGCTGTATTATACTTGAACTTGAGGCCTCCATTATGTTTTGACTAATGTGATGACCAATTAGACCATGAAACTTGGGTGATAATTAACCCCTGAAATGGTTGTGTGTCTCAAATTGAGACTTCCATATTTTACTCCTCAAAAAAATATTTAACTGCCCATATAACAAAATCTAACTTAGGTGTTGAAACGTTTCCCAGCTCGAGACAATCTAGGGTCATATGACTCTTTAAACCAACTTTCCCAATTAACAATGACACTCCCAAAAACACTCGAGTCATAGCCAAATAAACCTTCAACCATATTCCACCACTATTAGAAAGCTTGAGGCCCTGTTATGGCCATTTGTAACATGTTAGCCTTGTCATGTTGCATTTTCAAGGCCAATGTTACAAGGCTCGAGGGTCGGGGCCTCTCAAACATTACATCAAATGTTATATTTATAGTGTGATATCACCGTTAAGAAATCAGGCTCAATATAGATGGTGTAAAGAACCTAGATTAAACCTTGATTTACCTGCATAGACTAGTTGCAGATATATGCTAGTCGCATTTAAAAAAAGTGGGCGAGATCGTATGTGATGTGGTGATGAAAGATTAGAATCCACAAGTTGTCTTTACATCGTCTTGGGTGTGGTGCATAGGGTCTTGTGACGTGTATTTGTAGGAGCTTTTATCTTTTTGCTATGTAGCAAAATGTAAAAGCTCCTACAAACACACACATATACGCACCGTGAGGTTGTCACACTCCCAAAAACACTCGAGTCATAGCCAAATAAACCTTCAACCATATTCCACCACTATTAGAAAGCTTGAGGCCATGTTATGGCCATTTGTAACATGTTAGCCTTGTCATGTTGCATTTTCAAGGCCAATGTTACAAGGCTCGAGGGTCGGGCCTCTCAAACATTACATCAAATGTTATATTTATAGTGATATCACCCTTACGTTAAGAAATCAGGCTCAATATAGATGGTGTAAAGAACCTAGATTAAACCTTGATTTACCCGCATAGACTAGTTATATATATGCTAGTCGCATTTAAAAAAGTGGGCGAGATCATATGTGATGTGGTGATGGAAGATTAGAATCCACAAGTTGTCTTTACATCGTCTTGGGTGTGGTGCATAGGGTCTTGTGGCGTGTATTTGTAGGAGCTTTTATCTTTTGCTATGTAGCAAAATGTAAAAGCTCCTACAAACACACACATATACGCACCGTGAGGTTGTCACACTCCCAAAAACACTCGAGTCATAGCCAAATAAACCTTCAACCATATTCCACCACTATTAGAAAGCTTGAGGCCATGTTATGGCCATTTGTAACATGTTAGCCTTGTCATGTTGCATTTTCAAGGCCAATGTTACAAGGCTCGAGGGTCGGGCCTCTCAAACATTACATCAAATGTTATATTTATAGTGTGATATCACCCTTCGTTGAAATCAGGCTCAATATAGATGGTGTAAAGAACCTAGATTAAACCTTGATTTACCCGCATAGACTAGTTATGGATATATGCTAGTCGCATTTAAAAAAGTGGGCGAGATGTGATGTGGTGATGGAAGATTAGAATCCACAAGTTGTCTTTACATCGTCTTGGGTGTGGTGCATAGGGTCTTGTGACGTGTATTTGTAGGAGCTTTTATCTTTTGCTATGTAGCAAAAAGCGACTCCTACAAACACACACATATCTGAGTGAGGTTGTCACACTCCTATACACGTACAACCATCACTTGCGACACTATCCTGTCTCAAGTTTCCTCTCAACAAGAGAAGTTTTCATAAGGAAGCTCCAAAAACATGCTACACATCGTGCATGCAAAAGAGGATGGAGTTCAAACACACCTAGTACCTTGCTGCCCCAAGATTCAAATAGTGAACTCCCTCCGCTCTCACAATACACCATATTTGCTTGCTTAAAGAAAACTTCCCCAACGCTTATCTTCATTTTGGGGAGAAGCCGATCGCTGGATTCTCCTCCATCTTTCACCTTATCCAAAAGACATTATTAAGGATTGTTGGTTTGAAACGTGTGATACCCAAGGGGTGCGAGAGGTGCTTGCTCAAGGCAATGTTCACAATAAACACACACAGCCTGCTATTAGAGACATGTCCCGCCGAGGGTACTAGTTGTTGAACATCTGTTTGGTATGAGGAGATAGATATTTCTACGCTCAGCTTGCCACTCAGCCCATAAGGTCATGGTTTCACATCAGCATTACAGTTTTTAGAGGCTAGTCATAATGTTGGTTTCTTTTCAACTACGATAACACAACTAAGTAACAGCTTCCACAACACAAGTGTGTACATGCAACAATTTCGCAGTGACTTCCTATGGTTAGAGCGGCTCACAGCTTGGTGTCTGCAGCAAGAAAGGGGCAAAGACGAAGAAGCTTTCACGTTGAGCATCAGTTTGCAAGCACAAGATAACACACAGTTAGTGACTCTGGGCACATTTTTGCACAACACCCAGCAGCCAGTGAATACAGTGCTGTAGAACGCAGGCATAAAACATAGATAAGCTCAAGGGCAACAACCCTGTCGCTGAGGAGGTTGATTTATTACAATAGAAGGATGGCTTTACAGTTCTCTAGGATGGCAACACCTTCACCAACATCATGTCACAGTGGTTACGCATCAGCTGAAAAATTGAGACTGGAAATCACAGCATGGAACGGGCTTTGAATCGGGCAACAGAACCATCCGGATGCAACTTTAATTTAAATACCCATTTGGATGTAATGGCTCGTCTGTCCGGAGGTAAAGTTACTAGCTCCCAGGTTTTGTTTTCAATGAGGTCAAACATTACATCAAATGTTATATTTATAGTGATATCACCCTTACGTTAAGAAATCAGGCTCAATATAGATGGTGTAAAGAACCTAGATTAAACCTTGATTTACCCGCATAGACTAGTTATATATATGCTAGTCGCATTTAAAAAAGTGGGCGAGATCATATGTGATGTGGTGATGGAAGATTAGAATCCACAAGTTGTCTTTACATCGTCTTGGGTGTGGTGCATAGGGTCTGTGGCGTTTGTAGGAGCTTTTATCTTTTGCTATGTAGCAAAATGTAAAAGCTCCTACAAACACATATACGCATGAGTGAGGTTGTCACACTCCTATACACGTACAACCATCACTTGCGACTATCCATCTCAAGTTTCCTCTCAACAAGAGAAGTTTCCATAAGGAAGCTCCAAAACATGCTACACATCGTGCATGCAAAAGAGGATGGAGTTCAAACACACCTAGTACCTTGCCCCAAGATTCAAATAGTGAACTCCTCCGCCTCTCAATACACCATATTAAGCTTGCTTAAAGAAAACTTCCCCAACGCTTATCTTCATTTTGGGGAGAAGCGTTGGATTCTCCTCCATCTTTCACCTTATCCAAAAAGATTATTAAGGATTGTTGGTTTGGAAGCGTATGATACCCAAGGGGTGCGAGAGGTGCTTGCTCAAGGCAATGTTCACAATAAACACACACTGCTATTAGAGACATGTCCCGCCGAGGGTACTAGTTGTTGAACATTTGGTATGAGGAGATAGATATTTCTACGCCACACTCATTTATAAGGTCATGGTTTCACATCAGCATTACAGTTTTTAGAGGCTAGTCATAATGTTGGTTTCTTTTCAACTAGGATAACACAACTAAGTAACAGCTTCCACAACACAAGTGTGTACATGCAACAATTTCGCAATGACTTCCTATGGTTAGAGCGGCTCACAGCTTGGTGTCTGCAGCAAGAAAGGGGCAAAGACGAAGAAGCTTTCACGTTGAGCATCAGTTTGCAAGCACAAGATAACACACAGTTAGTGACTCTGGGCACATTTTTGCACAACACCAGCAGTGAATACGGTCAGAGAACGCATAAAACATAGATAAGCTCAAGGGCAACAACCCTGTCGCTGAGGAGGTTGATTTATTACAATAGAAGGATGGCTACAGTTCTAGGATGGCAACACCTTCACCAACATCATGTCACGTGGTTACGCATCGGTGAAAAATTGAGACTGGAAATCACAGCATGGAACGGGCTTTGAATCGGGCAACAGAACCATCCGGATGCAACTTTAATTTAAATACCCATTTGGATGTAATGGCTCGTCTGTCCGGAGGTAAAGTTACTAGCTCCCAGGTTTTGTTTTCAATGAGGCTGTTATACTCAGAATCAATGGCCTTCTGCCATTCTGCTTTATAGGGGCCAGATAAAGCTTCCTTATATGTAAGTGGTGTATCGGGTGGATCAAGGATGGTGGAGGCTGATGTATGGGCAAGAGCTGCTAGATCGGACCGAGGTAATGGGTCAGCTGGTAAGATTGGTAAGACTGGTATTGGCACTAAGGTGTCACCAGGTTCATAGGGTTTTTCTAACACTCAGATCTAGGACAGTGAATTCGTGCTGATCTACGTGGCAAAACAAGGTCTTGTTCTACAACTGGAGGGTCTGGATCCACATCTAATTCAGCTGGATCTAGAACAGGAAGATCTAACTCTGCAGCTGGAGGAGCATCATCTAACTGTACAGGGTCAAGTACAACTGGTGCATTCATAGGAGGTTGTTGGACAGGAAATTGAAGTTGTGGTGGCACACTAGAAAAATCGGAAGGAAAATCAGAAATGTCAGTGTCAATCTCATCATCTGTAACTGGTAGCTGTGGTGTATGCCCATATACAGAGGGTTCTAATAAAGGCGTGTGGCTTGTGACATTATGTTGATGAGAGGAGATGATAATGCTCTTGTTGAAACTCACACTTCGAGCCAAGGTAAGCTGTCTTGTGTGTGGATTGTATAACTTGTAGCCCTTCGATTGCTCAGAATAACCAACAAATACATGCTTAGTAGCCTCAGTTCATAGGGCAGTACCCTCACGGTCCTAGGCCAGACATTTGGTTGCAGACGACGTCCCGCGTGCTGGACTTTGCCAGGGGTCTTCCCTTCACCAGTGTGTCGCACCGTCGCTGCGGCCACAACGCCGCTCCCTCACCGCTCGAACGCTTCCCAGCTGCTACCTCCACAAAGAAAGGTTTGGGCCCCGCCCTCACCCTGGTCACCGCACCTCAAGACCCTACCAGACACCATGCACCCTCACACGGTCGGCACGACGCTTGTGTAGCAAAACAAGCACACAGTGTTAGAGCAAGGCATGACATTTTATTATGGGAGCTCCTCCCCTCTTATAGGAGCTCCCCAAACCCTAGCATTAATTAAGTCTGGTGGGGTAGGTGGGGTTGCTTACGGTTTTTAAGTGGATGGCCTCTTAAAAGGTTCTTAACCTACCTCCTAACAATCCCACTAACCCCCTATGGGTCTTAATGACCCCTTCACTCCCCTACCAACTATCTGCCAACTTCTTCTTGGGCGTTGGCATGGCCAAGCGCCCAACCACCGTCTTCCTCCTCTTTGCTGGGGGACTGCTCCCCGTCCGGATCTCCTCACTCGTCGTCGCGACAGGAACCTCCACACCTGTCTCGGCGATCTTGTGATGGTGGGCGCCACCCCTCTTGCAGGGCGCTCTTGTAGAGGCATTGGCCTCTCTGTCATCTTGCCCTTTACAATTACCTCAGGCGGTTGGGTGTTGGTGCAACGCTTGTCCTACCGCCAGACACCCCAACCCTACCGGACACCATGCACCCTCACACGGTCGACGACGCTTGTGTAGCAAAACAAGCACACACAGGTTAGGAGAGCAAGGCATGACATTTTATTATGGGAGCTCCTCCCCCTCTTATAGGAGCTCCCCCCAAACCCTAGCATTAATTAAGTCTGGTGGGGTAGGTGGGGTTGCTTACGGTTTTTAAGTGGATGGCCTCTTAAAAGGTTCTTAACCTACCTCCTAACAATCCCACTAACCCCCTATGGGTCTTAATGACCCCTTCACTCCCCTACCAACTATCTGCCAACTTCTTCTTGGGCGTTGGCCAAGCGCCCAACCACCGTCTTCCTCCTCTTTGCCGGGGACCGCTCCCGTCAGGATCTCCTCACTGTCGTCGCAGAACCTCCACACTGTCTCGGCGTGATGATGAAGCCACCTCCTCTTGCACGGCGCTCTTGTAGAGGCATTGGCCTCTCTGTAGCAAACTGTACTGCCGCCGCTACAATTACCTCAAGGCGGTTGGGTGCTGGTGCAACGCTTGTCCTACCGCCAGACACCCCCAACCCTACCGGCCTACTGGAAATCTCCTCTTCTTCCATTGGCTCCTCCCATACTGAGCCTTCTGCATCCATTTCGCTCTCCACGTCCTGAATCTCCGAAGCTGAGGATCGCAATTCCTCCAAAATCTCCCTGTCGTCATCGTGGGGACCCAACAACTTCCTTGTCAACAAGGAACGCATCTCCTTGGCGAACTTGTTGACCCTAGCATGTAAGTGGACCTGCATCTCCTGGCCCTTCAAACAAATCTCATCAAATTCCTCAGGCCACTCTCCTGAGGCTAACTTACTTCGCAAAGCATCCCTCTCAAGTGTCACCTCACTCAAACGAAGCTGTAAAGTGACATTTTGCATCTCTCTTCCATGCCTCCAGTATCCCTTGCTGCCATGCATAATCAGCCTGGAAGCGTTGCTTCCTGACGACCAGCATGCGATGCATCATTTTCCTCCGGTGAGCTACCTCTTCCTTCCACCGTTGGTCAGCCTCCGTTGCTTGCTTCATGAGCTCCTCACGCTCCTTGCTCCATGTGGCCTGTCCTTCCTCCAGCTCCTTGAGCTTGGCCTCCAGTCCTTCATTCTTGGCTTGGGCAGCCTCAGCCTCCGCCTGGACAGTCTTCAACCTGTCCCCATTTTGTTCCTTCTCAGCCTGGAGGGCTGAGAGTTGCTGCTGCCACTCCTTCCCACATTGGACAGTCTCCTCAATCTTCCGGTTGAGGGTAGCTACTTCCTTCATTCGCTCTCTACTTTCTTGTCTCAGCCTCTGTTCTTCAATTTTGCTGAGCCCCAACCTTCTCTCCAGATCAACTAGGCGCCCCTTCGCTAGCGCCATCTCCTTGATAGCCTTGCTATCCTTCTCCCCACGATCAGGGCAATCGCTTGGGTATCACGGCGGCTCTCACCTCCAACTCCTCTACTTCACAGCAGCTTGCTTCACTAATGGAGTATCAATTAGCTGACTGATGGTCAGCACATCCTTCAAAGCCTTTGTCTTCTCATTCCCTCACAGTCGACTGACTGCCTTCCTCTCGGTGGGCAGTCTTTCCACTCCTGACTGTCGATGTTGGGTGGAACTCCTGTGACTCGGTCATCTCCTAGGGTGGGTTAGTTCCACCACCCTGCTCCATGGGGGTTGCCTCCTGTACACATGGTGGCCACTCTTCCTCTTCCATTGGCTCCTCCCCTCTTATAGGAGCTCCCCAAACCCTAGCATGTAAGTGGACTGCATCTCTTCTTCCTTGGCGTCAGACGCCGGGGTGGTCTCAGTTCGTGATTGATGGCTAATCATTGCTTATTTGTGATGGCATACAACCATGCATGACAACCACCCCTATACATCATTACCTGGATGTACGTAAGGTATATCCATATAACATCATGATATCCCATACACATGCACGCCATCTCCTCAAATTAGCATTCTTGCCCATGTATTCATGTATATCCACACGTAATCATGCATGCATCATACATCATCCCACATATATTTTATTCATTCCACATACATTTTATGCATTCCACATATATCTATATGCATCCATATGCCATATCATGTACACTATAAGTCCAGGGCATGCCATCCATGGGCACGACTTGCTATGATGTGTCTCGACACATGTTTTTGTGTCCTATTTACTTGTCTAATCCTATAGTCTGATCCTACCATGCCATGACAGCCCCTGTGTATTCTTTTGCATCACTCTAATTGAATCTTGTGAGCTCAAATCAAGCAAAGATTCGATTTGAGCTCCTTGGCCATTAAGGTAATCCCCGTCAGTCCAAGTCGAGTAGGGTCGCAAAAGAAATTATTTATTACCTTCTTTTATCCCAATTTATATCTTTTATCTCTGATATATCTATAAATACCTTCATATTTTATCCCTACCTTATTATCCTATATTATCACATACTATCATGTACATTTACTCCGTATTACAGGGCATTACAGCTGTCCTTCCAAGCCTTAGTGGAACATGGATAGATACTCAAGTCCCACGACATAACAAATTCAGTCCAAGTGGAATTGAATACATTCGCATTATTTAGCAACTTGTCCATGGAGCCCACACAAATGGCCTGCTACACAACCTCCCCTTCCGGCGCCCCACTCCCCGAGAAAAAGCCCAAAATGCACAACTCACCAAACAAAACATAGTTCTCGTGGAATATACAGGGTGGACGATACAGCGGTAGGTACTTTGTAATGCTCTTGCTGCTTAAGCCTCCCCCTTCGCCATCCGAGTGCAACGAGCATGCGTGTCCAGGACGTGGCTGATCTTGCGGCTCCTGGATGTTGGTCTCGTACCGTTGCGGGTACCTGCCCTCTGCTGGTGTTTTGCAGAATGCTCTAACTTACTGCGGCGAGCGTGTATCAATCTGTGGTCATTTGTAGTTGCCGAATATCAAGTGAATCGGGACAACCTATCGGTGGGTGGTCTGCCCATGGAAGGCGTCGAGACCTGGCTTCGGCCCGAGCTGGATCGCTTTAGTTCCGTTCTGGCAAACGTAGAGGACGGGAAAAGTGGGCTGGACATACCTGGGTTAAATGATGGTGGAGGCGCTAGCGGATCTGTGCACGAGGACAGCCCAGCATCCAGTGTTACTCGCCAGAAAGTGGCAGCGGCAAAGCAGTACATTGAGAACCATTACAAGGCTCAGATGAAAAGTCTGCAGGAACGCAAAGAGAGGTAAGGTTGTCATCCACTCTGCTTATGTCTCGTGGTCGTGGTCCTTCTCGCGGTTCCTTTGCTTTGCTTCCTTATGCACATCCATCCGATCGTGAAAGATGTGATGAAGACTGCTGAATGTTCGGCTCTTGGTTCATTCGAAGAATCAGCAGGATGTCGCTAGCTGTAGTCCGTTTGACCTCGGATTTGTCTCTAGGTTACTAGAGACGTTCTGGCGAGCATGAGAATTATGCGAGCCCTTGTCGTCGTACGATTCAGCCTGTGGAAGCATCCAATTATTGAGCTCGTTCTGTCACTTTAAGTGTTATTTGCGCGGTCATGTGGTGATCGGTGATTTACTACGTCCCAAGCTGAGAATATTGCTGCAAGCTCTTGTTTCGTGCATTGTGTCCACCGGGTCAAGATCACGAAGTCCGTATGCGCTCATAGTGTGGTCTGAACAGTGTGGCCTTGTGCCTTTGGTTACGTCTGTGCTGATATGCAATACCTGTTTTCACGCTCTCGAACATTCAGCATGATCACAGAAATATTAGTGTTACACGCTCCTTGTTAAGGGTCATGACGCAAATTTTGTGAAACAAATGATTCCTATATGTGATACGTGATTTTGTGGATCAGGAGGTGGACACTGGAGCGTCGCCTTGCAGCTGGAGACGTTCCAGAGGAAGAGCAGCACAGTCTGCTAAAGGATTTAGAGCGGAAGGAGACAGAGTATATGCGCCTTCAAAGGCACAAGATGGGCGTGGATGATTTTGAACTTTTAACCATAATTGGACGAGGAGCGTTTGGAGAAGTATGCTAGCTTATTCCTTCGGATAACTACGTCTGGACTTCTCTTTCTTGTGATTGGGTGATCGCGTCTTCCAAAAGCTGTATAGCAACTACGGTGGAACGCTATCGCTAGGCAAATCTTCAGATGTTGTTGACTAAATGTCCTCCTGTGGAAATTTTATGCAGTAAGTTTCTGACGTAGAGGTTTGAGATTGCAGGTGAGACTATGCAGAGCGAAGGCTACTGGTCATGTCTATGCAATGAAGAAGCTGAAAAAATCGGAAATGCTGAGCAGGGGTCAGGTATGTCCAGCTCGAACAGTTGATGATCAGGGTTTTAGAATGTGTATTTCAATGCAGAGTTTGATAGGGCTTCCATTGCTGTAAGCAAGGTTGCAGATCATGATCTTGGATGTGCAAGTTCAGTCCTCCATAAGTTGTAGGTCGTTTCTCGACCTTCAGCTCAACATACCCTTTCCTATGGCAGGTTGAGCATGTTAGGGCTGAAAGAAATCTGCTCGCCGAGGTTGATAGCCACTGCATTGTGAAGCTGTTCTACTCCTTTCAAGATCTTGAGTATCTGTATCTTATCATGGAATATCTACCTGGTGGTGATATGATGACTTTGCTGATGCGTAAAGACACCCTTTCAGAAGACGAGGCTCGATTTTATGTTGCACAAAGTGTACTGGCTATCCAGTCAATACACAAGCATAATTACATACACAGGTACATATTCTTGTTGTATTGAGTCAGTAAATTAATGTTCCGATCCCTTACTTGCTGGATCCTTTCTCTCATCGATAGCCTGATCCCACATGAGCTTGAAAGGTGTAAGTGAGAGGCTAAGGAATGGGGGTTGGAGTTCCTAGAGCCGCATCAAAAGGCCCAGAAGGGCTGCTTACACGAAAGCGTGTAGCATCATCTGATTAATCGCCTTTAGATGCTTGCTTATAGCTACAATCTCTATTGGTATAGCAGACTCCTGTTACCCTCAGTACGAATGAATCAAAGTCGGTAACTGCTGCAATGCAAAGAGAGTTGATGACAAGCAGTGTCATCAACTCTCTTGCCATTGCAGCAGGATTTGTTGGAGAGTGAGTTCTTGTCTTTGTGGCCCTTTTATCTTTCTGTGATGAAATGGAGAAGTCCTGGTTTGGCTCTCCTGCTTACTGAGCGAAATTGATGCTTGATAATTTTGCAAACTGGAAGAAACTTTGCAGTGTGTTTTTTGTTCTAGCCACCTGGCTTAATGGCTTTGTAGCCCTGAGGGTTTGGAGAATGTTTGTATTCCAGGGATATCAAGCCTGACAATCTACTTCTAGATAAGGATGGACACATGAAGCTTTCAGACTTTGGATTGTGCAAGCCACTTGATTGCAGTACGCTGTCAACACTTCATGAAAATGAGCTGAGCACCAATGCTGAATTGAGGGAACCTATGGACATTGAGGGACGGCTAATCAATCCTACCCTTGAAGGACCCTGGCGCAGTCAGCAGGAACAGCTTCAGCATTGGCAGCGAAATCGTCGAATGCTGGTTTTTCCATCTTTACCCCTGGATGCTTTTCAAAATCAATGTTAGATTTGGATATGTTTTCATTAGGTTTTGTGTGGAGGTACAGGTTCAACTATCACGTAGGGCTTGAAATTATGTCAACCACAACTGTAACAAGGACACTTGAACTTATGGCAAGGAAGTATACAATGTGGACCATGGATCAGACTTACAAATATCTAGTCGTAGACCTGATCTGACCTGTTATTGAGTCCTGTTGGTGACTGATACTGACAAAGTAGCTTGAGTGACCACCTCTCATCTGTGCTAGCTGGTTCTGCATGACAATTGGCAACAAGTGGTTGCCCTCGTAGTTAATGGCTGTAGTGAGTGGTCACTGACCCCTGTTTTTTTAAATGGTATAGTGAATGAGCATGGGCATTAGGAAGATGTGTCTGCTTAGTCTGAGGGGGCTGGGCTACTGAGGCTATGGGTTTGCTGCAATGGAAATGGGGTATGATTCACGTTTGTCCAATCACAGGCCATAGCTTGGTGAGGGATTGTTTGAAAGTCTTTCTGGGATATACCTGAACAGGTCTCTCTTGTGGCCTCCTCCTTGATGTCCCGTAGGCATACTCCACAGTTGGTACTCCAGATTATATTGCACCAGAGGTACTTCTCAAGAAAGGCTATGGGATGGAGTGTGACTGGTAAGAATTGAGTTGTAGCCTTGGAGTTTTGGTTCTCCCTGTGTGCTGTCCACTTATGGACCCCCGTCTAGGGGGATGGAGTTGGGTTGTCGGCACTTTCCGCTTTTTGAAGGTTGTTCCTCTGTGCAGGTGGTCGCTTGGAGCTATTATGTTTGAGATGCTTGTAGGTTATCCTCCGTTCTATTCTGATGATCCGATGAACACATGTCGAAAGGTGGGAGATCTGTCAACTGATATTGGTTTGTTGCAGGGGTTCCTCTACTTTCTGTTGTAGGAACTTGGCCAGTTGTATGTTTCATGGGTCTACATCTGTTTAGGTTCAACCCTGTATTCTTTGCCGGAAATTTGGTTTCCAGTCTGAATCAGCCTTAGTAACTGAGTCTGAAGATTTTTCGATGCAGATCTGGTGAGTATGTTTCGCACAGACACGATGCATGTACGAGCTGTGTCTGTATCTATTCTTATTGTGAATGTTGAACTGAGAGTGGAGTCTTTTGCTACAGTTGAAAGAATCTTGTAGCGTACTGCAAGAAGGGGCCTTCTGAGACGGTGTTAAGTAAATGTCTTTTTTTGCTGTTAATTTTAAATCACCAACAGACCTTCTGTGCCGCAAGCATCTGGTGTATCACCAATCAGACACTTGCCAAAAAACTTGACAATAAGTAGGGTGGTGATGGTGTCATGAATATTGTCTGTTATGCGTGTGGTAGTTGTTACAGTGAGTTCAATCTGGAATTGCTCACGGTTGGAACTGATGTTTTGTGAGTTGAACTCAGATTGTGAACTGGAGAACTTACCTCAAGTTTCCGGAGGAAGCTCGTTTGACACCAGAGGCCAAAGATCTAATTTGCAGGCTACTCTGCGACGTGGACAACCGATTGGGAGCTAGGGGAGCTGAGGAAATCAAAGTAGGAATCGTTTTTTGTCCAAGAGGAAATGCTTTCCTTGCCCTTCTTGGTACTTTGTGTGGATCCTCTTAGAATTGGGCAGACTGTTAGCAAGTTAAATTTTCTGTTTTTGAGACTGCCAAGGGTCTTGGGGTTTGACAGGTTTTGACCCTTGGTTGGACAAGTGGTTAATCAAATGTTTGTTGCAGTTACATGCATGGTTCAGAGGTGTACCATGGGATAAGCTTTATGAAATGGAGGCTGCCTTCAAACCAGAGGTTAATGGGGAACTTGACACTCAGAATTTTGAGAAATTTGAAGAGGTGGGTGGTGCTGAATAGTGTATATCGTGCTGTTCAAGCAGACCTTTTTCTGCTGTTGAAGTGAGAGTGACCACCTGAGCATTTGCGTACATGCAGAGTGGATCCCAACCACAACTATCAGCAAGATCTGGTCCCTGGCGGAAGGTTCGTGCTGATTGGCAGTCTTGGTCCTCATTTGTGGTTTGAGAAATGAAACTGTGTGCTAAAGTTTTCTGGAAAGGTTCTGAGAGTTTATTCTTGTTGGGTTGTCTCTCCTCTGTGTGTGCACTGTCTCAAACTTTGGCACAATGGACTCCTCTGTCAGGCTTTAGATACATGAACTACATTTGCAACTGTACATTTGATGCCCCTATCTCCTACGGACTTCCTCATTGTTGGCAGGTTTTCCTTCAAACAAATACAACGTTCTAAGATGTGTTTGTTTATGCACAGATGCTCACATCAAAGGATGTTAATTTTGTGGGCTACACGTACAAGAATTTTGATGTTTTCAGGGGAATGCATTCACCTGTAGGTATGTGTTCTGGCTTAACTACCTAAGTTTTTAGTTGGCTGATCCTCAAAGAGTGTGCCAGCTGCACCAGGGAAGTCCACTTGTGGGAGTACTGTGCTTGTTAATCTTTAGTAACAATCTGGGATCCCTGGAACCAGGCTAGCTGCGTTGTTTGAATTTGCGCACTGTCGAACTTTAGCAGTCAAATCGGGGAAATGATTAAGTTGTATCAGTCTCTGTTTTCCGGTGTGAGTTGTTAGAGTTCTCAATGAAAACTCTGGAATGTCCTCAGCGGAGCTCACGAAAAGGAGTCAGCCCAAAAGACCGTCAATTATATCACTGTTTGGTATGCTCCCTGCTTGGTGCTATAGCTGCTTTTCCATTCTGCTTTTTGTTGTGCTGTACGTAGCTGCTCTTTCATTATGCTATTGCTTGTCACAATTAGGCAATTGTCTGATCAACCTTTCCTGCAGAGACCACAAACTTGGGTGTGGTTCCCGGTCAGGACGATGGTTCCGAGTGTCTACCGACTCAAATGGAAATATCTGCCTCTCCGATTGCAGTTGAGATGCCAGATTCATCGCCATTTATTAGTCAGCTGTGTCCTAGTTGCCCCTCTACTCATAGCAGTAGATAGCCTAGTTATTTTACTGAATCGGTAACTAGGGTATTGGCCGGCGTGCGGTGGCCGACCTGATATGGAGTCAGAATAGTGCTGGGCAATCTAAATGCCACTTATATTTACTGTTATAAATGCTCTTAGAGTAACACCCCCTTTTCAGCTAGGTGGGGCAGTCACGCAGTTAACGACAAAACCATCACCAAACACCAGCATTAGGCCTCCAAGTAGCCCGCCGTCCTTCCACGGGACGACTCGTAGTCAACATGTCTGCCGCTGCTATTTATTCCTGCAAGAATACATGAGAGATCAGAGAGAGCTCCCCATCTTTGCCTAAGCTAGGAGCTTATCTCTCTCCCCTCATCTCCTCCTCAACAGCTCTCGTCTAGCACGCTCACACTCTAGGCTCGCAAGGCCTCTAGGCTCCAAAGTCCTATCCTCACAAGAGTGTAGCTCCCAAGTGCTAGGATCCTTCTAGACATGCTCACACTCTAGGCTCCCAAGGCCTCTCTCATCTCCTTTTATAGGGAGGCTTACAACATTTCCAAAGTAACTGCCTACAGCAAACTTTCTTCCTTAAGCCCTAAGCTAAGTCTTACCACCACTACTTACAACTTACTAACTAGATCCAGGGCTGCATGCTTCTCATGCAAGGCTTCTTACTTTCTCCCCCACTGGGAAAAGAATCATTGTCCTCAGTGGTAGCCAAAGTATCGAGAGATCATCCAGGATCCTTTCTGAATATCCTCTAACGTTACCCAAACTGGATCTGAGATCCCACACAACTTTACCATATACTGTGGTACGATTCCATGTTTTGTCGGCACGCTACTCTCTGCAAGGAATTCCTCAATTTCCCTTGATCCTTGATTATCTTTGCGAGAACACTGTACTTCTTCTTGTCCATGTCTTCTTTCTCTTTGCCTGGCACAAATGGTTTCAGTAGTGATACATGAAACATATTGTGTGCAAAAATCCATTCAGGCAGCTGTAACTTGTAAACCACTTCTCCAATGCGCTTCAATACTATCTTGGCCTTAACTTAAGAGTTAATCCTTGAGGTAATGGGAAATGCTTCAATTTCACCCATACTTTATCCCCAACATTGAAGACAGTTTCTCTCTTGTGCCTATGAGCATATTTCTTCTGACGTGCTTGAGCTTTGGCTAAAATTCCTTTGGCAATCTCATGCCTAGCCTTCAACTGCTCAATGAATCGGCGTGGATCTCTAGTGGTAGTATCGAAAACTTCAGCATTTAGCATGGATACCACATCCAGTGCTGAATTTCCTCCCATCTCAAAAGGACTACATCCCAGAGAGTTGTGTGCAGTGTTGTTATAACAAAATTCTTCATCGTCTAGATGATTAGTCCAATCCCTCTGATCAATGTGCACATAATGCCTTAAGTATTCTTCTTGGATTCGGTTGCCTCGCTCAGTTGAGCCATCAGTATCTGGATGGAAAGCTGTGCTCATACATAACTCCACATTCAAGCTTTTCATCAAATGCTGCCAAAATTCTCCTTGGATCCCTATCACTCACAATCTGCATAGGTAAGCCATGATACTTGTATACATACTTCTTAAACAAGCTGGCTACCTCAAAAGCTGTCACTCGCCTCTTTGTAGGGATTGTTGAGATTGGAAGCTAGCCATGCTTCAAGAGGGTCAGAAGTGTCAAGAAAGCAAGTGTTCAGAATTGCAAAACTAAGACTACCTAAACGAGGCCTTAAAACACAAATGAAGAGCAACTTTGAGCAAACAACACAAAGACAATAGTCAAAGAGCTGAACCTACTATAGCTAGCTGGTCTCACCCCTTTTTAAACCCTAAAGAGTGTCACTCACGTTTCCTACTCAACATGGGGTATATGTTTCCCATTTACCCACTTCTATATACTTATAGTAAGCTCAACCACCTACATCTTTTACGCATAGTCATATCCATCTTAACAAACTCAGTAAGCTGCATCCTCAACAGGGAAAGCAGTGAGGAATGCTATACCTTAACTTGAATCTATCCACCACTGTCATGATAGCTGTACAACCATTACTGGGTGGTAAAGGCATGATAAAATTGATCTGATAATACCCCGCCATCAGATCTAGCTTGGTGAAATACTTGGCACCCTTCAACCTGTCAAACATATCATCCATTCTTGGCAAAGGATATGCATTCTTCATCGTCTAGATGATTAGTCCAATCCCTCGATCAATGTGCACATAATGCCTTAAGTATTCTTCTTGGATTCGGTTGCCTCGCTCGGTTGAGCCATCGATCTGGATGGAAAGCGTGCTCATACATAACTCCACATTCAAGCTTTTCATCAAATGCTGCCAAAATTCTCCTTGGATCCCTATCACTCACAATCTGCATAGGTAAGCCATGATACTTGTATACATACTTCTTAAAACAAGCTGGCTACCTCAAAAACACACCGCCTCTTTGTAGGGATTGTTGAGATTGGAAGCTAGCCATGCTTCAAGAGGGTCAAGTGTCAAGAAAGCAAGTGTTGCAAAACTAAGACTACCTAAAGCGAGGCCTTAAAACACAAATGAAGAGCAACTTTGAGCAAACAACACAAAGACAATAGTCAAAGAGCTGAACCTACTATAGCTAGCTGGTCTCACCTTTTAAACCCTAAAGAGTGTCACTCACGTTTCCTACTCAACATGGGGTATATGTTTCCCATTTACCCACTTCTATATACTTATAGTAAGCTCAACCACCTACATCTTTTACGCATAGTCATATCCATCTTAACAAACTCGATGGCTGCATCCTCAACAGGAAAGCAGTGAGGAATGCTATACCTTAACTTGAATCTATCCACCATCATGATAGCTGTACAACCATTCGGGTGGTAAAGGCATGATAAAATTGATCTGATAGTACCCCATCAGATCTAGCTTGGTGAAATACTTGGCACCCTTCAACCTGTCAAACATATCATCCATTCTTGGCAAAGGATATGCATTCTTCACTGTAATTTGATTCAGAGCTCTGTAATCTAAACACATCCTTAGTCCTCCATTCTTCTTGCGTAAACAATACCGCGCACCAAAGGAGACTTAGAGACTCGATATATCCCTTTGCCAGGTTGGATAGTTGTCGCTTGAGTTCCGTAGCTCATCCTGCGACAATCTATATGGTGCTCTCAACGGAGGCGTACTCCCTAGCCTCAATTCTATCTCATGATCTACTACTCTGTGAGACGGTAAAGGTGGCAATTCATCGCATCAAATCCTTAAAATCATCCAAGACAGCTTGTAATTCCTTCGGGATGTCTTTCTCTTGATTCTTCCTCAAGACCATCCTCTAATCCGGAGCATAACTAGATAAAGCTCCTTCTTACATCTTATGTCTTGCTTGAGCTCTCTTTTTGAAATCAACTGTACTGAGCACATCTCAAGCTTCTGACTAAGATTAGCACAAACCACCTTGTGCTTTCCATTCTTCAATATCTCAATGGTGCGGGACTTCACATCTACACGCACTTCATTGGATTTCATCCACTCTAGACCCAAGATAACATCATGGTCATCCATGTCTACAACTGTGAAACTCATGTATCCTTCCCACGCTTCTATTTGCAGCTTTACTCCATGCAATTCACCCAAGAAAAGCAGAGTTCCTTTAGCTTGCTTGATTCCATATGGCGCGGAAGTACTAGCCCAAGCTCTTTCGCCTTGCGAGGAGTTATAAAATTGTGGGTGGCGGCAGAGTCCAACAATAACTCTACTTCTAAGCCATTCATCTTTCCACATATATACATAAGGGCTCCACCTTCCCTCAAAATAGTGTCATCCTTGACACTAGATGACTCACCACATGTTGTCACAACAATATGTGGCCACTGACATCATTTGGGCTCTGCAGAAAGCTCCTGAATCCGAAGTGCTGCAGCTTGAGGATTGGCGGCTTTCACATTTAGTTGGGAATTCCCAGCATGCGGACAATCTTTCGCAAAATGTTCTTGCTCTCCACAACTGAAGCACACACCAAATTGAGGGCCTGACGTCCTTTGGCTTCCACGGCCACGACCTCTATTGGCTCCTCTTCCTCTTCCTCTGCCAACATTATCATTTGTTCCAATATGCCCAGTGTTGGTGGCTCTTCCTCTACCTCTTGATCTTCCCTGAAAAGATCTTGGATACCTTCCTCTGAAAGACACTGGTGCTTCCTCGGCACGACTTGTGTCAGGTATCGCATCTGCAGCTACAATAGCCTCTCGCAGAGTTTGAGGTTTTGTCATCTGAATTCTATCCGAGCCCACCTCTTGAGTCCACTATAAAACCTGTGGAGCTTATCCACCTCCTGCATATCAGGGCATTGTAACACAGCTGTGCTAAATTCACTCACATATTGCCGCAACATTCCTGTGTGCTTCACATTCTCTAGCATCCTTCTTGCCAGCATAGATGCATTAGTTGGCTGGAATTGAAGTTGCAGGGCATCTTTGAATTCTGCCCAGGTGGAAATAGTTTCCACTCTATTACCTTGCGCAATACTGTGAACATAAGTTCTCCACCAAGTAAGAGCGTACCCTTCTAAGAAGGTAACGATGTGATCTAGATACTCTTCCTGCGGAATCCTCTGTGATAGAAAGTATCCTTCCAATGAGAAAAACCACGAATTGATTTTCTCCACATCTCGTTCACCCTTATACCTATATGGGGCAACGCAGACTCAACTTCCTCTGCCTCCCAACATTATCATTTGTTCCAATATGCCTAGTGTTGGTGGTTCTTCCTCTACCTCTTGATCTTCCCTGAAAAGATCTTGGATACCTTCCTCACGAAAGACACGGTGCTTCCTCGGCACGACTTGTGTCGTATCGCATCTGCAGCTAATAGCCTCTCGCGAGTTTGAGGTTTTGTCATCGAATTCTATCCGAGCCCACCTCTTGAGTCCACTATAAAACACATGGAGCTTATCCACCTCCACGCATATCGGGGCATTGTAACACAGCTGTGCTAAATTCACTCACATATTGCCGCAACATTCCTGTGTGCTTCACATTCTCTAGCATCCTTCTTGCCAGCATAGATGCATTAGTTGGCTGGAATTGAAGTTGCAGTGCATCTTTGAATTCTGCCCAGGTGGAAATAGTTTCCACTCTATTACCTTGTTCAATACTCTGGACATAAGTTCTCCACCAAGTAAGAGCGTACCCTTCTAAGAAGTTAACGATGTGATCTAGATACTCTTCCTGCGGAATCCTCTGTGATAGAAAGTATCCTTCCAATGAGAAAAACCACGAATTGATTTTCTCCACATCTCGTTCACCCTTATACCTATATGGGGGCTGAACGCTTAGACTCAACTTCCTCTGCCGTTCCAGGAATTAGTGGCTCCATCTGAAGCTCATCCACTGCGGTCTCGACCATAGGAACCTTCTCTTTCTTCCGCTGTATTCTCTCTGCTCTGCCTGGCTCTTCAGGATCAGCCATCTCCAGATAGCGCCCTAGCTAAAAGAGCTATCCAAAGTTCTATCCTCACAAGAGTGTAGCTCCCAAGTGCTAGGATCCTTCTAGACATGCTCACACTCTAGGCTCCCAAGGCCTCTAGGCTACAAAGTCCTATCCTCACAAGAGTGTAGCTCCCCATGCTAGGATCACAAGATGCTTCTCGGACTAGCCTCATCTCCTTTTATAGGGAGGCTTACAACATTTCCAAAGTAACTGCCTAAAGCAGACTTTCTTCCTTAAGCCCTAAGCTAAGTCTTACCACCACTACTTACAACTTACTAACTAGATCCAGGGCTGCATGCTTCTCATGCAAGGCTTCTTACTCTTAGAGTGTAATACCCCTCCTCGAAGGCCTTTGAAAGACGCAGGCGGTGTTAACACATCACCACACACTACCCTCCTCAGAAGTACCTATTGATTCCAGAAAACGGAGTCTCTCCAACCCCTTCGTTGACAGGGTCCGTTAGGGGACCTGCACCGGCGAGCCTTATGGGCAGGGTTTTAGAATGACCGGGTCCGTTTGGGGACCTGCACCGGCGAGCCTCATGGGCAGGGTTTTAGGCTGACCGGGTCCGTTTTGGGACCTACATCGGCGAGCCTCATGGGCAGGGTTTTAGATTGACCGGGTCCATTTGGGGACCTGCACCGGCGAGCCTCATGGGCAGGATTTTAGATTGACCGGGTCCGTTTGGGGACTTACACCAGCGAACCTCATGGATAGAGTTTTAGATTGACCGGGTCTGTTTGGAGGCAGGCCTGCACCGGCAAGCCCCTCACAGGCTGGGTTTTAGATTGACTGCATCCTAGCCTCGGTCCCGGTTCCAGACTAGATAGAAAAAGGTCAGAGATTGGCGGAGTTAGAATAAGGCATTTCACCTAGAAAACCCTGCCCGCATCCTAGCCTCGGTCCCGGTTCCTGACTATATAGAAAAGGGTTAGGGATTGGCGGAGTTGGAATATTTGCGACAGAAAGAAGATTCCTCACAGTATGAGGCATATGATGCACGTCCTTAATACCTGTAGACTGTCCTCTTGGTAGATGGACCCGTAACACTCCTTGTCCCTTGATGTCATGTGGCCAACCGCCAAGGATCCGAAATTCTTTGGAATTGAACACTCATGACCTGCATCGGCAATTTTTGCGACACAAAGAAGATTCCTCGCAAGATGAGGCGCCTAATGCACGTCCTTAATACCTATAGACTTGTTGAGGATGCAGCTTATTGAGTTTGTTAAGATGGATATGACTATGCGTAAAAGATGTAGGTGATTGAGCTTACTATAAGTATATAGAAGTTGGTAAATGGGAAACATATACCCCATATTGAGTAGGAAACGTGAGTGACACTCTTTAGGGTTTAAAAGGGGTGAGACCAGCTAGGTATAGCAGGTTCAGCTCTTTGACTATTGTCTTTATGTTGTTTGCTCAAAGTTGCTCTTCATTTGTGTTTTAAGGCCTTGTTTAGATGGTCTTAGTTTTGCAATTCTTGACACTTGCTTTCTTGACACTTCTGACCCTCTTGAAGCATGGCTAGCTTCCAATCTCAACAGGTTATAGGCCCACACACCCAAGGCATGGTGACACTACAAGTCATTTCCAAATTTCGTGGTAACAATTTCAACTTGTGGAAGCTCAAGATGCAGATGCTGTTGGCTGAGAAAGGCTTGTGGGGGATAGTGTCAGGAACTGAGAAATGTGGTCTTCATGGGGCCACAAATGTCTGAGTGAATCAAATCTAGCACATGGTTAGCTCTACTTCCTGCGCTCTTCCGGCCGCTGCTCAGTTCCTGACACTATCCCCCACAAGCCTTTCTCGGCCAACAGCATCTGCATCTTGAACTTCCACAAGTTCAAGTTGTTATTACCAAATTTGGAAATGACTTGTAGTGTCACCATGCCTTGGTGTGTGGGCCCATAATCTGTTGAGATTAGAAGCTAGTTATGCTTCAAGAGGTTCAGAAGTGTCAAGAAAGCAAGTGTTCAGAATTGCAAAACTAAGACACCTAACCGAGGCCTTAAAACACAAATGAAGAACAACTTTGAGCAAACAACCCAAAGACAATAGTCAAAGAGCTGAACCTACTACAGCTAGCTGGTCTCACCCCTTTTTAAACCCTAAAAAGTGTCACTCACGTTTCCTACTCAATATGGGGTATATGTTTCCCATTTACCCACTTCTATATACTTATAGTAAGCTCAATCACCTACATCTTTTACGCATAGTCATATCATATTCATCTTAACAAACTCAGTAAGCTGCATCCTCAACACGGTTGTGGACCTCCGATCATCAAGATCGCTCCCCCTATCCGAGTCACAATATCCAAGCAGTCTGTGTCGTTCATTTGAACCTGAAAACTCAAGGTACATGTCATGTGTGCCTTTCAAGTACCTCATCATCCTCTTCACTGCAATCCAATGTGGCTTTCCCAGATTTTGCATATATTGGCTTGTCTTGACAACATCTCCTTTATCTCATTGATGGCATCTATAGATGCACTCAACAAAATGAGGTCATCCACGTATATGGCTAGAATAACCATACATTGGAGAACTTTGGATATGTAGATGCTCTCATCAGATGTGCTTTGTTGAAATCCTTGCTCCTTTAAGAAAGCATTGATCTTCTCATACCAAGCTCTAGACCCTTGCTTCAATCCATAGAGAGCTTTCTTCAATTTGCACACCAAACTCTCATGGCCTTTTTTCGATATACCCCTCAGGTTGCTCCATATAAATGTCCTCCTCCAAATCTCCATTGAGAAATGCAGTTTTTACATCCATTTGATGAATCTCCAAATCATCAATTGCTCCCACTACAAGTAAAGTCCTTATTGACACAAATTTGGCCACTGGAGCAAAGGTCTCATTGTAATCGATGCCTTGTTCTTGGCTATATCCCTTCACCACCAATCTTGCCTTATATCTCTCAATCTGACCATTAGAATCTCTCTTGATTCTAAACACCCATTTGCTCCCAATAGCATTCCTTCCTGCAGGCAAGGAGGTTAATACCCAAGTGTCATTCTTCTTCAACGACTTCATCTCATCATCCATAGCTTCTTTCCATTGCTTTGCATCCTTCCCTTGTAGTGCTTCAGCTATCGTTCTTGGTTCCCTCCCATATTCCATAGCAATGGATGCAAACTCTGGTCCTTCTCTCCAATCTCTTGGTGGATGACGCTCCCTTGTTGGATATCTCCTCGGAGGAAGAATTTCTTCTCTCAAGGGTTCTTCCTCATTGTTTCCTCGCTAGGGATCATTTCATTCCCATCAATCGAATGACGTCTTTTCCAATTGGTTCTTGAGGTATCACAACCTCATGAGCATCAACAATAGGAAATTTCTCGCTATCTATAGTCTCCGCCTCATCAAAAACCACATCTCTACTTATGATGATGCGCCTAGATGCCTTGTCATACAATCTATAGACCTTTCTATCAATATCATAGCCCACAAAAATGCACTCCAATGCCTTCCCTTCGAGCTTTGACTTCTTTGGGTTTATGTGCAAAGGCTCTACACCCAAACACATGCAAGTGAGCAATAGAAGGCTTCTTCCCTAACCAGCATTCCTTCGGTGTCATATCCTCTAGTGATGCACTTGCACTTCTATTAGTTAGGTAGACAGCAGTTGCAATGGCTTCCCCCCAAAACTCATAGCCCAATTGTTGATGATGAAGCATGATCCTTGCACATTCTGTTGAGGATGCAGCTTACTGAGTTTGTTAAGATGGATATGACTATGCGTAAAAGATGTAGGTGATTGAGCTTACTATAAGTATATAGAAGTGGGTAAATGGGAAACATATACCCTCTATTGAGTAGGAAACGTGAGTGACACTTTTTAAGGTTTAAAAAGGGGTGAGACCAGCTAGCTATAGTAGGTTCATCTCTTTGACTATTGTCTTTGTGTTGTTTGCTCAAAGTTGCTCTTCATTTGTGTTTGAAGGCCTCGTTTAGGTGTCTTAGTTTTGCAATTCTGAACACTTGCTTTCTTCACACTTCTGACCCTCTTGAAGCATGGCTAGCTTCCAATCTCAACAATGAAGAGCTTGGCGGATGGCTGCCTGCAGTTGTGAGGCAACTTGTTTTGGATGCTCTTCTCCTGAATTTCTGACATTCGTGATACTTTCAGTCAAATGTATCCTGAACTTTTGGACACCATACTATCTGTGATAGATCCCTGAATTTTACTTTCCATTTCCTCTTCCTTGTCTTTGGTACGATCAGACTAGCTCGTATATTGACCATCAGTGGTCTATGGTCCAACATGAAAGGATCGTACATTGATCATCAGTGGTCTATGGTCCAACATGAAAGGATCAAACTGCAGCCATATCATGTGGGTCTGTGCACAAGTAATCAATTGTGCTGGCCCTCATGTCTACTGTCCCATTCAATTTGTATTTTAGATTTTGTTGCTTCCTTTCAGGCTCATACTTATGTGAAAATGTGTGTTTCCAATTGTTTGCAAGGGCGGGGGGTTTTCCAAGAGAGACTCTTAATTAGGCCATTTTGAAAGGGCACGGGTATTAGATTAAGTAGTTGGAAGCCGTAACGATAGAGGGAGGCTTGGCCTAGTGAGGCCATGCGTGTATGTCCTATAAAAAAGACAGATTTTGAGAAGTAAAACACCATGATTGCGCTTCCCTTGCTTGGCGGAGTGCTTGGCGGAGGTCTTGCTCCTTGCGGGCGCCTCTGCAGGTTGCTCCCCTTGTGAATGGTTGTTGTGAAATTGCTTTGCTTTGGGTGTGTGGCGCTGCCTGAGAAACTCTCTGTTTGAGGGGTGGCTGCAGGGAAAGACTCCTTGGAGATTCTCGCTATCTGGTGCAAACCCGTAGCAACCGGTCCAAGGAAGAACTTGCTAGCTTGTAGGCAGACCCTAGGTAATTGTGTCGTAAGGGCGAGATAGGGCCAGAGGGCTTGAAGTAAGGTTAGATTAGGAGGATGATGGATTGAGTTAAGTTGAGTGTGTGGATGATGTGGAGTTGATTGTTGAGTAGAGGAGTAGAAATTAGGAGTTAGAAGAGGGCCTGCGAGGTCAGAGCCTAAGGGAGGGATCCCAAGTATGTATCAAATTGAGACTGGAAGCTGGGCCAAGGTCTCAAAACTGCGGAGGCAGTGAAATCGTGCTGTGGCATGGGGGGTCCCTATGCCAGCAACAGAGCGACCTACCCCCACAGGGTGTGGATCTATGACGAAAGGTGTCGTTGTAGGTAACTGACGAAGCAGCACGAGGAGGCGTGGCTACTGCTTGGGTATGAGGTGAGGTTGCCCCAGTTGTGTGAGGGGGCTTGGGTGTGTGAGAAGGTACGAGCTTGTGTCTTGAAAGCTGGTTTCATGTTAAGCAGAAGTCTCATGGGACAAAACCTATTGTACGTAGCGACAGTGGGATAAGTGTGGCCTATAGAGGGTAGTCTTGCAAGTCCCAAGGTCTTCCTCCCACAATCATATATGTTGATTTTTCCTATGAGGTCAATGTCACAACATGGGCGTTATTGGCCAGTCAATTGATCAATTTGACAAAAACTCCCTACTGCTCTTGGACATGTACAATGTGTTCCACAAGTTGATCTAGCACAAGCGAACACAACAAAAAAAGCCCATTCATGTTTTGAAAGAAAAGCAAGACAACCGCAATCCAGAATGAAGCACAATAATTGATTGTCCACCCTTTGGCCCATACATGACATGCTTACCCCAATTTTCAAAGCGTCTTTCTTGCCTTGGCTTCCCAAATATGCTGCTCACATGCAAAGCATGCCCTGAAGAGAAACCTCCCACAACCCCTATACCAAATTCATCCATCTACTACCACCCTCCACCCACCACCAAACCCACCTCCAATATGCTCCTGCCCAACCCTGTCCATCAGTTTGCCTTGCAAAACAACGGCCCATAGAAAATGATGGAGCTAAGCCAACCGAATATCCCAAGGTGTGTGACTGGAATCAGGTCACAAAGCAGGACACAAATCAACTTGAACAACCAGGACAGCATGTGGCCATGCAAACAAGAGGATATGACTACACCATTGTGTTCTAGTTTTAACAAATGGCCAGCACCAAATCCAAAGGTCTTAGTAGATGCTGGATCCTGGAGAATGCAGCCCAATCATTTAGTGGGACTGGCACTTCCAGGTGAGGACTTCGAAGCAACTCTCCTCCTTTTCTTATGTCGGCTTGGGCCTTTGTTTATGCGGTACAAGACTAACTTGTGTATCTCACCTTCCATCTTTGATCGGAGATTTTTCCTGGCAAATTGAATGCAAATTTGGTACAATGCTTGTGCTTTTTTTCCGATCTCTTGACATCGTCTTCCCTCTTGCTTTTTCCTATGACGTTTTTTCCTTCCAACCATCACACTCGTCCATATCTTCCTCATCTTCTTCATCATCCACATCCCCGCCTTTCTATTTTTCCTCTTATGTTTCTGTAATGTTCTTTCCTCCATCAATGTCTTCCTTTACGCTTTTTCTCATCCTTAGATCTAGACATCCCTTTTACCTTCTGCCCATGACCATCCTCCATCACGTTTCTATGTTGTTTCCTTGAAACTCTATTGTGACCAATTTCCAAGTCAAGAAATTTGCCCTTCATATGATCTGCATTCTTTCTATTCTTTTCCAATTCTGTTTGTATGACATCATGTGCCATACATGGGGCTTAGGGCCCTCAAAACAAATTCATTCTTTCCTCCATCAATGTCTTCCTTTTGCTGCTACACCATCATCGCTAGGGCTTTGATGGTGTTATTTCTACAACCTTCCCACAACTCCTCCTTGTCCACTTTGTGGATGACTATTTCTATCATTGATCGCCACATCATACTCAACCTCACTAGTTATCGCTAGCTTCCTTCTCACTATCTCCAAGTAGAGAAAATAAAACAAACTTTTGAGCAATGCCTTATCATCTTCCTCCCACAATCATATATGTTGATTTTTCCTATGAGGTCAATGTCACAACATGGGCGTTATTGGCCAGTCAATTGATCAATTTGACAAAAACTCCCTACTGCTCTTGGACATGTACAATGTGTTCCACAAGTTGATCTAGCACAAGCGAACACAACAAAAAAAGCCCATTCATGTTTTGAAAGAAAAGCAAGACAACCGCAATCCGTAATGAAGCACAATAATTGATTGTCCACCCTTTGGCCCATACATGACTTACCCCAATTTTCAAAGCGTCTTTCTTGCCTTGGCTTCCCAAATATGCTGCTCACATGCAAAGCATGCCCAAGAGAAACCTCCCACAACCCCTATACCAAATTCATCCATCTACCACCTCCACCCACCACCAAACCCACCTCCAATATGCTCACCTTAACATCCATCAGTTTGCCTTGCAAAACAACGGCCCATAGAAAATGATGGAGCTAAGCCAACGAATATCCCAAGGTGTGTGGTGGAATCAGGTCACAAAGCGAGACACAAATCAACTTGAACAACCAGGACAGCATGTGGCCATGCAAACAAGAGGATATGACTACACCATTGTGTTCTAGTTTTAACAAATGGCCAGCACCAAATCCAAAGGTCTTAGTAGATGCTGGATCCTGGAGAATGCAGCCCAATCATTTAGTGGGACTGGCACTTCCAGGTGAGGACTTCGAAGCAACTCTCCTCCTTTTCTTATGTCGGCTTGGGCCTTTGTTGTGCGGTACAGGACTAACATTTGCATCTCCTGCTTCACCTGTACTGAAGATCGGAGATTTTCCTGGCAAATTGAATGCAAATTTGGTACAATGCTTGTGCTTCTTTTTTTTCCGATCTCTTCTGACATCGTCTTCCCTCTTGTGCTCTTTCCTATGACGTTTTTTTTCCTTCCAACCATCACACTCGTCCATATCTTCCTCATCTTCTTCATCATCCACATCCCCCGCCTTTCTATTTTTCCTCTTATGTTTCCTGTAATGTTCTTTCCTCCCATCAATGTCTTCCTTTTGCTTTTTCTCATCCTTAGATCTAGACATCCCTTTTACCTTCTGCCCATGACCATCCTCCATCACGTTTCTATGTTGTTTCCTTGAAACTCTATTGTGACCAATTTCCAAGTCAAGAAATTTGCCCTTCATATGATCTGCATTCTTTCTATTCTTTTCCAATTCTGTTTGTATGACATCATGTGCCATACATGGGGGCTTAGGGCCCTCAAAAACAAATTCATTCTTTTCCTTCTTGTCTTCACGCTCTGCTACACCATCATCAGTCGCTAGGGCTTTGATGGTGTTATTTCTTGCTACAACCTTCCCCACAACTCCTCCTTGTCCACTTTGTGGATGACTATTTCTATCATTGATCGCCACATCATACTCAACCTCACTAGTTATCAGGCTAGCTTCCTTCTCACTATCTCCAAGTAGAGAAAATAAAACAGACTTTTTGAGCAATGCCTTATCATCTTCTTCCTCTTGGTACCTTTTCGCTGGCCCCATAGACTGATCCAAAGTACTATGCTCTTGTTGTAGCATAGCCATGGACCCATAACCCAACAGAGATACACATTGACCTTCTAGCTTGGGCTTTGACTCATCTGCCTTCTGTGTAGGCTTTTTACTCTCTCTACAACGGAATTTTTCATGTTCATGAGCCTTCATGTCATCCCGCCAATCATCCACAACATTATCATCATCACTCTCATAAGAAGCTGAGACATCAATTTCTCGGCTATGGCGCTCCACCCTTCTGAAGAGCCTGCTTTGTCGACTAGCCAGATCCTGCTTAGGCAATTTCAACCTCAAGCTGACCTTGAAAGTCTTGCAGTCTTCAATCAATATCGGTAAGCTACATTGCTGCTCCTTATTGTCAACTTGAACTTCAGAGATGCTAAGCACATCATTAGATGCTTCCCCTCCTGCCCAAATCTGGGCATCGTTGTCGTCTTCAAGCTTTAATTGTGAGACTCCATTCAAGGTAGGATGCAAGCCTTTGGATGGACTCAACGATATGGAAAGTGATCGAATAGGGGACATAGATAGTTCCTTTTGCCTGCTATCTTTCTTCAAAGGCTGCTTTTTCATATCAGGGTGACCTTCGACCTCTCCTCCATGGGAGCTCAGAGGAAGCTTTCTCTTTTGATCCTTGTCATCCAATTCTTTGACACCTAAAGCTGAATCCCGTTGCGCTTTTTGGCTTCTGCTAGAATCTTTCTTGTAGGGACTTCTGCTGCCACTCCTGCTACTATCCGAAGGGCTTTCCTTAGGATCTTTGGATATGGGTCTCTTGGGATTATGAGCACCTCTCAGGTCATCACGCCTATGCCTAGGTGATAAATTGAATTCTCTCTGGTGACCAGGAGAACGGAACCGTGTCCTGGATCTCCTTCTAACTCTGCTACGACTTCTGCTCCTGCTCCGGCGGGATCGAGGATAATATTCTCGCTCTCGCTCTCTTTCCCTATCCCAATCCCGTCTAAACGGGTTCCAAGAATAATTTCCACATCCTTTATAATATCCACGCCTTCGATACCTATAGTGATCCCTTACACACGAGGGAGACACACGATCACGCCGGTAGCGAATAGGCGATCTAGAAACTGACCTGTCACATCGATAGTTGATTGGGGAATGAGACTTTGATCTTGATGCAGACCTAGAATGAGATGGAGACTTTGACCTGCTTAACATGCCTTGAGATTAGTACAGCAGCATCATACCAATTGAAATAGTTGCAAGGTTGAAGGCCAGCCATACTTATGCTTAATCACATAGATATTGTAGACAAAAACTCCATTCAGGCTTTTGAACGACAAACAAGAGAAATTCAACACAAAAGGCCAATATGCCACATTCCAAGAACGTCAAAAGAAACTATTCCCACAAAAGCTCTCTTCCACCATTGCCGGTAACAAGCTAAAGAGACCTCGGCATAAATGCAACAATGGATGATGTTGCAAGGCAGGCCACGGGATGACATATACCACCATGAACTAGGAAAGGAAGGTTGATGACCGAAGAAAACAAGACCGACCTGTTAGGGCTTGCCGTGGCATTCTTGCTAGTGACTGGATCTTGCACGACATCGCTGCCTTTGAGTTGCTTGCTGATCTCTGCTGCCCGTGCAGCTGCCATCTCTGCAGCGGACTTGATGTTTGCAGCACGAGCCTCAGCCTGCTGTGTCGCCATTACTTGCTGCATTAGCAAAACTTGCTGGAACTGAAATTGTTGCATAGCCACCGCCTGCTGCATGATCATGGAAAAAGGAGGTGGCTGTATCTTAGAGGACATGGATGTAGACGAGGGCGTCCCGGATGGCATGACCAACCGTGGGGCTTTGGTGAGATCCACATTCAATGGGCGGTGGCCCCTTAAATCCATGAATGGCGATCCAAGGCACCGCCTTTCTTGTCTACCCCAAAGGTTTTTGAGGAGTCTGCGAATCAATGGTCCGATTGTTTGCAAGGCAATGCCCAAAGTGTGCATCCCAGCCATGTCGTCCCGAAACTTCGCAGATGGATTTTTCGTAAGGTTCCCGCACTATTGGGCAAGGAGGGAGGCACCACAACAATGAGAGAGAGAGCAAAATAAACCACAAGATGCACAATGGGATAGTCAAGGTGGCTGGCCTAGTTCTTTCGCGATGCCATTGTCTGATTACAAGAAGTTTACAAAGCCAATACTATAGCTCTTGCTACTAGTATACTAGTGGTCAGAGCTCTTGTAGTATACTACTACCAGAATGAGCATTATCACTGGTAAGTTTATGTAGTAAACATTGCAATAGGAGTTCTCTTTGCAAGCCTTCCATTGTGGCATTCAATAGTTATCGTCTTTGATATCTTAGTTGCTAACCCCAGGTAAAGCATCAAACTACTTCTTCAACTCTTAAGCTTTCTACTCTATATTGATCCATGAAAATTCAAAGTTGATTGTTGCATAGGTGTCATTGATGCAACACAACATTAAAACAAACATATCATTCAATCACTTTTCAAGAAAGATAAAGTCGGAAAGATAAGTGCAACCCTTATCTTGGTTGTGAATTAAGGTCTTATTTTTGAATAGTTATAGGTATAAGTAAATCAGTATATTAGTACACATATCAAAAATTAAAAATCTAATCACATATATTTTAAAATAATTTTTATAGATAAATTTTTTTACTTTGCCTAGTGGTATGGCTGATAAAGAATTAATCCATGAGACCATCCTTCTATTGAATTGAATAATATAGATATACCTAACTTATTAGGTGTAGGGTGGCTACCACTTTATCAACTAGGGTAAGTATAATATAAGATGCTTATTTGATTTAGTCAAATTAGAAAGTATTGTATAAAATAATTTTTATAGATAAATTTTTTTACTTTGCCTAGTGGTATGGCTGATAAAGAATTAATCCATGAGACCATCCTTCTATTGAATTGAATAATATAGATATACCTAACTTATTAGGTGTAGGGTGGCTACCACTTTATCAACTAGGGTAAGTATAATATAAGATGCTTATTTGATTTAGTCAAATTAGAAAGTAATTTGTAGAACTAATTCTTACATGTATGATATGACAAAACTATCCAATTTTTATTATGAAATCTTACTTTGAATTGCGTCATGAAGAAATGCTAGATTTTTTATACTAACATGAAGATGTTCATTTAGCTAATTATGAGTTTTACACTGGACTACTTTCCTTCTTTGCAACTTAGAGTTGTCAACTCTTTGATATTCTATGGCGTCCTGCCATCCACGAAAAGCTTTCAAGGATAGTGCTCTATATTCACCATGAATCAATAAGTTGCTTCTTGTTAATCTTTCAGGGCTCCTTATACCTTGAGCTTTTATGTAGTAAACATTGCAATAGGAGTTCTCTTTGCAAAGCCTTCCATTGTGGCATTCTTGCTAGTATTTATAAGCTCACGAAAAGGAGGTGGCTGTATCTTAGAGGACATGGATGTAGACGAGGGCGTCCCGGATGGCATGACCAACCGTGGGGCTTTGGTGAGATCCACATTCAATGGGCGGTGGCCCCTTAAATCCATGAATGGCGATCCAAGGCACCGCCTTTCTTGTCTACCCCAAAGGTTTTTGAGGAGTCTGCGAATCAGTACTGTAGCTATTTGCAAGTTCAAGAGATGCCCGAAAGTGTGCATCCCAGAATCATGTCCGCGTACTAAAACTTGCCAAAGACGAATTGTTGGAAGCTTCGCACACTGTGGGCAAGGAGGGAGGCACCACAACAATGAGAGAGAGAAAGAGCAAAATAAACCCTGAAGATGCACAATGGGATAGTCAAGGTGGCTGGCCTAGTTCTTTGCAGTCTGCCAATACAGTTACAAGAAGTTTACAAGCAAAGCCAATACTATAGCTCTTGCTACTAGTATACTAGTGGTCAGAGCTCTTGTAGTATACTACTACCAGAATGAGCATTATCACTGGTAAGTTTATGTAGTAAACATTGCAATAGGAGTTCTCTTTGCAAAGCCTTCCATTGTGGCATTCAATAGTTATCGTCTTTGATATCTTAGTTGCTAACCCCAGGTAAAGCATCAAACTACTTCTTCAACTCTTAAGCTTTCTACTCTATATTGATCCATGAAAATTCAAAGTTGATTGTTGCATAGGTGTCATTGATGCAACACAACATTAAAACAAACATATCATTCAATCACTTTTCAAGAAAGATAAGGGTACTGGAGAAAGATAAGTGCAACCCTTATCTTGGTTGTGAATTAAGGTCTTATTTTTTGAATAGTTATAGGTATAAGTAAATCAGTATATTAGTACACATATCAAAAAATTAAAAAATCTAATCACATATATTTTAAAATAATTTTTATAGATAAATTTTTTTTACTTTGCCTAGTGGTATGGCTGATAAAGAATTATTTCGCACGAGTCCACCCTTCTATTGAATTGAATAATATAGATATACCTAACTTATTAGGTGTAGGGTGGCTACCAGCTTTATCAACTAGGGTAAGTATAATATAAGATGCTTATTTGATTTAGTCAAATTAGAAAGTAATTTGTAGAACTAATTCTTACATGTATGATATGACAAAACTATCCAATTTTTATTATGAAATCTTACTTTGAATTGCGTCATGAAGAAATGCTAGATTTTTTATACTAACATGAAGATGTTCATTTAGCTAATTATGAGTTTTACACTGGACTACTTTCCTTCTTTGCAACTTAGAGTTGTCAACTCTTTGATATTCTATGGCGTCCTGCCATCCACGAAAAGCTTTCAAGGATAGTGCTCTATATTCACCATGAATCAATAAGTTGCTTCTTGTTAATCTTTCAGGGCTCCTTATACCTTGAGCTTTTATCTGTATGTAATTTAAGGAAGGAGAAAAATCAAAGAATTGCTTGTGAAATCATGAAATGTTTAACTTGAGGTCAATTTCGTAAAATCATTTAATCTACTCTAGAATAGATAATTATAGCACATAGCGAGTTTAGAGGCATGTGCTTAAAACCTATATGCGTGCTCACACCCCATTCGGTTTTCTTCTAGTTCAATCGTGAATTTGAGGTTCATGCTTCTTCTATTAGTTATCGCAATTGTTCCCAAGCTTGTTTGCTCAAAGTATCCTTTCTTTTCTTTTCTCCAAAATTTTTAAGTTGTTCCCAAGCTTGTTTGCTCAAAGTATCCTTTCTTTTCTTTTCTCCAAAATTTTTAAGTTGTTTAAATTGTTGGACAACGTCAAGTATCATAAGTGGATGTGAAAATAAGTTGATAATTATAATGAATGTATGATTATTTTAATGACCATACTTATCCAATCAAACATTTCCATAAAAGATGCCGACAAGCAATATCTTGGAAGCATATAATAAAAAATGAAGTCAAAAGTTGCAAGCTATGCGCATCTAGCACGATCTAGATATAAAAATAAATACATACCTCTCGAAATGATTATAGTGTGTCTCTAAGTAACCGTACATGATATTGATATTGCTTATCAGCATCAAGTATTTCATGCCATTTGCTCCAAAACAATCATTGACAGCATCCCTTTTAAAAGAAATCTGCCTTAGTAGCAAGAAAACTTTCATGCTCCATGATTTTTTCATCAATCTTGTAATACTCCCAAGCTCCATGAAGAAAATGATTTTTGTTTCGCACATTTTATGTAGTGGAATAATATCTTCTTCATAATTTCTCCGTTCAAAAATATTTTGTACTTTCGTTGGCCTTCTCCAATACAAGAGGGCCAGGAATAGAGTCAACGATCTTAAAAACTGTACATAATAGCCAATCCGATGTTTAACTCTAGACACTACATAAATTTTGAGCAAGAAAGACTTTTCATGTTATCAAACAATACTTGCTAGTTAATGTGTAGAAAGATACACCATGGTCTTTAGCCATAGAAATACACTTTAGCTTTAAATGTAAACATGCTAGCTCCCATAGTAGCAAAATATAAAATTCTCTTTCTTATTTTCTAGTAGTTTCTTTCTGATAAGTTAAACTCATGTCAATATCGGAATATGTAAAAATATATTATATCTTAAAGTATTACCACCTAGTATTTATAAGCTCTACGTATGCAAGCAATCACCACAACGTTCCCTCCCTCCAAAGCCAAACGGGCGGATGTTTAACTCGCTATCTAGACTTTGCACCTTTCTTGATGGCCTTCAAGTTCAAGTTCAAGTTCAAGTTCAAGTTCAAGTTCAAGTTCAAGTTTATTGAAAGATGTCTCGCGCTGAAGAACTCGCTCGAGGGAGTCTGGCGCACTCTTCTTAGGGACAACCAAAAATACATATTATACATAGAATTTGTGGGTTCCATGTCAAATTTATTGCCCTAATATTATATATATATCTAATGGATGCAATATATGACTTTATTGGGAGTTGGTTTTTGGAAGCTTGCCTTGAGTTCTGTCAACTATCACTGTCGGCTTCCATGTGTTGTTTGTCAGGTTTTGTCGTTTGCAGCTGTTCTACTAGAGGCGATATGTTCTTCCACGATTTTGACTGCCTGAACAAGGAAAGCTCCTAGCATGGGTGGGTCGCCATGAACGTTTTTGGTTCTTTTGAAGCTGGAGTTGTAGGATGGTGTTAGGAAGGCAGGGGAGAATCTTAGGGAAAAAGAAACAGGTCAAAATGACCTTGTAACGAGGAGAGTAAGTGCCAAACGTGAATGGTAAGGGTGCACCTACCGTGATAGGTAAGCAATCTACTACCGTAGGTGCCTAGGCACCTACCACCGTAGATAGGAGACCTACCATGGTAGGTAGGCACCTACCACCGTAGGCAGTAACCTATTGGGGTAGGAGGCACAAGAATGAGGCAGGTTAGGGTAGCTATATATATCTTTGTTTAGTGGACTAGACAAATAGGCCAAAATAGGAAATTAGGTGATTAGAGGCCAATTTGGGAAAATAGGAAAAATAGGGAAAATAGCACGTTAGGATAAGGTGAGTTGAGAAACTCCAATCAACGGTGGAAAGGGGGCAACGTGGCGTGCATCCAAGTGAAGGAGCAAGTTTGGAAGATTCAGTTTCTAACTTAGATTTTCATTACCTCTCTTTCTCACTTACATGCAAGGTTTTGACTCCACAGCAAGGAGCACGAAACTTGAGCAAGGCGCTGCCATAAGAGGAGCTCAACCACGACACTAACAGGGGCACGCGCTTGTGTGAAGCAAGAAGAGGGAGGCGCGAGCTAGGAAGAAGGAGGAAATCAATTGGGAAACTGAAGTGGTGATGAAGAAAGGAGAGGAAAAGAGAGAAGCCATTTGTTAGGAAGCGTGGAAGACTTGTCCAAGCTTGAGAGAGTGCTAGGAGGAGCAAGACGTGCTAGGGTTGAGGAGAGATTGCGGAGAAGAAGGCTTCCAAACTTGCTGGGAAAGTATAAGAGGTTGTGGGCGCTCTTAAAGAAATTCTCTTTTTGAAGCCACGGGGAGTTGGAAACTTGTGCTAGGAAGGCAAGATTGCAGGAGCACGGAGAATTGTGAGCAAGGGCGAGGTCAAGGCTGTGGATTATGTGTGGAAATTGTAAGGGAGGAAGATCACCTATCGTGGTAGGAATCTGGCAAATAGTGTAAGAACTACAGGAGAAGTGACCCTTTTTCTTAACTTTGTGCAAGGGCTCAACAAGGAAGCCATGATAAGGCCTTCCAAAGTGAAGGGAAAGGAGGCGGCCACTTAGACCAAGACACCCACAAAGGAAAGCGGGCAGGCAAAGGCAAAGGCAAGAATCCTAAGGAAGGAAGTCCAGACCCCGAAGAATGGAAGCTAGATATGCACAATTCACATGCTTTGCAGGGCAATTGTCTTCAAAGGACCTTGCATATTTCATGCCTTGGGCAGCGGAGGAGAATATTCAGCTAGATTGGGTATATGGAAGACTTGCAACTTATGTCAACTTGCACCAAACAGAGGAGGGAACACCCTCAAGGGTGCCCCAAGGAGAGGCTCCAAGAACATAAGATGTGAGGGCCAAGAAGGGCCAAGAAGTGGTTCGTAGGGTGGAACCTACCATAGTAGGTACGATACTTACCATAGTAGGTATTGTACCTATGAGGGTAAGTACCATACTTACCGTGGTATGGACACCAGGGGGCCATGCTAAGCAAGGAGGAAGTGTCCAGGTGGTTTGGAGAGAGACCCACCATAGTTTGGGGGTGAAGGAAGGGGAATTAGAGAGTGCCTGACACATGTTGCAGGAGATTGAAGGCCACAAGGCAAAGGCTGAAGAAGACAGGAAAGAGAGCTGAAGTTATGGTGCACCGAATGCTAGTCATTTGTAAGAGGAGGCCATGGCGGTGCCGAAGCATGTGGAAGTACTCGCAGTGGAATCACGATGTGAGGATGGCATGATAGAATCGTGTGCTCAACTAGGAGAGGCTGTGGTAGAGCGCTCACGGCAAGCTAAATTTGCAGCTGGGCTGCAAGATGGAGGTGTGGCACAAGAAGGCAATGTTGCAAATGGGCTGCAATATGGTGAAGGAATCACAACGGGGTGTGCGTCATGAAGGCGGAATTTGCAGTAGGGCTGTAAGTTGATGTGAAGGGAGGCTGTTGTAGTGGCCGCGAGGAGAATTGGGCAGTAAGGTGGGCTGATACGAGAGTTGTGGAGGAGTTCGCTAAGGAGGAATGTTGCTAAGGAGCTCGAGGAGTTCACTAGGGAATAAGTTCAATTTATATAGGATGTGTAATGCGCACACGGGAACTTGGTGTGTTGGATATTAAAGTATAAGAACTCTACAGTCAAGCGTCCTAGTGGTGGACTCCCATATTTATACCATATTCATACCACTGTTGGGGGTCTACGATTGGGCATGATTTCTTCTCTTCCTGCAGGATTTGCCAGAACTTTTTCGGTTTGTGGTGTGGCTGCTCAAGCATTATGGGTTCGGCCTGTGGTCCGATCCTACAATTGAATCGGCTACTTGGAAGTTTGTTGTTCTCTACAAGTACTCCGGCTTTGCTCAAAGGTAATCAACAATGTTGTGCTTCCATTGTATTGTTGCATCACCTTTGTTTCTACCCTTTCTTCTTGGGCAAACGTGTTTTTCTGGCTGTTCGGGAACTTATGTGTGCCATTCATAATTCTCATGTCATGGCTTTCTAGCATTGTCATGAAGAGTACATCATGGCCTCCTATCATGCGATACTCCAATGTTCTTGCCCATCTTGTGTCAGGTAGAACATCTTCCGGGGCCTTGCTCTATTTTTAGGCAATTTGGACATTTGTGTCCATGAGTAGGAAAATTGCCCTAAAGCACTCGCGGCTTGCTATCTCTGCAAATAGCTCTTAGAATAGTGTTTGCGGCTAAATTGAACAGTACAGACATGATCCGATTGGAGGAATGTAGGCAAAGATGTGCGTTTTACTAGCATTGTTAATTGTCTCAATGACTACAAAGTGTCGTTTGGATGTTGACGCTTTCACGGGACCAAACAGCTCATCTTTGATGAAGACTATAATTCCACCATTTCTTGACAATCTTGACTGTTTTGTGGTGGTAGATGCATGGGTATTCATTACTATCGTGCCTTCCGTGAAGTACCCTGGTACGTCCCATGCCCTGCTCCTTCTTGCTCATGCGTTTCTGCCACACATACAATGTTTGGAGACTGGTGTTTCATCATGATATCCTTCATTTTGATCATCGAATAGCCGCTCATGTTCCAGTAGGCAATCTTTAGCATTTTACCCCCCTCACTAGTTACAGCAGTTTGCAGCATGGCTTGTTTAGGTTTGCCCCTTCCGCACCTATTGAATCGATGCTCTCTTGCTGTAATTGCTATTCAATGACGCGGCTAACCATGCCCATTTTGAACAGTATTTGCATCCTTTTATGCTTTCCATATGTGTCAGAGCTTGTCGATCTCACATGTGATCCTTTCACTCGTCTTCCTTTTGATTTTAGGTCCCATTGCCAACAGCTTGCTTGTGTCTTCCACGTAATAAGTCTTGAGTACGACGTGTTGTGGTGATATATACTGGTTTCGAGATGTAGGATTTGGCCTATCCGCACCTCTTGGCCATCTTTCGCACAGATCATTGGTGACCTTCTGCTGGGGGAAGTTGAAGTTTCGTTCCAGCCAGGCTTTTATGTTCCCTATAATGAAGCATGGTTCATCCTCTTCCCCTGCCTTCTCCCAATATCCTTTGTTACATATATTGAATGCTCTATTGTCCTCCTGGTGGGACCCATGCCCATTGCTATGGCAACTTGGCTCTGGTTGAGCATGCTGATTTTAGTCGCAGTTTCTTTGATTTGTGCCTCCTGCCCGTTTGCTGCCTCCTGCCCGTTTGCTTTAGCTTTGTCCATCGTTGCCTTCATGATTTGCATGTTACTATGCAGGTTCTCAATGTTTATGTTTGTTTCATCAATCTGCTGTATAACTCCATCTATCCGCTTAATCATTGCTATCATCGACAGTGCCACTTCCAGAAACTTTTGTCACATACCTCTATATCGGCCGCTCTAGTTAGCTTAGGCGGGCTTCAAGCTTCTCTGACACATTGCTGAGGTGAGTTTTGAGGGCCTTCTCCTTCATGTCCAATGCCTCGAGTATATCTCCATCCTTATGACTTCCACGGATAGCCCACCATTCATCCTCTGGTCATTGTCTTTTCCTGCATGTGGTTTCATCTCAGTTGTTTGCTTTCATGGCATTGCTCCATCTCGTCATCCATTTCAGATGAAAGTGATAGCAGGGTGTCACTACTTCGTGAGTGATGAGTTTGCTGCTGCATATGAGTGGAGCTCCTTTGCTTCTTCTTGTGAGGGCAGTTCTGCTTGTATGCTTGTATGGCTGAGGAGTACCGTCCATTGTGGTAGGCTGCGGATTTGTCTTGGTTTTGTGACTAATATAGCTTTATTGATAAGCTTGCTCTGGGAGTGTATTTGTCATTAAGACGGTGACATTATTTTGCTTTGATGTTTATGTCAATTTATTGGCATGCTTGGCACCCTAGCTGCTGCTGCATGGGGTTGGTAACTCGTCCATTCTTTACTGTCTATCATCGTGTGGGTTGAGTTGTTGCTTAGCTTTGAAACTTGATGCTGCTGGTGCTTTGCTTATGGTTTTATGTTGGGAGTATTCAATTCTGCACATCTTTGTTTTGAAACTTGAAACATTGTTGAGTTGCGGTAGAGCTTACAGGCAGCCTGTGCAGTTCGGCAGGGAAACAGATACTTCTGGCCTAACTACTGTCATTCTACCCTGCCTTGTTCTATCTCTGGCTTAATGCCACAACCTTCCTCGGCACTAGGTATGATAGTTTGTCATGTTATGCTGAACATCCTCATCCTCCTGTGACGCATGGGCTGTTGACGATGTAGCATATGAACGCAATAGCGGCGTTGCTGATTGCAGGCTTTTGCAAAGATCAGTGAATCCCTCTGACTACTTGAAAGTCTTTTTTTCTTCTGGAGGGATATAAATAAATCTATGCCCCCCTCCACTTTCAGCAATTTGCATCATGATGCTCTGTCCTCATTGTCCGGCAGTATTCGAGGAGAATGAGGTAATGCCTTTCGCTATTGCTTGCTGGCTTTGCCTCGTATCCTTTAGTCCTATGTAGGAGGTATCTGCAAGTTGCAGAGCAAGCTGAGCCTTAACAGTTGATCTCACCATCATCAATTGGGATGATTGCCAGGATTTTCCGCATCTGGAAGTAATCAACAAGGCCATCAACAAAAACAGAGTTGTTGGCAAGCCACTATGGTACCCCCACCCAAGTCATCCCAAGTTTTGCTATGGAGGCAAAGTTTGCCTTCAACCACTTGTTGAGTGCAGCTGGGAACCTGCTTGCACTGGCCACATTTGTGGTGGGGATTGTCATGTTGAATACTTTGGAGTATGCTTCCAGCAGTAAGGTGACCTCCTCCTCTTTGTCTAGTAGGACGGTCGCCCTCCCATATATCCCATTCTTGATTTTTCCATCTCTAGATAGGTAGAAGTATTCTCTCTGCCCTTAGATGAACAATTCCTCATGTAGGAGGGCGTCAATGAACTTGTTGGTGGGGGGGCTAACAAGTTCATCAAAGGGGGTACTGCTCTCTTTGATGAACCAGATTAGCTCTCTTGCTTGTCGTGTTTCCTACAGTCCTTTGAGCTGCCATATTTGCACGCTAACGTGGGCGGCGGATGTTGGGGGTTGCCACAGACACCGAAGGCGGTGATTGGAGTTCCAAGCTACTCATCAGTTTATGGCGGGCGATGGGTGGGAGGGGAGGCAGGGTGCAGGAGGGGAGGAGAGATGGGGGGTGATTCTAGGTTGAGTGAGGGATTGTGGCATATCGGCCATAATGCTCATTGCTTTGGGCGCAAGTGTTTACTCTGGAGCTCCTGGCATAAAGATTCGAGTTGTGCTACGCCGGGGGGTGTCTGGTTATTATTAGGGTGATTTTACATCACACCACTGGTGGCAACATGGCGCGTTCTTATTGGTAGACACCTTCGTAGGTATTTTACATTTGCCGGTGGTACTAAGGTGGTTCCACCACTGTGGCGCCAATGTGGCTGTGGCAGTGGTGTCAGAGCACCACCTACCCTCGAGGGCCGGGGGTGTCTGACACCACTGCCAAGCACCGATTACACCAATAATCGGGCGCTTGCTGAAACACAACCAGGGCGTTTAGGGTGAGATTGTGGGCCCCGGCAACCGGTGGTCGAAAGTGTATAGGTGCAACGGACGGGTGCCAGAGGAAGCCGAAACCAAAAAACCAGGGTAGATCTCACTCGAGGGAGGTCGGCGCGCCCAGATACTAGGGCAATGATACAAAAAAAAAGAGAAAACAAGTTGCAAGACCCTAATCTACTCCTCCTATATTCCTAGTATTTCATATGTGGTAGGTTATTTATGTATTTTCTTATTCCAAAATAGCGTTTATGGCTTTCTACTCCTTAGCTACTATTGACCCTTAACACGTGCATTTCGATGACTCCTCATATTTGACTTGATCCCTTCAGGGGGTTGTAGCGCAGTCAAGTGTCAGATGAGTGCACAGTTGTGCCCCCTATCTCGGGTGGCTGGGATGAAATGTGGATCCGCTTGGTGTGGACCGAAAACGGTCCCATGAGTTTGGGTGGCGCATTCTTAATCCTTCACAGTTTTGATGACCTGAAATTGTTGAGTGTGAATCCCTTGCCTCTTCCGTGCTTAGGCAAGAGAAGAGAAAGTGCTCCTCATCATCCACCTTGTCCAAACTGCACCTTCGGCAGGTCCTCTCTTCTCTCAGCATGTGCCCCTTTTAATGCTGAATATTTCCAAGGATCTTCTTTAGTTATGCAACATGAACCTCCTCCTTCGTAATTACCTTCCTCGGATCCGTTGGCAAGTCCCATCTTTGCAGCCACTCTGTCATACTCTTGTGCAACCCTCTCCCTTTTAGAATTCCTATTTCCCTTGAGTGTTCCAGTGCAACTTTTGGTAGCCTCTCATGACCCTGGCTTTGACCTTCAGTATTTATTGCAATGCTTGTATCTCCATTGGGAACCCACCTACCTCTACTAGTGTGTTTTCTCACGTTTGTGGCCTGAGTCCAAGGTGCCACCTCAGGAAACCCATCTGAAGCTTGTCCAACACCTTCCATTGGTTTGCCGAATAGCCGGGGCCCAATATCTCTACCACTGATAGAAGGATACTCGCTATGCAGGCCGTGAAGACAGGAATACAGAGGCTGGTCAAGGAAATGCTTCTTGTCCTCATTTTGTTCTTCAACGCAAATAGTCGGGCAAGTGCCTGATCCTTCTTTGTTCTAGTCGGTTCATCCTGATACTGTTGTTGGTGTAGATGTCTGTCCCCATGTACTTCTACACGTGAACCGGCTCCAGGTACTCGTTTCCATATTTCAATGGCTTCCATCCTTCTTTGAATGCATTTATATTGAGGGACATTGCTTTGGTTTTCGCAATGTTCACCTTTAGATACCTTTCTTGGCAGAAACTGTGAAGTGCCCCTAGTGCTTTTCTCATGCCTACCTTGTTTGTGGACATGAGTACAAGGTCGTCGGCGAAAAGGAGGTATGAGAAGATTTCCCCATGACCTTCCGCCGGATGTGTTTCTTGGGTTCCCTCGATGTAACTTTGCAGTCCTTGGATGTAAAGGCAGAATAGGAGAGGATTGAGTGGGCACCCTTGCTTTACACCCGCAACGCTATAGATTGCCTTCGTCCTTCTTCCATCTACTTCCACCGTCAACTCATTGTATTGGTAAGCCAATTGTGTTGCTTTGATCATCTATTTGGATACCCCTGTTTCAGCCAGCACTTCCCACAACTTTGCCCAAGGGGCCGTGTCAAATGCTCTTTGGAAATCCATGAAGCATAGGTGGAGGACCCTCTTTGTGCTTGTCAATCAAGCATTGCAAGGTGAGAATGTGATCTTGCCTGCTTCTTCCTGTCTTGAATCCAGCTTGACATGTATTCCCTTCCTGCACATTCTCCTCCCTGGTCCTTCTTTCACAGATCTTGGAATATATCTTTTGGAAGAGATTGTTGATTACAATAATCTTGTAGTTTTTTGTTACTAATTTATCCCCCTTCTTGTGGAGTGGCTTCGCAGTCAACTTTCCCCAGTTCTCTGGCATGCACCCATGGCGATATATCTTTGTAAATATCCTTAACAGCAGTTTTGGTAAAGGAGTGTGCAACATTGCTTTTGTCACGTCTGCGGTTAATCCTACCCTGTCTGCCACTTTCCCTCTCTTTAACCTTTTGATGGCTTCTTTTATAAACTCTTCTTATGTGAACTGGAATTCAGGGTCTGCTGGTACCAACTCATGGGCCACTTGATGTTGAGGCTCCAATGATTCAAACAGATTACACCCACCATATCTATACCACTCATCCATGTCCCATATAGGCGTGCATGATTTCCGGTTCCGCAGTACTTGCCAAAACTTCTTCGGGTTCTGTTTCAAGTTTCACAGCATCGAGAGGTTAGAGCTTGTAACAAAACCCCTCCTCCTTCCTCTACATGAGCATGTACTTGCGCCTTTCTCTAGCTTTGATCCTTTGATGCATGATCTCTCAAGTAGTGCTTTCCACTCCTTCCTTGCCTCTCGGCAGTCTTTTGTGAACCACAGTGGCATCCTGGAGTAACCGCTCTGTTGGTTATTTGCATGTGCTGAGCTTCTCCTTATTGCCACCTTGAACGCTTCTTGTAGGTCCCCAGCATCCAAGCTTATGTGTATGCCTTGAAAGTTTACTCGCCTTAGTAATTGTGGCATTCTTTTCTCCATATCTTGAGATAGGCTTCTCCGTCTTGAACGGTTTTCTTCCTTTCCTCCCTCTTTTCCTGATACTCTCCCTCTTTTGACCTTATGAAAACATGTAGTCCACAGTTGATTTTTTGACTTCCATTGCGTAGTTCCTAGGTTGTGACCCTCGATTCCTCTTCCTCGAATTCTGCTGGTCAAATGTAAATTTTACAGAGCCGAAGAACCTCTTGATCCTGTTGCAAATTGTCATTTTCAGGGCTGTCAGCATAGGTAGGAATCCGATGCGGTGACCAATTGTTCTCGTGTCTTTTGTGATTCAGTGCCATGGCTGACCTTCTCCATACTCTATGGTAGACAATAGGACATGACCATTTCCAATTCTTGCATTGCCATACAAGAACAGGTAAGTAGGGCCTTTTGCAATACACTGTTCCAGGTGGCCCCCTAACTCGCTGAACATTTGTGTTGCATCCTGAGTTCTATACACCGCGCTTGCACATGGAGGAAAACTAGGACAGTCGTGGCAATCTCCTGACAGCTGTCGTGAAAAGCTGAGGATTGAGACTCCCGGTGTCCCGAGTATGTACCTGTCCAGGGACAACTCCACCAATCCCAGCTGTAAGGGCTATGGGACTGCCTTGTCCCATGGCTGGGATAGTCCCGGCAGTCTCGACTGTGGGACCGCCATGTCCCATGGCTGGGACAGTCCCGGTAGTAGCTCCATTGCCTCCTGCTACTTGCCCACCTATCGGCAGTCCAGTATTCGGGATTGCTGTGGCCTGAATTGGGCCAAAGGTTCGGCGGTCCCGAGTACGAGTCTGCCACAAAGGGTCCCCCTTGCAAAGAACAAAATATGCTGGGAAAGCATTTGCTGCTACCCCCCTCTCCCTCTCCCCTCCTTTTCCCCCCCAGCCATTGAAGCTTGTGTGCCGCAGTGCTGAGGTTGTTGGAGGGGCAGCACATAGTGGGCAATACCATAGCTGCTCCGGCACCTCGGAGAGAGGCGGCTGCAAGCAAAATAGGTGGTACCCGCTGTCGCAGTGGTTGCACAGCAGCATCAGCCCAAGGTCGTCTGTCCTCGTGCAAATTTGGCATGGATAATCAACTGGGGGCACCCAATCGCCGGTGACAATGGTGGGGTCCAAGTTGGGCAAGTGGCAAGGCACAAACGCCTACTGCATCAGCTCCTCCAGAGACGTACCTACCAGCACTCAAGCTCACACTGACCAGCTTGAGCATGCACTGCACTAGGCCCTGTCAGCTATGGAGATGCAAGGTGTTCCTCTTTGAATCGATGAAGCCCTCAGCACTCCTGAATGGACAGCAGCTGTCAAGTCCGAATACGACTCATTCATATCCAACAAGACCTGGATGCTGACGGACCTACCTGCAGGCAGGAAGCCAATTTCGTGCAAATGGACATTTAGAAGAAAACTCAACCCAGATGGAACTATGGCGCAGTTCAAGGCTCGCCTCGTCGCCCGTGACTTCACCCAGGTGCCCGGCTTCGACTATGAGGAGAATCAGCTCTTCAGCCCTGTGGTAAAATCAACGTCCATAAGAATTCTACTAGCCTTCGCAGCGCAGCACTATCTGCAGATACACCAAGTCGATGTTAAGACGGTATTCCTGTATGGTACCTGTTGAGGATGCAGCTTACTGAGTTTGTTAAGATGGATATGACTATGCGTAAAAGATGTAGGTGATTGAGCTTACTATAAGTATATAGAAGTGGGTAAATGGGAAACATATACCCCATATTGGGTAGGAAACGTGAGTGACACTTTTTAGGGTTTAAAAAGGGTTGAGACCAGCTAGCTATAGTAGGTTCAGCTCTTTGACTATTGTCTTTGTGTTGTCTGCTCAAAGTTGCTCTTCATTTGTGTTGTAAGGCCTCGTTTAGGTGGTCTTAGTTTTGCAATTCTGAACACTTGCTTTCTTGACACTTGTGACCCTCTTGAAGCATGGCTAGCTTCCAATCTCAACAGTACCCTGCATGAAGACATATACATGCTTCAGCCATCAGGATTCGTGCAAAACCCCAGGAAAGTATGCAAGTTCTTGAAATCAGTGCAAAACCCCAGGAAAGTATGCGTGCAAAACCCCAGGAAAGTATGCAAGCTCTTGAAATCAATATACGGCCTGAAGCAATCAGCGCAAGTCTGCTACGAAACATTTGACTTGCAACGAAACATTTGACTTGCAACGAAACATTTGACTTGTTCCTGAAGAAATGTGGTTTCACTCCTCCTGAAGCAATCAGCGCAAGTCTGCAACGAAACATTTGACTTGTTCCTGAAGAAATGTGGTTTCACTCCTCTTACCTCTGATACAAGTGTGTATCTACTCATTATCTACTCAAATACAAAAACAGATTCATCATTGTCACTTTGTATGCCAATGACAACTTCATCTTAGGCAACAACCTTCTTTCCATCCAGCATGTCAAGGATCTCTTATCTAAAGAGTATGAGGTAGTGGATATTGGCCCTCTTCGCTATGCACTCAGTGTTCAATTTGAGCATAACCCTGCAGATCATTCATACTTCATCCATCAAGAACGCGATGTGGATCAGCTACTGGACAGATTTAACCTGAAGGATGCCAAGCCACTGTCAACTCCCATTGCTGCAAGAGAGAAAGTTTCCACAAAAGACTGCCCAGCATTCCCCGAGGAAGTGAAACAGATGCAACAAGTACCTTACAACAAAGCAGTCGGCAGCCTCCTGTATCTCTCAATCTGGACAGGACCCGACATAGCTCCAGAGTTCTTTTGAGAGTTGGAGATTGCCTCTCAGAGCTATGTTGGTTCGTGCAGATATTCGTCCAATCCTGGACGTGCCCATTGTACTTGTGTCAAGCAAGTTTTTTGTTATTTGAAGGGCACGAAGTCCCTGGGACTTGTCTATAGAGGCAATCTAGGTGACAGACTCAAGTTGACTTCATTCTCATATTGCGCAGGAGATGCCGATGCAAGGAAATCCATAGCTGCATACTGCATGATTATCAACCACTCATCTGTATCCATGCAAGAAGATGCAAACAATCTGTTTGTCAAGCACTGAAGCTGAGTACGCTGCCACTTCACTTGCAGCTAAAGAGATTATGTGGATCAGACAGTTCGTGCAAGACATTGGTGAAGACCAGTCAGAACCAACCGAGCTACTTTGCGACAATCAGTCTGCAATTGCCATAACACACAACCCTATCCTCCACGCCAGGACAAAACATGTGGAGATCCAGCATCATTTCATCTGCCAGGTAGTGGCAAACAAGCAGGTTATGCTGAGGTACGTGAACACAACAGATAACACGTCCAACCTCTTGACTAAGGGTCTGCCCAAGCCCCTGCATGAGAAGCACATCGGCGGCATCGGACTCATCAGCAAGGAGGCTTATCTGGGAGTTGGATGCCAAGCTTCCCTAGCTCCAACTTGAGGGAGAGACTTCAGCCTGCAGTATTTCAGCATCAGCCACTGCCATCTTTATCTCCAAGCAAAGGTTGATTGGTAGCAATCCAGAACTGCTCCACCTCTGCATACTGGCAACTCTCTTCGAAGCTCTACTGCCCTTCCTAGGTTCCTTTGTTTTAGCTCTGCTAGCTCTGTGCCTGGGTACTTCAACTTGCTCGAGACTTCCGATCATTTTACTCACAGCCGTGATCAAGTGACTCACAAGTTGAAAAAGCCAGTAGATGCTTAATAGCAGACTCAAGACTAGCTGAATACAGGCATGAGACATTGAAGCCATTGATCCAGAGATTGGAAATAGGCCGATCCGGAGCGAGGGGGAGTGTTGCGGCAGCGCGGGTCTTAGCGCTCGCGGATCCGTCACTAGTGTTTTAGGGCACGTTTCGCATCAAACAGAGTTTGGGTTCTGACCCGACTTGTGAATGTAGTCACTAGAGAACCGTAGAATTGCCATTAGGCTGTCGTAACCGAACAATCTCGATGTATAAATATGGTACATGGGTTACCCATGTACTCTATCAGTAATTCAATCAATTCTCGAACTGGCATCTCGCCTGATGAGCCTTGTTGCACTTGAACTCCATGTAGGCAATCTCCAACTCTCAAAAGCAAGGGAGCTTGGTGTTCTCGATGTCGAGATGGACCAGTATGGAAAGTATGTGAGGGTCCACACTGTGCATGGAAAGAAACCGTCAGAATAGATCGCCTTTGGGCACACCACGCGGTAAAGGGCCAGGACTCCGACGTCGCTTCCCAACTGCACAACTAGCGGAGGAACCACAACCTTTGGAACACCACGAATGTCGATAAACTATTCTTCCCAAGCACCCGCCCTCTTGCAGCATGAGCCCCTCTGGAACAACGGCTAGAGGGGGAGGCATCACCACTGCCTGCCTAGGATTCGCATTAAGAGACAACAGCAGGCTCCCATGCTGTACACAGACATTAACCAGCTCTTGCATGACTTCAGTCTCATTCCGGCCAACCCCATTCTCTAGATGCACCTGAATTCATGCAACAAAGCCCCATGCAAGCGAGGCATGCCTCAACACTCCGGCCTTAGCAAAACGACCAAGTGGACAATTAGGAGAGATGACGCACAGGGCATCCAGGTCAACCTCGATATTTTGCCGGACTAGCAAGACGATTTAGTTCCTACATGAGAACGAGTGAAAAAAACGCTACCGCCTGACCACGAGGTAGTTCGCTAGACCTGCAACAGCCAACTCGTTTGCTGGTGTTTGTGGAGGCCAAACGATGCTAGGGTTGGCCTTGGATGGCTATGGCTTATGAAAAATACACAATCGGAACTCCATTTTCTCCTATGCTAATACACGGTTACACGCAAGCGACAAGATAGAGCACGTCCATGGCAACAAAATGGTACTACGCAGGGATAATAGGCAGAAACTAAAAAAAACGGTACTACTTCGGGATACTAGGCAGAAACTGAAAAAAATGGTACTAGGAACACCCCCCACTGCGCAGCTAGTAAGGAAGCGACAAGTGCTGGCTTCCCAGCGGTCTAGAACCTCGACAATTCACTCCACAAGAGACTTGCACGATTCTCAACGCTCTCAACCTCACAACACAGCACTAGGCTCCAAGTAGCCCGCCGTCCACTGATGACTCGCAGGCCACCTCCTCGAGGTGCTACTCTTTATTGCAAGAATACAACAATGGAATCTAGCTATCTACGCTCAACTGGCTACTACCCTTGATTCCATGACAAGCTCACTAGCTAGCTCTCCACACCTCTCTCAACACAAGGTTTGCAGCGCACACGTGCCTGCCCTCTCAAAGAGTGAGTCCCACTTGTTCCTCAAAGCCCTTGCTCTAGCTCTTATATATCCCGCAGCCTGTCCTCAACTAGGTACCTGTTAAATCTAGGGATTCTTACAGACCACTGATCACTAAGAGTCCTCTCTAGGCAGCTCTTCATTTGTGGCTGTAGCAATTCCTCTCTAACAAGAGATTGCATGAAGCATGCGTTTCTTAACATGGCAGCTACTAACTTAGCTTTTTCCCTTTTTCAACTTTTCACCTTTCTACCATATTTCACCAGTGCCGGTACTCTCTCCCCCACTAGGAAGATATCATTGTCCTCAATGACCTCTAGTATAACGCGAGATCATCCATGATCCTTGTTGCACGTCTTCAAGTGAAACCCAGACAGGATCTGCATAACCACGAAGCCTTACCAGATACTCAGGTACATTACCACGGACAGCAGGCACTTCTCTCTCTGCCAAGAATTCAACAATCTATCGCAGATCATGATTGTATTGAACCAGGATGACATAATCCTTCCTGTTCATATCTTCACTTCTCTCTCTGCCAAGAATTCAACAATCTCTCGCAGATCATGATTGTATTGAACCAGGATGACATAATCCTTCCTGTTCATATCTTCATTATCTTCATTCTCGTTCGAAATCACAAATGGTTTCAGCAAAGAGACATGAAACACAATATGAGAGAAGATCCATTCAAGCAGCAGTAGTTTGTAAGCCACATTTCCCAGAACTACGAAAGGTAGCTAGCCATGCTTTAAGAGGGTCACAAGTGTCAAGAAAGCAAGTGTTCAGAATTGCAAAACTAAGACCACCTAAACGAGGCCTTAAAACACAAATGAAGAGCAACTTTGAGCAGACAACACAAAGACAATAGTCAAAGAGCTGAACCTACTGTAGCTAGCTGGTCACACCCCTTTTTAAACCCTAAAAAGTGTCACTCACCTTTCCTACTCAATATGGGGTATATGTTTCCTATTTACCCACTTCTATATACTTATAGTAAGCTCAATCACCTACATCTTTTACGCATAGTCATATCCATCTTAACAAACTCAGTAAGCTGCATCCTCAACATGTGCAGCTAGTAAGGAAGCGACAAGTGCTGGCTTCCCAGCGGTCTAGGACCTCGCCAATTCACTCCACAAGAGACTTGCACAATTCTCATCGATCTCAACCTCACAACACAGCACTAGGCTCCAAGTAGCCCGCCGTCCACTGACGACTTGCAGGCCACCTCCTCGAGGTGCTTCTCTTTATTGCAAGAATACAACAATGGAATCTGGCTATCTACGCGAGGAGGTGCTACTCTTTATTGCAAGAATACAACAATGGAATCTGGCTATCTACGCCCAACTGGCTACTGCCCTTGATTCCATGACAAGCTCACTAGCTAGCTCTCCACAGCTCTCTCAGCACACTTGACTGCCCTCTCAAAGAATGAGTCCCACTTGTTCCTCAAAGCCCTTGCTCTAGCTCTTATATATCCCGTAGCCTGACCTCAACTAGGTAGCTGTTAAATCCAGGAATTCTTACAGACCACTGATCACTAAGAGTTCTCTCTAGGCAGCTCTTCATTTGTGGCAATTCCTCTCTAATCTCTTGAAGATGCGTTTCTTAACATGGCAGCTACTAACTTAAATTTTTACCCTTTTTAACTTTTCACCTTTCTATCTTATTTCACCAATACTATTACTCTAGGCAGGGATACTAGGCTGAAACTGAAAAACATGGTACTACGCCGGGAAACTGAGCAGAAATTGGGCGATGCAATCTACCACCAGTAGAGGTGTGACCAGGCCAAAACCGACCATAAGAAATGTACCGTCACTCAAGGGCAGACAAAAAGTAAGCGAGACGACACACATTAATCAGAAATATAATTAAGGGAGACACCTTTTAATGAATCCGCAGGAGTCTCGGACACCCTGAATCTTTCCAGTTGTTGTACCAATGAAACGGGGCAACTAAAGGACAACTGATCAATTAACACAACTAATGGAGCCAACCGTTTCTATTCATCTGCCTGACCCTGCACCCTGGCAGCAGCAAGGGAACAGCAATGGGGAAGAAATCGGGTGGATGGAAGTTTGCAAATTTCACATGGTTCAGCATAAACTCTGGCCATCCAAGAGTGCAAAGGTCCGGGACAACGTGGCTTACAAACATTAGTCCCAAGCACTACTCCCACTCCCACCATAAGAACTGTAGTTACCAGTACCACCATATCCACCTTGGCGCTCTCCAGTAGTGTTCCTTCCTCCTTCCCTGCGATAATCACGGCCACCAAACCTGGAGCCACCACCAGATCGCCGATTTCTTCCACCACTTCCATAGTTAGCCTTCGCAGCATAGTTCACCAGCCACCCAGGGACCTCTTGGTTAGATTCCTGCATGAGTTCTGCCAGTGGTCTTGCGAGAGACGTATCTTTTTCATTGAAAAAAGCTGTTGCTAAACCACTCTTTCCTGCACGACCAGTACGGCCAATTCGGTGAACGTAATCATCTATGTCACTAGGCAAATCGAAGTTCACAACATGGGCTACATGGGGGATATCAAGCCCACGAGCCGCAACATCTGTAGCCACTAAAATCGGGGTCACTCCTGTCCTAAAAGATCTCAGTGCATGCTCGCGTTCCTGCGAAAAAGTTGTGAATCAAAAAAAAAATCAATTGATTTGAACGCAGTAGTTAAATTCACCCTGCTTCTCAGTAGACAACAAAATCACTGTGTGGCACATATTTCAGAGAATCATGCTAACGATGCTGCTTACAAAAAGCTACAAAGCTTACTGATTGTGTCCTGTCTCCATGGATAGTTGTAGCTGGAAACCCCATGCGACAAAGCCAATCCTCCAGAGCATCTGCTCCCCTTTTCGTTTCCACGAAAACCAAAGTCAACGCTTGCTGTGAAGAGAAAAACAAGGTGATCAATTACATAAGAGGTGCAGGATCCACTAAAAGTGCGTTTACTTGCAGTGTAGGGTACCTGGCCTTGAGACCCGGCAGCACTTTGTGCATGAATAAGATCCATAAGCATACTCCGCTTCTCCACATCAACAACGTACTCAACTCGCTGCACAATAAGGTCTGTGCTAGAGCCAACTCTTCCCACAGCAAGGAAGATATAGTTGGACAGGAAATCCGATGCAAGTCTCTACAAAAAGACCACCATCAGAAACATGGTACACCCTGTGCTCAGTAGCACACCACCTCCAGATAGTAGCAAACTTGCAACACACTGAGAACACAGTGTACCGTGAAGCCCAAGACAAAATGACCTCAAACCATTCCACCACAAATTCAACCATCAGGCAGAAGAAATAATTCGCTTTAACCATAAGAGTGTATGAACAGTGGCAACCATGACACAGTATGCACAGTGTATGGCAGCGAACAGCGACAAAGTGCTTTCCAACTACACACTGTAGGGGATCACTACCTGTATCACTCTCGGGAAAGTAGCGCTGAAAAGCATAGTCTGCCTCTGACCAACAGGTGGCATATCCATCTGCTCCACAATCTTCCTTATCTGTGGCTCGAATCCCATGTCCAACATGCGATCTGCTTCATCCAATGCCAGATACCGCACCATGGAAAGAGACACCTTTGCCCTTTCAAGAAGATCGCCCAGTCGGCCAGGGGTGGCGACAAGAATATCAACACCTCTATCCAGCTCACGCATCTAATCACACAGAACGAACAGTTATTTCTGGCAGACAGCCTCACCACAGGCAAATGTGGCAGAAACTTGGGTCCCTGAAGCATCCTGAAGGCCACATATTAAAACCTTACTGTATACAAACCCCAGTACACGAGGGCGGTATGGGAGAACAAACCTGGGCTACAATTGGGGCACCTCCATAGGCCACGACAACTTTAATCCCTGTTTGATATGCAAACTTCTTGGCTTCGTCATGTATCTGCAAAAAACCCGAAAGCACCAGTCAAAATCGTTCCCAAACAATCGAATGACATGAGGCAAGTCTTAACACAAACCAGATTAAAAATAAAACTGATCATCTTCCTAGCATGCAAGCGGAGACAGAAGACACTAGCCAAGCTTTTTCCACAAAAAGGATCTCCAGATATATCCTGATAGGTCAAGGTACAGCAGCACAACGGAAGATATAGAGTGATGCCACGAGCACCTGACATGAGAGCTCTCGAGTTGGTGACAAAATCAGAGCCAAAGGATGAGCCTTCCGGCCTCCACGGGACCGGCCAGGTGGAGTATTTCTCAGAATCCCTGCGATGATGGGGAAACAAAAGGCAGCAGTCTTCCCAGAGCCTGTCTGAGCACACGCCATGAGATCCCTACCTGCAAGAGAGATGGGGATGGCGTGCTTTTGTACGGGTGTGGGTTTCACGTACTTGCACCTCCTGATGTTATCGTTCAGAGCAGGGCCCAAATCTATTTCCGCAAAAGTGCTCACAGCAGGGGGCACATTTTCACCACTAGTTTCTACAGGGATGTCCTCGTAAGCATCAAAATTGATACCAGTGTTTTCCTGATCAAAAATTTCCGTCTCATTGCAAGACTCATCGTTCTCGAATGGATTCGCTTCCCGCTCTCGACCTCCGCCCCACCCTGTTCTCCCAGTCGGTGTATGACCCCAACTACCGCCACCATTTCCCCAACCAGTAACCTGCCCAGCACCAGCACCGCCGGCCGCCCAGCTACTCGGGGCCATGGCGCTGCTACGCGTGCCAGTCCATCCTGGACCTGCGGCATTAGCCGCTGGGCCAGGATCTCTTGAAGCCCAGGCCCCGCCCTGGCGACCAGAGGCAGAGGCAGAGGCACTGGAACCTAATACTCCAGGCGCACTGCCTAACTTCGCCCCGGTTGTAGAGCCAGGAGGGACAGAGTCGGAAGGGGCAGAAGCAGACGCACCTTGAGGGCGATTACGCAAGTGTGGGGGAACATATGAAGCGCGTGTCGGACGAGAGGATACAGCGGCTGGCACCGAGCTAGATCCCTGATCAGCCGCCAACTCTGGCGGCGACTCTGACCATGCTGATGGCATCCTTTGGACGACCGCAGCTGCAATCTTGTACAGGCCGGACCCCTGGAAGTATGTACTAGCGAAGGCAAGCTGAAAGGAAGGGCAAGGATCACTTGTCACATCTCATGGTTTCAAAAGCTAAGGCCTGAACAACATGTAGAAGGAAAGGGATCAAAATAAGTTGAGAACTCACTAGTTGAGAAGCGGACGACTTCTGCTGGTGAGGCCGAGGGGACTGCCGATGAATTCGTGAAGTGTGGTCAGCTTGACCTAAACTAGCCTTAGTCACCGCCTCCACCTTTGCCCTAACCTGGTCTTTTCATATTATTTTTATAATTGGAACCCCTAATCGGGACCCTTATAATTGGAAACCTTTTTATCGGGAGCTAAGCTTGGAAACCTGTTTTATAGCATGGAAACCTATTTTATTGGACAGGAGCACGGAAACTTCTTTCAATGGGGGCTTTGTAGTCCATTAGAATCCCAAAAATAGTAAAAATATATTTATAATTAGATATTAAATATTTCATTAATTTACATATTATAATTATAATATATTATAAGTATGATTTAAAATTATTTATCGTGTTGCACGGGCACATCTTATTTATAGGATGTGTCCACGCAGCCCAAATTATTATTTAAAATCAAGGAGTGATAAAATAATACATATTTAGAGCACTATTCGCTAGGGCACCTTTAAATCCCTAGAATTAATGATTAATTAATTCTTAGGGCTAGAAGTAGTTTCTTAGGAAGTTACTTAAGTAGTAAGTTATTATATCTGTTATAACGGTTGCAACAACCTCTAATCGTTTGTACTATATAAACACTTGCTCTAGGCAACATAATCAATGCTAAGAATCCTTTGAGCAAGCATGATTCTCATCATGGTATCAGAGCACCTTGCTCTGATACAATGATGAGAATCATGCTTGCTCAAACTCGGGATGGTCCTCACGTTCAGGATCATCCATTAGCACCGGATCATCCTCAACAGCATAGCCAAAATCAGGATTGGGATCATAATATGGATCAGCAGGTTCCGAGCCAGGAATATCTTCAAGGTGTTGAGGCTCTTCAAAGTCAAGATCTGGTGAGTCAGATTGTGGAAGAGGTACCAACTCCTCCTCCTCCTGCATGTCAGGAAGAACACGAGAAGCAGGAACTGGAAAATGAGGAAGAGTATCGCTATCATCAAATAAAGAATGACCTTCATCAGTGTCGGGAGTGCCAGCGGCAGTAGCTCCCATTGAAGAAGAAAATAAGTGAGACTCGTGAAACGTAACGCTCCGTGCATAAAGGAGCTTGTGTGTAGAGGGGTCGAATAATTTATAGCTTTTAATACCTTCGGCGTAGCCAATAAAAGTACACTTGGCTGCTTTAGGATCTAATTTCTTGCATTGTACTTTAGGAATAAAGACGTAAGCAAGAGATCCAAATATTCGAAGATGTTCAATAGAAGGCTTGCGACCAATAAAAGCTTCATATGGACTCATACCTTGAACTGTAGATGTGGGCAATCTGTTCATGAGATAGGTGGTTGTAAGGATAGCTTCAGCCCAATAGGATTTTGATAACTTTGCTTGGGATAATAAGCAGCCAGTGATCTCTTGTAGATGTAGATTCTTATTTTCTGCTACACCATTTTGCTGAGGAGTATGAACTATTGAAAATTGTTGAGCTATGCCTTCAGCTTGATAAAAATCAGCAAATGCTTGTGAGGTAAACTCGCCACCATTGTCGGAACGTAAGGTTTTGAGTTTTCTCTCTGTGAATCTCTCAGCTGATGCCATTTAGTGCTTAAAGAAGTGAGATACATCACTCTTGTGTTTGATAATATAGGTAAGGATAAAGCGGGAGAAGTCGTCTGTGAAGGTTAGAAAATATCTACTTCCACTAAAGGAGAGATAGGTCCACAAATGTCTATATGAACAAGCTCAAGAGGCGATGACGCCCTCTATGGTGAGGTGTTCTTAAAAGGCGCTTGGTGTAGTTTGATGATGACACAAGCCTCGCACCAAGGTAGGTGCTGTATTCTGGAGAGACAAGGAGTTCTATGAAAATTTTCCTTAGACATTTGAAGTAATTTCTTACTGTGGGGATAACCTAAACGACAATGTCAAAGCATGGTGTGAGTTGGGGTAGCAGAATTTTGGGACGCTACATTAATGAAATGTGTGGGACCCACTTGGACTGACAATTTGTAAAGTCCATCTTCTAATGTGCCTGTGCACATAGCATATGATTTATTTTTGACATAGGAAATAAAACAGCTTTCTGTGTGAAGAGTTACTTGCCTACTGTGTTCTAAGTAGAGACTAGCAGTAGACATAAGATTTTTACACATGGATGGTACATGAAGGACATTGTTTAATAGGAGAAGTTGGCCTAAATCACATCTGAGAACAACATGACCTACTCCAGCCCACCCAAGAGGACAGACTTTGTGTCCTGTGGTTGAGGAATAAGACTCAAAAGAGTTTTTTATCAGAACAGATATGGGAAGTGGGTCCACTGTCTAAGTACCAATAGGGGTTTGAAGGCTTTAAGGATGCCATGTAGTGGGAGCTGATGGTGTTGCCAAAGAGTGTCTCTTGACAGCAACATGCGCTCCAGGTGGGGCCTCTTTTCTAGGCTCGCCATTCTTCTTTTTTCTTCAGACCTTTTCCATGTAGTTTGGTTATTCTGCACCAAGAACAAATAATGCCACCCTTCTTGTTACCTTCTCGGGCTATAACTCCGTAGAAAGATAGTCGCGGCCTACACTGAGTTCGAGAATAGGGAAGAAACTTGGCCGTGTAATGTCACCAAGAGATTGGAGAGAAGGACCAGAGTTTGCATCCATTGCTATGGAATATGGGAGGGAACCAAGAACGAAAGCTGAAGCACAACGCTCCCTTGTTGGATATCTCCTCGGAGGAAAAATTTCTTCTCTCAAGGGTTCTTCCTCATTGTTTCCCTCGTTAGGGATCATTTCATTCCCATCAATCGGAATGACGTCTTTTCCAATTGGTTCTTGAGGTATCACAACCTCATGAACATCAACAATAGGAAATTTCTCACTATCTATAGCCTCCGCCTCATCAAAACCCACATCTCTACTTATGATGATGCGCCTAGATGCCTTGTCATACAATCTATAGGCCTTTCTATCAGTATCATAGCCTACAAAAATGCACTCCAATGCCTTCCCTTCGAGCTTGCTCCTAACTTCTTTGGGTTTATGTGCAAAGGCTCTACACCTTAACACATGCAAGTGAGCAATAGAAGACTTCCTCCCTAACCAGCATTCCTTCAGTGTGATATCCTCTAGTGATGCACTTGCACTTCCATTAGTCACGTAGACAGCAGTTGCAATGGCTTCCCCCCAAAATTCATAGCCCAATTGTTGATGATGAAGTATGCTCCTTGCACATTCTACCAAGGTTCTATTTTTCCTTTCTGCAACTCCATTTTGTTGAGGAGTGTAAGGGGCCAAAAATTGTTGCATAATTCCGTGCTCCATGCAAAACGTTTCAAAATCCTTGGACATATACTCATCTCCATTGTCACTCCTTAAAACTTTTATATTTCTACAAATTTGATTCTCTACGAGTGCTTTATACTCCTTGAACTTCGATAAACAGGCATCCTTGGATTTAAGGAAGTAAACCTTAGTATATCTTGACTTGTCATCTGTGAAAGTGAGGAAATACTTGGCCCCTCCTAGAGATGTGGTCTTCATGGGGCCACATATGTCTGAATGAATCAAATCTAGCACATGGTTAGCTCTACTTCCTCCCTTTGGAAATGGAAATCGATGTTACTTTCCCATCATGCAACCTCTACAAATACCTATATCTTCCTCCTCTCCAAGCTCAAGTCCTCTTACCATTTTTTTCTTCTCCATGAGCTTGATGTTTTGAACTCCAAGATGTCCTAATCTTTGGTGCCACAATAGTAGCTTGTTGTTGTGCTTTTGTACCACATTTGCCTCCATTCTTGAGCTTGGCACCACAGAGGTCACTCCAACTTTCTCAAACATCACTCTCAACCCTTGAAAGATAGTTGCGCCAACGGAGAAGAGGTTTTTGCTCAAGCCTGGCATATAGAGGACCTTCTTTAACATCCCACGAATAGGCCCTTTAGGGGTGGTCATGGAAAGATATATAACTTCTTCTCCCTCACATTTTTGGGCTGAATTGTCACCCAAATAAATGTTAGTTGCAGGAGTGGGTTTGAAAGAGTGAAACCAGGCCCCAGAAGCTCATTCTTCAGACCTGTTCCCCTTTTCCCTTCTTTTTGTCTCTTCATGTAAGAGTCTGCTGACAAGAATCTCAAAAGTCAAAGTCTCTATTCTTGACTCCAAAGCCACGATCAAGTTGTTGTATGACTCTGGAAGGCTTGCCAGAAGAGTCATCACCAAGGCATCATCTGACATAGGGGCTCCAACGGCTGCTAATTGTTGTGACAAACTCTTCACTTTGTCTACATGCTCAATGACACTGTCATTCTCAACCATTTGAAGAGCGAAGAACTTTCTCCTTAAAACAATCGGTTCACAAAGCTCTTGTTCTCATACAAGGCCTCCAGCTTTTGCCAAGCTTCCCTTGCAGTCTTACAAGAAGTCACATGCATTAGTTGTGCATCTTCCAAATTGAAGTGAATGGTTGCAAAAGCTTTGCTGCATACTCGTCCCACTTGGATTGTCACTCCACTTCTAGGGGCCGCTCGATCAGATCCCCCACAGCCTTTCTCGCCAACAGCTTAGTTCCCGATTGTATCCCCCACAGCCTTTCTCACCAACAAAGACCGCTAGTTCCCCACTATCCCCCACAGCCTTTCTCGGCCAATATGTCCTAACCGCAATGCCACAAGGAAACATTTGGTGCTCACACGATCACATGATCTTTGGATGTTTACACAAGTAGTACAAAGTGCCACACTTGATCCACGAGCTAACACAAGAGAACCTTTGGAGATCTTCCAAGAGTGATCCCCAAACCAAAGTGGTAACCATCATCCAAGCATCTGCGCTAATCATGCTCTTTGTCAACTTGAACATGCCTAACGTCCTTGACAATGAAGATCCGTTGTCAAACTTGAGTTGCACATCACCGCTGCGATCGGCATGCGTAGTTATTTCCAAGCCTAACGCATCCTTTCCTTGTAGCATCATACGTGCTAAACCACTCTCTATGAGGAGTAACATGGAAAGATGCACGAGTCAATTATCCAATTGCGATAAATGACTATCCACGGTGTGCGCATTCAAGTAAGAAGAGATAAGGACATCTCCGTCCTCAACAGTTTAACTCTTCCAACTGACATTGATCGCCTTCTTGTCGTCCCTTCTTCTCTTTTCCTTGGTCCTTTTGAACTTCTCTCTCTTTTGAAGTGACCCCTTTTGTGACAATAGTGACACTCCACATTCTTATTACGACTACGAGATTTGCTACGAGAAAAGCTTCATCGGTTGCTTCCCTTCGATGGACCTCCCTCTCACTATGAGGGCACTTTGGAACCTTTGGAAGGTTCCATGTTTTCTGTTCACCTCCTCGGTTAACAGGCTACCTTCTACATTTACAATGGTAAGACCACTAGCGAGGCGAATTACTCTGTCTGAAAGGTGTCCCAACTCTGCAGTAATGTGACCAACGAAACATAGCTCTCACGGAATGCAGGATGTGATACCTTGAGATGAGGAGTGGTGAAAATGGTATTGAAATCATTAGATGATCGGACATCCTCGTCCCTTCCTTCATCTTCAAGTCCACCATTTGTTTCAACCAATACACGAGAAGCCGCACTTTGCTTCTCATACAGTCCTGCAACGCCACAGTCCGTAACTTCGTGGTCTTATCTTTCACATTGAAGTATGTTTTGACAATGTTAGCATGATAGTAGATCTAGCAAGCTCATCCAGTCACGCCACTCATCACGTCATACTATACGGTTTGGCCTTCTGACTTTATGGGCTTGATGCACTTTTACGCACTAGAACATTATACACTTGTTCTTTCGAGCAGGAAGTTAGTACCATCTAACTTCTCGATATTGAACATAGCGTTTTCGATGATGAAGACATCATGACTCAAAAATCGTCTGAGATAAAACACTCAACTCGCCTTTTAGAAAAGTCAAAGAAAAAAGTCACCGTCTGTATTAGCTGTATTGTTGTTTATTCCAAGTATTCGAATATTTAGAAAATTTTACGCTCGTCACCTATTCAAGGCCTGCACTGGCTGCCGCTGCGCCGGTAGCCGCCGCGCGCCGCTGGCGCCGCGCCGCGCGCCGCGCCGCGCGCCGCGCGCCGCTGGCCGCGCGCCGCGCGCCGCTGGCCGCGCGCCGCTGGCCGCGCGCCGCTGGCCGCGCGCCGCGCGCCGCTGGCGCGCCGCGCCGCGCGCCGCGCGCCGCTGGCCGCGCGCCGCGCCGCGCGCCGCGCCGCGCGCCGCTGGCCGCGCGCCGCTGGCCGCGCGCCGCGCGCCGCGCGCCGCGCGCCGCGCCGCGCGCCGCGCGCCGCGCGCCGCTGGCCGCGCGCCGCGCGCCGCTGGCCGCGCGTCCGGCCGCTGGCCGCGCGCCGCTGGCCGCGCTGCCGGCCGCCGCGCGCCGCGCGCCGCTGGCCGCGCGCCGCTGGCCGCGCGCCGCGCCGCGCTGCCGGCCGCCGCGCCGCGTCGCGCCCGGCCGCGTCCGGCCGCTGGCCGCGCGCCGCTGGCGCGCCGCGCCGCGCGCCGCGCGCCGCGCGCCGCTGGCCGCGCGCCGCTGGCCGCGCGCCGCTGGCGCGCCGCGCCGCGCGCCGCGCGCCGCTGGCCGCGCGCCGCTGGCGCCGCTGGCCGCGCGCCGCTGGCCGCGCGCCGCGCGCCGCTGGCCGCGCGCCGCTGGCCGCGCTCGCCCGCTCACGCTCGGCTCGTTCATGCATCGGCCCGTGTCGCCACATGTGGCTCACACTGCAGTTCCACGAAGTGCCGCTGCAGAGAAAATTCTAGCATCACAAAACAACCAAACCAAGGCTCGATGCAGGTTGAAGGATCGTGTGGCCCATGATGGTGGAAGAGGAGAGGAGGAGGCAAGTGTAACTCTCACATTGAGATGAGGCTTTGGAGGGTATTTATACCTCAGACTCTAGGAAGCTCCACAAGAAGCCCTAGGAAGGAGCACAAGAAGCTTCCTATTGATTAGCTTGATCGACTAATGATACTTAATCGACACCTAACTTAGACTAAGTGTATTAGTCTAAGTACATTGAACTTTAATACCCTTACATTGGTGACGACAAACAAGAGTCTCATGGACGAAACCTTTGTACTTAGCGATGGATAAGTGTGGCCACTAGAGGGTGAATCTCAAGCCCTGTGGTTTTCCTCCACATTTTGGCGCCCGTTCGGGACTCTTTGCTTTGTAGTCGGATGGAAGAGGCATGAACATTATTGAGAATCTCTAATCAGGGGATGAGAAGACTTGCAAGTGGTGTGAGAGTTGGATGACGTGTAGAGGAAGAAGCTGAGGAGAGAGCTCTTGCGGAGGAAGCTACATGTGCTAACATCTTCAAGGGTTCTGTTGAGGAAGAAGAGGTAGTTTTCTAAGAGTAGGAGAAGGTTGGGCTCACGAACAACAAGAGGAGGAGGTTGTTCTTTGAGGAGTTGGTGTGAAGGTGAGGGTCAAGAATTCATTGAGGTTAGTACATGTTTTCGCAAGAAGAGGAGTCTTTCGGCATTGGTCCTCGAGTTCCAGCTCGAGCTTGTCATTGGAAGAGGAGGGGAGGAACGTCTGATGCTCGAACAGGGGAAGGGAGAGTGGTGTTTTGTTGTAGGAAGGAGTTTGTTGGAGGAAGGATTTGGAGGACTTCTTATGTGTCTTGATAGGGATTTGGAGGTGAGCTAAGAGCGTATCATGAGAGCGGGGCTAATGCGTGCGCGTTAGTTAGAAGAAAGAGCTTGAGGTGGGCGGATGTTGTTGGTTTACGCCAAAATTTCAGGAAGATGATGTCTAGGAGGAAGTGGAGGTCGTGATCTTGACCAATGGATAGTTTATGGAGGCTAGGTGATAGCCGAGGGGCTTTACTTTGAAAAAGAGGGGCCCACTGTAGGGGACATGCTCAAGGTACAGTTGCCTTGCGGATTGTGTGGTTGAGAGGAGGAACTTGAATTCGAGCTTGGAGGGCTCGGATGCTTCTTTTTGGCATCAAGGGAGGAAGTAATTGATGCGTTGTAGCTATTCGCTGGGAGATGTCTAAGGCCATTGAAGGCGAGTGCTTCCAATTTATTGTCAGGAGTGTTCTTGTTGTATGTGACGGGTTGGTACCGTGCTCAAGATGGGGTTGCCTATGTTGCGAGGAGTCAAGTGGAGGAGCTATCTCAAGGAGGTTGCTTCAAGTTGCATCTCGAGGCTTTGCTTTGTCTTGATAGGAGCAGATTGGAGATGGAAGACGGCAAGGAACGAGGTGGGGAGAGAGTCACTTGAAGGAAGTTGGAAGAAATTTGGGGAGGAATTGCGGATTGAAGTGGACGTCTTTGAGGGAGGAGTGATGACCAAAGCCTTGAAGAGAGGAATTGCAAGCTTTGGAAGTTGCTGCGAAGGATTATGTGGAAATTTGATGGGAGGCTTGGGAGCATTCATGGCACATTTAGGAGCTCTAAGGTCTTGGAATTTGGAAGATGTCCCTTCCACAACATGCGCAGACAGCGAGATGGAGAGGTTGTGTTTCTGCAAGGAAGTGATGTTTTATATTTTCACGAGAAAGTATACATAGCTAGGGAATCTAACATGACAACCACTTGTCACTAGGATGAATGGCTGGAAGGTGATGGAGTACCTAAAATGGTAGGTTGTTTGCGGGGATGCAAACAAGTGAGGTGGGGAGTATGTGGAACATAAAAGTTTAGGCACTCCTACTTTTTGGATCAAAAGGGATCAAACTAGAGCAAAAAGAGCGGAGGAAGCGAGCGGAGAGAATTGAAGTGAAGTGGAAGAGAATTGTCAAGATCTTGAGGCAATTTGTTGGAGAATGAGGAGTAGAGGGTGAAGGCAATTAAGCCAAGGAAGTAGCTTGAGGTTGCTGCACAAGCTGTTGATAGGCTTGCAGGCAAAGGCACGATTATTGGGGACCACCACCAAGTTTGAGGGAAGGCAAAGTAATTTGCCACGTGTGGAAGAAGTGAGACATGGCGGTGCTCATATTGCTGAGATTTTGCAGTAAGGAGGACTGCTAGGTAGAGATGTGTGGCAAGGGTTCTTGGGAAGATGGGCCAAGTGCGTAATGGTGGAATTGTGCAGGATCTGCTGCGGGCTCTAGGTTGGGAGCTCATGCAGAGAGGAGCAATCGGTGCAAGGATGGGAGGCGAGGAGCTCATGTTGAGGGTGAGCAGCCACAAGGGTTGCAAGAGGAGGCCATGGCGGTCGAGGCACATGGAAGTGCTCAATGGAGTCACGATGAGGATGGCATGATAGGGCCATGTGTTGAACTAGGAAAGGCCGTGGTAGAGCACTCACGCAGGCTGAATTTGTAGTGGGCTGCAAGATGGAGGTGTGGCCAAACCATAGGAAGGCAATGTTGCGTGGGCTGCAACATGGTGAAGGAATCACAATGGAGTGTGCATCATGACGGCAGAATTTGTAGTGGGGCTGCAAGTCAAAGTGAAGGGAGGCCGTTGTGGTGGCCGCGAGGAGAAATGCGCAACAAGGAGGGTTGATACGAGATGTTGGTGAGGCGTGAGGAGTTCACTAGGGAATAACTCCAATGTGTTCATATTAAGCGTTATGCACAGGCTAATTGGGTGTGTTGGACAATGAAGCGTAAGAACTCCAAAGTCAAGCCTCTGAGGGGTAGATCAATGTTGAGATGGGGTGCCTTTTGTGTGAGGTGTTTCAACTTATTATATTTGCAGAAGTCACATGGGAGCTAATTGGGAGAGTGTTTAGGTGGTGCACCCTACGCGGAGCAAGGTGTAGGGTGGTAGTGGACGTAGGGTATGGCACTCCATACTGTAGGGAGGTGCACCCTACGCGGAGCAAGTGTAGAGCGGTAGCTGGCCCTACGAGAATGGAGAAGGTGTAGGGTGGTCTATGGACGTAGGGCATGGCACTCCCTACTATAGGCATGGCGGTTCACGGAACCGCCTTCCACCCCTCAGCCAACGCCGCGGGAATTCATCCAACGCCATGGTTGCGAGGGGTAAGGAACGCGCAATGCGCATGGAGGCGCCGCGGCAAGCCCGCGCGGCCTGCTGCCTACACGCGCCCACAGCGCGGTGGCATGGGCATAAGATTGGCCGGCAGCGCACGAAAGTCACGGTGCCAATCTCTTACAAATTGCTTGCAACCAGGAAATTGCTAAGAAATCTGTCCCCTCTGACCTGCAATCTGGAGAAGGGGCAGCCCAGGAGGTTCCCATTTGGGAGGGCGCCCTGCTGTATGATGGTGCTGCTATAAATTGCTGGTCCGGAAGTGTGATGCAGGCAGATGATTGGAGAAATCGTCGATGGAAAGATTCCTGCAGTCGGTGGAGCCATGCTGATGCTCGATGGAGTGGTCAATGGAACCAAATCAAGGCGATGGGGAATGAAAGGAGCCAATCGGTTGCTCAAAATTATCAAGAGGATGGGACTCCGCCATCGCCGGTGTACGCCATCCTGTCCGTGTATGCCCATTCATGTTTATCTCTCCTCCTCGACTCGAGAATGATGATCTCAGAGAATAGAAGATCCATTCCCCATGTTGTAGAAAATAAGCGGTAAAGGCTAATTGTGCAGGTGATGAGTAGCGGGAGGGCCTACTGCGAAGGAAGCCCATCTTGGCAGGCACGTGTGGTGCGTAGAGATATCTTGGCAGATGCTGAATACACCGAAGAAATGGCCAAATATACAGCTAGTATGATGTCCTAGATATATTCTGATTGATGTCCAAATATCAGCAAATAACTGAATGATGTCGGAAATAAATAGGATGTTGGATGTGCAGGATATGAACAGAGGATGATGGAAATGGAAGCACAGGAGAGGGTGGATAAAGGGAATCCAAGGGAAAATCATCATGATGAGAGTAAGAAGAAGTGGTAATTCGAATCTCAAAATTAAAGTTTTACGTGAAAACTAAAGCATGATTATTGTGATTAGGTAATGAAGTGCGTGGCACCTTTGGAGGATTAGACTAGCTGTCCCTAAGATGATGATAATCAATAGCTCTTAGGCGTAAGAGATACAATACAAATGAATTAATTAAAGAGTAAAATTTCCTTTATATAGGCTAAGTGGTTGAGGTGGTTAGGTAGTTATAACAATATGTTGTTGTAACCACCAAGTTGTTGTCACCACCAAGTTTTGTAACTACTAACAACTAACTACCTAAAGCAACTAAATAGATAACCTAATGCCCTAGAAAATAAATTAATGTTTAAGTGATGTGGACCTAATGAATAGTGCCCTAAACTAGATATATTTCATCACTCCACTCACTATGAATGTAGGGGTGAACTCTAGCTTCAAAATGAGGTCTAAAACATCAATGACTCCACTTAATCTAAAGCTATTAGCTTAAAACCATAAACTAAAGCTAAAAAGGTGAAGATAATATACAAAACACACAAAGTTTTTGATGAGGGTCCATGGCCAGTACATAGAGCTCCATCAAAACTGCAGTTGGAGGTGTAGTAAATGGTACATAGAGCTCCATCAAAACTGGAGTTAAGCGTCCGTCCAACAGGCCGGTACATAGAGCTCCATCAAAACTCGAGTTAAGCTAGGATCCAAGATGTCGGGATGGGGAACCTATATGTTTTGATAAATAAAAATCGGAGAAGTCGCTTATCCATGAACCATCCCCGCCACCCCATTGGTGGGTGCGAGGCGAATCACAGCCAAGCCACCTACCTTGGTTCACGAGGCACGTGCCCAGCAGGAAGCGTCACTGCTTCTCGCGATGCGAGCACCACCTCGCCCGCTCACGCGATTCTTGCCATCTGCTGCGGTTGGTGTTGATCCTCCCCCCTTTGTCACAGCGCGCCGCTGCGAGGTTATGGTACTGCTATTGCTTGCGCTAATCCTGGTGTTATTTTTCTGTTGCTCGCGGATTGCCGCCGCAGTGAAGGCGCTGTTGCCCCTCCCCGTGCTATGTGGAAAATTGTTGTGAGAGTGGCCTGATATATCGCACAAATGGGCAGAAAAATAACAGCACGCGCTATGCGCGTGGCTAAGAAGGAAAATAGCAGCAAGAAGGCACCGCGAGGCACTAAGCAAACAAGCTGCTCGTGCCCGCATGTTGTGGTACCGTGATGCCTTGTTGAGAGGTGAAAATGTACCAAAAGAGGGTCCAGGTCGTAGCATAGAAGACCCAAATTTTGATGTGAATTTTCTCCATATATGTGCAAAATCTGCTAACATGGTTGAAAATATGGCCGATGAAGAGGAGGACTTGATAGTGCAAGCCCATTTGAAGGATGCCGGTTGTCATCAAGCAAGTCGATAAAGTTGAAAAACCGTAAGTAAATAAAAACCTTAAAATGATGGCATAATATGCATGGTGGCATAAAATACTAATTGTTGGTGTTGATGCGGATAATCCAGGAATCGACGTTATCTCCCTATTGCCAAAGGTGGAAAATCAACAGTGAAAGCTACGGGAGTGTCTTGATGTCCTGATATGATGACTTCAACATAGAAGAAGATAGTGCTTGAGTCGTGGGGCTCCATGAAGCGACGGTATGTGTGTGTGAGGCAGCCAGTGGAGGTCTCATCCTAGTGAATATAGCCACATTGAGGATGTGGTGGTCAAGAGCCAGGGCAATAGGGAAGAATGGAGAGGAAAAGAGTGAGTAGGAAAGGGGTGGGAGTACCTGTATATAGCAATAAAGCTAACATTTTCCCAATAAAAATCTACTTCTATGTTTGCGGATGTAGATAAATGTGAGGCACAAGCCATGTGAGGTTTGCCCTACCTTGCATGCGACTCAAGAGGAGCAAAAGAAGAAAATACCTATGTCCTACCTCTGCTGGAATCTATTTAAGGCTACCTACTTGGTACTTCAGGGAGGAAGATGACCATGAAATCCCCATGGAATATATGTGAGAGAAAAGGAATAAAAATGATGTGGTTAGGTGCATCTACATGTGAAGAATATGAAGGACACTCAAGCACCTTTATAGTGAGTGACCTAACACTTAAGAGCTATTATTACATCATTTTCATCACTTAACCCATGGGGTTTATTGTAGGATCCTTTTGGGCATTAGAGAGAGGCTAAGAATGTGATGATTACTTGGAAATAGAAGAGGAAATAAACATGCTAGATAAACTTTGTGGATTGTAAAATTGAAAATACCCACTAGCTAGCTTAGTTGGCTTAACCTCTTGTACTACCTAACATTTTCATTATGTTTTAAATGTAAATCTCTTCCCTAATGACTTGGTTAAAAGGTCAGCTTTGGATTATCTTGAGTTGGAATATAATTGATATCTATTGTTTTATTTTCTAACATTTCGTGTAATGGTACTTACTACTATATGTTTGGTTACGGGTGGAAAGCAGGGGTTCTAGCTAAGGCAATAGCACCACGACTATCACTATAGAGAGGTGTAGGCCCATCTTGAGGGATCAATTCACTCAAAGCTAACCTACTCCGGACTATATCCTTGGAGCGGAGGTGAGGACCCTATACTCGACTCTTTTGGACAAAGCAATGGTTGGTTGTTTCTTACTTGACCATGAAATGGGTGCACCTCCTAGCGGTCTAGGATCTGATTTGCGGCTATCGGGATCTCTAGTAATCGGCATCGGCATAATTTGTTAATTGTAACTTAGATATCGGGAACATGTTTATACATCAATCCTGTGCATAGTCCCTTTTAAATACAGAATATTCTCTTGACACATTGCCAATGTTGTCTTCTCAAAAATTGTGAGGCTAACTTCAAAAGATATATCGGGTCTTGTGAAGTTACTTAAATATATTAAGGCATGTATATGTAATACGACATTCTGCTTTCTCGCATTTGTTTAGGGCTCATATCGTAAGCCTTGTGCCACTTGGAAATGGTGTGGCTGGCTTAGCATCTTCTAGTCAAACTTTTTAGCTTTCTTTTATATATTTTGTTTGAACCAAGGAAATGGATTTATTACCTCTATCTCTTATAATATTAACAAGAGCATAAGTAAGTCTCCAGTGCATCATTTCATAATGACTTCTCAACCATGCTTTACTAGATGGGAGAGTGAAGATGAAGCTAAAAATAAGTCATCCACATATAGTAAGAGGTAAATTGTGTTTATTTGGTCTTTGATATACATGCTAGCATACTTTGCTTTGAACAAAACCATATTTTGTAAGCTTGTCATGTATATCATTATTCCATTCCTTGCACGATTTTAGGCCATAAATGCCTTTAATGAGCACATGGTCTTCTTTACCTTTGACTTCATAGCCTTGAGGTTGTCTCATGTATATTTCTTCTTGGATTCGGCCATGCGGATAGGCGGTTTTGGCGTCCATCATGTGAAGATGTAAGTCATGTTGAGCGGACAAGGCTATTATAATTACGAGGCAAACTTTTACTCTGGTGCATAGGTAGCCGGGTATAATCTAAACCGTATTTGGGTAAACCCTCTACTACCTTGCCTTATATCTTTCAATGGAACCATCACCCTTACGTTTGATTTTAATACCCATTTACTTCCACTATTTTCTCCCTTTGGGTGGTTTAACTAATTCCCATGTGGAGTTTTCTACTAAAGAGTTGTACTCAATCTCGCTACCTTCCACAGGTCTTTCTCGGGAGAGGAAAATGCTTGTTTCAAGGTTAGCGGTTCCTCTGGATCAAGTGGCTTTTGCGACTTGATAATAAGGTGTGAGAGGAGAAATGGGGTCATCGAGTAACAAGATATCCCAAAGGTGGTTCCTTCCATCCCAGTCCTGTGAGGTCTAGTCCTAAGATTGTACCTTGGTGCGGTTGTTGAATGTGTTCTTCAATCGACCACTTGTTGGGCTGGTTCTGAATGGGAGGGCTCTTCTTAGCTCGTCGTCGAGTTCATCCATGCTCGTCGGGCTCATCCTCAAAGGAATCGATCCTCCTCACGAATTTCAACATCATTAGTCGATTTCATCATAAATGTTGAGGTTCTTCTATGTCATCGTCGGATGCGGGTGTAATTGGTCGTCTTGGATATATTCTAACTCCTCCTCCTCCAGGTTCAACTAGAGGAACTTCTTTGCGGAGGAGTGGATGAATGATGACAAAATCATCGTCATCAAAAGTGGAAGGCTCGGATGCCGAGAGAGGAAGCATCGGGAGTAATAATGCGCCCCACAGAGGAGAAAGAATATGAGATTCATGAAAGGTCACGCTCCTAGCATAAATGAGCTTTCGGGTAGATGGGTCAATAAATAACTAACCCTTCTTATTATAAGGTATATTTGCTGCCTTGGGATCCAGCTTCTTGCGTTGTACTTTGGGATGAACACATAGCGGGGATCCAAAATCGTAAATGATCAATAGAAGGTTTTCTCGATTAAAAGCTTCATAGTCATGCCTTGGCTGCAAAGGTCGTGTCTAAGGAGATAAGTGGCTCAATAGCTTGACTAATAACTTTTAGATAATTTAGCTTGGGTGAGCAAGCGACTGTGATCTCTGAGGCGTAAATTTTGTTCTACGCCGCCATTTCTTTGAGGTGTATGTACCACACTAAGTTATTCTGCGCTATACCTTGTGACAAAATTCAACAAATTCATTGGAAGTGAAACTCTCCTCCATTATCGGGCGAGTTTTAAGCTTCTGTCAGTAAGTCTCTCGGCCCACATCATATATTCTTGAAGAAAGAAAAGGCTGACTCTTATGGCGGAGGATGTAGGTGAGGACAAATCGAGTAATCATCGATGAAGGTTAAAATACTACAACCACTAAATGAAGGTGCGGATATGGGACCACAAATATACATGTGAACCAACTCTAAGGGTGCCTAGCCCGAGGATGGATTGTGAAAGCTTGATGTCGTTTGTTATGTGCAAGCTTCACACCAGAGAGGTTCAAGTTTAGGACATGGTGTTCTAATAATTCCCTTAGACATTTGGATAAGCTTTTGGCTATTAGGATGACCTATCGGCAATGCCAAAGCATAGTATTGGAGGTGGGAATGGGAGGCTACATTGATGAGATGTATAGGACCCACTTGGCAGAGAGTTTTATAGAGTCCATCTCATCTAGTGTGCAGGCAGTTGTGGAACTTATTAGTAATGTAAGAAAGAGACACAAATCGCTTGAGAATAATTTGCATACTATGTTCTTGACATAGGCTAGCGGTGACACTAGATTCTTACACATGGAGGTACATAAAGGACATGGGAGAGTAAGAACATGTCACGGTGGAGCACTTTAATGCCACGGAACCTACACCGAGATAGTGAGGTTATGATCATCGCCTAGGAGGACATTTGTTGTCCTTTTGATGGCGAATAAGACTCAAGAGTTAATAAATCATATATGGGATGTTGCGCCTTGTCTAAATACCAATTTTGGTTTGATGGCTTGGAACTTGCCAAGCCGATGCCGATGGTGTTGCTGGAGAATATTCCAACATGTGCTCGAGGTGGCCTCCTTCTTTGGCTCACCATTTTTCTTTTTCCCAATCCTTCTCCATATGGTTGGTCATCTTGCACCAATTACATATAACTCCAGCCTTCTTGTTGCCTAAGGTTTAAATGAAGAGTTTAATCCTCTGAGGATATTGAGCAGTCGGTCTAGGAGTGAAGTGCTTACCGCACGGCCCCGTCCTCTTCCTCACCTCGTCACGTAAACATCCTTTACGGTGGATCAGGATTTTCATTCGGCTTGCGTCCTCCTCAATAAGTGCTATTAATTCACTTACGCGATATCCGGTTGTGGAGCCGATTAATTTCTTATGTTTGCGGCTCTAAGGACGCATTTTGTTGTCACAGGAGGGGAAAACAGGTGAGGAGAGCAATAAAAGTTTGTTTCTCTAAGTTTTCTTGAGAGGATGCTTCAAAATTATTCTTTGTCTGAAGTTGCTCAAGTGATGATCAATGGAATCGGTCTCCTTCATCTTATAGTATAAAGTGACGTGTGGCGATCAATAAACTCATTCCATCTTTAGAAGCATAAAGCTGAGCAAACTTCCCACATTTCGTGTGTCTGAGCAACTTGTCGTACCATCTCGGTAAGGCCATTCATTAAAGCGTCTAGGGCTCCGATCTTTGGCTTTCCCAATCTTCTATAGCGTCTTGGTCCCAAGTGGAACATTCTTGATTCCGTTGATATTCCATAAGTCATGGCTACCTTGAGACTCCTTAGGCGCGGTTCTTGCCATACATCATATCCTTTTCCATTGAATCTATCTTTGTCTTTGAAGTTGTGACCTTGAATCACTTGAGGCTTGGATTCATAGCTCTTTTAGCTTTTCTTTCTCATTATTTTAAAACTCTCCCTTCTTGCCATATAGATTGTTGTTCCATTAGCCATTTGGTCTTTTGAGCTTCAAAAATCGGTCTTTGGCAAGTTCATCGCCAAATCCTCCGATCCCACCATTGCAAGTGAGTTTATTGATGCGATTATGCGTGGTTGACACTTCTTGCTTTGTTTAGCGGAGAAGAGGCGCGGCCTTTTTTCTTCAAAATGATAATCGCATCGTCATCAGTCTGCGGACTTACAATCAAGTGAGAACACCTTGTGAAAGGTCTTTAAGACGATCGATTAATGATGTTGTTGGGTATTGTAAATCAATTTCTCATTAGTAGCGGGTGATTTAGTCTAAGTTACGCTCTAATGGAGTCAATGGATTCTTTGAGTTGATAAGGCGTCATTAGTAATTCACCAACTATCTTATAGCCTTATTATTTATGATTTGGATTAGAGATGTTAGTATTGTCTATGTACTTAGAAATAGCACTATATTGAAGGCTAAATGAAGTTAGGAGATCTTTGCGAGCATAAATTATATTATTTACTCTATCTCGGACTTAGACAAGAGGGCTTCTATGAGACAACATACTTGTTCTTCAACAACATCAATTTGTGGAGGTCAAACTCCTCTTGAATGAAGGATGATTTGTGTTGTTGTTGTCTCTTCTTCTTTGAAGCCTTGTTCTTCTTCTTAAATTCTTATGCTTGGATTGAAGAAATCCATGGAGGCGGACAGAGATCGATACATAAAGTGCATCCTTACAACTTTATGCAAGTCGAAGGTCGATTCGCTCAAGCAAGTTCTCCAGCATGATCTTCAAATGAAAAGTCGCAAATGCATTGATGATGAGAAGTGCCTTGAGCATGAGCAAGCAAAGATGCTCAATCACGAAGAGCTACCATGCTATGATACCATGATGATAATCAATAGCTCTTAGGCGGAAGAGATCACGATACAAATGAATTAATCAAAGAGTAAAAGTATAAGGCTAAGTGGTTGAGGTGGTCATAAAAATATGTTGTTATAACCACCAAGTTGTTGTAACTACCAAGTTATTGTAACTACTAACAACTAACTACCTAAAGCAACTAAATAGATAACTACCTAATGCCCTAGATGATAAAATAATGTTTAAGTGATGTGGCCCTTATGAATAGTGCCTAAACTAGATATATTTCATCATAAGAGACCTAAAAGTGCTAGAAAGGACAAGTATGACATACAGGGTAGTATTAGCAATGGACTAATTGAAAATGTGTACCTAATACATCACGGGATATAGAGAATGCAGATACCGGAAGAATATATATGCGAAGCGAGGGGATCCATATGGTGTGGATTGGTTATGAGCCATGTAAGGAGTATAAGGGCCATGTGAAGCACACATATTGTGAGTATGAAACAAAACTAAAAGTTAGTAAAAGTATGTGAATTTCTAAAACTTAAATACTAAGAAATTGATCAGGTTCAATGTGGGCACTTTCAATGAGAGAGAGGACATGTCGGAAGATTCTCTAGAGATAGATAATGAATTATTTAGACAAAATCTTGGACTTCTAGAAAAAATGAAGGTGGATTAAGGATGATTTGGGCTTGATGTCTAAGACCCTAAACTCTTCATATGCTTGCTATGTAAATCTCTTCCTAAAGACTTAGTTAACAAATCAGCTGAGTTTTCCTGAGTTTGTATATAATTAATATCTATGGTTTTGTTTTCTAACATTTCTCTTATGTAATGGTACTCATGCTATGTGTTTGGTCACAGGTGAAAACAGGGTTCCTAGCTAATGCTATTGCTCCTTGAGTATCACTCATGAGGTAGTAGGCTCTTGTTGCGGATGGTTTAACTCACTCAAAGCCTTTTGCACCATACAATATCCTTAGCTCTGAGGTTGGTACCTATACTCGACTCGGTACTGAGGACGGGGCAATAGTGGGTTGTTTTCTTCTTGGACCATGAGATAGGGGCCTTGGCGAGTAGGAGTTCATAACGTCGATCTTCTATATCGGGATCCCCACTAATCGCATCGACATATCTTTATTAATATTGGTTCTTTATACTTGGTGTATGTTGATAAACTAATCACATATTCATCGTACGCTCCCATCCTCCTGAGTCCTTCGCTTTGTGCGGGGAATTTTGCATTTGCAGCCCATGCGTCACAGTAGAGAGGAGAAAGCGGCGGTCGGTGTTGGTGAGGCTTGGTCTTCACAGCCTGCCGCAGTTGCTCCCTGCAAGTGCCTGGCAATTACTCACGTGAATGGTTAGCTGAATTTTTTGCTTTGAGTGTGTGGCAATGCTCAGGAACTCTCGGCCAAACGGTGAGGCTGAAAAGACTCCACTGGAGGTTCTCATTTGTCTGGTACAAACTCACACTTAAGCCCAAGGAAGAACTAAATTAATTCCGAGGACGGACCCAGGCGGTTGTGCGTGAGGCGAGTTGGAATTAATGAGCCAGCAATTGATGTTCTGACGGGGAGATTGTGGAGGAAAGAAGGTTAGATGAGTAGAAGAGGAGGGCGTTGTTGATTGAGAGTTGTGAGGAGAATTAGAGTGTAGGAGGCCACGAGGCAAAGCCTAAGGGGATGAATCCCAAATCTGCGATGAGGCGCTCCTGTGTGGAGGAGTGGTCTTAGGAATAAGGACAAAATTGCGGTGTGGGGTCGAGGGGCACGTGATGACGCCTTGTTAAGGCGTGACTGCAATCGTGTTGTGGTGTCGTTGTAGGTTGAGGCTTTAAGAAGCGATGCAGTGTAGCCTATATGGGGGCGTGAGCGTGCTTGCTTAGAAGGTTGAGGTAGTGTGCGTGCGGTGATTGATTTCTCAAGATCCATGGTTCCACAAGTCTCATGGGGGCCGAAACCCAGCGTGCGAAGCGGCGGTGGGATAAGTGTAGCCGCTAGAGGGTGCATCTGGGCCCGGGATCACCTCCCACATTTTTGGGCGCCCGTTCTGGAGGCATCTGGGAAGCCCCGGGATCTGCCTCCCACATTTTTAGGCGCGTTCTTGGGGAGCATCTCGGAAGCCGGGATCGCCTCCACATTTTGGCGCGCCGTTGCGGGGCATCTCGGGCCGGGATCTGCCTCCCACGGCTTCCCCTCTAGCGGCCACACTTGTCCACTATCACTTACGTGCGTTGGGTTTCGTCCCATGAGACTTGTGTGGGAGGCGGATCCGGGGCTCCGAGATGCACCCTCTAGCGGCCACACTTATACCATCGTTTAAATGCGTTGGGTTTCGTCCCATGAGACTTGTGGAGCAGTCGGATCTTGAGAAATCGATCACTAGGCTACACACTACCTCGGCCTTCTAAAACAAGCAAGGCGCCCTCTCACGCTCCTCTATAAGCTACACCGCATGTCTTTGCCCGTGGAATTCACTGCGCCTCAACCTGGCGACACCACACAATTGCAGTCCGTCTTAACAGGCGTCTATCACGAGCGCCGGGGACCCCACCCCACCTTAACTTTGTCCCTACTCTCAAGACCACTCTTCTCCTGCGGCAACATTTGATTAGTCCCTTGGGCTCACTGTGGCCGTTTTCCGACAGTTCTCCTCACAACTCTCTCCAACTCTCTGCTCTCTACTCTCTCCTTCACCTTCCTCCACAATCTTCTACTCTAACAACAATCTTCTTTGGCTCGTCAGCCTATACCCTCCTATTACACAGCGCTCCACTCTTTGCAAAAGTGTGAGTTCTTCCTTGGGCGGTTGCTATGTGGTGTGTGCAGACAGCGAGAACCTCGGGAGTCTTTCCTGCAGATACCCTTATGGCCCAGAGTTCCTTGACATCGCCACACACCTCAAAGCTAAAACAATTCCTGACAACCATTCTGGCACAACGGCGCCTGCGAGCAACCCTCAGCCTTTCCGTGGCCTTCTCCTCTCTGCAGAACCTTTGCGTTGGCTGCGGTGAGAATTCCTGCACACAAGTGAAGGACTCGGGAGGATGGGAGCATAGGGAACTGCGATAATTTGCTTCCGGCTTCCTCGGGGCTTGTGAGGAAATAAGAATGCTCGTGTCTTGCCTTCTGAGTCACTCACTGACAATAATTCGTCGCCCGGTAGCTCCCGATAAAACAGAAAGGAAAACGGCGTGACCGAGTGCTGGTGACTTGCTTTCTTCCTGGCGCCACGTACTCCACTGTGAATGAATTCTTTATGTGGTGTTTTTGCTTTGAGTGTGTGTGGCGATGCTAAAGGAACTCTCGGCCGAGGTGAAGGCTGCAGGAAGAAGACTCCTGGAGGTTCTCATGCAGTACACACCACATAACAATAGGCGACCCCAGGGAAGAACTCGTTAATTTCGAGACGGACCCGGCGGTTGTGCCGTAAGGGCCGGGGATTAAGATTAATGAGCCGGCAATCGGTGTTAGAGTAGAAGATTGTGGAGGAAGGAAGGTTAGATGAGTAGAGAAGGAGGCGTTGTTGATTGAGAGAGTTGAGGAGGTGGCGTAGGAAGCGGAGGCCACGGCGAGCCTAAGGGGCCAGAATCCCAAATGTTCTTTTTGTGGAAGAGTGGTCTTAGGGTGAGGGACAAAGTTGCGGTGTGGTCAGGGGTCCACTGAGGCACGTGGGAACCTTCTTGTTAGGGCCTGCAATTGTGGGTATGGGTTGTAGGTTGGGCGTGGTGAATTCTGAGCGGTCATGTGCTTGCTATAGAGGCGTGAGGCGCCTTGCTTGTTTAGAAGGGGTAGTGTGTAGCTGCAGCTAGTGGTGATTTCTCAAGATCCGTGGTTCCCAAGTCTCATGGGGCAAAACCCAGCGTCTGGCTTGACAGAGGTGGGTATAAGTGTGGCCGCTAGAGGGTGCATCTGGGGGCCGGGATCCCTCCACAAGTCATGGGAGGCCAACAACGTCACAGTGATGAGTGGGATGAGTGTGGCCGCTGGGGAAGCCTCGTGTGGGAGGCGGATCCGGGGCTTCAGATGCTCCGGCACAGGCGCCAAAATATGGGAAGATCCGGGGCAAGATGCTCCCCCAACAGCGCCAAAAATGTGGGGCAGATCCGGGAAGCTTGAGATGCTCCCGGGCAGCGCCAAAAATGTGAGGCATCCAGGGGCCGAGATACCTCACCACACTTGTCCACTTTGTCGTTTAAATACGTTAGGTTTATCCCGCTGAGACTTGTGAGCTGGATCTTGAAATCAATCACTTTGCTGCGGCTACACTACCTCCAACCTTCTAAGCAAGGCGCCCTCTCACGCTCCCTCTATAAGCTACGCCGCTGTCTGCGGTCCAAGCCTCAACCTACGGCTGCACGATTGCAGTCACGTCTTACGGCGTCTATAAAGCCAGGCTGGGACTGACCCCACGCGTTTTGTCCATTCCTGGACCTCCTCTCCACACAGGGCGCCTCTTCTTCTGATTTGGGATTAGGTCCCATGGGCTGCACAGCCCGGTTTTCCTACACTCTAATTCTCTCACAACTCCTCAGTCAACAACGCCTCCTCTTCTCTACTCATCAACCTTCTTTCCTCCACAATCTCCTATTGTAACATCAATTGCTTTGACTCATTAATTCCAACTCGCCCATACGGCTGTTATAAATTCCGTCCAGGAGATGTGAGTTCTTCCTTGGGCGGTTACTATGTGGTTTGTGCAGAATGAGGCCTCAGTCTTTCTCTGCAGTCTACCTCAGGTGAGGTTCCTTGAGCATTGCCACACTCAAGCAAAAAATTCTGACAACCATTCACAAGGAGTAATTCGTTTTAGGCACTTGCGGGGAGCAAGCAATACAGCGAGGCTGCACAAAGACCAAACCCTCAGCCCAACACTCCCGTGGCAGCGTTCTCCTCTCTGCCGGACAACTGCGTTGGCTTGCAGTAGGCGAAATTCTGCACACAAAGCGAAGGACTGGGAGGATGGGAGGCTGTGCGATGAATCTGAGGATTAGTTTATCAACATACACCAAGTATAAAGAAATAATATATGACATAGTCTTGAGCTATCTTTGGGGATCTGATATAAAGAATCGATGTCGATTTATGAACTCCTGCTAGCCAAGGCCCTATCTCATGGTCAAGTGAAACAGCCACTATTGCCTGTCCAGTGCAGTCGGAGTATGGGGTACTAACCTCGATGGCTAAGGATATTGTATGGTGCGGGTTAGCTTTGGTGGGTTAAACCATCACCGCAACAGGCCTACCTGTTTAGTGATACTCAAGAGGGCAATAGCATTGGCTAGGAACCACCATTTTCCTCCGGGAAACACATAGCGATCAGTACCATTACATAAAGAAATGTTAGAAAACAAACCATAGATATTAATTATATACAAACTCGGGAAAACTCGCTGATTTGTTAACTAAGTCTTTAGGAAGAGATTTACATAGCAAGCATATGAAAGTTTAGGGTCTTAGACATCAAGCCCAAATCATCCTTAATCTACCTTCATTTTCTAAGTCCGTTATTTTGTCTAAATAATTCAGTTCATTATCTATCTCAGAATCTTATATGTCCTCTCTTCTCGTGATGCCCATTGAACCTGATCAATTTCTTAGTATTTAAGTTTTAGAAATTCACATACTTTTACTAACTTTTAGTTTTTTGTTCACTACTCACAATATGTGTGCTTCACATGGCCCTTATACTCCTTACATGGCTCATAACCAATCCACCATATGGATCCTGTTTCACAGCATACATATTCTTACGGGGTCTGCATTCTCTATATCCCGAGATGATTAGGTACATTTTCAATTAAATGCAGGTATTGGCAATACTACCTCGGGTATGTCATACTTGTCCTTTCTAGCACTTTTAGGTCTCTTATGATGAAATATATCTAGTTTAGGGCACTATTCATAAGGGCCACATCCTTAAACATTATTTTATCATCTAGGGCATTAGGTAGTTATCTATTTAGTTGCTTGGGTAGTTAGTTGTTAGTAATGTTACAACAACTTTGGTAATTTACAACAACTTGGTAGTTACAACAACATATTTTTATGACCACCTCAACCCTTAGCCTTATGCTTTACTCTTTGATTAATTCATTTGTATCGTATCTCATGCGCCTAAGAGCCATTGATTATCATCATGGTATCAGCATGGTAGCTCTCTGTGATTGAGCATCCTTTGCTTGCCTGCTCAAGGCACTTCTCTCATCAATGCATTTGCGACTTGACTTTTCATTTGAAGATCATGCGTGGAGAACTTGCTTTGGCGGCAATCATCCTGACTTGCATAAAGTTGTAAGGATGCACTTGTCAATTATGTCGATCTCTTATACGCCCTCCATGGATTTCTTCAATCCAAGCAGACAAGAATTTAAGAAGAACAAGGCTTCAAAGAAGACAACAACAACACAAATCATCCTTCATTCAAAGGATTTTGATCTCAACTCTCCACAAAGGTGATGTTGTTGAAGAACAAGTATGTTGTCTCATGAAGCCCTCTTGTCTAAGTCCGGAGATAGAGTAAAATAATATAATTTATGCTCAGAAGTCTCCTAACTTCATTTAGCCTTCTTCAATAGTGCTAGAATCACTATTTCAAAGTACATAGACAATAAGGCTAACATCTTCTTTCTCCTAATCTGCATTGAAGTGGGCTCTTTGCGAAGATTGTGTTGAGTTGGTGAATTACCGTAACGTCTTATTTCGGCCTGTGGCTAATCCATTGACTCCATTAGGCGAACTTGACTTAATCTGCTACTAATGAGAAATTGATTTACAATACCCAAGTTAACATCATTCTTGATCTTAAAGACCTTTCGTAGTAAAGGTGTTCCCTCATTGATTGTAAGTCTGCAGATTCCGATGGCGATGCGATTATCCATTTTGAAAATCTTTGTGCTGACCGCGCCTCTTCTCCGCTAAAAGAAATCAGTGCGTGCCACTGTACGTAATGCATCAATAAACTCACCAATGGTGGGATCAGGTTGATGGATGAACTTTTGCCCGGAAGACTGATTTTTGGAGCTCAAAAGGCCAAATGGCTAATGGAACAACAATCTAGCGGCAAGAGTGGGAGAATTTTAAGCAGATGAGAAGAAAGCTAAAGAGGCATGAATCAAATTACAAGTGATTCGGTCACAACTTCAAAGACAAAGATAGATTCAATGGAAAAGGATATGATGTGGCAAGCAGCCCAAGGAGTCTGCGTAGCCATGACTTATGGACATCATCGGTAGATCGAAACATGTTCCATTTGGGACCAAAGACTTAATAGAAGATTGGGAAAATAAAGATCGGAGAGCACGAGGCGTCTTGATGAATGGCCTTACCGGAGATGGTACCAAGTTGCTCAAGCGGACACCTCTGCGAAATGTGGGAGCATCTTGCCCAACTTTATGCTTCTAAAGATGGTATGAGTTTATTAAGCCACATGTCACCTTTATACTATGAAGATGGAGGTGATTCCATTGATCATCATTTAAGTGCTTCCGTTATAAAAATAATTTTGAAGCATCTTCAAGAAGAAAATGGTGAAGCGGACTTGTTGCTCTCCTTGCTACCTTGCCACCCTCCTATATTGTGACAACACAAAATCGTCCTAGAGCCGCTCGAAACATAAAATTGGTGGCTCGACAGGATATAGTACGTTAGTGAATTAATAGCAGCCATTATTGGGAGGGCGCTGCTTGTGAGAATCCCCGATCCACCCAGACGGTGATGTTACAGGGCGAGGTGAGGCAAAGTGGCCGTGGCAGCGGTAACGTACCTTTCACTCAAGACCCGAATCACATTCAATATCCTCCTGAGGATTAAACTCTTCATTACACATGAGGCAACAAGAAGAGTGGAGTTATGTAGGTGGTAGAATGACAAATCATGTGGAGAAGGAATTTGAAAAAGAAGAGCAGTGAGCCTAAGAAGGAGGCCACCCACAGAGCACATGTTGCGGTGAAGAAGTATTCTCCAGCAACACCATGGTGATTATGCCTTGGCATCATCAAGCCCTCAAAATTGATCATGGTACTTAGGCAACATCCATGCCTCCGCGATATAAACTCTTTTGAGTCTTATTCGCGGCAAAAGGACATCAACGGTCCTCCTAGGCGATGATCATAACCTCACTATCTCGGGTGTAGGTTCACAATGGTATTAAGATGCTACGGGACATGTTCTTACTCTTTCCCCATGTCATGTGTACCATCCATGTGTAAAAACTTAGTGTCGACCGCTAGCCTATGTTCGAGAACATAGTATGCAATTATTCTTCAAAGCGAGATATGTCTTCTTTCTTACTACCAATAGATTCCACTGTCCACAACCGGTACACTAGATGAAGTCTATAACTTTAAAGTCAAGTGGGTCCGTACATCTCATCAATGTAGCTACCCATCCCATTACATCACCTCCTCCAATACTATGCTTTGGCATTCATTAGGGTCATCCCTAATAGCCAAAAGCTGTTCCAAATGTCTAAAGGGTATTATAGAACACCATGTCTACTAAATGAACCTCTTTCATGGTGTGAAGCTTGCGTCATCATAGCGACATCAAGCCCCTTTTCATAATCCATCTCCACATCGGGCTAAGGCACTTAGAGTTGGTTCATCTGATTTGTGGTCCATATACGCATATCCTTCATTTAGTGGATCGCAGTGTTCTTAACCTTCAGCAGATGATTACTCTCGATTTGTCCTCACACATCCTTAAATCATAAAAGCCAAGCTTTCTCATTTTTCAAGGGTATATGATGTGGGCGAGAGACTTACGAGATAAAACTCAAAACTCTGCGCTCGAACAATGGAGCTGAGTTTACATCCAATTTGCTGATTTTGCCTTGCTGAAGGTATAAGCAATTCACGATGTACACTCCTCGACAAAATGGGCGTACTTGAGAATATTCGCCTTCAAAAGTCCTTTGGTTGTTTACTTACAAGCCAAACTATCCAAAGTTATTAAATTTGAAACCATGTTGAGCCACATCTCATTAATGCCGCACCCTTGTACAGTCCATGGGATGACCCCTATGAAGCATTCTTTGGTAGAAAGCCTTCTATTGATCATCTTGATTTTGGATCCCACAACATATGTTTATTCCTAAAGTACAACGCCAGCTGGATCCCAAAATAAATTTCATTGGCTGCGAAGGTATTAAAGGATATAAATTATTAGCCCTTCTACAGCTCATCTATGCCGAGGGCGTGACTTTCCATGAGTCCCATACTCTTTCCCCTTGATGCGCTCGACTTATTTACCTCACGATGCTCCTCGGCACGAGCATCGGGCCTTCCTTTCATGGCGGATTTTGTCATTATTCATCCACCTCCTCCTATACAGTTCCTCTAGTTGAACCTATTTGGAGGAGGAGGAGGAGTTAGAATATATCCAAGACACCAATTACACGGATCCGGACCGGGATCGCGACATCTGAGAACCTATACATCTTGAAGATGAATATCACTATATAATGTTGAAATTCGTGGCCAATATCGCATTCCCTTTGAGGATGAGCTTAGGCCTTGACATGAGATAAACTTCGGCGAGGCACGAAGATGAGGCCCAGTTTCCTGTTAGAACCGGCTCATAGAGTGGTGACGTGGAAAATATTCAACAACTGCTTTTGCACGGTACAATTGGAGAACTAGACCTCATTGCGGGACTGCTGGATGGAAGGAACCACCTTGTGGATATCTAGTTGCGATGATCCTATTTCTCCCATTACTTCATATTATCAAAATTGTATACAAAGCCCATGAGTTGATCCCGACGCTAACCTTAAAGCAAGAACACTTTACTCTCCAGGAAGACTTGTGTGGAAGGTATTGTAGATTGATATAACTCTCTAGTAGAAAATTCTACCATGGAATTAGTTAAACCACCCAAAGGGAGAAAAATAGTTGGAAGTAAATGGGTATTTAAAATCAAAGCGTAAGGGTGGTTCCATTGAAAGATATAAAGGCAAGACTAGTAGCTAGAAGGTTTACCCAAATACAGGTTTAGATTATATCACAAGCTACCTATGCTCCGTATGCAAAATTTGCTTCCCTCGTAATGATCATTGCCTTGTCACTCAACATTTACATCTCCATATGATGGATGTAAAATTTCTCTGTAGTGGATACAAGAAGAAATATATGAGACAACAAGGTTATGGTCAAAGGTAAAGAAGATTTGGTGTGGCTAATAAAGGCATGTATGGCCTAAAGCAGTCAGCAAAGAATGGAACAATGATATATATAAACAAACTTACAAAATATGGTTTTGTACCAAAGCAAAAGCGATGCAAGCATATATCTTCAAGACCAAACAATACACAATTTACCTCTTATTATATGGATGACTTATTTTTAGCATCATCCTCACTCTCCCATTATTTGAAATCAAGGCATGGTTAAGAAGTCATTATGAAATGATGGTGGGAGATCTGCTTATGCTCTTGAGTTAATATTACAAGGGATAGAAATTAATACATTTCCTTAACTGGAATGAATTACATCAAGGAAAGTCTATCCAAATTTGGACTAGAAGATGCTAAGCTAGCGACCACCATTTCCTAGTGGCACGGGCTCAGGTGATATGAGTACAGAAACAAATCTGAGAGAAAAAAGCAGAAATGTCGGTGTACCATACAAACATGCTGTAGGTACTTTAATATATTTAACATGCAGACACAGCTGACATATCTTTTTGAAGTTAGTAGATCTCCCAATTTAGAGAACCGACGAACAACATTGTGCAATGTGTCAAAGGATATTGTGGATATTTAGAAAGGGACTATACAACTGGATTGATGTATAAACATGTACACATCATTTCACAATTACTGTATTTATCAGTCTGATTATCTTTGGAGATCCGGATAAGAAATTCGTCTCCTCACAATTACATAGGAGGAACACCCTATCATGGTCAAGTAAAACTGACCAACTGTGCTTTGTCAGATCGGTATAGGGTCCTAACCTCAGTCTCCAAGACATAGTCTGGAGAGATTAGCTTTGAGTTGAATTAGACCACCCTCAAGATGGGCCACCTCCTACATAGTGATAATCGAGGTGCTATAGCCTTAGCTTACACTGTTTTCCACTCCGAACCAAACATATAGTAGTATCACCGTATATCTTGAAATGTTAGAAAATAAAAAGTAAATATTAAATATATTTCAACCCAAGATAATCCAGATCTATAGCAAGTCATTGGGGAGATTTGCATTTAAAACATATGAAAATAGGTATACAAGAGGTCAAAGCCAACTAAGCTAGTTAGGTGAAGTAGCTGAGTTCTATAATCCACAAAGCTTGTCTAGCATTGCTATTTCCTCTTCTAATTCTGAAGTAGTCTTCCGCAGTGCTCTTGGCCTCTCTCTAATGCCCAAAAGGATCCTACAATCGACCCATGGGTTAAGTGATGAAATGATGTAATATTAAGTGGTTAGGTCACTCACTATAAAGGTCATCGTATGTCCTTCATATTGCTTACATGTGATGCCTAACCACATCATTTTATTCCTTTTCTCTCCTCACATATATTCCATGGGGATTTCATGGTCATCTTTCCCTCCGAGTGCAGTAAGTGGCATAAAATAGATTCCCGGTAGGTAGGTGGGACATGGGTATTTTTCTTTTCTTGCTCCCTCTTGGTGCATGGGTGGTGAGCAAATCTCCCATGGCCTACACATTTATCTACATCTAAACATAAGTAGATTTTATTGGGAAAAATGTTAGCTTTAGCTTACATATATATAGTACTCCTACCCTTTTTCCTACTCACTCTTTTCCTCTCCATTTTCTTCCCTAATACCTTCTGTTGCCATCCTCCAATGTGGCTATATTCACTAGGATGAGCCTCAGAAGCATTTTGCCTCACACCTGACTCTGAGGCTACGTCTTCTTCATGGAGCCCTCGACTCCTCTGAAGCACTATCTTCTTCTATGTTAAGTCATCATTATCCGGGACACTCACGAGACGGCTCCAGACTTTTCCTTGATTTTCACCTTTGGCGTAGTGAATAATTGCTGACTCGGATTATACGCATCAACACCCAACAATTAGTATTTGTATGACCATGCATATTATGCCATCATTTTAAGGTTTTTATTTACTTACGGTTTTTCAACTTTATGACTTGCTTGATGACAACCCGTCTTAAATGAGCACTATCAAGTCCTCCTCTTCCTCCAGCATATTTTCAACCATATTACTGATTTTGCACATATGTGGAAAATTCACATCAAAATTTGGGTCTTCTATACGACTTTGGACCCTCTTTGGTCATTTCTCTCTGAGGCATCACGGTACCGCATGCAGGCACAGGCGGCTTGTTTGTAGTGCCTCATGCGGTGCCTTCTTCTGCTATTGCCTTCTTGTAGCCACGCGCATCTGATGACTGCCCATTTGTCGATATCGGGCCCACTCTCACAGCAATTTTCCGTCTGCAGCGCGAGGGGGAGGGCCAGCGAGGCCTTCAACTCATGTGACGGCAATATGCGAACAGCAAAATAACACCGAGTTAGACGTATGATGCCATAAATCTAAAGGTAGCATGAAGTCTTGACAAGGGGGTGGGGAGGATCATATAAACTGGCCGGATGAGCCAGCTCGCGGGTGCGAGGAGAAGCGAGTCTTAAAGTCGCGCCAAAGTCGGGAGAAAGTAGCGGCTTCCAGCAGAGACACTGCGATGCCTCGTGAACCAAGTGGGTGGCGTTGGCGCGTGCATCACCAGCCTCGCACCCACCAATGGGGTGGCGGTGGTAGATAGATGGCAGCTTCTCGATTTTATTTATCAAAACGCCGGTTTAACGTCCCAGTGGGCTTGGGCCTTAACTCGAGTTTGATGGGCTCTGTATTGTCCAGAGACTGACTCAGATTTTGATGGAGCTCTATGTACCGGTAGTTGTATGCACAGAAAAACTTTTATACAGGTTTGTATATTATCTTCACCTTTTTTAGCTTTAGTTTATGGTTTTAAGTAATGCTTTAGATTAAAGTAAGTCTATTGATGTTTTAGACCCTCATTTTGAAGCTAGAGTTCACCCCTACATTCATAGTGAGAATTAGTGTGAAATATATCTAGTTTGGGCACTATTCATTGGGTCACATAGAAACATTAATTTATTTTCTAGGGCATTAGGTAGTTATCTATTTAGTTGCTTTAGGTAGTTGGTTGTTGTAATTACAAAACTTGGTGGTGACAACAACTTGGTGATTCACAACAACATATTGTTATAACTACCTAACCACCTCAACCATAGCCTATATAAAGGCCGCTCTTTTGTTCGACATTTACATCTACTTTAAGAGCTAACAATTACATCTTAGGGACATTAGCTAAGTCTAATCCCTCAGTGCCCATCTCATTACCTAATCACAATAATCATACTTTAGTTTTCTACGTAAAACTTTAATTTTGAGATTGAATTACTTCTTCTTACTCTGTAATGATTTTTCCTTGGTTCCTTTATCCACCTCTCATGCTTCATTTCCATCATCCTCTGTTCATATCCACCGCATCCAACATCCTATTTATTTTGAGCATCATTCGTTGACTGAGGTATTTGGACATCAATCGGAATATATCTAGGACATCACTAGCTGTATATTTGGCCCATTTCTTGATTGTATTCAGCATCTACTAGAATATCTCTAGCACCACGTGCACCGCCAAGATGGGCTTCCTTGCGTGGAAGCCCTCAAGCTTCATCTCGGTGCCTCACAATTAGCCTTTATGTCTGCTTATTTCTACAACATGAAATTTGGATCTTCTATTCTAGGGATCATCATTCTAGAGTCGAGGAGGAGAGATAAACATGAATGGGCATACACAGGGACGGATGGGCGTATGCCGGCGATGGCGGTGAAGTGCATCCTCTTGATAATTTTGAGCAAGGATTGGCTCCTTTCATTCCCATCAACCCGGTTTGGTTCCATTGACCTCCGCCGAGCATCGGCCATAGCTCCACATTGCGAGGGAATCTTTCCGCCAGTGATTTCTCAATCATGCACGCATCACACTTGGACGGCAATTTATAAAGCATCATCTGAGGGCGCCCTCCCAAATAGGAACCTCACAGAACTGCCTTCTCCAGTTGCGGTCGAGGAGGGCAGTTTCTTAGCAATTTCCACAGTTGCAAGCAATTTGTAAGAGATTGTGCATTGCACTCTCCTCAAGTCTTGTGGCGGCCAATCTTAAAAATCTATCTGCCTGGGCCTGTGTGGCAGCGTGTAGGTCTTGGCCAGCGCGTGACTTCTTGGCAGCGCCTCCTATCACCAGCGCTTGCCTTCCCCACCACAACCCATGGCCCGTTGGATGAATTCCTTGGCGTTGGCGCGGAGGGTGGAGGCGGTTAAAGTGAACGCCATGCCTATGTAATGAGTGTATGCCCTCGATCCATAGAACCACCCTCACCCATTCTCGTGGGGCCCGGCTCGCTCTACTTGCTCATGGGGTGCACCTCCCTCGATTATGGAGTGCCATACCCACAAATCACTGCCTACACCTTGCTCCGGCGTGGTGCACCACCTAAACCTCTCCCAATTAGCTCCCTTGACCTGCCAAATATAATAAGTTGAAACACCTCACACAAAGGCACCCCATCTCAGCATTGATCACCCCTAGGAGCGCTTTTGGAGTTCTTACACACGCTTCATTGTCCACACACCCAATTGGCTTTGCATAACACTCATGAATTGTGACTTATTCCCTGAACTCCTCACGCCTCCACCAACATCTCGTATCAACCCTCCTTGTTGCGCATTTCTCCTCGCGGCCTCCCTTCACTTTGACTTGCAGCCCATGCAAATTGTCATGATGCACTCATTGTGATTCCTTCACCATGTTGCGTACAACTTGTTGCCTTCTATGGTTTGCCACCTCCATCTTGCAGCCAGCTACAAATTCAGCCTGCCGTAGGTGCTCTACCACGGCCTTTCCTAGATTCAACACGCCCTATCATGCCATCCTCGCCATTGACTCCATTAGAGCACTTCCATGTGCCTCACATGGCCCCTCTTGCAACCCTTGTGGCTGCTCACCACGAACATGAGCTCCTCGCTCCCATCCTTGCCGATTCTTTGCTCCTCTCTGCATGGTGAGCTCCCAACCTGAGAAACCTGCAGCAGATCTGCACAATTCCACCATTACGGGCACTTGACCCATCTTCCCAAGCAACCCTTGCCACATCTCTACCTAGCAGTCCTCCTTACTCAAAATCTCAGCAATATGAGCACACCCGTCTCACTTCTTCCCACGTGTGGCAAATTACTTTGCCTTCCCCTCAAACTTGGTGGTGGTCCCCAATAATCGGGCCTTTGCCTCTGCAAAGCCTATCAACAGTGCTTGTGCAGCAACCTCAAACTACTTCCTTGGCTTAATTGCCTTCACCCTCTACTCCTCATTCTCCAACAAATTGCCTCAAGATCTTGACAATTCTCTTCCACTTCACTTCAATTCTCTCCGGTTTGTGACTCTGCTCTAAGTTTGCTCTAGTTTGATCCTTTTGATCCAAAAAGTAGGAGTGCCTAAACTTTCATATTCCACATACTCCCCACCTCACTTGTTTGCATCCCATAAACAACCTACCATTAGATACTCCATCACCTTCCGACCATTCATCCTAGTGACAAGTGGTGTCATGTTAGATTCCCTAGCTATACTTTCCTGGTGAAAATACAAAACATCACTTCCTTAGAAACACAACCTCTCCATCTACATTGTCTGCATGTTGTGGAAGGGACATCTTCAAATTCAAGACCTCGGAGCTCTAAATGTGCCATGAATGCTCCCAAGCCTCCACCAAATTTCCACATAATCCTTGCAGCAACTTCAAAGCTTGCAATTCCTCTCTTCAAGGCTTTGGTCATCACTCCTTCCTCAAGATGTCCACTTCAATCCAATTCCTCCTCAAATTCTTCAACTTCCTTCAAGTGACTCTCTCCCACCTCGTTCCTTCTTTGTCTTCCATCTCAATACACTCCTATCAAGACAAAGCAAAGCCTCGAGTTGCAAACAACCTCCTGAGCTCCTCCACTTGACTCCTCCTTGCAACATGGCCCCATCTTGGAGCACGGTACCAACCCGTCCGGCTACACACAAAGAACTCTCCTGCGACAATAAATTGGAAGCACTGCGCTCTCTTGATGGCCTTAGAAATCTCCCAGATCCTCCTCAAGCATCAATTGCTTCCTCCTTGATGCGAAAAAGGCATCAAGGCCCTCAGCTCGAATTCAAGTTCTCCTCTCAACCACCCAATCCATGAGCAAGCTGTACCTTGAGCATGTCCCCTGGTGGGCCCCTCTTTCAAGTAAAGCCCTCGGCTATCACCCCTAGCCTCCATAAACTATCCATTGGTCAAGTCACGACCTCCACTTCCTCCTACATCATCTTCCACAAATTTTGGTAGAACCAGCAACATGCCCACTCTCAAGCTCTTTCTTCTAACCAACGCCCATAGACAATGCTTTCTCATGCTACGTTCTTAGCTAAGCCTCCAAATCCCTATCGAGCACATAGCGGGGAGTCCTCCAAAATCCTTCCTCAACAAACTCCTTCCTGCAACAAAACACCACTCTCCCTTCCCTCGTTCGAGCATCAGACGTTCCTCCCCTCCTCTTCCAATGACAAGCTCGAGCTGGAACTCGAGGACCAATGCCGAAAGACTCCTCTTCTTGCAGGAACGGAACATGTACCTCGGAAATTACTAACCGCTGGCTCGAATTCTTGACCCTCACCTTCAGTCACCAACTCCTCAGCAACAACCTCCTCCCTCTTGTTGTTCGTGAGCCCAACCTTCTCCTACTCTTAGAAAACTACCTCTTCTTCCTCAACAGAACCCTTGAAGATGTTAGCACATGTAGCTTCCTCATGAGAGCTCTCTCTCGACTTCTTCCTCTACCGTCATCCAACTCTCACTACTTGCAAGTCTTCTCATCCCCTGATTAGAGATTCTCAATAATGTTCGTACCTCTTCCCTTGGCTTGCCAAAGCAAAAGGTCCCGACATGGCGCCAAAAATGTGGGAGAAACCACAGGGGCCGAGATTCACCCTCTGGTGGCCACTTATCACTGTCGCTAAGTACAAGGTTCGTCCATGAGACTCTTGTTTGTCGAGTCACCAATGTAAAGGGTGTTAAAGCCCCAATGTACTTAGACTAATACACTTAGTCTAAGTGGGTGTCGATTAAGTATCATTAGTTTAGTGACTAATTTAGGAAGCTTCTTGTGCTCCTTCTAGGAGCTTCTTGTGGAGCTTCTAGGGAACTGTTGGAGGGTATAAATACCCTCCAAGCCTCATCTCAATGTAGAGAGCTACACTTGCCTCCTCCTCTCCTCTCCTCTTTCCACCTCATGGGCTGCCCACGATCCTTCAGCGGTATGAGCCATGGTTTGGTTGTGTTGTGATGCTAAATTTTCTAATTTGCGAGCGATTCGTGGAAATTTGGTGAAGCACGCGAGGCTGCGAAACGCCCGCGAGCCGTGGCGGCGAGCCCCATGGCGGCGCGACCGCGGCCGCGGAACCACAGCAGCGCGGCCTCTGGAAACGTCACGAACCTGGCAGCAGCGCTGGCCGGCCTGGCAGCGCCGCGGCCGCGCAGCGCAAAGCCGGCGCCCGGCAGCGCGCCCATGGCGGAGCCGCGCGAGCCGCGCGGCCTTGAGCAGCAGCCGTGGCAGCGCGCGGCGCGGCCCGGCGAGCCGGCCTTGGCCCAGCCGGGCAGCCGCGCGGCGGCAGGCCGGCCGCGCGCAGCGCCGCGCGCTGCCACGGCTGCTGCTCAAGGCCGCGCGGCTCGCGCGGCTCCGCCATGGGCGCGCTGCCGGGCGCCGGCTTTGCGCTGCGCGGCCGCGGCGCTGCCAGGCCGGCCAGCGCTGCTGCCAGGTTCGTGACGTTTCCAGAGGCCGCGCTGCTGTGGTTCCGCGGCCGCGGTCGCGCCGCCATGGGGCTCGCCGCCACGGCTCGCGGGCGTTTCGCAGCCTCGCGTGCTTCACCAAATTTCCACGAATCGCTCGCAAATTAGAAAATTTAGCATCACAACACAACCAAACCATGGCTCATACCGCTGAAGGATCGTGGGCAGCCCATGAGGTGGAAAGAGGAGAGGAGAGGAGGAGGCAAGTGTAGCTCTCTACATTGAGATGAGGCTTGGAGGGTATTTATACCTCCAACAGTTCCCTAGAAGCTCCACAAGAAGCTCCTAGAAGGAGCACAAGAAGCTTCCTAAATTAGTCACTAAACTAATGATACTTAATCGACACCCACTTAGACTAAGTGTATTAGTCTAAGTACATTGGGCTTTAACACCCTTACATTGGTGACTCGACAAACAAGAGTCTCATGGACGAACCTTGTACTTAGCGACAGTGATAAGTGGCCACCAGAGGGTGAATCTCGGCCCCTGTGGTTTCTCCCACATTTTGGCGCCATGTCGGGACCTTTTGCTTTGGCAAGCCAAGGGAAGAGGTACGAACATTATTGAGAATCTCTAATCAGGGGATGAGAAGACTTGCAAGTAGTGAGAGTTGGATGACGGTAGAGGAAGAAGTCGAGAGAGAGCTCTCATGAGGAAGCTACATGTGCTAACATCTTCAAGGGTCTCAGTTGAGGAAGAAGAGGTAGTTTTCTAAGAGTAGGAGAAGGTTGGGCTCACGAACAACAAGAGGGAGGAGGTTGTTGGCCGAGGAGTTGGTGACTCAAGGTGAGGTCAAGAATTGAGCCAGCGGTTAGTAATTTCCGAGGTACATGTTCTGCCTCCGCAAGAAGAGGAGTCTTTCTATTGGTCCTCGAGTTCCACTCGAGCATATTGAAGAGGAGGGAGGAACGTCTCATGTAACGAGGGAAGGAGAGTGGTGTTTTGCTGCGGTGAAGGAGTTTGTTGAGGAAGGATTTTGGAGGACTCCCCGCTATGTGCTCGATAGGGATTTGGAGGCTTAGCTAAGAACGTAGCATGAGAAAGCATTGTCTATGGGCGTTGGTTAGAAGAAAGAGCTTGAGAGTGGGCATGTTGCTGGTTCTACCAAAATTTGTGGAAGATGATGTAGGAGGAAGTGGAGGTCGTGACTTGACCAATGGATAGTTTATGGAGGCTAGGGGTGATAGCCGAGGGCTTTACTTGAAAGAGGGGCCCACCAGGGGACATGCTCAAGGTACAGCTTGCTCATGGATTGGGTGGTTGAGAGGAGAACTTGAATTCGAGCTGAGGGCCTTGATGCCTTTTTCGCATCAAGGAGGAAGCAATTGATGCTTGAGGAGGATCTGGGAGATTTCTAAGGCCATCAAGAGAGCGCAGTGCTTCCAATTTATTGTCGCAGGAGAGTTCTTGTGTGTAGCCGGACGGGTTGGTACCGTGCTCCAAGATGGGGCCATGTTGCAAGGAGGAGTCAAGTGGAGGAGCTCAGGAGGTTGTTTGCAACTCGAGGCTTTGCTTTGTCTTGATAGGAGTGTATTGAGATGGAAGACAAGAAGGAACGAGGTGGGGAGAGAGTCACTTGAAGGAAGTTGAAGAATTTGAGGAGGAATTGGATTGAAGTGGACATCTTGAGGAAGGAGTGATGACCAAAGCCTTGAAGAGAGGAATTGCAAGCTTTGAAGTTGCTGCAAGGATTATGTGGAAATTTGGTGGAGGCTTGGGAGCATTCATGGCACATTTAGAGCTCCGAGGTCTTGAATTTGAAGATGTCCTTCCACAACATGCAGACAATGTAGATGGAGAGGTTGTGTTTCTAAGGAAGTGATGTTTTGTATTTTCACCAGGAAAGTATAGCTAGGGAATCTAACATGACACCACTTGTCACTAGGATGAATGGTCGGAAGGTGATGGAGTATCTAATGGTAGGTTGTTTATGGGATGCAAACAAGTGAGGTGGGGAGTATGTGGAATATGAAAGTTTAGGCACTCCTACTTTTTGGATCAAAAGGATCAAACTAGAGCAAACTTAGAGCAGAGTCACAAACCGGAGAGAATTGAAGTGAAGTGGAAGAGAATTGTCAAGATCTTGAGGCAATTTGTTGGAGAATGAGGAGTAGAGGGTGAAGGCAATTAAGCCAAGGAAGTAGTTTGAGGTTGCTGCACAAGCACTGTTGATAGGCTTTGCAGAGGCAAAGGCCCGATTATTGGGGACCACCACCAAGTTTGAGGGGAAGGCAAAGTAATTTGCCACACGTGGGAAGAAGTGAGACGGGTGTGCTCATATTGCTGAGATTTTGAGTAAGGAGGACTGCTAGGTAGAGATGTGGCAAGGGTTGCTTGGGAAGATGGGTCAAGTGCCCGTAATGGTGGAATTGTGCAGATCTGCTGCAGGTTTCTCAGGTTGGGAGCTCACCATGCAGAGAGGAGCAAAGAATCGGCAAGGATGGGAGCGAGGAGCTCATGTTCGTGGTGAGCAGCCACAAGGGTTGCAAGAGGGGCCATGTGAGGCACATGGAAGTGCTCTAATGGAGTCAATGGCGAGGATGGCATGATAGGGCGTGTTGAATCTAGGAAAGGCCGTGGTAGAGCACCTACGGCAGGCTGAATTTGTAGCTGGCTGCAAGATGGAGGTGGCAAACCATAGAAGGCAACAAGTTGTACGCAACATGGTGAAGGAATCACAATGAGTGCATCATGACAATTTGCATGGGCTGCAAGTCAAAGTGAAGGGAGGCCGCGAGGAGAAATGCGCAACAAGGAGGGTTGATACGAGATGTTGGTGGAGGCGTGAGGAGTTCAGGGAATAAGTCACAATTCATGAGTGTTATGCAAAGCCAATTGGGTGTGTGGACAATGAAGCGTGTGTAAGAACTCCAAAAGCGCTCCTAGGGGTGATCAATGCTGAGATGGGGTGCCTTTGTGTGAGGTGTTTCAACTTATTATATTTGGCAGGTCAAGGGAGCTAATTGGGAGAGGTTTAGGTGGTGCACCACGCCGGAGCAAGGTGTAGGCAGTGATTTGTGGGTATGGCACTCCATAATCGAGGGAGGTGCACCCCATGAGCAAGTAGAGCGAGCCGGGCCCCACGAGAATGGGTGAGGGTGGTTCTATGGATCGAGGGCATACACTCATTACATAGGCATGGCGTTCACTTTAACCGCCTCCACCCTCCGCGCCAACGCCAAGGAATTCATCCAACGGGCCATGGGTTGTGGTGGGGAAGGCAAGCGCTGGTGATAGGAGGCGCTGCCAAGAAGTCACGCGCTGGCCAAGACCTACACGCTGCCACACAGGCCCAGGCAGATAGATTTTTAAGATTGGCCGCCACAAGACTTGAGGAGAGTGCAATGCACAATCTCTTACAAATTGCTTGCAACTGTGGAAATTGCTAAGAAACTGCCCTCCTCGACCGCAACTGGAGAAGGCAGTTCTGTGAGGTTCCTATTTGGGAGGGCGCCCTCAGATGATGCTTTATAAATTGCCGTCCAAGTGTGATGCGTGCATGATTGAGAAATCACTGGCGGAAAGATTCCCTCGCAATGTGGAGCTATGGCCGATGCTCGGCGGAGGTCAATGGAACCAAACCGGGTTGATGGGAATGAAAGGAGCCAATCCTTGCTCAAAATTATCAAGAGGATGCACTTCACCGCCATCGCCGGCATACGCCCATCCGTCCCTGTGTATGCCCATTCATGTTTATCTCTCCTCCTCGACTCTAGAATGATGATCCCTAGAATAGAAGATCCAAATTTCATGTTGTAGAAATAAGCAGACATAAAGGCTAATTGTGAGGCACCGAGATGAAGCTTGAGGGCTTCCACGCAAGGAAGCCCATCTTGGCGGTGCACGTGGTGCTAGAGATATTCTAGTAGATGCTGAATACAATCAAGAAATGGGCCAAATATACAGCTAGTGATGTCCTAGATATATTCCGATTGATGTCCAAATACCTCAGTCAACGAATGATGCTCAAAATAAATAGGATGTTGGATGCGGTGGATATGAACAGAGGATGATGGAAATGAAGCATGAGAGGTGGATAAAGGAACCAAGGAAAAATCATTACAGAGTAAGAAGAAGTAATTCAATCTCAAAATTAAAGTTTTACGTAGAAAACTAAAGTATGATTATTGTGATTAGGTAATGAGATGGGCACTGAGGGATTAGACTTAGCTAATGTCCCTAAGATGTAATTGTTAGCTCTTAAAGTAGATGTAAATGTCGAACAAAAGAGCGGCCTTTATATAGGCTATGGTTGAGGTGGTTAGGTAGTTATAACAATATGTTGTTGTGAATCACCAAGTTGTTGTCACCACCAAGTTTTGTAATTACAACAACCAACTACCTAAAGCAACTAAATAGATAACTACCTAATGCCCTAGAAAATAAATTAATGTTTCTATGTGACCCAATGAATAGTGCCCAAACTAGATATATTTCACACTAATTCTCACTATGAATGTAGGGGTGAACTCTAGCTTCAAAATGAGGGTCTAAAACATCAATAGACTTACTTTAATCTAAAGCATTACTTAAAACCATAAACTAAAGCTAAAAAAGGTGAAGATAATATACAAACCTGTATAAAAGTTTTTCTGTGCATACAACTACCGGTACATAGAGCTCCATCAAAATCTGAGTCAGTCTCTGGACAATACAGAGCCCATCAAACTCGAGTTAAGGCCCAAGCCCACTGGGACGTTAAACCGGCGTTTTGATAAATAAAATCGAGAAGCTGCCATCTATCTACCACCGCCACCCCATTGGTGGGTGCGAGGCTGGTGATGCACGCGCCAACGCCACCCACTTGGTTCACGAGGCATCGCAGTGTCTCTGCTGGAAGCCGCTACTTTCTCCCGACTTTGGCGCGACTTTAAGACTCGCTTCTCCTCGCACCCGCGAGCTGGCTCATCCGGCCAGTTTATATGATCCTCCCCACCCCCTTGTCAAGACTTCATGCTACCTTTAGATTTATGGCATCATACGTCTAACTCGGTGTTATTTTGCTGTTCGCATATTGCCGTCACATGAGTTGAAGGCCTCGCTGGCCCTCCCCCTCGCGCTGCAGACGGAAAATTGCTGTGAGAGTGGGCCCGATATCGACAAATGGGCAGTCATCAGATGCGCGTGGCTACAAGAAGGCAATAGCAGAAGAAGGCACCGCATGAGGCACTACAAACAAGCCGCCTGTGCCTGCATGCGGTACCGTGATGCCTCAGAGAGAAATGACCAAAGAGGGTCCAAAGTCGTATAGAAGACCCAAATTTTGATGTGAATTTTCCACATATGTGCAAAATCAGTAATATGGTTGAAAATATGCTGGAGGAAGAGGAGGACTTGATAGTGCTCATTTAAGACGGGTTGTCATCAAGCAAGTCATAAAGTTGAAAAACCGTAAGTAAATAAAAACCTTAAAATGATGGCATAATATGCATGGTCATACAAATACTAATTGTTGGGTGTTGATGCGTATAATCCGAGTCAGCAATTATTCACTACGCCAAAGGTGAAAATCAAGGAAAAGTCTGGAGCCGTCTCGTGAGTGTCCCGGATAATGATGACTTAACATAGAAGAAGATAGTGCTTCAGAGGAGTCGAGGGCTCCATGAAGAAGACGTAGCCTCAGAGTCAGGTGTGAGGCAAAATGCTTCTGAGGCTCATCCTAGTGAATATAGCCACATTGGAGGATGGCAACAGAAGGTATTAGGGAAGAAAATGGAGAGGAAAAGAGTGAGTAGGAAAAAGGGTAGGAGTACTATATATATGTAAGCTAAAGCTAACATTTTTCCCAATAAAATCTACTTATGTTTAGATGTAGATAAATGTGTAGGCCATGGGAGATTTGCTCACCACCCATGCACCAAGAGGGAGCAAGAAAAGAAAAATACCCATGTCCCACCTACCTACCGGGAATCTATTTTATGCCACTTACTGCACTCGGAGGGAAAGATGACCATGAAATCCCCATGGAATATATGTGAGGAGAGAAAAGGAATAAAATGATGTGGTTAGGCATCACATGTAAGCAATATGAAGGACATACGATGACCTTTATAGTGAGTGACCTAACCACTTAATATTACATCATTTCATCACTTAACCCATGGGTCGATTGTAGGATCCTTTTGGGCATTAGAGAGAGGCCAAGAGCACTGCGGAAGACTACTTCAGAATTAGAAGAGGAAATAGCAATGCTAGACAAGCTTTGTGGATTATAGAACTCAGCTACTTCACCTAACTAGCTTAGTTGGCTTTGACCTCTTGTATACCTATTTTCATATGTTTTAAATGCAAATCTCCCCAATGACTTGCTATAGATCTGGATTATCTTGGGTTGAAATATATTTAATATTTACTTTTTATTTTCTAACATTTCAAGATATACGGTGATACTACTATATGTTTGGTTCGGAGTGGAAAACAGTGTAAGCTAAGGCTATAGCACCTCGATTATCACTATGTAGGAGGTGGCCCATCTTGAGGGTGGTCTAATTCAACTCAAAGCTAATCTCTCCAGACTATGTCTTGGAGACTGAGGTTAGGACCCTATACCGATCTGACAAAGCACAGTTGGTCAGTTTTACTTGACCATGATAGGGTGTTCCTCCTATGTAATTGTGAGGAGACGAATTTCTTATCCGGATCTCCAAAGATAATCAGACTGATAAATACAGTAATTGTGAAATGATGTGTACATGTTTATACATCAATCCAGTTGTATAGTCCCTTTCTAAATATCCACAATATCCTTTGACACATTGCACAATGTTGTTCGTCGGTTCTCTAAATTGGGAGATCTACTAACTTCAAAAAGATATGTCAGCTGTGTCTGCATGTTAAATATATTAAAGTACCTACAGCATGTTTGTATGGTACACCGACATTTCTGCTTTTTTCTCTCAGATTTGTTTCTGTACTCATATCACCTGAGCCCGTGCCACTAGGAAATGGTGGTCGCTAGCTTAGCATCTTCTAGTCCAAATTTGGATAGACTTTCCTTGATGTAATTCATTCCAGTTAAGGAAATGTATTAATTTCTATCCCTTGTAATATTAACTCAAGAGCATAAGCAGATCTCCCACCATCATTTCATAATGACTTCTTAACCATGCCTTGATTTCAAATAATGGGAGAGTGAGGATGATGCTAAAAATAAGTCATCCATATAATAAGAGGTAAATTGTGTATTGTTTGGTCTTGAAGATATATGCTTGCATCGCTTTTGCTTTGGTACAAAACCATATTTTGTAAGTTTGTTTATATATATCATTGTTCCATTCTTTGCTGACTGCTTTAGGCCATACATGCCTTTATTAGCCACACCAAATCTTCTTTACCTTTGACCATAACCTTGTTGTCTCATATATTTCTTCTTGTATCCACTACAGAGAAATTTTACATCCATCATATGGAGATGTAAATGTTGAGTGACAAGGCAATGATCATTACGAGGGAAGCAAATTTTGCATACGGAGCATAGGTAGCTTGTGATATAATCTAAACCTGTATTTGGGTAAACCTTCTAGCTACTAGTCTTGCCTTTATATCTTTCAATGGAACCACCCTTACGCTTTGATTTTAAATACCCATTTACTTCCAACTATTTTTCTCCCTTTGGGTGGTTTAACTAATTCCATGGTAGAATTTTCTACTAGAGAGTTATATCAATCTACAATACCTTCCACACAAGTCTTCCTGGAGAGTAAAGTGTTCTTGCTTTAAGGTTAGCGTCGGGATCAACTCATGGGCTTTGTATACAATTTTGATAATATGAAGTAATGGGAGAAATAGGATCATCGCAACTAGATATCCACAAGGTGGTTCCTTCCATCCAGCAGTCCCGCAATGAGGTCTAGTTCTCCAATTGTACCGTGCAAAAGCAGTTGTTGAATATTTTCCACGTCACCACTCTATGAGCCGGTTCTAACAGGAAACTGGGCCTCATCTTCGTGCCTCGCCGAAGTTTATCTCATGTCAAGGCCTAAGCTCATCCTCAAAGGGAATGCGATATTGGCCACGAATTTCAACATTATATAGTGATATTCATCTTCAAGATGTATAGGTTCTCAGATGTCGCGATCCCGGTCCGGATCCGTGTAATTGGTGTCTTGGATATATTCTAACTCCTCCTCCTCCTCCAAATAGGTTCAACTAGAGGAACTGTATAGGAGGAGGTGGATGAATAATGACAAAATCCGCCATGAAAGGAAGGCCCGATGCTCGTGCCGAGGAGCATCGTGAGGTAAATAAGTCGAGCGCATCAAGGGGAAAGAGTATGGGACTCATGGAAAGTCACGCCCTCGGCATAGATGAGCTGTAGAAGGGCTAATAATTTATATCCTTTAATACCTTCGCAGCCAATGAAATTTATTTTGGGATCCAGCTGGCGTTGTACTTTAGGAATAAACATATGTTGTGGGATCCAAAATCAAGATGATCAATAGAAGGCTTTCTACCAAAGAATGCTTCATAGGGGTCATCCCATGGACTGTACAAGGGTGCGGCATTAATGAGATGTGGCTCAACATGGTTTCAAATTTAATAACTTTGGATAGTTTGGCTTGTAAGTAAACAACCAAAGGACTTTTGAAGGCGAATATTCTCAAGTACGCCCATTTTGTCGAGGAGTGTACATCGTGAATTGCTTATACCTTCAGCAAGGCAAAATCAGCAAATTGGATGTAAACTCAGCTCCATTGTTCGAGCGCAGAGTTTTGAGTTTTATCTCGTAAGTCTCTCGCCCACATCATATACCCTTGAAAAATGAGAAAGCTTGGCTTTTATGATTTAAGGATGTGTGAGGACAAATCGAGAGTAATCATCTGCTGAAGGTTAAGAACACTGCGATCCACTAAATGAAGGATATGCGTATATGGACCACAAATCAGATGAACCAACTCTAAGTGCCTTAGCCCGATGTGGAGATGGATTATGAAAAGGGGCTTGATGTCGCTATGATGACGCAAGCTTCACACCATGAAAGAGGTTCATTTAGTAGACATGGTGTTCTATAATACCCTTTAGACATTTGGAACAGCTTTTGGCTATTAGGGATGACCCTAATGAATGCCAAAGCATAGTATTGGAGGAGGTGATGTAATGGGATGGGTAGCTACATTGATGAGATGTACGGACCCACTTGACTTTAAAGTTATAGACTTCATCTAGTGTACCGGTTGTGGACAGTGGAATCTATTGGTAGTAAGAAAGAAGACATATCTCGCTTTGAAGAATAATTGCATACTATGTTCTCGAACATAGGCTAGCGGTCGACACTAAGTTTTTACACATGGATGGTACACATGACATGGGGAAAGAGTAAGAACATGTCCCGTAGCATCTTAATACCATTGTGAACCTACACCCGAGATAGTGAGGTTATGATCATCGCCTAGGAGGACCGTTGATGTCCTTTTGCCGCGAATAAGACTCAAAAGAGTTTATATCGCGGAGGCATGGATGTTGCCTAAGTACCATGATCAATTTTGAGGGCTTGATGATGCCAAGGCATAATCACCATGGTGTTGCTGGAGAATACTTCTTCACCGCAACATGTGCTCTGTGGGTGGCCTCCTTCTTAGGCTCACTGCTCTTCTTTTTCAAATTCCTTCTCCACATGATTTGTCATTCTACCACCTACATAACTCCACTCTTCTTGTTGCCTCATGTGTAATGAAGAGTTTAATCCTCAGGAGGATATTGAATGTGATTCGGGTCTTGAGTGAAAGGTACGTTACCGCTGCCACGGCCACTTTGCCTCACCTCGCCCTGTAACATCACCGTCTGGGTGGATCGGGGATTCTCACAAGCAGCGCCCTCCCAATAATGGCTGCTATTAATTCACTAACGTACTATATCCTGTCGAGCCACCAATTTTATGTTTCGAGCGGCTCTAGGACGATTTTGTGTTGTCACAATATAGGAGGGTGGCAAGGTAGCAAGGAGAGCAACAAGTCCGCTTCACCATTTTCTTCTTGAAGATGCTTCAAAATTATTTTTATAACGGAAGCACTTAAATGATGATCAATGGAATCACCTCCATCTTCATAGTATAAAGGTGACATGTGGCTTAATAAACTCATACCATCTTTAGAAGCATAAAGTTGGGCAAGATGCTCCCACATTTCGCAGAGGTGTCCGCTTGAGCAACTTGGTACCATCTCCGGTAAGGCCATTCATCAAGACGCCTCGTGCTCTCCGATCTTTATTTTCCCAATCTTCTATTAAGTCTTTGGTCCCAAATGGAACATGTTTCGATCTACCGATGATGTCCATAAGTCATGGCTACGCAGACTCCTTGGGCTGCTTGCCACATCATATCCTTTTCCATTGAATCTATCTTTGTCTTTGAAGTTGTGACCGAATCACTTGTAATTTGATTCATGCCTCTTTAGCTTTCTTCTCATCTGCTTAAAATTCTCCCACTCTTGCCGCTAGATTGTTGTTCCATTAGCCATTTGGCCTTTTGAGCTCCAAAAATCAGTCTTCCGGGCAAAAGTTCATCCATCAACCTGATCCCACCATTGGTGAGTTTATTGATGCATTACGTACAGTGGCACGCACTGATTTCTTTTAGCGGAGAAGAGGCGCGGTCAGCACAAAGATTTTCAAAATGGATAATCGCATCGCCATCGGAATCTGCAGACTTACAATCAATGAGGGAACACCTTTACTACGAAAGGTCTTTAAGATCAAGAATGATGTTAACTTGGGTATTGTAAATCAATTTCTCATTAGTAGCAGATTAAGTCAAGTTCGCCTAATGGAGTCAATGGATTAGCCACAGGCCGAAATAAGACGTTACGGTAATTCACCAACTCAACACAATCTTCGCAAAGAGCCCACTTCAATGCAGATTAGGAGAAAGAAGATGTTAGCCTTATTGTCTATGTACTTTGAAATAGTGATTCTAGCACTATTGAAGAAGGCTAAATGAAGTTAGGAGACTTCTGAGCATAAATTATATTATTTTACTCTATCTCCGGACTTAGACAAGAGGGCTTCATGAGACAACATACTTGTTCTTCAACAACATCACCTTTGTGGAGAGTTGAGATCAAAATCCTTTGAATGAAGGATGATTTGTGTTGTTGTTGTCTTCTTTGAAGCCTTGTTCTTCTTAAATTCTTGTCTGCTTGGATTGAAGAAATCCATGGAGGGCGTATAAGAGATCGACATAATTGACAAGTGCATCCTTACAACTTTATGCAAGTCAGGATGATTGCCGCCAAAGCAAGTTCTCCACGCATGATCTTCAAATGAAAAGTCAAGTCGCAAATGCATTGATGAGAGAAGTGCCTTGAGCAGGCAAGCAAAGGATGCTCAATCACAGAGAGCTACCATGCTGATACCATGATGATAATCAATGGCTCTTAGGCGCATGAGATACGATACAAATGAATTAATCAAAGAGTAAAGCATAAGGCTAAGGGTTGAGGTGGTCATAAAAATATGTTGTTGTAACTACCAAGTTGTTGTAAATTACCAAAGTTGTTGTAACATTACTAACAACTAACTACCCAAGCAACTAAATAGATAACTACCTAATGCCCTAGATGATAAAATAATGTTTAAGGATGTGGCCCTTATGAATAGTGCCCTAAACTAGATATATTTCATCATAAGAGACCTAAAAGTGCTAGAAAGGACAAGTATGACATACCCGAGGTAGTATTGCCAATACCTGCATTTAATTGAAAATGTACCTAATCATCTCGGGATATAGAGAATGCAGACCCCGTAAGAATATGTATGCTGTGAAACAGGATCCATATGGTGGATTGGTTATGAGCCATGTAAGGAGTATAAGGGCCATGTGAAGCACACATATTGTGAGTAGTGAACAAAAAACTAAAAGTTAGTAAAAGTATGTGAATTTCTAAAACTTAAATACTAAGAAATTGATCAGGTTCAATGGGCATCACGAGAAGAGAGGACATATAAGATTCTGAGATAGATAATGAACTGAATTATTTAGACAAAATAACGGACTTAGAAAATGAAGGTAGATTAAGGATGATTTGGGCTTGATGTCTAAGACCCTAAACTTTCATATGCTTGCTATGTAAATCTCTTCCTAAAGACTTAGTTAACAAATCAGCGAGTTTTCCCGAGTTTGTATATAATTAATATCTATGGTTTGTTTTCTAACATTTCTTTATGTAATGGTACTGATCGCTATGTGTTTCCCGGAGGAAAATGGTGGTTCCTAGCCAATGCTATTGCCCTCTTGAGTATCACTAAACAGGTAGGCCTGTTGCGGTGATGGTTTAACCCACCAAAGCTAACCCGCACCATACAATATCCTTAGCCATCGAGGTTAGTACCCCATACTCCGACTGCACTGGACAGGCAATAGTGGCTGTTTCACTTGACCATGAGATAGGGCCTTGGCTAGCAGGAGTTCATAAATCGACATCGATTCTTTATATCAGATCCCCAAAGATAGCTCAAGACTATGTCATATATTATTTCTTTATACTTGGTGTATGTTGATAAACTAATCCTCAGATTCATCGCACAGCCTCCCATCCTCCCAGTCCTTCGCTTTGTGTGCAGAATTTCGCCTACTGCAAGCCAACGCAGTTGTCCGGCAGAGAGGAGAACGCTGCCACGGGAGTGTTGGGCTGAGGGTTTGGTCTTTGTGCAGCCTCGCTGTATTGCTTGCTCCCCGCAAGTGCCTAAAACGAATTACTCCTTGTGAATGGTTGTCAGAATTTTTTGCTTGAGTGTGGCAATGCTCAAGGAACCTCACCTGAGGTAGACTGCAGAGAAAGACTGAGGCCTCATTCTGCACAAACCACATAGTAACCGCCCAAGGAAGAACTCACATCTCCTGGACGGAATTTATAACAGCCGTATGGGCGAGTTGGAATTAATGAGTCAAAGCAATTGATGTTACAATAGGAGATTGTGGAGGAAAGAAGGTTGATGAGTAGAGAAGAGGAGGCGTTGTTGACTGAGGAGTTGTGAGAGAATTAGAGTGTAGGAAAACCGGGCTGTGCAGCCCATGGGACCTAATCCCAAATCAGAAGAAGAGGCGCCCTGTGTGGAGAGGAGGTCCAGGAATGGACAAAACGCGTGGGGTCAGTCCCAGCCTGGCTTTATAGACGCCGTAAGACGTGACTGCAATCGTGCAGCCGTAGGTTGAGGCTTGGACCGCAGACAGCGGCGTAGCTTATAGAGGGAGCGTGAGAGGGCGCCTTGCTTAGAAGGTTGGAGGTAGTGTAGCCGCAGCAAAGTGATTGATTTCAAGATCCAGCTCACAAGTCTCAGCGGGATAAACCTAACGTATTTAAACGACAAAGTGGACAAGTGTGGTGAGGTATCTCGGCCCCTGGATGCCTCACATTTTGGCGCTGCCCGGGAGCATCTCAAGCTTCCCGGATCTGCCCCACATTTTGGCGCTGTTGGGGGAGCATCTTGCCCCGGATCTTCCCATATTTTGGCGCCTGTGCCGGAGCATCTGAAGCCCCGGATCCGCCTCCCACACGAGGCTTCCCCAGCGGCCACACTCATCCCACTCATCACTGTGACGTTGTTGGCCTCCCATGACTTGTGGAGGGATCCCGGCCCCCAGATGCACCCTCTAGCGGCCACACTTATACCCACCTCTGTCAAGCCAGACGCTGGGTTTTGCCCCATGAGACTTGGGAACCACGGATCTTGAGAAATCACCACTAGCTGCAGCTACACACTACCCCTTCTAAACAAGCAAGGCGCCTCACGCCTCTATAGCAAGCACATGACCGCTCAGAATTCACCACGCCCAACCTACAACCCATACCCACAATTGCAGGCCCTAACAAGAAGGTTCCCACGTGCCTCAGTGGACCCCTGACCACACCGCAACTTTGTCCCTCACCCTAAGACCACTCTTCCACAAAAAGAACATTTGGGATTCTGGCCCCTTAGGCTCGCCGTGGCCTCCGCTTCCTACGCCACCTCCTCAACTCTCTCAATCAACAACGCCTCCTTCTCTACTCATCTAACCTTCCTTCCTCCACAATCTTCTACTCTAACACCGATTGCCGGCTCATTAATCTTAATCCCCGGCCCTTACGGCACAACCGCCGGGTCCGTCTCGAAATTAACGAGTTCTTCCCTGGGGTCGCCTATTGTTATGTGGTGTGTACTGCATGAGAACCTCCAGGAGTCTTCTTCCTGCAGCCTTCACCTCGGCCGAGAGTTCCTTTAGCATCGCCACACACACTCAAAGCAAAAACACCACATAAAGAATTCATTCACAGTGGAGTACGTGGCGCCAGGAAGAAAGCAAGTCACCAGCACTCGGTCACGCCGTTTTCCTTTCTGTTTTATCGGGAGCTACCGGGCGACGAATTATTGTCAGTGAGTGACTCAGAAGGCAAGACACGAGCATTCTTATTTCCTCACAAGCCCCGAGGAAGCCGGAAGCAAATTATCGCAGTTCCCTATGCTCCCATCCTCCCGAGTCCTTCACTTGTGTGCAGGAATTCTCACCGCAGCCAACGCAAAGGTTCTGCAGAGAGGAGAAGGCCACGGAAAGGCTGAGGGTTGCTCGCAGGCGCCGTTGTGCCAGAATGGTTGTCAGGAATTGTTTTAGCTTTGAGGTGTGTGGCGATGTCAAGGAACTCTGGGCCATAAGGGTATCTGCAGGAAAGACTCCCGAGGTTCTCGCTGTCTGCACACACCACATAGCAACCGCCCAAGGAAGAACTCACACTTTTGCAAAGAGTGGAGCGCTGTGTAATAGGAGGGTATAGGCTGACGAGCCAAAGAAGATTGTTGTTAGAGTAGAAGATTGTGGAGGAAGGTGAAGGAGAGAGTAGAGAGCAGAGAGTTGGAGAGAGTTGTGAGGAGAACTGTCGGAAAACGGCCACAGTGAGCCCAAGGGACTAATCAAATGTTGCCGCAGGAGAAGAGTGGTCTTGAGAGTAGGGACAAAGTTAAGGTGGGGTGGGGTCCCCGGCGCTCGTGATAGACGCCTGTTAAGACGGACTGCAATTGTGTGGTGTCGCCAGGTTGAGGCGCAGTGAATTCCACGGGCAAAGACATGCGGTGTAGCTTATAGAGGAGCGTGAGAGGGCGCCTTGCTTGTTTTAGAAGGCCGAGGTAGTGTGTAGCCTAGTGATCGATTTCTCAAGATCCGACTGCTCCACAAGTCTCATGGACGAAACCCAACGCATTTAAACGATGGTATAAGTGTGGGCCGCTAGAGGGTGCATCTCGGAGCCCCGGATCCGCCTCCCACACAAGTCTCATGGACGAAACCCAACGCACGTAAGTGATAGTGGACAAGTGTGGCCGCTAGAGGGGAAGCCGTGGGAGGCAGATCCCGGCCCGAGATGCCCCGCAACGGCGCGCCAAAATGTGGAGGCGATCCCGGCTTCCGAGATGCTCCCCAAGAACGCGCCTAAAAATGTGGGAGGCAGATCCCGGGGCTTCCCAGATGCCTCCAGAACGGGCGCCCAAAATGTGGGAGGTGATCCCGGGCCCAGATGCACCCTCTAGCGGCTACACTTATCCCACCGCCGCTTCGCACGCTGGGTTTCGGCCCCCATGAGACTTGTGGAACCATGGATCTTGAGAAATCAATCACCGCACGCACACTACCTCAACCTTCTAAGCAAGCACGCTCACGCCCCCATATAGGCTACACTGCATCGCTTCTTAAAGCCTCAAACCTACAACGACACCACAACACGATTGCAGTCACGCCTTAACAAGGCGTCATCACGTGCCCCTCGACCCCACACCGCAATTTGTCCTTATTCCTAAGACCACTCCTCCACACAGGAGCGCCTCATCGCAGATTTGGGATTCATCCCCTTAGGCTTTGCCTCGTGGCCTCCTACACTCTAATTCTCCTCACAACTCTCAATCAACAACGCCCTCCTCTTCTACTCATCTAACCTTCTTTCCTCCACAATCTCCCCGTCAGAACATCAATTGCTGGCTCATTAATTCCAACTCGCCTCACGCACAACCGCCTGGGTCCGTCCTCGGAATTAATTTAGTTCTTCCTTGGGCTTAAGTGTGAGTTTGTACCAGACAATGAGAACCTCCAGTGGAGTCTTTTCAGCCTCACCGTTTGGCCGAGAGTTCCTGAGCATTGCCACACACTCAAAGCAAAAAATTCAGCTAACCATTCACGTGAGTAATTGCCAGGCACTTGCAGGGAGCAACTGCGGCAGGCTGTGAAGACCAAGCCCTCACCAACACCGACCGCCGCTTTCTCCTCTCTACTGTGACGCATGGGCTGCAAATGCAAAATTCCCCGCACAAAGCGAAGGACTCAGGAGGATGGGAGCGTACGATGAATATGTGATTAGTTTATCAACATACACCAAGTATAAAGAACCAATATTAATAAAGATATGTCGATGCGATTAGTGGGGATCCCGATATAGAAGATCGACGTTATGAACTCCTACTCGCCAAGGCCCCTATCTCATGGTCCAAGAAGAAACAACCCACTATTGCCCCGTCCTCAGTACCGAGTCGAGTATAGGTACCAACCTCAGAGCTAAGGATATTGTATGGTGCAAAAGGCTTTGAGTGAGTTAAACCATCCGCAACAAGAGCCTACTACCTCATGAGTGATACTCAAGGAGCAATAGCATTAGCTAGGAACCCTGTTTTTCACTCCAGGACCAAACACATAGCAGTTGAGTACCATTACATAAGAGAAATGTTAGAAAACAAAACCATAGATATTAATTATATACAAACTCAGGAAAACTCAGCTGATTTGTTAACTAAGTCTTTAGGAAGAGATTTACATAGCAAGCATATGAAGAGTTTAGGGGTCTTAGACATCAAGCCCAAATCATCCTTAATCTACCTTCATTTTTCTAGAAGTCCAGTATTTTGTCTAAATAATTCATTATCTATCTCTAGAGAATCTTCCGACATGTCCTCTCTCTCATTGAAAGTGCCCACATTGAACCTGATCAATTTCTTAGTATTTAAGTTTTAGAAATTCACATACTTTTACTAACTTTTAGTTTTGTTTCATACTCACAATATGTGTGCTTCACATGGCCCTTATACTCCTTACATGGCTCATAACCAATCCACACCATATGGATCCCCTCGCTTCGCATATATATTCTTCCGGTATCTGCATTCTCTATATCCCGTGATGTATTAGGTACACATTTTCAATTAGTCCATTGCTAATACTACCCTGTATGTCATACTTGTCCTTTCTAGCACTTTTAGGTCTCTTATGATGAAATATATCTAGTTTAGGCACTATTCATAAGGGCCACATCACTTAAACATTATTTTATCATCTAGGGCATTAGGTAGTTATCTATTTAGTTGCTTTAGGTAGTTAGTTGTTAGTAGTTACAATAACTTGGTAGTTACAACAACTTGGTGGTTATAACAACATATTTTTATGACCACCTCAACCACTTAGCCTTATACTTTACTCTTTGATTAATTCATTTTGTATCGTGATCTCTTCCGCCTAAGAGCTATTGATTATCATCATGGTATCATAGCATGGTAGCTCTTCGTGATTGAGCATCTTTGCTTGCTCATGCTCAAGGCACTTCTCATCATCAATGCATTTGCGACTTTTCATTTGAAGATCATGCTGGAGAACTTGCTTGAGCGAATCGACCTTCGACTTGCATAAAGTTGTAAGGATGCACTTTATGTATCGATCTCTGTCCGCCTCCATGGATTTCTTCAATCCAAGCATAAGAATTTAAGAAGAAGAACAAGGCTTCAAAGAAGAAGAGACAACAACAACACAAATCATCCTTCATTCAAGAGGAGTTTGACCTCCACAAATTGATGTTGTTGAAGAACAAGTATGTTGTCTCATAGAAGCCCTCTTGTCTAAGTCCGAGATAGAGTAAATAATATAATTTATGCTCGCAAAGATCTCCTAACTTCATTTAGCCTTCAATATAGTGCTATTTCTAAGTACATAGACAATACTAACATCTCTAATCCAAATCATAAATAATAAGGCTATAAGATAGTTGGTGAATTACTAATGACGCCTTATCAACTCAAAGAATCCATTGACTCCATTAGAGCGTAACTTAGACTAAATCACCCGCTACTAATGAGAAATTGATTTTACAATACCCAACAAACATCATTAATCGATCGTCTTAAAGACCTTTCACAAGGTGTTCTCACTTGATTGTAAGTCCGCAGACTGATGACGATGCGATTATCATTTTGAAGAAAAAAGGCCGCGCCTCTTTCTCCGCTAAACAAAGCAAGAAGTGTCAACCACGCATAATCGCATCAATAAACTCACTTGCAATGGTGGGATCGGAGGATTTGGCGATGAACTTGCCAAAGACCGATTTTTGAAGCTCAAAAGACCAAATGGCTAATGGAACAACAATCTATATGGCAAGAAGGGAGAGTTTTAAAATAATGAGAAAAGAAAAGCTAAAAGAGCTATGAATCCAAGCCTCAAGTGATTCAAGGTCACAACTTCAAAGACAAAGATAGATTCAATGGAAAAGGATATGATGTATGGCAAGAACCGCGCCTAAGGAGTCTCAAGGTAGCCATGACTTATGGAATATCAACGGAATCAAGAATGTTCCACTTGGGACCAAGACGCTATAGAAGATTGGGAAAGCCAAAGATCGGAGCCCTAGACGCTTTAATGAATGGCCTTACCGAGATGGTACGACAAGTTGCTCAGACACACGAAATGTGGGAAGTTTGCTCAGCTTTATGCTTCTAAAGATGGAATGAGTTTATTGATCGCCACACGTCACTTTATACTATAAGATGAAGGAGACCGATTCCATTGATCATCACTTGAGCAACTTCAGACAAAGAATAATTTTGAAGCATCCTCTCAAGAAAACTTAGAGAAACAAACTTTTATTGCTCTCCTCACCTGTTTTCCCCTCCTGTGACAACAAAATGCGTCCTTAGAGCCGCAAACATAAGAAATTAATCGGCTCCACAACCGGATATCGCGTAAGTGAATTAATAGCACTTATTGAGGAGGACGCAAGCCGAATGAAAATCCTGATCCACCGTAAAGGATGTTTACGTGACGAGGTGAGGAAGAGGACGGGGCCGTGCGGTAAGCACTTCACTCCTAGACCGACTGCTCAATATCCTCAGAGGATTAAAACTCTTCATTTAAACCTTAGGCAACAAGAAGGCTGGAGTTATATGTAATTGGTGCAAGATGACCAACCATATGGAGAAGGATTGGGAAAAAGAAAAATGGTGAGCCAAAGAAGGAGGCCACCTCGAGCACATGTTGGAATATTCTCCAGCAACACCATCGGCATCGGCTTGGCAAGTTCCAAGCCATCAAACCAAAATTGGTATTTAGACAAGGCGCAACATCCCATATATGATTTATTAACTCTTGAGTCTTATTCGCCATCAAAAGGACAACAAATGTCCTCCTAGGCGATGATCATAACCTCACTATCTCGGTGTAGGTTCCGTGGCATTAAAGTGCTCCACCGTGACATGTTCTTACTCTCCCATGTCCTTTATGTACCTCCATGTGTAAGAATCTAGTGTCACCGCTAGCCTATGTCAAGAACATAGTATGCAAATTATTCTCAAGCGATTTGTGTCTCTTTCTTACATTACTAATAAGTTCCACAACTGCCTGCACACTAGATGAGATGGACTCTATAAAACTCTCTGCCAAGTGGGTCCTATACATCTCATCAATGTAGCCTCCCATTCCCACCTCCAATACTATGCTTTGGCATTGCCGATAGGTCATCCTAATAGCCAAAAGCTTATCCAAATGTCTAAGGGAATTATTAGAACACCATGTCCTAAACTTGAACCTCTCTGGTGTGAAGCTTGCACATAACAAACGACATCAAGCTTTCACAATCCATCCTCGGGCTAGGCACCCTTAGAGTTGGTTCACATGTATATTTGTGGTCCCATATCCGCACCTTCATTTAGTGGTTGTAGTATTTTAACCTTCATCGATGATTACTCGATTTGTCCTCACCTACATCCTCCGCCATAAGAGTCAGCCTTTTCTTTCTTCAAAGAATATATGATGTGGGCCGAGAGACTTACTGACAGAAGCTTAAAACTCGCCCGATAATGGAGGAGAGTTTCACTTCCAATGAATTTGTTGAATTTTGTCACAAGGTATAGCGCAGAATAACTTAGTGTGGTACATACACCTCAAAGAAATGGCGGCGTAGAACAAAATTTACGCCTCAGAGATCACAGTCGCTTGCTCACCCAAGCTAAATTATCTAAAAGTTATTAGTCAAGCTATTGAGCCACTTATCTCCTTAGACACGACCTTTGCAGCCAAGGCATGACTATGAAGCTTTTAATCGAGAAAACCTTCTATTGATCATTTACGATTTTGGATCCCCGCTATGTGTTCATCCCAAAGTACAACGCAAGAAGCTGGATCCCAAGGCAGCAAATATACCTTATAATAAGAAGGGTTAGTTATTTATTGACCCATCTACCCGAAAGCTCATTTATGCTAGGAGCGTGACCTTTCATGAATCTCATATTCTTTCTCCTCTGTGGGGCGCATTATTACTCCCGATGCTTCCTCTCTCGGCATCCGAGCCTTCCACTTTTGATGACGATGATTTTGTCATCATTCATCCACTCCTCCGCAAAGAAGTTCCTCTAGTTGAACCTGGAGGAGGAGGAGTTAGAATATATCCAAGACGACCAATTACACCCGCATCCGACGATGACATAGAAGAACCTCAACATTTATGATGAAATCGACTAATGATGTTGAAATTCGTGAGGAGGATCGATTCCTTTGAGGATGAGCCCGACGAGCATGGATGAACTCGACGACGAGCTAAGAAGAGCCCTCCCATTCAGAACCAGCCCAACAAGTGGTCGATTGAAGAACACATTCAACAACCGCACCAAGGTACAATCTTAGGACTAGACCTCACAGGACTGGGATGGAAGGAACCACCTTTGGGATATCTTGTTACTCGATGACCCCATTTCTCCTCTCACACCTTATTATCAAGTCGCAAAAGCCACTTGATCCAGAGGAACCGCTAACCTTGAAACAAGCATTTTCCTCTCCCGAGAAAGACCTGTGGAAGGTAGCGAGATTGAGTACAACTCTTTAGTAGAAAACTCCACATGGGAATTAGTTAAACCACCCAAAGGGAGAAAATAGTGGAAGTAAATGGGTATTTAAAATCAAACGTAAGGGTGATGGTTCCATTGAAAGATATAAGGCAAGGTAGTAGAGGGTTTACCCAAATACGGTTTAGATTATACCCGGCTACCTATGCACCAGAGTAAAAGTTTGCCTCGTAATTATAATAGCCTTGTCCGCTCAACATGACTTACATCTTCACATGATGGACGCCAAAACCGCCTATCCGCATGGCCGAATCCAAGAAGAAATATACATGAGACAACCTCAAGGCTATGAAGTCAAAGGTAAAGAAGACCATGTGCTCATTAAAGGCATTTATGGCCTAAAATCGTGCAAGGAATGGAATAATGATATACATGACAAGCTTACAAAATATGGTTTTGTTCAAAGCAAAGTATGCTAGCATGTATATCAAAGACCAAATAAACACAATTTACCTCTTACTATATGTGGATGACTTATTTTTAGCTTCATCTTCACTCTCCCATCTAGTAAAGCATGGTTGAGAAGTCATTATGAAATGATGCACTGGAGACTTACTTATGCTCTTGTTAATATTATAAGAGATAGAGGTAATAAATCCATTTCCTTGGTTCAAACAAAATATATAAAAGAAAGCTAAAAAGTTTGACTAGAAGATGCTAAGCCAGCCACACCATTTCCAAGTGGCACAAGGCTTACGATATGAGCCCTAAACAAATGCGAGAAAGCAGAATGTCGTATTACATATACATGCCTTAATATATTTAAGTAACTTCACAAGACCCGATATATCTTTGAAGTTAGCCTCACAATTTTTGAGAAGACAACATTGGCAATGTGTCAAGAGAATATTCTGTATTTAAAAGGGACTATGCACAGGATTGATGTATAAACATGTTCCCGATATCTAAGTTACAATTAACAAATTATGCCGATGCCGATTACTAGAGATCCCGATAGCCGCAAATCAGATCCTAGACCGCTAGGAGGTGCACCCATTTCATGGTCAAGTAAGAAACAACCAACCATTGCTTTGTCCAAAAGAGTCGAGTATAGGGTCCTCACCTCCGCTCCAAGGATATAGTCCGGAGTAGGTTAGCTTTGAGTGAATTGATCCCTCAAGATGGGCCTACACCTCTCTATAGTGATAGTCGTGGTGCTATTGCCTTAGCTAGAACCCCTGCTTTCCACCCGTAACCAAACATATAGTAGTAAGTACCATTATTACATACGAAATGTTAGAAAATAAAACAATAGATATCAATTATATTCCAACTCAAGATAATCCAAAGCTGACCTTTTAACCAAGTCATTAGGGAAGAGATTTACATTTAAAACATAATGAAAATGTTAGGTAGTACAAGAGGTTAAGCCAACTAAGCTAGCTAGTGGGTATTTTCAATTTTACAATCCACAAAGTTTATCTAGCATGTTTATTTCCTCTTCTATTTCCAAGTAATCATCACATTCTTAGCCTCTCTCTAATGCCCAAAAGGATCCTACAATAAACCCCATGGGTTAAGTGATGAAAATGATGTAATAATAGCTCTTAAGTGTTAGGTCACTCACTATAAAGGTGCTTGAGTGTCCTTCATATTCTTCACATGTAGATGCACCTAACCACATCATTTTTATTCCTTTTCTCTCACATATATTCCATGGGGATTTCATGGTCATCTTCCTCCCTGAAGTACCAAGTAGGTAGCCTTAAATAGATTCACCGAGGTAGGAGGTATTTTCTTCTTTTGCTCCTCTTGAGTCGCATGCAAGGTAGGGCAAACCTCACATGGCTTGTGCCTCACATTTATCTACATCCGCAAACATAGAAGTAGATTTTTATTGGGAAAATGTTAGCTTTATTGCTATATACAGGTACTCCCACCCCTTTCCTACTCACTCTTTTCCTCTCCATTCTTCCCTATTGCCCTGGCTCTTGACCACCACATCCTCAATGTGGCTATATTCACTAGGATGAGACCTCCACTGGCTGCCTCACACACACATACCGTCGCTTCATGGAGCCCCACGACTCAAGCACTATCTTCTTCTATGTTGAAGTCATCATATCAGGACATCAAGACACTCCCGTAGCTTTCACTGTTGATTTTCCACCTTTGGCAATAGGGAGATAACGTCGATTCCTGGATTATCCGCATCAACACCAACAATTAGTATTTTATGCCACCATGCATATTATGCCATCATTTTAAGGTTTTTATTTACTTACGGTTTTTCAACTTTATCGACTTGCTTGATGACAACCGGCATCCTTCAAATGGGCTTGCACTATCAAGTCCTCCTCTTCCTACCATATTTTCAACCATGTTAGCAGATTTTGCATATATGGAGAAAATTCACATCAAAATTTGGGTCTTCTATACACACCGGACCTCTTTGGTACATTTTCACCTCTCAAGGCATCAGCATTCACAATACATGCGCACAGCAATTTTGTTTGCAGTGCTCGCGGTGCCTTCTTGCTGCTATTTTCCTTCTTAGCATACGCAGCGCGCACAAGGTCTTCCTGCCCATTTGTGCCGATATATCGTGCCACTCTCACAACAATTTTCCACATAGCACGGGGAGGGGCAACAGCGCCTTCACTCACACGGCGGCAATCCGCGAGCAACAGAAAAATAACAGGATTAGCGCAAGCAATAGCAGTACCATAACCTCGCAGCGGCGCGCTGTGACAAAGGGGGGAGGATCAACACCCAACCGCAGCAGATGGCAAGAATCGCGTGAGCGGGCGAGGTGGTGCTCGCATCGCGAGAAGCAGTGACGCTTCCTGCTGGGCACGTGCCTCGGGAACTACAGGTAGGTGGCTTGGCTGTGATTCGCCTCGCACCCACCAATGGGTGGCGGGGATGGTTCATGGATAAGCGACTTCTCCGATTTTTATTTATCAAAACATATAGGTTCCCCATCCCGACATCTTGGATCCTAGCTTAACTCGAGTTTTGATGGAGCTCTATGTACCATTTACTACACCTCCAACTGCAGTTTTGATGGAGCTCTATGTACTGGCCATGGACCCTCATCAAAAACTTTGTGTGTTTTGTATATTATCTTCACCTTTTTAGCTTTAGTTTATGGTTTTAAGCTAATAGCTTTAGATTAAGTGGAGTCATTGATGTTTTAGACCTCATTTTGAAGCTAGAGTTCACCCCTACATTCATAGTGAGTGGAGTGATGAAATATATCTAGTTTAGGGCACTATTCATTAGGTCCACATCACTTAAACATTAATTTATTTTCTAGGGCATTAGGTAGTTATCTATTTAGTTGCTTTAGGTAGTTAGTTGTTAGTAGTTACAAAAACTTGGTGGTGACAACAACTTGGTGGTTACAACAACATATTGTTATAACTACCTAACCACCTCAACCACTTAGCCTATATAAAGGCTTATACTTTACTCTTTAATTAATTCATTTGTATTGTATCTCTTACGCCTAAGAGCTATTGATTATCATCATCTTAGGGACAGTTAGTCTAATCCTCCAAAGGTGCCACGCACTTCATTACCTAATCACAATAATCATGCTTTAGTTTTCACGTAAAACTTTAATTTTGAGATTCGAATTACCACTTCTTCTTACTCTCATCATGATGATTTTCCTTGGATTCCTTTATCCACCCTCTCACTGTGCTTCCATTTCCATCATCCTCTGTTTCATATCCTCGCATATCCAACATCCTATTTATTTCCGACATCATTCGGTTATTTGATATTTGGACATCAATCGAGAATATATCTAGGACATCATACTAGCTGTATATTTGGCCATTTCTTCGTGTATTCAGCATCTCGCTAAGATATCTAAAGCACCACACGTGCTCGCCAAGATGGGCTTCCTTCGCAGAGGCCCTCCCGCTACTCATCACCTGCACAATTAGCCTTTACCGCTTATTTCTACAACATGGGGAGTCGGATCTTCTATTCTCCAGAGGGATCATCATTCTCGAGTCGAGAGGAGAGATAAACATGAATGGGCATACACGGACAGGATGGCGTATACCCGTGATGGCGGCGATGGGCGGAGTCTGCATCCTCTTGATAATTTTTGAGCAACTGATTGGCTCCTTTCATTCCCATCAGCTTCAGTTTGGTTCCATTGACCACTCCATCGAGCATCAGCATGGCTCCACCGACTGCAGGAATCTTTCCATCGACGATTTCTCCAATCATCTGCCTGCATCACACTTCCGGACCAGCAATTTATAGCAGCACCATCATACAGCAGGGCGCCCTCCCAAATGGGAATCCTCTGGCTGCCCTTCTTCCTCACAGTGCGGTCGGAGGGGATGATTTCTTAGCAATTTCACGGTTGCAAGCAATTTGTAAGAGATTGGCACCGTGACTTTCGTGCGCTGCCGGCCAATCTTATGCCCATGCCACCGCGCTGTGGGCGCGTGTAGGCAGCAGGCCGCGCGGGCTTGCCGCGGCGCCTCCATGCGCATTGCGCGTTCCTTACCCCTCGCAACCATGGCCAGTTGGATGAATTCCCGCGGCGTTGGCTGAGGGGTGGAAGGCGGTTCCGTGAACCGCCTATAGTAGGAGTGCGTGCCATGCCCCTCGTCCATAGACCACCACCTCTCCATTCTCGTAGGCCGCCACCGCTCTACACTTGCTCCGCGTAGTGCACTCCCTCTGCATGGAGTGCTACCCCATGCTCCACTACCACCCTACACCTTGCTCGCGTAGGGTGCACCACCTAAACACTCTCCCAATTAGCTCCCATGTGACTTCCGTAAATATAATAAGTTGAAACACCTCACACAAAAGGCCCCATCTCAACATTGATCCACCCCTAGGAGGCTTGACTTTGGAGTTCTTACGCATTCCATTGTCCAACACACCCAATTAGCTTGTGCATAACGCTTAATATGAATTTGAGTTATCCCTAGTGAACTCCTCACGCCTCACAACATCTCGATCAACCTCCTTGCGCATTTCTCCTCGCGGCCACCACAACGGCCTCCCTTCACTTTGACTTGCACCACTACAAATTCCGCCATGATGCACACCCATTGTGATCCTTCACCATGTTGCAGCCCACCCAACATCGCCTTCCTGTGGTTTGGCCACACCTCCATCTTGCAGCCCAGCTACAATTCAGCCGTGAGTGCTGCCACGGCCTTTCCTAGTTCAACACATGCCTATCATGCCATCCTCATCGTGACTCCAGAGCACTTCCATGTGCCTCGACCGCCATGGCCCCCCTCTTGCAACCCTTGTGGCTGCTCACCCTCAACATGAGCTCCTCGCCTCCCATCCTTGCACCTGCTCCTCTCTGCATGAGCTCCCAACCTAGAGCCCCAGCAGATCCTGCACAATTCCACCATTACGCACTTGGCCCATCTTCCCAAGAACCCTTGCACACATCTCTACCTAGCAGTCCTCCTTACTGCAAAATCTCAGCAATATGAGCCCATGTCTCACTTCTTCCACACGTGGCAAATTACTTTGCCTTCCCTCAAACTTGGTGGTGGTCCCCAATAATCGTGCCTTTGCCTCTAAGCCTATCAACAGCTTGTGCAGCAACCTCAAGCTACTTCCTTGGCTTAATTGCCTTCACCCTCTACTCCTCATTCTCCAACAAATTGCCTCAAGATCTTGACAATTCTCTTCCACTTCACTTCAATTCTCTCCGCTCGCTTCCTCCGCTCTTTTTGCTCTAGTTTGATCCTTTTGATCCAAAAAGTAGGAGTGCCTAAACTTTCATATTCCACATACTCCCCACCTCACTTGTTTGCATCCCCGCAAACAACCTACCATTGTAGATACTCCATCACCTTCCAGCCATTCATCCTAGTGACAAGTGGTGTCATGTTAGATTCTAGCTACACTTTCCCGTGAAAATACAAAACATCACTTCCTTGCAAACACAACCTCTCCATCTCATGTCAGCATGTTGTGGAAGGACATCTTCCAAATTCCAAGACCTTAGAGCTCCTAAATGTGCCATGAATGCTCCCAAGCCTCCCACCAAATTTCCACATAATCCTTCGGCAACTTCAAAAGCTTGCAATTCCTCTCTTCAAGGCTTTGGTCATCACTCCTTCCTCAAGATGTCCACTTCAATCCGCACCTCCTCAAATTCTTTCCAACTTCCTTCAAGTGACTCTCTCCCACCTCGCTTCCTCGCCTTCCATCTCCAATCTTCTCATATCAAGACAAAGCAAAGCCTCAAGATGCAACTTGAAGCAACCTCCTTGAGATAGCTCCTCCACTTGACTCCTCCTTGCAACATAGGCAACCCCATCTTGAGCACGGTACCAACCCGTCACATACAACAAGAACACTCCTGACAATAAATTGGAAGCACTCGCCTTCAATGGCCTTAGACATCTCCCAGCGAATAGCTACAACGCATCAATTACTTCCTCCTTGATGCCAAAGAAGCATCCGAGCCCTCCAAGCTCGAATTCAAGTTCCTCCTCTCAACCACACAACCAAGAAGGCAATGTACCTTGAGCATGTCCCCTACGGTGGGCCCCTCTTCCTCAAAGTAAAGCCCTCCATCACCTAGCCTCCATAAACTATCCATTGGTCAAGAGCACGACCTCCACTTCCTCCTAGACATCATCTTCCTCGAAATTTTGGCGTAAACCAACAACATCCGCCCACCTCAAGCTCTTTTCTAACTAACGCGCACGCATTAGCCCCGCTCTCATGATACGCTCTTAGCTCAGCCTCCAAATCCCTATCAAGACACATAAGCGGGGGAGTCCTCCAAAAATCCTTCCTCCAACAAACTCCTTCCTGCAACAAAACACCACTCTCCCTTCCCTGTTCGAGCATCAGACGTTCCTCCCCTCCTCTTCCAATGACGAGCTCGAGCTGGAACTCGAGGACCACCGAAGACTCCTCTTCTTGCAGAACAGACATGTCTGTTCTGCAAGAAGAGGAGTCTTCGGTGGTCCTCGAGTTCCGGCTCGAGCTTGTCATTGGAAGAGGAGGGAGGACGTCGATGCTCGAGCAGGGAAGGAGAGTGGTGTTTTGTTGCGGGAAGGAGTTTGTTGGAGGAAGGATTTGGAGGACTCCCGCTTATGTGTCTTGATAGGGATTTGGAGGTGAGCTAAGAGCGTATCATGAGAGCGGGGCTAATGCGTGCGCGTTAGTTAGAAAAGAGCTTGAGGTGGGCGGATGTTGTTGGTTTACGCCAAAATTTCGAGGAAGATGATGTCTAGGAGGAAGTGGAGGTCGTGCTCTTGACCAATGGATAGTTTATGGAGGCTAGGTGATGGAGGGCTTTACTTTGAGGAAGAGGGGCCCACCGTAGGGGACATGCTCAAGGTACATTGCCTTCTTGGTTGTGTGGTTGAGAGGAGGAACTTGAATTCGAGCTTGGAGGGCTCGGATGCTTCTTTGGCATCAAGGAGGAAGTAATTGATGCGTTGTAGCTATTCGCTGGGAGATGTCTAAGGCCATTGAAGGCGAGTGCTTCCAATTTATTGTCAGGAGTGTTCTTGTTGTATGTGACGGGTTGGTACCGTGCTCAAGATGGGGTTGCCTATGTTGCAAGGAGGAGTCAAGTGGAGGAGCTATCTCAAGGAGGTTGCTTCAAGTTGCATCTTGAGGCTTTGCTTTGTCTTGATATGAGAAGATTGGAGATGGAAGGCGAGGAAGCGAGGTGGGGAGAGAGTCACTTGAAGGAAGTTGGAAGAATTTGAGGAGGTGCGGATTGAAGTGGACATCTTGAGGAAGGAGTGATGACCAAAGCCTTGAAGAGAGGAATTGCAAGCTTTGAAGTTGCCGAAGGATTATGTGGAAATTTGGTGGGAGGCTTGGGAGCATTCATGGCACATTTAGGAGCTCTAAGGTCTTGGAATTTGGAAGATGTCCTTCCACAACATGCTGACATGAGATGGAGAGGTTGTGTTTGCAAGGAAGTGATGTTTTGTATTTTCACGGGAAAGTGTAGCTAGAATCTAACATGACACCACTTGTCACTAGGATGAATGGCTGGAAGGTGATGGAGTATCTACAATGGTAGGTTGTTTGCGGGGATGCAAACAAGTGAGGTGGGGAGTATGTGGAATATGAAAGTTTAGGCACTCCTACTTTTTGGATCAAAAGGATCAAACTAGAGCAAAAAGAGCGGAGGAAGCGAGCGGAGAGAATTGAAGTGAAGTGGAAGAGAATTGTCAAGATCTTGAGGCAATTTGTTGGAGAATGAGGAGTAGAGGGTGAAGGCAATTAAGCCAAGGAAGTAGCTTGAGGTTGCTGCACAAGCTGTTGATAGGCTTAGAGGCAAAGGCACGATTATTGGGGACCACCACCAAGTTTGAGGGGAAGGCAAAGTAATTTGCCACGTGTGGAAGAAGTGAGACATGGGCTCATATTGCTGAGATTTTGCAGTAAGGAGGACTGCTAGGTAGAGATGTGTGCAAGGGTTCTTGGGAAGATGGGCCAAGTGCGTAATGGTGGAATTGTGCAGGATCTGCTGGGGCTCTAGGTTGGGAGCTCATGCAGAGAGGAGCAGATCGGTGCAAGGATGGGAGGCGAGGAGCTCATGTTGAGGGTGAGCAGCCACAAGGGTTGCAAGAGGGGGGCCATGGCGGTCGAGGCACATGGAAGTGCTCTGGAGTCACGATGAGGATGGCATGATAGGCATGTGTTGAACTAGGAAAGGCCGTGGCAGCACTCACGGCTGAATTGTAGCTGGCTGCAAGATGGAGGTGTGGCCAAACCACAGGAAGGCGATGTTGGGTGGGCTGCAACATGGTGAAGGATCACAATGGGTGTGCATCATGGCGGAATTTGTAGTGGTGCAAGTCAAAGTGAAGGGAGGCCGTTGTGGTGGCCGCGAGGAGAAATGCGCAAGGAGGTTGATCGAGATGTTGTGAGGCGTGAGGAGTTCACTAGGGATAACTCAAATTCATATTAAGCGTTATGCACAAGCTAATTGGGTGTGTTGGACAATGGAATGCGTAAGAACTCCAAAGTCAAGCCTCCTAGGGGTGGATCAATGTTGAGATGGGGCCTTTGTGTGAGGTGTTTCAACTTATTATATTTACGGAAGTCACATGGGAGCTAATTGGGAGAGTGTTTAGGTGGTGCACCCTACGCGAGCAAGGTGTAGGGTGGTAGTGGAGCATGGGGTAGCACTCCATGCAGAGGGAGTGCACTACGCGGAGCAAGTGTAGAGCGGTGGCGGCCTACGAGAATGGAGAAGGTGTAGGGTGGTCTATGGACGTAGGGCATGGCACTCCCTACTATAGGCATGGCGGTTCACGGAACCGCCTTCCACCCCTCCGCGCCAACGCCGCGGGAATTCATCCAACGGCTATGGTTGCAGGGGGTAAGGAACGCGCAATGCGCGCATGGAGGCGCTCGCGGCAAGCCGCTGCCGCGGCCATTTTACACGCTGGCCACAAGGCCCAGTGCTGGTGGCATAAGATTGGCCGCCACACAAGACTTGAGGAGAGTGCAGCGGCCAATCTCTTACAAATTGCTTGCAACCAGGAAATTGCTAAGAAACTCCCCTCCGACCGCAACTGGAGAAGGGCAGCCGGAGGTTCCCATTTGGAGGGCGCCGCCGATGATGGTGCCGCTATAAATTGGCCGGTCCCAAGTGTGATGCAGATGATTGGAGAAATCGCCGATGGAAAGATTCCTGCAGTCGGTGGAGCCATGCTGATGCTCGATGGAGTGGTCAATGGAACCAAACTGAAGCTGATGGGAATGAAAGGAGCCAATCAGTTGCTCAAAAATTATCAAGAGGATGCAGGACTCCGCCGCCATCGCCGGTGTATACGCCATCTGGTCCTGTGTGTATGCCCATTCATGTTTATCTCTCCTCCTCAGACTCGGAGAATGATGATCCTACAGAGAATAGAAGATCCAGCTCCCCATGTTGTAGAAATAAGCAGACGATAAAGGCTAATTGTGAGGCACCAGTAGATGAAGCCGGGAGGGCCTACTGCGAAGGAAGCCCATCTTGGCAGGCACGTGTGGTGCGCAGAGATATCTTGGCAGATGCTGAATACACCGAAGAAATGGCCAAATATACAGCTAGTATGATGTCCTAGATATATTCTGATTGATGTCCAAATATCAGCAAATAACTGAATGATGTCGGAAATAAATAGGATGTTGGATGTGCAGGATATGAACAGAGGATGATGGAAATGGAAGCACATGAGAGGGTGGATAAAGGGAATCCAAGGGAAAATCATCATGATGAGAGTAAGAAGAAGTGGTAATTCGAATCTCAAAATTAAAGTTTTACGTGAAAACTAAAGCATGATTATTGTGATTAGGTAATGAGAAGTGCGTGGGCACTGGAGGGATTAGACTAGCTGTCCCTAAGATGATGATAATCAATAGCTCTTAGGCAGAAGAGATACAATACAAATGAATTAATTAAAGAGTAAAGTACAAGCCTTTATATAGGCTAAGTGGTTGAGGTGGTTAGGTAGTTATAACAATATGTTGTTGTAACCACCAAGTTGTTGTCACCACCAAGTTTTTGTAACTACTAACAACTAACTACCTAAAGCAACTAAATAGATAACTACCTAATGCCCTAGAAAATAAATTAATGTTTAAGTGATGTGGACCTAATGAATAGTGCCCTAAACTAGATATATTTCATCACTCCCACTCACTATGAATGTAGGGGTGAACTCTAGCTTCAAAATGAGGTCTAAAACATCAATAGACTCCCACTTAATCTAAAGCTATTAGCTTAAAACCATAAACTAAAGCTAAAAAGGTGAAGATAATATACAAAACCTGTACAAAGTTTTTTCGTGCAGTGGTCCAACGGCGCTGGTACATAGAGCTCCATCAAAACTCTGGAGTTAAGCGTCCGGTCCAACGGCGCTGGTACATAGAGCTCCATCAAAACTCTGGAGTTAAGCGTCCCAAGCCCGGATCAGTATCGGGATGGGGAACCTATATGTTTTGATAAATAAAAATCGGAGAAGCTGCTTATCCATCGAACCATCCCCTGCCACCCCATTGGTGGGTGCGAGGTGCACGGCCACCACTGCCACCTACCTTGGTTCACGAGGCACGTGCCGCCAGGAAGCCACTTTCGGCTTCTCCCCGGCGGCGCGACTCTAAGACCTCCCCTCGCCGCTCTCCGATTGCCCGTGCTCATCCTGCTGCGGTTGCGGTGTTGATCCTCCCCACCCTTGCGCGCCCGCGACTGTAGATTTATGGTACATATATTGCCCGCTAATCCGGTGTTATTTTTACAGCTGTTTCGCAGATTGCCGCCGCTGAGTGAAGGCGCTGTTGCCCTCCCCGTGCTGTGGACGGAAAATTGTTGTGAGAGTGGCACGATATATCGCACAATGGAATAATAACGCCGCTATGCGCGCTATGCAGCTAAAAGAAGGAAAATAGCAGCGAGAACCGAGGCACTAAGCAAACAAGCTGCTCGTGCCCGCATGTTGTGGTACCGTGATGCCTTGCTGAGAGGTGAAAATGTACCAAAAGAGGGTCCAGGTCGTAGCATAGAAGACCCAAATTTTGATGTGAATTTTCTCCATATATGTGCAAAATCTGCTAACATGGTTGAAAATATGGCCGATGAAGAGGAGGACTTGATAGTGCAAGCCCATTTGAAGGATGCCGAAGTTGTCATCAAGCAAGTCGATAAAGTTGAAAAAACTGGTAAGTAAATAAAAACCTTAAAATGATGGCATAATATGCATGGTGGCATAAAATACTAATTGTTGGTGTTGATGCAGATAATCCGAGTCGGCAATTATCTCCCACTATTGCCAAAGGTGGAAAATCAACAAGTGAAAGCTCTGGAGCCGTGTCTTCAGAGTGTCCTGGATATGATGACTTCAACATAGAAGAAGATAGTGCTTCAGAGGAGTCGTAGGGCTCCATGAAGCAAGACGTAGCCCCCCAGCAGGCTGTGTGTGAGGGCAGCCCGAGCTGGAGGTCTCATCCTAGTGAATATAGCCACATTGAGGATGTGGTGGCTGTCAAGGCAGAGCCAGTGGTAGCAATAGGGAAGAATGGAGAGGAAAAGAGTGAGTAGGAAAAGGGGGTAGGAGTACCTATATATATGTAAGCTAAAGCTAACATTTTTCCCAATAAAAATCTACTTCTATGTTTCAGATGTAGATAAATGTGTAGGCACAAGCCATGTGAGATTTGCCCTACCACTGCATGCGACTCAAGAGGGAGCAAGTAAGAAAAGAAAAATACCTATGTCCTACCTACCGGCTGGGAATCTATTTAAGGCTACCTACTTGGTACTTCCTGGAGGGAAAGATGACCATGAAATCCCCATGGAATATATGTGTGAGAGAAAAGGAATAAAAATGATGTGGTTAGGTGCATCTACATGTGAAGAATATGAAGGACATACGAAGCACCTTTATAGTGAGTGACCTAACTACTTAAGTAATATTATTACATCATTTTCATCACTTAACCTATGGGGTTTATTGTAGGATCCTTTTGGGCATTAGAGAGAGAGGCTAAGGAGTACTGTGAAGACTACTTAGAATTAGAAGAGGAAATAGCAATGCTAGACAAGCTTTGTGGATTATAGAACTCTAGTTACTTCCACTTGCTAACTAGCTTAGTTGGCTTTGACCTCTTGTATACCTAACATTTTCATATGTTTTAAATGTAAATCTCTCCCTAATGACTTGGTTAATAGATCTGCTGGATTATCTTGGGTTGGAATATATTTAATATTTACGGTTTTATTTTCTAACATTTCGCGTATATAATGGTACTCTACTACTATATGTTTGGTTCTGGAGTGGAAAACAGGGTTTCTAGCTAAGGCTATAGCACCCTGACTATCACTATAGAGAGGTGTGGGCCCATCTTGAGGGTGGTTCAATTCACTCAAAGCTAATCTACTCCAGACTATGTCTTTGGAGACGGAGGTTAGGACCCTATACTCTGATTCAGTGCTGGACAAAGCAATAGTTGGTTGTTTCTTACTTGACCATGATATGGGTGCTCCTAGCAGCCGCGGGAGCTTTAATTCATCGATCTGGATCTCCCGCGATAGCATCGATAGTAATTGTAGCTTAGATATGCCGGGTACATGTTTATACATCAATCCAGTGTGCATAGTCCCTTTTAAATATCTGAATATCCTTTTGACACATTGCCAATGTTGTTTGTCAGGGTTCTCCAGAAATTGGGAGACTGCACTAACTTCAAAAGATATGTCAGGTCTTGTGAAGTTGCTTAAATATATTAAAGTACCTACAAGATGTCAGATGGTACGACCGACATTCTGCTTTTTTCTGCGTTTTACATATGTGAGCCTGGTGCCACTAGGAAATGGTGTGGCTGCTAGCTTAGCATCTTCTAGTCCAAATTTGGATAGACTTTCCTTGATGTACTTCGTCTGAGTTAAGGAAATGCTCTTATTACCTCTATCCCTTGTAATATTAACTCCAAGAGCATAAGTAAGATCTCCAAGATCAGTCATTTCATAATGACTTCTTAACCATGCCTTGATTTCAGCTAAATGGGAGAGTGAGGATGATGCTAAAAATAAGTCATCCACATATAATAAGAGGTAAATTGTGTATTGTTTGGTCTTTGAAATATACATGCTTGCATCAGCTTTGCTTTGCACAAAACCATATGTTGTAAGTTTGTCATGTATATCATTGTTCCATTCTTTGCCAGACTGTTTTAGGCCATACATGCCTTTTATTAGCCTACACACCAAATCTTCTTTACCTTTGACTTCATAACCCTCAGGTTGTCTCATATATTTCTTCTTGTATCCGACCATGCAGATAAGCAGTCTTTACATCCATCATATGGAGATGTAAATGATGTTGAGCAGATAAGGCAATGATCATTCTGAGGGAAGCAAATTTTGCTACTGGAGCATAGGTAGCCCAGGGGATATAATCTAAACCTGGTATTTGGGTAAACCTTCTAGCTACTAGTCTTGCCTTATATCTTTCAATGGAACCATCACCCTTACGTTTGATTTTAAATACCCATTTACTTCCAACTATTTTTCTCCCTTTGGGTGGTTTAACTAATTCCCATGTAGAATTTTCTACTAGAGAGTTATATCAATCTACAATACCTTCCACACAAGTCTTCCTGGAGAGTAAAGTGTTCTTGCTTTAAGGTTAGCGTCGGGATCAACTCATGGGCTTTGTATACAATTTTGATAATATGAAGTAATGGGAGAAATAGGATCATCAGAAGTAACTAGATATCCAAGGGGTGGTTCCTTCCATCCAGCAGGTCCTGCAACAGTAGGTCTAGTTCTCCAATTGTACCTTGCAGCAGGTTGTTGAATATTTTCCACGTCACCACTCTATGAGCCGGTTCTAACAGGAAACTGGGCCTCATCTTCGTGCCTCGCCGAAGTTTATCTCATGTCAAGGCCTAAGCTCATCCTCAAAGGGAATGCGATATTGGCCACGAATTTCAACATTATCATTAAGGTGATATTCATCTTCAAGATGTATAGGTTCTTGTATGTCGCGATCCTGGTCCGGATCTGGTGTAATTGGTCGTCTTGGGATATATTCTAACTCCTCCTCCTCCGGCAAAATAGGTTCAACTAGAGGAACTTGCATAGGAGGAGGTGGATGAATAATGACAAAATCCGCCATGAAAGGAAGGCCCGATGCTCGTGCCGAGGAGCATCGTGAGGTAAATAAGTCGAGCGCATCAAGGGGAAAGAGTATGGGACTCATGGAAAGTCACGCTCCTGGCATAGATGAGCTTCCTGGTAGAAGGGTCGAATAATTTATATCCTTTAATACCTTCGCAGCCAATGAAATTTTATTTTGGGATCCAGCTGGCGTTGTACTTTAGGAATAAACATATGTTGTGGGATCCAAAATCAAGATGATCAATAGAAGGCTTTCTACCAGTGAATGCTTCATAGGGGGTCATCCCATGGACTGTACAAGGGTGCGGCATTAATGAGATGTGGCTCAACATGGTTTCAAATTTAATAACTTTGGATAGTTGGCTTGTAAGTAAACAACCAAAGGACTTTTGAAGGCGAATATTCTCAAGTACGCCCATTTTGTCGAGGAGTGTACATCGTGAATTGCTTATACCTTCAGCAAGGCAAAATCAGCAAATTGGATGTAAACTCAGCTCCATTGTTCGAGCGCAGAGTTTTGAGTTTTATCTCGTAAGTCTCTCGCCCACATCATATACCCTTGAAAATGAGAAAGCTTGGCTTTTATGATTTAAGGATGTGTGAGGACAAATCGAGAGTAATCATCTATGAAGGTTAAGAACACTGCGATCCACTAAATGAAGGATATGCGTATATGGACCACAAATCAGATGAACCAACTCTAGGGGTGCCTTAGCCCGATGTGGAGATGGATTATGAAAAGGGGCTTGATGTCGTTTAGTGATGACGCAAGCTTCACACCATGAAAGAGGTTCCATTTTAGGTAGACATGGTGTTCTATAATAATTCCCTTTAGACATTTGGAACAGCTTTTGGCTATTAGGATGACCTATACGGCAATGCCAAAGCATAGTATTGGAGGAGGTGACAGAATGATGGGTAGCTACATTGATGAGATGTACGGGACCCACTTGACTTTAAAGTTATAGACTTCATCTAGTGTACCGGTTGTGGACAGTGGAATCTATTGGTAATGTAAGAAAGAAGACACAGATCTGCTTGAAGAATAATTTGCATACTATGTTCTGAACATAGGTTAGCGGCGACACTAAGTTTTTACACATGGATGGTACATGAAGGACATGGGAAAGAGTAAGAACATGTCCTGTGGAGCATCTTAATACCACGGAACCTACACCCGAGATAGTGAGGTTATGATCATCGCCTAGGAGGACTGTTTGATGTCCTTTTGCTGGCGAATAAGACTCAAAAGAGTTTATATCGTGGCAGATATGGGATGTGGCGCCGCTGTCTAAGTACCATGACTGGTTTGAGGGCTTGGATGATGCCAAGCAGACAGTCAACGCCGATGGTGTTGCTGGAGAATGCTTCTTCACCGCAACATGTGCTCCAGGGTGGCCTCCTTCTTAGGCTCACCGTTCTTCTTTTTCCAGCAGTCCTTCTCCACATGATTTGTCATTCTGCACCAATTACATATAACTCCACTCTTCTTGTTGCCTCTGACAGGTGTAAATGAAGAGTTTAATCCTCTAGGAGGATATTGAACAGGATTCGGTCTTGGAGTGAAAGGTACGTTACCGCGGCCACGGCCACGTCCTTTGCCTCTACCTCGTCCTGTAAACATCACCTGCTGTCTGGTGGATCGGGGATTCTCATTACGCCGGCTAGCGTCCTCCTCAATAATGGCTGCTATTAATTCACTAACGCTGATATCCAGCGTTGTCGAGCCAGTCAATTTCTTATGTTTCTGAGCGGCTCTAAGGACAGCATTTTGTGTTGTCACGAAGGGCCGATAGGAGGTGGCAAGGTAGCAAGGAGAGCAATAAAAGTCTGCTTCTCAGTCAGCTTTTCTTCAGAAGATGCTTCAAAATTATTTTTAGCAACGCGGAAAGCACTTAAATGATGATCAATGGAATCAGTCTCCTTCATCTTCATAGTATAAAGGTGACATGTGGCAGTTAATAAACTCATACCATCTTTAGAAGCATAAAGTTGGGCAAGACGTTCCCACATTTCGGCAGAGGTGTCTGCTTGAGCAACTTGTCGTACCATCTCCGGGGTAAGGCCATTCATCAAGACGTCTCGTGCTCTCCGATCTTTATTTTCCCAATCTTCTATTGCGTCTTGGTCCCAATGGAACATGTTTCGATTCCGCTGATGATGTCCCACAAGTCATGGCTACGCAGGACTCCTTGGGCGCGTTCTTGCCATACATCATATCCTTTTCCATTGAATCTATCTTTGTCTTTGAAGTTGTGACCTTGAATCACTTGTAATTTGGATTCATGCCTCTTTTTAGCTTTTTCTTTCTCATTCTGTTTAAAATTCTCCCACTCTTCTTGCCGTTAGATTGTTGTTCCATTAGCCATTTGGCCTTTTGAGCTTCCAAAAATCTGGTCTTTGCGGCGGCAAGTTCATCCGCATCGAAATCCTCCGATCCCACCATGGCTGGTGAGTTTATTGATGCAGATTACGCCGTAGCTGGCACGCCGATTTCTTGCTTTGTTTAGCGGAGAAGAGGCGCGAACAGGCACAGCATTTCTTCAAAATGGGATAATCTGCATCGTCATCAGAATCTGCAGACTTACAATCGAATGAGGGAACACCTTTGCTACTAGAAAGGTCTTTAAGACGATCAGTAATGATGTTAATCTGTTGGGTATTGTAAATCAATTTCTCATTAGTAGCAGTGTGATTAAGTCTAAGTTCTGCTCTAATGGAGTCAATGGATTGCTGTTGGTGCTGAAATAAGACGTCCGTTGGTAATTCACCAACCCCAACACAATCTTCGCAAAGAGCCTCCACTTCAGCTGCAGATGATTTGGATTAGGAAAGAAGATGTTAGCCTTATTGTCTATGTACTTAGAAATAGCGGATTCTATAGCACTGTATTGAAGAAGGCTAAATGAAGTTAGGAGATCTTTGCGAGCATAAATTATATTATTTACTCTATCTCCAGACTTAGACAAGAGGGCTTCTATGAGACAACATACTTGTTCTTCAACAACATCAATTTGTGGAGAGTTGAGATCAAAATCCTCTTGAATGAAGGATGATTTGTGTTGTTGTTGTCTCTTCTTCTTTGAAGCCTTGTTCTTCTTCTTAAATTCTTGTCTGCTTGGATTGAAGAAATCCATGGAGGGCAGACAAGAGATCGATACACATAAAGTGCATCCTTACAACTTTATGCAAGTCGAAGGTCGATTGCCGCTCAAAGCAAGTTCTCCACGCTGCATGATCTTCAAATGAAAAGCTGAAGTCGCAAATGCATTGATGAGAGAAGTGCCTTGAGCATAGGCAAGCAAAGATGCTCAATCACGAAGAGCTACCATGCTATGATACCATGATGATAATCAATAGCTCTTAGGCAGAAGAGATACGATACAAATGAATTAATCAAAGAGTAAAGTATAAGGCTAAGTGGTTGAGGTGGTCATAAAAATATGTTGTTGTAACCACCAAGTTGTTGTAACTACCAAGTTGTTGTAACTACTAACAACTAACTACCTAAAGCAACTAAATAGATAACTACCTAATGCCCTAGATGATAAAATAATGTTTAAGTGATGTGGCCCTTATGAATAGTGCCCTAAACTAGATATATTTCATCATAAGAGACCTAAAAGTGCTAGAAAGGACAAGTATGACATACCCGAGGTAGTATTGCCAACAGCCAGACTAATTGAAAATGTGTACCTAATCTGTCCTGGGATATAGAGAATGCAGATACCCCGGAAGAATATGTATGCCAGGAAACAGGGATCCATATGGTGTGGATTGGTTATGAGCCATGTAAGGAGTATAAGGGCCATGTGAAGCACACATATTGTGAGTATGAAACAAAACTAAAAGTTAGTAAAAAGTATGTGAATTTCTAAAACTTAAATACTAAGAAATTGATCAGGTTCAATGTGGGCACTCAGCGAGGAAGAGAGGACATATGCAGAAGATTCTCTAGAGATAGATAATGAACTGAATTATTTAGACAAAATACTGGACTTCTAGAAAAATGAAGGTAGATTAAGGATGATTTGGGCTTGATGTCTAAGACCCCTAAACTCTTCATATGCTTGCTATGTAAATCTCTTCCTAAAGACTTAGTTAACAAATCAGCTGAGTTTTCCTGAGTTTGTATATAATTAATATCTATGGTTTTGTTTTCTAACATTTCTCTTATGTAATGGTACTCGACTGCTATGTGTTTGGTCCTGGAGTGAAAAACAGGGTTCCTAGCTAATGCTATTGCTCCTTGAGTATCACTAAACAGGGTAGTAGGCTCTTGTTGCGGATGGTTTAACTCACTCAAAGCTAACCTGCACCATACAATATCCTTAGCTATTGAGGTTAGTACCCTATACTCTGACTCGGTACTGGACAGGGCAATAGTGGGTTGTTTCTTACTTGACCATGAGATAGGGGCCTTGGCGAGTAGGAGTTCATAACCTGATACTGATCTTCTTATATCAGGATCCCCAGCATAGTCGGCATCAGCATATGCCGTTAATATTGGTTTCTTTATACTTGGTGTATGTTGATAAACTAATCCTGTATTCATCGTACCGCTCCCATCCTCCTGAGTCCTTCGCTTTGTGTGCAGGAATTTCGTGCCGGCTGCAAGCCAACGCAGTGTCTGGTAGAGAGGGAGAACGCGGCGGTCGGAGTGTTGGGCGGAGGGCTTGGTCTTTGCAGGCGCCCCTGCCAGGGCTTGCTTGCTCCCTGCAAGTGCCTAAACGAATTACTCCCCTTGTGAATGGTTGCTGTGTGAATTTTTTTGCTTTGAGTGTGTGGCAATGCTCAAGGAACTCTCAGGTGAGGCTCGCAGAAAGACTCCACTGGAGGTTTCATACGGTACAAACTCCTATAACAGCAAGCCCAAGGAAGAACTCGTTAATTCCGGACGGACCCAGGCGGTTGTGCGTAGGCGAGTTGGAATTAATGAGCCAGCAATTGATGTTACTGACAGGAGGAGATTGTGGAGGAAAGAAGGTTAGATGAGTAGAGAAGAGGAGGGCGTTGTTGATTGAGAGAGTTGTGAGGAGAATTAGAGTGTAGGAAAAACGGAAGGCCACAGGCAAAGCCTAAGGGACGAATCCCAAATCTGCAGTAAGAGGGCGCTCCCTGTGTGGAGAGGAGTGGTCTTAGGAATAAGGACAAAATTGCGGTGTGGGGTCAGGGGGTCCCTGGGCGCCCGTGATAGACGCCTTGCTGTTAAGACGTGACCTGCAATCGTGTGGTGTCGTTGTAGGTTGAGGCTTGGTGAATTTAAGAAGCAGTACAGGCGATGTAGCTGCTATAGAGGGAGCGTGAGAGGGCGCCTTGCTTGCTTAGAAGGTTGAGGTAGTGTGCGCGTGATTGATTTCTCAAGATCGGCGTTCCACAAGTCTCATGGGGCCGAAACCCAGCGTCTGAAGCGGCGTGGGATAAGTGTGGCGCTAGAGGTGCATCTCGGAAGCCGGGATCCTCCCACATTTTTGGCGCGCCGTTGCGGGCATCTCGGAAGCCCGGGATCCTCCCACATTTTTGGCGCCGTTCTTGGGGAGCATCTCGAAGCCGGGATCTCGCCTCCACATTTTTGGCGCCCGTTCTTGCGGGCATCTCGAAGCCCGGGATCTGCCTCCCCACGAGGCTTCCCCTCACACTTGTCCACACTATCACTTCGTCGTTGGGTTTAGGTCCCATGAGACTTGTGTGGGGAGGCGGATCCGGGGCTAGATGCACCCTCGCCACACTTATAATCGTTTAAATGCGTTGGGTTTCGTCCCATGAGACTTGTGGAGCAGTCGAATCTTGAGAAATCCGTCACTACGCACTACACACTACCTCGGCCTTCTAAACAAGCAAGGCGCCCTCTCACGCTCCCTCTACAGCTCGCCGCCCGTCTTGCCCGTAAACTCACCTCAACCTAGCGACACCACACAATTGCAGTTCGTCTTAACAAGGTGTCTATCACGGGCGCCAGGGGACCCCACGACCCACACGCAACCGTCCCTACTCCTAAGACACTCTTCTCCACACGGGGCACTTTTGGGATTCGTCCCTTAGGCTCTGGCCTTAGTTTTCCTACACTCTAATCCTCCTCACAACTCTCTCAATCAACAACGCCTCTTCTTCTCTACTCATCTACCTTCCTTCCTCCACAATCTCCTACTCTAACACCAATTCTGGCTCATTAATTCCAACTCGCCCTTCACGGCTGCACAGGGTCCGTCAGGAAGTGAGTTCTTCCTTGGGCGGTTGCTATGTGGTTTTTGCAGACAGCGAGAACCTCCGAGTCTTTCCTGCAGTCTACCCTCAAGCCGAGAGTTCCTTGAGCATCGCCACACACTCAAAGCAAAACAATTCCACGCAACCATTCACAAGGGGCGGCTAGCGGCGCACAAAGAGCAAGCCCTCCGCACTCCGACGCGTTCTCCCTCTCTACGGACCTGCGTTGGCTTGCGGTAGGCCGAAATTCCTGCACACAAAGTGAAGGACTCGGGAGGATGGGAGGCGCAAGACACGATAATTTTACTTCACAAGCTCCCTCCTTTTATAGGAGGTCCTCACATCTGACCTCCCACAGGCGCCTCACAGCCTTGCCTCACTCCTTATTTTAGTGTATCCTATTGTCGGACTTTAAGTTCGACATCCAAGCATCTTGGGTAAAATTCTATTCTAGCAAATTCACCTATGTGAGCCTTAATGGCTCTGTCAACATTCCTATCTAGCTAGTCAACACACTCTCTGGTGACAAGCATTAATGCTGTCCTCCTCTAAAGAAAAGTCTTCCCAAGTGGCATCTTGCCCCATGTCTTCAAGCTAATTTAAGGACTTCTTATGAATCCCTTCCTTATCTTGATGCCTATCTTGAGTTCCTTCCTCCAATAAAATAGCCGGGCTCTCTTAGCCGGCTCATCCTCGACTTCTCCTCTTCCTCTCACTTGTGGAGCAAGTGAGCTCCTTACTCCTGCACCCATGTTGGGAGGTTGGTCTTCTCCTTGTGATTCTTGCTCCATTCACGCAAGATCAACCCCTCTTCCTTCTTTCTGCAAGGGCCAAGGTACTCGCCTCCCGTCAAATCCATGCTAGCACCTTTGAATCCCGGCTTCTTCCGGCCCTCCTACCATGGTAGGACCTTCTCCTACGGTAGGAACTCCTCCTCCTCTACAGTAGGAGTTCCTACCAGTCTTCTTCCTTACCCCTTCACAGGTGATTCTCTCCACACGGCTTCTCGCTTCTTCTTCTCCACAGTGCGAAGTTTCTTCACCCTGCTTGGGACACTCCAAGTCTAAGGCTTCCGGTTGGACTTGCATGAGGGCCTCCCTATCATCGTCATGAGGTCCCAACATCCTCCTTTCAGCAAGTCGCAACAACTCGTTAGTGGCCTTGAGCACCTTGTTGTGAAGATGGGCTGCAAATCGTTGTTGTGCCATCTCCAATTCTTCGTAATCCTCAAGCCATACTCCATGCTCACACTTGCTTTTGTAAGCATCTCGCTCCAAGGCCAGCTCACCGGTCTTGACATGGAGAGCCACATTCTCCGTCCTCTCATTACGGTTGGCGGATCAATCTCTTGTAGGGCATAATCAGCCCGAAATCTCTCCCTCACCGCCAACATATCTTGCAACCGCCTCATGGCCTTTCTCCTTTGCCATTTCTTCCTCCAACTCCCTATCCTCCTAGGGAGTTGTGCATTCTCCGTTCTTTGGACTTCTCGTTCCATTTCCAATCTTTGGACAAAATGTGTCCGTTCTTCCAGCTCTTCTTCCTTCAATTCCAGCCTCGTGGATTTCTCCCAGCTCCTTTTCCATGTCACTAATCTTCACACTGTGTGGCTATGACCCGCTCATGTGCGCCTACTTGCCTTGTCTTGTCCTCATTTTCTTTGATTGCTCTCGTCTTGACCTTTCCTCCATTAGCAGCACTTGCTTGTCTTCCGCCTTCTTTTCCATGTCGCACCATGTGAGCAAGTTGCTCCACCTTCTCCTCGAGCTGCCAATTGCTTGGTAAGAGCCTTGTTCTCCGAATATGATGGTTTGTTTCACAGCCTTGTCTCAAGACTCTTTCCAAGTGCTCCACTTGAGCTTCCATCCTCATAACATCCTCCACCGCTGGGTTTCCGCTCGCCTACGCAATTTCCCTTGCTTGGTAGGTCCTTGTCTTCTCGCCTCCGTCTTCAAGAATTCAACTCTCCTCTTGGCGGCTCCTATGTCTACCTTCTTGAACATCTCCCCTATGCACATCTCCTCCAACATGTCTAAGTCTCCTTTCTTACCTCCGGAGACTCAAGGCCTTTGCCTTGCTCATGGGATCTTACATCCCTTGCTTCCCTATGATGAGCTCCCGCTCATCACTTGGTAGCAACTCCTCCCGTGACTCCATCCGCCGCCCACCTAGCAGGGGCGGTTGCCTTCTTATCTCCTCTTGGGAGCTTCCAAACCGTGACTTCCTTTCCCTCCTACCGTGGTAGGAGGTGCTCCAGTAGGACTACTTCCTACCGTGGTAGGACTAATTCCCGTAGGCCTTGTCATGAGGACGAAGGGGTCCCAAACCACGTGGGAACACCTCCCACCTCGCGGGATTCACCGCCATGGTAGGATCTATCCTACCTTCCATCTCCGCATCCTCAGCGGTCCAAACTTCAAATCCCCTACAACTTCTCCTTGCAAGTCCTCCTGCACATCCTCGGCCTATCTTTCTGAGGATTCCTTCCGGCAATAATGTCGGTGGTGCTGCCGGCACCTCCTTTAGCTGCAAGCACTCCCTGTCCCTCTCACAGGCGTAAGTACACAATGTTAAAGGGATGCTTGGAATCATCCAACTCCTTACTTGTGAGTAGCCCCTACTTCCCACAAATGCACTAGATAAGTGCTAAGATAGCACCTTGGGACATCTTCATCCGGCGTTGGGTTTCGCAACTTCTCCGTGGTAGGTGTATGCTTCATACATGATGAGCCCCAATCCGGCTCCTTGAGTGATCTTCCATAGAAAATGGAGGAAGGTAGTCTTGAAATATGACACCCTTGGATTGCTCACCAAGCCCAAAACAATTCTTGTGAACAATCTCCACTTGGGCTCCAAGATTTGGTCGTCATAACCGTTCTTGGACTTAGCCTTCATGCCCCTTGCATAAGTGTAAGGGCTCCCTTGGGAAGATCCACCGTTGATGCACGCTTGCCTCACTCGTTCCTTCCATCAACGTGATTCCGCTATCCTCGCTATCCGCCGCCATATACGTATGCTCCTTACATCCAACACCGTGGATCCGTCCGTGCGTTCTATCCGGTAAGGCAGCCAATTCCTCTTCTGCAAATTAGCAAAACACTCTATCAATTCAAGGAATAATTATTGTTTATGTGTTGACTCATGCTAGGGTTATGTTACCTTAGTTTAGTTAACCTATCGATGTGTAAACTAGGTCTAGTCACCTAGTACCCTTTCGGTAGGGTTGTGACTCTTACAGTGGGCGTAACACTTGGTATCTTAATTAGGTTGTTTTAAGCATAAGCAAGTTACTCTTTTATTTGATCTTTCAATTCAATCAATAATGTAATTGTGTTTTATTAATTCAATTCACATAAAATCTTCATGGTATCGGGCAGGATAGATGGAGATGCATCTAGTATGCACACAAATTTTCTGCATTAGAAGATGTGCAGAAAGATGTGTTTTATTATTGTTTTGAATAATAACATGTTCTTGAAAAGGAACTTTTAAAGAAACATCAAGAAATGAATTTTGTGTTGTTTTCTTTAAAAATCTATACAAATTCTTGCTGCATTAGGTAGCCATTCTAGCGTGCATTCATTGAATTGCTCCTTGAGCAATTGCAATGAACATACACTAGAAACTGCCCAATGGGCAAAATTATATATAGAAAAATACAAAAGAAATATAAGATGCATTTTACACTTATAAAACACAAATCCTGTTACGGTGGCCAATTTAGATGCGCACGGGGTCGCAACACTCGTCATCCTAGGCAAAATAGGTCAAGAATTGTGATGGGCACACAATTGCTTCGGTTACATTCGCATCCAATGGAGCCAACAAAACCAAAATAGACCTATGCAAATTGCTGATCCGAGAGACGCATTTAATACTATTGTGGAATTTCTCTATCCTCAAGAGCGAGTCGTGTTTACTCTTCCTCCAAGAAATCCACTAAATTTGCAGTGCGTGTACAAAGAGCTTTTGATGGAAACAGGCAGCCCGTGGTTTCATCACAACTCTGCCACAAACACAGTGTCGGCATAATTAATCGAAGCAAATAACAGGATAGTGATGATGACGCACACAAATTAATGGACACTTGTCTGACAGCGTTGACTTACAGATCGAAGGAGCAAGTTGCACACTTGGACTACAAGCTGGTTATCTTTGTTGAAGCCCGAGATGCTCAAAAATCCTGTTCGTCACGTAAACAAAGTAAGACAAATCGTGAGCTTTAGCTCACTTAACTCGTGTCCATCTTGCTCCACGTATGCCTACAATAGGTTCGAGATGAGGAGCTCCAAAATTGCGCTACGAGGAGGATCGGGATCAAAACACCGCCGAATCAACAAGCGTTATGAGCGGTGTGTCCGATCGTGACGGTTTTGGGGATATATTCAATACTGAATTTGAACACGAGGTCGAACAACAAGCCATATGGCCGCCTCAACTCCAAACTATGGAGGTAATGAATCCTTCAAGGAGAAGGATCGGTTCAATGGCAATGACTTTGACATATGGCGATCCGGATGGAGGGCGTCCTCGAAATGAGGGGCTCAAACATGCAACCGGAAAGGTAGTGAAACCACGAGGATCTTGGGAGAAGAAGAATGGTTAGCTAAGGATAGCGGAGCCAAGTACCTCATTCGCGGTGGCAAGAAATGTTGAGGCGCAGTGTGGAAACTTCAGCCGAAATCATGAATCGTCTAAAGGAACTCTCGCAGCGAACATGGTCGGTCTGACACTTTAAGAAATTTCGAACTTGAGAATGAAGGATGGGGACTCGGTGGAGAAGCACGTGAGTACCTTTAGGACCCTAGCCTCCCGGCAGTGCCTCTAAAGTTGCCATCAAGGATGATGAGATGGTGATGAGGCTCCTTCTTTCGCTTCACAGTCTTGGTCACACTTCGTGACCTCCCACACAAGCTCGAGACACAAGCTGCTAGAAGCAAGGCATAGAGATGCACGAGATGTCATTCTCACAACTTGTGAGTTCCATGCGCAAGAAGAGGCAAGCAGAACTAATCACAAGAAAGCGAGAAACAACTACACCTCAAATCAAGGGCGAGGAGGCAAGAAATCCTTCTCCAAAGGAGGTGGTGGAAATCCTTCCAAGGGAGGTAGCTCGGATCCTCATCCGGGAAGAAGACTAAGCGGCACCAACGTGCAAGCTGGACATTGGGAAAAGAGTGTCGCAAAAGCAAGCTGGAATTCCTCAAGGAGGGCACCATACGCCAATGTTGTGGTAAAGAAGGCTAATACCCCATCAGCTCTTACAGTTGGGACTAGGGAGTTGCTAGTCCATTCTTCTTCCACTTGCCTTTCGCCAAAGCTAATCGAAACCAATAGATGAATGGTATTTAGATACGTGCTCGCACACATACGCTTTGATAGAAATGCTTTCAAAACATATAGGTCTTTTCCAGATCAAGATGTTTACCTTGGGGACAGTCTCTAGTCTCACAGTCGTGTACGATTGAGTTGCTAGTTCCTCAGGATCACACTCATGTTGTTAGAAGTCTACTATGTGCGAAATGACTAGAAACCTTATTTCGAGGATTGAATCAGATAACAACATCCGTTGTTTTCACTAGGGCAGTTAGAATCATAGATGCTATTGACCCTAGAAAGGTCCTTGCACATGGGTCTTGGACCACGATCATTCCGTCTCCATTTGCAGTGGAATAGCGAGTCCCACGACAAGATGTCTCCCTTGCATCGCACAACAAACAACAAAGTCTAAGTTGTGGCATGCACGCTTGGTCACCCTCACATGGCAAAGCTGCAAAATTGGGTGGTGACTGTATAAAGATGGACCTATTGGCCCTTTGAGCCATACCTTTATGTGAGGCTTGTGTGTTGTCGAAGAAACACCAAGCTGCCTTCAAGAACAAAGCACCTCATCGTGCCGATGATCTCCTTGAGCTTGTACATCGACCTATGTGGACCCTTATCTCAAGCGTCCATAGGAGGTGGACGTTATTTTCTAACGTTCTGATGACAAGAGCGTTGTCACCACCTATATCCTGAAGAACAAAAGCGAATGTTTCTCCTACTTCAAGGAATACATCAAATTGAGCGTTGGACAGAAAACACTCAAGACCACGAGATCGATAATGGCGGGAATTTACATCTAATGAATTCCAGTTACGTAAAGATGAAGGCATTGGGCCAACTCACCGTTGTATACACTCCACAGAATGGAGTGGCGGGCGCTTGAACCTCACATTGCGGAGATGGTCTCCTCATTGTTACATGATGCTCATTTGCCACTACCCCTTGAGGCTTTGATGACTTCAACTTTTCTCGAGCAGGTTACCCTGCAGCTTGAAGGCAAAACTCCTTATGAGGCTACAGGTGAAGCCCTCTATTCAACACTTGAGGACCTTGGTGTCTATATGCCTTCATCCCTAAGCGAAGCGATAAGGTCGGATAAGTCACAAGGCTTATCTTTGGGGTATCTGAGGGATTAAAGCTTACAAGCTATATGATGTCCCTACCAATAGAGTCATCTATGCTCGAGTGTTACATTTGATGAAACAAGTACTTGGGCGTCGGTGAGCACACCCATGTTCCCACACGAAGGGTGAGGAAACCTTTGAACTCTCTCACTATGACTGACGGATCATGGCACTCTTGCTCATACTCCACTGTTGAGGAACATGCTCCTGAGGAGGGGCAATCAGCGATGTTAGGGAGAAGAACAACAACTGACATTCAACGAAATGCCGCCGGATCTACAGGATCACATTCCTCAACCGTATAGCGATCGATGATGCAACGGTGATGCGATCGGATGCTTGGCGAGGAATTAGAGGAAGTTAATGATGTACTTCTGCGATGAGCGAGCCTACTCGGCGTTACCTACGTGAGCGTCGACCTCCGACTACTATCATGCACCCGACTTGATTACCTCTTCTCATGTGAAGGCTTATGCCGCCACAGATTAGATCCCATAGAGCCACGCTCTTATGAGGAAGCTCTCGGCCGATCACAAGGAATGGAGAAAGGCAATCCGATCGAATATGATTCTCTTATCGAGAATGGAACTTGGGAACTAGCAAAGTTGCCCAAGGCGAAACTGTGTCATGTAAATGGGTCTTTAAATTGAAGGTCAAGGCGGATGGATCGTTTGATAGATACAAGGCAGTTAGTTGCTAGAGGTTTCACACAAATTCCGGTTTAGATTACCTCGAAACCTTTGCTCCGTCAAGCTTGCTACTTTTCGGACCATGTGTGCGATTGCTCGACAAGGACTACGAGAGGATGTTTGATGTGAAGACGCTTTCTTGCATGGAATCCTTGATACGAGATCTACATGCCCACCACAGTTATGAGGTTAACGGCAAGGAGGATTATGCTTGCAAACTAATTAAGTGCCTCTATGGACTTAAGCGATCAATGAAATGGAATCGCCGGACAAGGAGTTGCGAGCTCTAGGTTTTACAAAAGTAAGTGACAAGACTTATACGTATACATCAAGAATGATGTGTTACTTAGTTGTTTATGTCGATGACCTCATCCTTGCAAACACTGGACTTTATCTCTTCGATCACGAATCTGTTGGCACAAAAATTCAAGATGTCAGACCTTGGACATTTGCAAAGTTGCTTAGGAATACACATTCAGCGCAACAGAGAAAAAAGGATCCTTACCATGACTCAGCCCCGATATCTGTTGGAAAGTGCAGAGCATTTAGGACTCAAAGATGCCAAACCTGCTGCAACACCTCTTCCAAGTGGTCTCAAGTTGAGCAAAGATATGTCGATTACACGGTCAGGAAGGACGATATGAGAAATGTGCCATACGAGGCAAGGTGTGGGCAAACTCATATATGCTGCCAATACAACGACCCGGAGGTAGCGTACTCGACAAGTGCTCATCCATATCTCGAAAACCTGGGCACATTGGACTTGTGTTAAGAGGGTTTTCCGGATCGAAAGGCACACCAACAGGTATTGTGTATACTCACAAAGATGGTGTGGCAGACCTCGGCGTACACCGATTCGATTATGCAGTGACATAGATACGAGGAGGTCGGTTGAGTTATGTGGTGAGCTATCTTTGGAGGACCTATTTGTTGGTCAAGCAAAAAGCAACCAGTTGCACTCTCAAGCAGGCGAATATGAGTACTTACTGCGGCAAGGAGGTTATTTGGCTAAAGCTGCTTTGAGCTTGGCATTGAGTTGCTTGCACAAAAATTAGAACCGACAACCAAGGGTCAATTTCGCTAGCTGAAAATCCGTCTTCCACTCGGGACAAAGCATGTGGCGTTGGAATACCATGGATTAGAGAGCTACTAGCTGCAAGCACAATATCTGGAATACATAGCAACACAAGAAAACCCGGTGACATTTTCACAAAGGCTCTAGGCGGGATCTACATGAGAAGCATGTAAAGTTTTTAGGCCTAGGTGACTCCTAGTCCCTAGGTAGTAGTGCATAAAGTCAAGTCATTCTGGCAGCATTCTAGCTATGGCCACCGAAAGAAGAGCATTCTCGTCGGTGTAGTCGTTGAAGTTTGTCTCATCACGAGACTTCAAAGAATAGGAATCCCCATCGGACTCGATTCTCCAGCGTGACTCTCCTCCTCATCTTGAAGGATCGGCTGCTATAGGAGCGGTGGTTTTTCCTCCACTCTCTCCTTGCACGGCACGAAATCCTCTTGATTGGAGGCTCGATTCTTCTTCCAGGCGTATGTTGGATCCTGCCACGGACAGTGGGAGCTTAGTGTAGCATCTCACATGCACAAGAAAAGATTGCAACAGTATTGAAGCGGGATCTTACTATAAGTCTTGACCACATGAAATGGGTAAGCCAGTTCGACCTTGACACGTCTCATCACGGCTTTGGTCGCCCACATAAACCACAGACCACGGAGGGCTGCCGGATGCTTGATGGAGCCATAAGAGACGATCTGTGTCTCCTTGAGCAGTGCAGCTTAGGAAAGCTAGGCTCTTCACGAGGTTAGTCTCATTCTCGAAAAGCCGAAATCGGGATTAACGGCATGGGCCTTTACTCTTGTCGCTTTGGAGTGCGGATGAGGCGTTGCGAGCCCGCCCATGGGCTCACTTGGCTGGCGTGGCTCGCCTTGCTAGGACCTCCTTGGTCGTGCCTCGCGGCCTTCCACGAGGCGATTACCTTTTGGTACCCTGCGGTGGAGTGCTCACATCGTGAGGAACAGCTTGTTCTAGTTGTAAAGACCTTGCGGTCCCTAATGATTTCTACGCTTGGCTTGGAGTCTCGGATCTGAGGCGAAGACATGATGCTCCCTTCTCGCACTCCTTAGCCACAGGATACAATGAGAACTACACTCAAGCACGTATGCTATTGTTGAGTAAGCGGCACCTGTGAGACCACTTCACATGGGTGTCTCCATGCTTTTATTCGCCAAGGGGCGTAAGCTCGTCTATGGTACTCGCGTAGCAACTAGGGCGTATGATGCGCCGGACAAGCAGTCAAGGGGACAAGGAACCCACGAAGAGAAGACGTACAAGTCATGATCAACAAGTGGGAGTGAAGGAATAATTATTGTTTATGTGTTGACTCATGCTAGGGTTATGTTACCTTAGTTTAGTTAACCTATCGATGTGTAAACTAGGTCTAGTCACCTAGTACCCTTTCGGTAGGGTTGTGACTCTTACGAGTAGACGTAACACTTGGTATCTTAATTAGGTTGTTTAAAGCATAAGCAAGTTACTCTTTTATTTGATCTTTCAATTCAATCGATAATGTAATTGTGTTTTATTAATTCAATTCACATAAAATCTTCAAATTCAAGGTTGGTGTAAGACCAATGTCGCCCATACACCCACTCTAACTGAATATTCTCCTCTGCTGCCCAAGGTCGAAAGTCTGAAAGGTCTCTAGAGGATAGCTGGCCGCATAGCACGTAAATAATGGCATGTCAAATTTCCACCTCCGGTCCGATCCTCCGCCTTAGACCTCTTGCCCGCTCTGCGCCACCTCCTTGGTGGACGCTCCTTCCTTGGCTACCTCCTTGCCCTTGGTCATGGTAGGCTTGGTCATGGCCTCCTTGGTTAGTACTTGCACGAAATTGAAGAAAGTGATGCCTCACACTCGCAAAAACGCCAGACTTCTATCCTTGCAAACGTTTTCTCCTCCTCGTGATTTGCTCGCTCACTCAAAGGTCCTTTCCCTTGCTCTCCCCAATCCTTACACCTTGGCGTCCCAAAACCCCGATTTCTCCTGAAAGCTCACCAAAATTCCCCACGGGCTCTTACCTTGACAATTTAGGAGCCCTTCCTTCACGGTTTCCTAGCAATCTTGCCACGCTCCACCCTCCTAGGCACCCTCACGAGCTTGGCAAGTGTTGGGTTGCGCCCCAACCTTCTTCTCCCTTCTCTTCTTCCTCAACTTCCTCCTGCTCTTTCTCTTGGGCGCCTGGCGGACTTCCACCTCCTCGCTGAGCTCACGCCTGTGGAACGCAAAAGTTTGGGCAACCAGCCCAAAAGAGCCCGAAGACGAACAAGTTTGATTTTTTGGCTAAGACGATTGAAGAGGCATGCCGAAAACTTTTGAATCTTGAAAGCGGTTGTAGGATATTGTTAGGAAGGCAAAAGGATATCCCGGGAAGAAGCAGTCGAATGGCCCAGGCGAGCGGGAGGCGCGAAGGGCGGTAGGCGGACCGCCGTAAGCCACACTACAGTGGTGGCGGACTGGTGGTAGGCCAGATCTCGGACTAAAGGAAATTAGAATAGGGATATCCACTATATATGCTCATCAATAAAGGATAAATATATTAGCAAGAGATTAATTAGGCAGGATAGGAAAATAGGTATTATAGATCGATTAGGATTTTGTGAATGATGCACAAATCTAGGGTTGTGTGGCCGCCTGGCACATCCAAAGGCAAAGTGCGCTTTGGCGGTAACTTCCTTTCGAGCTAAGGCGAACTCACTTCCCAAGAGACGAGGGCGGAGCGCAAAGAGCCGGAGGAGAAGGCCCATTGCGCGTCGCGACAACGAGAGGAAGGCGGCGAAGGAGAAGACCCTAGCGGGAAAGGAGAAAAGGAGGCGGCAAGCACGAGCGCTCGCAGAAGCTCTTGAATCGGAAAGAGACACATTGAAGGAGGCACGCGAGCGCGAGTTGGGGCGGAAGGCAAGGTGAAGGAGGCGAGAGTAGAAGGAGGAAAATCACCACACCGCGGCGGAGAAGAAATCAAGGGCGGCGGCCGAGGCTCAAGAGGCTAACGTGTGCTTGTGCCTCGGTCGAGTCGCTGCGACGAGAAAAGGAGTGTTTGGAGGTGAAGCTTGAGCACAACTGAAATTGGGAAGTAATCCTCTTTGCGAGGAGTAAGGAAGGTGCCATGCCTCGAGTGGAAAGGCAAGGGAAAGGAGCCGCTGCAAGGGCTCCTCCTCGAGAAGGAAAGGAAAGAAAAGCGGTGCCGGGAGAGGTGAACTTGTGATGCCCCAATTCACTTGCTTTGCGGGCAGCAACCCCGAGATTTGGTTGATTTTGGTGGAGGAGGAGAACATCCAACTAGGATGGGTGTATGGCCGCCAATGGGCCTACACCAATTTGGAATTGATTGAGGAGTGTTACATCAACCTCCATCAATCGGGCGCCCTGCGCTCTAGGAAGGAATGCTAGAACGGATCCCATTGTTGGACCGTGAGAAGTATTCGACAGTGTATGGAAGACCGGAGGAAGAAAGCTCGGTGCTCTCCTCGAAAGGTTGAATGGAGGAAGAGGACATCCGACATCCCGCAGAGTTCCTTGACATGATGGATGGAGGAGTGAAGGCCCACGCCAAGAATGGCTGGAAGACCGAGAGCATCAAGGAGTCAAGTGGAGGCTCTTCGCAAAGATTGTGCTGGGGTTGGTAAATTACCAACGCACTCTTATTTCAAAGACCAACTTCCTCCAATTTTGTGGAAGATTTCCATGGGAGCCAAGCCGGATTGGGGACTATCATGTATGAAGCGTACATACACCATCGAGAGAAGCTCCTCAAGCCAAATTCGGTGGATGAGGAAGGACCAAGGCCTGCTATCTTAGCACCTATTTGGTGCATTTATGGGAAACCGAGGGACTCCTCACAAGCAAGGAGCTTGAAGATGCATGGCATCCCTTTGAGGTCATCCATCTCCAGTGAGGTTGGAAAGGCCTTTGCCTTTGCATTGCGCGAGGCGGTGGGAGGTCGACCTCCACAAAATGCTAGAGGCAAGAGGAGAAGGTTCGAGGCAACAAAGTTGCCGAGTGGGAATCCTTTCCCCAGCAAGCAAGGGAAGAAGAGAGCGGCCGAAGGCCGGATGGTGGTCTATGAGAGAAGGACCACGGGAGGGGTGACCCAGAGTGGGGAGTCCCCACCATCTCCTTTGTGCCTACGAGAGAGGCACCCGGCAGACTACCCGGTGGCGGTCTACCCAAGGGGGTGGGCAGCCTACCGTGGTAGGCGTCACCTACCATGGTAGGGCGAGACTACCAGTGGGGGAGCAGCCTACGCAGCACGCCCTCGTGGAAGGGAAGGAAGGAGAAACAGCAGCGCATGGGCGCCGAAACCATCTCCGCTGGGTGGGAGGCGGATGGAGCGTGAAGGGACCCGCGCGATGGCCCGAGAGGTGCGGAGAGCTGGAGATTTCCAGCAAGAAGAAAGAAGGGGTGGAATTAGGACCCCTAGGAGAATCTTGGGTGCTTGTGAAGCACTCACCGTGTGGATTTGAAGGGGCTAGAGAAACAGCCACCCTTGTGGGCATGCCAAGAAGAAAGAAGGGGTGGAATTAGGACCCCTAGGAGAATTCTTTGGGTGCTTGTGAAGCACTCACCGTGTGGATTTGAAGGGGCTAGAGCGCCTTCCTTGTGGGCATGTCAAGAAGTGAAATCTCAAGACATGGCCGGGAAGGGGACCAAATGGCAATTGGAGGCCATGGAGTCCGACGAGAAGGCAGCCAAGGAAAAGGTCAGGAGAAGCTCCAGCGACCTTATGGATCAGTGGCGGAGAAGGTCTTGGAGGGAGGTTGGCTCAAACCAAGAAAGAGCCATCCGAGCAACCACCCAACGAGACTCATGGAGAGGCAGGAGCATTTTGCCCAATTAGAGCAAGAGCGAAAGGGCAAAACAGAGGCTCTCGGAAGGGAGAAGGTAGCGGTCCAAGAATGGACGCAAGCAGTGATGGCTACAAGCCATCCATCCGGACATGAAGGAAGAGTTGAGAAGAGCCCGGTTTAGTTTGGAGAAGGTCTTGGAGGGAGGTTGTCAAGCGAAGAAAGAGCCATCCGAGCAACCAACGAGATTCATGGAGAAAAGGCGGAGGAGCATTTTGCCCAATTAGAGCAAGAGCGAAGGGCAAAACAGAGGCTCTCGGAAGGAGAAGGTAGCGGTCCAAAGAATGGACGCCAGAACAGTGATGGCTACAAGCCATCCATCCGGACATGAAGGAAGAGTTGAGAAGAGCCGGTTTAGTTTGGAAGAGCGCCAGCTGGAAATTCAAAACCAGAACTGAGGCGCGCGAGAAAGATGCTTGGCAAGCGGAGGGAAGGGCTTGCTCAATAGAGGACTTGGAAGGAAAAGGTCTCGGGAGGAGTACCACAAGAAAGTGGTACATAGAATCTTGGTAGTAAGGAAGCGAGGTTTTGGGCGATTATGCCCTTCAGCAAAATTGGCCAGCCTAAAGGAAGCAAGGGAGGAGAATGTGACCTCCATGTCAAGGTGGGGAATTGACCACCTCAAGGGACGCCTACAAAGGTAGGTGTGAAGATGGAGAGTGGCCACGGAGATTGATGATCTCCAAATGCAATATCATAGCTTGGGGCTCACCTCCACAATAGAATTTTGAAGGCCAACAATGAGATCTTGCGTTTGGCCAAGAGGAGGACATTGGGTCCTCATGATGATGATGAAGAAGGAGTGCGGCCGAGGCCTCCGATTTTGATGAGGCCATCGAAATGGACTCCGAGGAACTGAGGAGTCGAGGTCGGAGGCGAAGGGAGCGCCAAAGGTAGAAGGTGGCGCAGAGCAAGGAGGGGAAAGCCCACCCTCCTGGGGGGTCAACCTACCACGGTGGGTGACCACCTACCACGTAGTCCGCGGACTACCGTGGTGGCCACACGCCGGTAGTCCCGGACTACCATGGTAGGTAGGCAGTGCCCGCTGAGGGGAGTCGGGGCCCGCGAGGCTGGGATGAAGGAGGGGAAAGCCCACCTCCGGGGTCAACCTACCACGGTGGGTGACCACCTACCACGTAGTCCGCGACTACCGTGGTAGACCACACGCCAGTCGCCGGACTACCGGTAGTGCCGTGGGCGGAGGAGTCCAACGCAAGAAGGCCGAGGATGAAGGAGCCGGGGGGTCCGGTAGTATACCCCCTGGAGGAGCAGTTGGGGTGGTGGGAGAGACAACCCCACCGGAGGAGACTAAGGACGGGGTCCGACCCGTCGAGGAAGGGGGAGGGGTGAGAAGTTCCCTCGCCCCACGGATAAGGGAGGAGCCAGGGGGAGGAGACCAAGAAGGCCCGGAGAGTTACATGGTGGCGGTGGGAAGATTCTTTGCTCTATGATAGGTATGGACAAACCAACAGGAAGAGCAAAGATCTCACCCGAGACATCACCGATGAGGAAGAAGAAGGAGATAGGTACGACTACCATGGTAGGTAGTCACCTACCCGAGTCTGCCCGGACTACCGCGTAGGGTCGACAGGGCGGCGCGGAGTGGAAAAAGGCGCCTAGGTGCGCGAGGATGGAAGATACAGACTTTAGGCGCCGCCCCGCGGAGATGGAGGAAGGGGCAGATGGTACTTGCCCCACACATTAGGAAGCGACAAGATCCGGGAAGGGACAGAGCAAAAGGAGGGCGAGGAGCCAATCCCCAAGGGACATGTCACCACCCCAGATAAGACTAAGAATGGTCAATGACCATAAATGAGCTTTGGAACGGAAGGATAGGTGGTGTACGACATCCTTCAAGGATGGTCTTAGGTGAAGTTACTAGAATAGAATTTACCAAGGATCGACAATAGACTTAGGTGCCGACATTAAAGTCTGTAGGAAATAATAGAAAATTGGAAAAGGTGACTGCAGAGGGTCACCCAAGGGAGGTTGTATGTGGAAGGCCTCCTATAAGAGGAGGAGGATTTCACAAAGTAAAGTATCATGTCTTGCGCTTCCACGCTCGAGTCCTTTGCCATTACAGAGGAATTTCGTGGTGTGAGCCAACACAGTCGTAGAGAGGAAGTCGCGGTGGTCGGAGTGCTTGGTGGAGGACTTGCTCGCAAGTGCCTAAACGAGTTGCTCCCTTGTGAATGGTTCTGTGAAATTGCTTTGCTTTGGGTGTGTGGCAAATGCCCAGAACTCTCGGCTTGAGGGTAGACTACAGGAAAGACTCCGGAGGTTCTCATTGTCTGTGTCAAACTCATAGCAACCGCCCAAGGAAGAACTTGCTGGTGGAGGCGGACCCAGGCGGTTGTCAGTAAGGCGAAGAAACCAAGAAGCCCGAGGTTAGAACTAGGAGGAAGAGGATGAGGAGATGAGAAGATGAGTAGAGGATTAGAGGTGTAGGTGTTAGTGGAAGGCCACAGGCGAGCCTAAGGGACGAATCCCAAACTGCAAGTAAAGAGCTCCCGAGTGGAGAAGTGGTCTTAGAAGTAGGGACGAAATCGCGGTGTGAACTGGGGTCCCGGCGCCCGTGGTAGGCTCTTCTTCGGCGGACCCGCAATTGTGTTGTGTCGTTGTAGGTCAAGTTTGGTCTTAGAAGTAGGGACGAAATCGCGTGTGAACTGGGGTCCCGGCGCCGTGGTAGGCTCCTTCCAGCGGACCCAATTGTTTTGTGTCGTTGTGGGTCGAGGTTGGCGATTTTCAAGCGGCAAGTGGTGCACGTGAGAGGGAGAGTAGGTGCCTTGCTTGGAGAGTTGTGGAAGGTAGCGATTGGTGACCACAAGGCCTCGAACTTTCACACAAGTCTCATGGGACGAAACCCAACGTCTGGGCGAGTGGGATAAGTGTGGCCGCTATAGTGGGAGGACCTGGGAGTGCCCGGATTCTCCCTACCACATTTTTGGCCGCGGGACTTGTTGTTGAAAGGTTGAAGTTTTGTGGTTTCCATCGCTAGTAGCATGCTTGAGAAGGGATGAGTCGACCATGTGTGAGAAGGAATTTCACGCCTTTAGTTGTCATAGGGGTGACTGGTTGAGACACTAAACGGGGTGTGATTTGCTTCCTTCTTAACACCTGTGGGTTGGAGGACATGAGGATGGTTGCAGATGTCGGATAGGGGTCGATCTCGGGAGATACACGCGGAAGGTCACCACCGCCACCGCGAGATTTACGAGCTTACGAAGAAACCGCTAAGGGAAGAGACCGCTACGCCACTCGTGGGCGGGAGGAAGTAGAGACACGGCGCGGAGGAAGTCGCCGTGACAAGGCGGCGGAGGTGCGAACGGCAGGGGGAAAAAGGAAGAAGAGGCGAGATCACCCGAGAGGAAGGAGGTCGAGAAGAGAAGGTGTCCGTGGCGAGGAAGGGCGCTCCTCCGAGGTTAACCGCCGCGAACGCCCGCGACGCTTTGCTTCTCAAAGCGGTGACCACAAGGCCTCGAACTTTCACACAAGTCTCATGGGACGAAACCCAACGAGCGACGGGATAAGTGTGGCTATAGTGGGAGGACCTGGGAGTGCCCGGATTCTCCCTACCACATTTTTGGCGCGCTGTCGGGACTTGTTGAAAGGTTGAAGTTTTGTGGTTTCCATCGCTAGGTCAGCATGCTTGAGAAGGGACCGAGGTCGACCATGTGTTGAGAAGGAAGATCACACCTTTAGTTGTCATAGGGGTGAATGGTTGAGACACTAGAGGGTGTGGTTTCCTTCTTAACACCGTGGGTTGGAGGACATGAGGATGGTTGCGGATGTCGATAGGGGTCGATCTCGGGAGATACACGCGAAGGTCACCACCGCCACCGCGAGATTTACGAGCCACGAAGAAACCGCTAAGGGAAGAGACACCGCCGCCACTCGGAGGAAGTAGAGACACGAGACGGAGGAAGTCGCCGTGAAAGGCGACGGAGGTGCGGAACGATGCAGGGGAGAAGGAGGAGGAAGAGGCGAGATCACCGGCGAGAGAGGAAGGAGGTCGAGAAGAGAAGCCGTGGATTTAGGAAGGGTCGCGCCTCCGAGCACGAGTTACCGCTCACACCGCCGCGAACGCCCGCGACGCTTTGCTTCTCAAAGCGGTGACACCACCTCATCTTCCTGAAAGGCGGTGGCGACGAGGTCGCCGAGCGGGAGTTTCGTGCTTGGTCGGAGGATTTGGCGGAACGACTCGATCGAATCGCTGGTCGATTGATCTTTGGGACGAACTAGAGGGAGGTCGCTACTCCTCGAAGATTTTCGTGCTCAAGGATCCCGATTTGTTTCCTACCCCGGAGAGGAGTGTTGGTCCAGCGTGGACACTCCGAGCAACATGAGTGGAGTTGGTGGAGGAGGAGGACCAACTTCATAGTCGCCAGAATACGCCAAATTCGGCGAGAAGAAAAGGGAGATGATGCGGAGGTGTTCGTCAGGACTTTCGAGCACGTCTCCCACGCAAATTTAGAGGATGGAGTCGCCGAGCGCGCATCTTTCCGGACTGAGGGCATGCCCAATGGTATGGTCGCACATATAATTCAAGCCGATTGGGAAGCTCTTAAGGCCTTCTTGAATCGGTTCCGAGGGCTCACGCACACCACACTTTGGCCAAGTTGAGAACCCTCCAAGGAAGAAACGAGAGTCGTTGTTCGATTATGTGGAGAGGTTTTATGGATATCCGGATCGGGTTCAAATGTGCACCCGAGAGGCCGGAGATCCACCCACTGGTACTCACAAGAACAAGCGTTGGATTGGTTTGTGAGTGGCTTGTCACGAAAATGGAGGTACACTGCAGCGGGCGAAGGCGTTGGCGGGGGCCTCCGCTTAGCCGAGGAATGGGAGTCCCGGGAGAAGGAGGAAGAAGAGGCGAGTCATAAGAAGAGGAAAGGATCGAGGAGATCTCCTCGTCTTCTACCTCCTCCAGCTCGTCGCCTCTTCCTCATCGAAGTGAGGAGCGGAACTCAAGAAAGCTCCACATCGGATGAGGAATCGGAGAAGGCCTACGAACGAATGAGGAAGGACCGAGAAGGTCAAAACGACAAGAGGAGGCGGGGCGCGCATTGGAGAAGGAGAGGAAAGGGAAGACGGTCCGTCGGATGGAGAAGGGAGAAACGTCTGCCGGGGAGGAGGATTATTGGACAAGTGGAGGCTTTGACCAAGATTGACCGAGTTGGAGGTCAAGGCGTGAAGAATCAAGCTCCACGAAGATCTCCTTCACCGAGGCTTGGTGTATTGCTCGATCGTCATCAAACGGGACACACCAACCGAATGTATTGCACGCGACACGCGGTAAATCATGTGGAAACCGTATGCCGGGATTATTGGTATGTGGACGGGCGTACGGTACAAGCGGTCACTCGAAGTCGACCACCTCAATCAATGAGAGCGACTTACCAGCCGACTGCACCAGTCCCCTCAAGGTATGGCTCACGTCCGACATCGCCGGGACAATGGAGACCAGATCCGTCACAGCGACCGATGGCAATTCCACAGGGGTGCTGTTACAATTGCGGAGCCCCAGGACACTACTCGAACGAATGCCCAGAACCACGGAAGCAAGTAGGTTATGTACCCTTTTGCCAGGTATGTAAGGAATTGGGACATAAAATGGGGGACCCCAGATGCACGGGGGGCGAGTGACACCAGCCAGGGGTCGTTACCAGCTGGGCGGAGAGGCCGACAACACTCCGCATCACCGTGACCACAACACCGGTGTTGAAGGTGGAGGCGAGTATGATTCCCTCGAGGGATCGATGTGACAGACGCCGTGGAAGAGGAAGGGAAGACGGTCCGTCGGATGGAGAAGGGAGAAACGTCAGGAGGAGGGATTGCGGACAAGTGGAGGCTTTGACCAAGATTGACCGAGTTGGAGGTCAAGGCGTGAAGAATCAAGCTCCACGAAGATCTCCTTCGCCAGGGCGCTTGGTGTATTGCTCAATTTGTCATCAAACGGGACACACCAACCGAATGTATTCGCACCGCACACGCGTAAATCATGTGGAAACCGTATGCCGGAGATTATTGGTATGGACGAGCACAGTGCAAGTCACCGGCCACCACCTCAATCAATGAGCGACTTACCAACCGACACACCCTCAAGGTATGGCTCACGTCCGACATCGCCAGACAATGGAGACCGATCCATCGCACCGATGGCAATTCCAGGTGTTGTTACAATTGCGGAGCCCGTGACACTACTCGAATGCCCGTAACCACGGAAGCAAGTAGGTTATGTACCCTTTTGCTGGAATTGGGACATAAAATGGGGACCCCAGATGCACGGGTGACGCGAGTGACACCAGCGACACTGTGAGTCGACGACGAGCCAGCGGAAGAGGAGGCACGACCCAACACCGAAACCGAATCACCACAACACCGGTGTTGAAGGTGGAGGCGGAGTACGATTCTCGAGGGATCCAGACGCCGTGATCGTGGAAGAGGATGAGGAGAAATAAGCGGATGAAAGGTTGATGGTGGCCGGTGTAACCACATCGGGCCGCGAGAAAAGGCGGATCGGAAAACGGCGATGAGGAAAGGAAGCGGAGGAAGGTGAGGATGACTCACCATGGCCTCGGGCCCCGTTCAGCGCCCGAGCAGAAGCCAGGAGGCGGGCACTACCGGCAGCACCCCAGATAGACCCGCAGACTACCTCGGCGGGCGGGGCGAAGGACCAAAGGAGGAGGAACGAACGCTTCCTCCCGACATTAGTCGAAGTAGCGGCAATGCGGAAGATGAATTAAACAGCTCACCCGACAGAAGGGTCGCAGAGCCGAATTGATCCGGGTATGGGAACCCACCGATAGGAGGGTCATGGAATCGAAACTTTACCAATAAGGTCGGAGTCGACCGGTGTGCAAGCGGGAGGAAACTTTGTCGGATAAAATCTCCGCCGTTACTTGACCGCGAATTTGTGGTCAGTCTGAGACAGTTGCTTGCGGTAAGTCCAAGATCCCGCAAAATTGTGAAGGAGGCGATCAGGGGAATCCCTGAAGCAGTAGGAGGGAGAAATCGGCGGAGGTAAATGTGGTCGAACTCGTTGATTTAGGGGCACCCGAGATTGAGGTTGAGATTGCGGGGTGTTTGGTGCCCGACGTGCCATTAGATTCGGGATCAGGAGTCAACTTGATGACGGAGGAGACGGCTCATCAACTCGGATTCACTGAGTTTCACCCGGCCCGAGTATTTTTACGGATGGCCGACCAGACAAGGAGAAAGCCACTGGGGGTGCTGAGGAACGTGCCCACTGTAATTGGGGGACTCACCTTCCATCTTACCTACATTGTGATGCGACCGGTTTCAGATTTAGGCTATAAGGTTTTGATAGGTAGGCCTTGGTTGTATGGTACTGCGTGTGTTTTTGATTTTGGTCGTAGTGGCATCACCTTCAAGTCCGAGAACGGACTGCGGCGATTGCTTTTGTGTCATGGAGTAAGGCTCCTTATGAGGGGAGTGCAACCCATCACGGGGTACACCTCGTAGCACGGGGTAAGCTCCTCGGGCTCGAGCATATCGGGGTCCCTCTGAGGTCGCCAAATAAAGAGTGATTTGGTGTATACTGCTTACATATAGAGGAAGCCATAGAGGAGTCTGAGGATGAGGCCCATAGAGAAGGAGTAGCCTTTTGGAAGGGCAGGGCTTATGAGCGAGACTTTCCGGAAGAGGGATCCGGAACCAGTATAGGCAGCAGTCCAGAAGGAACATATGTAGATCCCGATGCGGTAGAAGACCTAGAGTTAGAACCTAGCAAGGTAGTCAAGATTTCTAAGTACCTAGGCGGATAGAAGATGAGTTTCAGAGGGTCCTTAGAGAATATGTTGATGTGTTTGCCTTCAAGATTACCGACATGACAGATACCGGAAGAACGGGATACATCGAATAGATTTGAAGGAGGGCAAGACTCACGGATCAAGCAATACTGAATCCCAAGTATTCCATGGTTGTTAAGGATCATCGACCAATACTTGGAGGTGGGTGATTTATCCGGTGCTCACCGGTGAGTGGGTCGCCCCATCGTGATTGTACCAAAGCGGCAGGAAAGGTTCGGGTGTGTCAGAGAAACTCAACGAGGCAACGAAGAAGGATCATCACCCTTTACCTTTCATGGACAAATACACGATGGTGGCCATGTGGATTCTTGGATGGTATTCGGTACAATCAAATTTCGCTAAGGAGGATCAGGACAAAACAACGTTCACGACGGATTGGGGAACTTATGCCTATTCGAAGCTCCCTTTCGGCTTGTGCAATGCCCCGGCCACTTTCCAGCGGGTAGTGAACGCGATCTTCCGAGACTTTCTGAGGAAGTTCATGGAGGTATTCCTAGATGATTTCTGTGTATTTGGGAGAAGGAACTTGCATTTAGACCATTTGAGGCAATGCTTTAAATGCAGAGTCGAACATGAAACTTCATCCGTGAAGTGTTATTTTGGCATGACGGAGGGCATTCTATTAGCACATCGAGTTTCACGAGGATTGCGGTAGATAAAGAGAAGGTAGCTGATACGAGATGGACGCACCCGCAAAGGCGCAGCTTTTGTAGGGCTAGTGGGGTATTACAGAGGTTCATCAAGGATTTCGCCAAGAAGGCGGCCTTGTTGACACAATTAACCAAAAGGATACACCCTTCGAATGGACGACGCGACAGAGGCTTTCGCAGTTGAAGGACTTGGTGAGCGCACCAACTTTACAACCGCCGGATTGGGAAGCCGTTTCATGTATACGTGGATGTGTCCGCCCGCTATTGGGACCGTCTTCGAAGATGAGAAGAAACGGATCATCCGATTTTCTATGCGGTAGACAACTCACGGATCGAAAAGAACTACTCAACCACGGAGCGGGAGGGTCTTGGTATCATTTACTCGTAAGAAGTTTAGACACTATCCGCTTGCAAGGTGACGCTTCATGTCATTTTGCGTTGAAGTATCTTGTCAACAAGCGATTTGTCGGAAGGATCGGATGGGTATTCTGCAAGAGTTTGACTATGACGAGAAGGAGGAAGCAACATCGAATGCTGATTTCATTTCTCAAGACCGGAGAGCGACTTGAGCCACGGATGATCGATTTCGAGGAGTTGGTTACCATGACCCAAGTCAAGGGAAGGAGGTGAGCATGTTGTCGAAGGCCTAAGAATTGATCAGCAAACCTTGCCCGAGAGGCCAAGAGCAAGAAGGAGCGTTGTGCAGAAAAAGCAGCAGGACAATTTAAATCCGAGGGGAGAGGATGGCGCCAGCATGGGCGCAAGGAGGAGGCTGAATGCTCCTCAAGGGTGAGCAGCGGAGGCTGCAAGTGGAGGCCACACGTTGGCAAAAGGAAGCAGAGCGGACATGAGGCAGTTTTGAAGCGAGGATGGAAGCCGAGGCGCCATGAGGGCGAGGAGGAGACGCCCAGTGGGCAGAGGCGAGGAAGGAGATCCCATGACAAGTTTAGAAAATTGCGGAGGAGTTGCAGATGTGGGCAATCCTCAAAATGACCATGGAGGTGCAACAAGTCGAGGAGGTCGCCATGGAGCACGAGATGGACCCAGACACGGTTGGGCGGCAGGACGAAATCAACAATGAAGGAAGAACATGCGACGACGTTGAGGAACGCAAGATGGGGAAGGGAAGCCGTGGCCGAGGATGGATACACGCCATCGGAGCCATTAACGAACGTCCTAGGAGGAGGAGACACACCGGAAGGAGAAGATTAGACCGCGAGGGGCGTTCATGCCCGAGGTATTTGTTGAGCGGTGAAGTACGTAAATTCTCGGAGCATGGCATCATGCCGGATGGGTTGTCAAGGAAGGCGGTCTTTCTCCATAAAGCCCCCTCATCGGAAGGTGTCCCAAACTTGGGCGACGAAAGATCCGACTGTCTCGGCTAAGGAGGCCTCGTCACGAGGCGTTACATGCGTAAGAGGCGGTGGACACTATTCGTGCAGTGACCGTTAAGAAGATTTTGAATGCGGGTTTTGGTGGCTACGATGCAAAAGGATGTGTGGGAGTTCACCCGAGGTGTGATGCGTGTCGAGGGTTGGGCGGCCTACGTTGTCGACACAATGGCCTCTTACCTACATCCCGCGCTCCCTGGAGAAGTGGGGAATCGATTTCAGAGGGGCCGATCAAACCACCAACGCAATGGACGAGGAAGCGGTACATTTTGGTGGCTACGGATTATTGTACAAAGATGGTGGAAGCAAGCAAGGAAGGACGACGCTGCGTAGCCAAGTTTCTATTCGAGAACATCATAACGTATGGATGTCCTTTAGAGTTGGTCACCGGGGACACATTTCCTCAACTCGGTCGTTGAATCACTGACCACCTACTTCAACATTCGGCATCGAAAGACGACCCCCTACAACCCCAAAGCGAATGGATTAACGGAGAAGACGAATGGGTTGCTACGCACAATCCTCACCAAGGTGACTGTGACACACATGTATGATTGGGATGCTAAGTTGCATTCGGCATTGTGGGCTTACAGGACCGGAAAAGGTAACCACCAAAAGACCCTTATTATCTAACGATGGCATGTCACCGTGATGCCGTGGAATTTGAAGTACCCACCTCTGAATCATGGAGGACGAGATGACCGTAGAGGATAGCGTAGTTAGACTAGAATCATTCATAGAGCAGGAGAACGTAGGGAGGATGCTTTAGAAGAAACCAATGATTCGTGAACTCGTAAAAGGCGGCATGATGGGAGGTTGAGGAAGCAAGAGGCTATCGTGGACGGGATTTGGTTCTTCTATATGATAGTCGGTACCTAGACTTTCCAGGAAGCTTAGGCTAAGGTGGATGGGACCTTACGAGGTGGTCGCAGATACGAGAATGGATCCTGCAACTCCGGGTCTGGGCGGCATCACCGAGTCAATGGGTGGAAGGTCAAGAAGTACCTCCACCGAGTACTGTTGTTTGCGAGGACGCAAACAGTGAGGTGGGGAGTATGTGGAACGAAAGTTTGGGCAACCAGCCCAAAAAGAAAACGAACAAGTTTGATTTTTTTGGCTAAGACGATTGAAGAGGAGCATGCGAAATTTTCAATCTTGAAGCTGGAGTTGTAGGATATTGTTAGGAAGGCGAAAAGGATATCCCGGGGGAAAACGGTCATGACCCAGGCGAGCGGAGGCGGCAAAAAGGCGGTAGGGCAGACTACGCCGTGGTCGCCACCACCACGAGTGGGGCGGACTACCGTGGTAGTACAGATCTCGGCTAAAGGAAATTAGAATAGGGGGATATCCACTATATATGCTCATCAATAGGGAATAAATATATTAGCGAGATTAATTAGGCGATAGGAAAATAGGTATTATAGATTAGGATTTTGGAATGATGAACAATCTAGGGTTGTGTGGCCGTGGCATCCAAAGGCAAAGTGCGGTTTGGGCGCGCCAACTTCCTTCGAGCTAAGCGAACTCACCCAAGAGGCGGGGCGAGAGCTGGAGCGCAAGGTGAAGGAGGAAGGCGCCGAGGCGCCCGCGAGCAGAGGAAGGCGGAGGAAAAGAGACCCCTAGCGGGAAAGGAATGCTAGAGGCAAGAGGAGAAGAAATCAAGGGAAGAGACACATTGAAGGAGCGCGCGAGGCGAGTTGGAGGCCGGCGCAAGTGAAGGGAGGCGAGTAGAAGGAGGTCGCGACCACTGGTGGCTGGAAGAAGAAATCAAGGGAAGGCGGCGGGGGCTCAAGAGCTAACGTGTGCTCAGTGGGTGAGAGAAGGAGTGTTTGGAGGTGAAGCTTGAGCACCAATTGGGAAGTAATCCTCTTTGCTAAGCGAGGAGTAAGGAAGGTGCCATGCCTCGAGTGGGGAAAGGCAAGGGAAGGAGCCGCTGCAAGGGCTCTCCTCGCGAGAGGAAAGGAAAGAAGGAGGGCGCCCGGGGGAGGTGAACTTGTGATGCCCCAATTCACTTGCTTTGCTCAACCCCGAGATTTGGTTGATTTTCGGGGTGAGGAGGACATCCAACTAGGATGGGTGTATGGCCGCCAATGGGCCTACACCAATTTGGAATTGATTGAGGAGTGTTACATCAACCTCCATCAATCGAGCCGCCCTGCCGCAGGAAAGGAATGCTAGCGGATCCCATTGTGTAGAAGCCGGTGTATGGAAGACCGGAGGAAGCTCGGAATTGCTCTCCTCGAAAGGTCGAATGGGGAAGAGGACATCGACATCCCGCAGAGTTCCTTGACATGATGGATGGAGGAGTGAAGGCCCACGCCAAGAATGGGTGGAAGACCGAGAGCATCAAGGAGGAGTGGAGGCTCTTCGCAAAGATTGTGCTGGGGTTGGTAAATTACCAACGCACTCTTATTTCAACCAACTTCCTCCAATTTTGTGGAAGATTTCCATGGGAGCCAAGCCGGATTGGGGACTATCATGTATGAAGCGTACATCCACCATCGAGAAGCTCCTCAAGCCAAATTCGTGGATGAGGAAGGCCAAGGCCATGCTATCTTAGCACCTATTTGGTGCATTTATGGGAAACCGAGGGACTCCTCACAAGCAAGGAGCTTGAAGATGCATGGCATCCCTTTGAGGTCATCCATCTCCACCGAGGTTGGAAAGGCCTTTGCCTTTTGCATTGCGAAGACGGTGGGAGGTCGACCTCCACAAAATGCTAGAGCAAGAGGAGAAGGTTCGAGGCAACAAAGTTGCGGAGTGGGAATCCTTTCCTGGGAAGCAAGCAAGGAAGAGGAGCAAGAAGCGGCCGAGAAGGCCGATGGTGGTCTATGAGAGAAGGACCACAGGAGGGGTGACCCAGGGAGGGGGAGTCCCCACCATCTCCTTTGTGCCTACGAGAGGCACCGACAGACTACCTGAGGAGGCGGTCTACCCAAGGGGTGGGCACCGTGGTAGGCGTCGGCCTACCATGGTAGGTAGGCGGACTACCGTGGTAGGCGGACTACCGTGGCGGGCACCCCACGCCGCAAAACCCTGGGGCGGGGAAGGAAAAGCAGCGCCGCGGCGGCGCCCACCACCATCTCCGCTGGGTGGGAGGCGGATGGAGCGACAGTGAAGGGACCGCGCCCATGGCCCGAGAGGTGCGAGAGATTTCCAGAAGAAAGAAGGGGTGGAATTAGGACCCCTAGGAGAATTCTGGTGCTTGTGAAGCACTCAGTGTGGATTTGAAGGCTAGCAGCCTCCTTGTGGGCATGCCAAGAAGTGAAATCTCAAGACATGGCCGGGAAGGCAGGACCTAAATGGCAATTGGAGGCCATGGAGTCCGAGCAAGCGGAAAAGGTGGAGAAGCTCCAAGCGACCTTATGGATCGCGGAGAAGGTCTTGAGGGAGGTTGGCTCAAGAAGAAAGAGCCATCCGAGCAACCAGGACTCATGGAGGCGGAAGGAGCATTTTGCCCAATTAGAGCAAGAGCGAAAGGCAAAAAGAGGCTCTCGGAAGGAGAAGGTAGCGTCCAAATGGACGCTGAGCAGTGATGGCTACGCAAGCCATCAAAATCCGGACATGAAGGAAGAGTTGAGAAGGACCGTTTAGTTTGGAAGAGAAGCGCCGAGCTGGAAATTCAAAACCAGAACTCAGGAGAGAGAGAAAGATGCTTGGCAAGCGGAGAGGAAGGGCTTGCTCAATAGAGGACTTGGAAGGAAAAGGTCTCCGAGGAGGAGCCACAAGAAGGTGGTGCATAGAATCTTGGTAGTAAGGAAGCGAGGTTTTGGATTATGCCCTTGAGCAAAATTGGCCCTAAAGGAAGCAAGGAGGAGAATGTGACCCTCCATGTCAAGGTGGGGAATTGACCACCTCAAGGGACGCCTACAAAGGTAGGTGTGAAGATGGAGAGTGGCCCACGAGATTGATGATCTCCAAATGCAATATCATAGCTTGGGGCTCACCTCCACAATAGAATTTTGAAGGCCAACAATGAGATCTTGCGTTTGGCCAAGAGGAGGACATTGGGTCCTCATGATGATGACAGAAGGAGCTGCAAGTGCAGCCAGGCCTCCGATTTTGATGAGGCCATCGGTGAAATGGACTCGAGGAATCGAGGAGTCGGGAGGCGAAGGAGCCGTGGCGCCAAAGGTAGAAGGTGGCGCGAGAGCAAGGAGGGGAAAGCCCACCTCCGGGGTCAACCTACCACGGTGGGTGACCACCTACCACGGTAGTCCGCCGGACTACGTGGTGAGCTTCTGTGCCGTGATGCGCGGGGTGGGCAGTGCCGTGGGCGTGAGGCTGAGAGTCGGGCCGAGGCTGAAGAGCCGGGGTCCGGTGGTATACCCCTGGAGGCTGGGGTGGTGGGAGACAACCCCACCGGAGGAGACTAAGGGGGTCCAGGAGGTCGAGGAAGGGGAGGGGTGAGAAGTTCCCTCGCCACCGGATAAGGGAGGAGCCGGGGCCGAGGAGGAGACCAACGCAAGAAGGCCCGGAGAGTTAGGCATCGGTGGGCGATGGGGATGAAGATTCTTTAAAATGCTATGGTAGGTATGGACAAACCAAACAGCAAGAGCAAAAAGATCTCACCCGAAACCTCACACCGAGAGGAAGGAGAAGGTGCGGACTACCATGGTAGTCACTACCGATGATCGCGGACTACGCGGTAGGGTGATGAAGCGCGACAGGGCGGAGAAAAGGCGCCTAGGTGCGGAGAGCGCGGTGATGGAAGATGGCAGACTTTAGGCGCCGCCGAGATGGAGGAAGGGCAGATGGTACTTGCCCACACATTAGGAAGGCGGATCCGGGAAGGGCAAGAGCAAAAGGAGGCGAGGGAGCCAATCCCAAGGGACATGTCACCACCCAAGATAAGACTAAGAATGGTCAATGACCATAAATGAGCTTGGGGAAGAGGATGAGGAAGGAGGTGTGGTGACATCCTTCAAGGATGGTCTTAGGTGAAGTTACTAGAATAGAATTTACCAAGGATCGGACAATAGACTTAGGTGCCGGACATTAAATGGCGGTAGGAAATAATAGAAAATTGGAAAAGGTGACTGCAGAGGGTCACCCAAGGGAGGTTGTATGTGGAAGGCCTCCTATAAGAGGAGGAGGATTTCACAAAGTAAAGTATCATGTCTTGCGCCCACTCATCGAGTCCTTTGCCATTACAGAGGAATTTCGTCTGTGAGCCAACACAGTGTAGAGAGGAAGTCGCGGTGGTCGGAGTGCTTGGTGGAGGACTTGCTCACGCAAGTGCCTAAACGAGTTGCTCCCTTGTGAATGGTTCTTTGTGAAATTGCTTTGCTTTGGGTGTGTGGCAAATGCCCAGAACTCTCGGCTTGAGGGTAGACTACGGGGAAAGACTCCTGGAGGTTCTCTCGTGTCAAACTCATAGCAACCGCCCAAGGAAGAACTTGTGGAGGCGGACCCAGTGCCGTAAGGGGCAGTCGAAACCGATGGCCGGCGAGGTTAGACTAGGAGGAAGAGGATGAGGAGATGAGAAGATGAGTAGAGGATTAGAGGTGTAGGTGTTAGTGGAAGGCCACAGGCGAGCCTAAGGGCCGAATCCCAAATGCAAGTAAAGGCGCTCCACAGGTGGAGAAGTTGGTCTTAAGTAGGGACGAAATCGCGGTGTGAACGGGGGTCCACAGGCGCCGTGGTAGGCTCCTTCTGAGGCGGGACACAATTGTGTTGTGTCGTTGTAGGTCGAGTTTGGTCTTAAGTAGGGACGAAATCGCGGTGTGAACGGGGGTCCACAGGCGCCGTGGTAGGCTCCTTCTGAGGCGGGACCCGCATTGTTTTGTGTCGTTGTGGGTCGAGGTTGGCGATTTTCGAGCGTGCAAGTGGTGCACTGTGAGAGGGAGAGTAGTGGGCGCCTTGCTTGTTGAGAAGGTGAGAGTTGGGAAGGTAGCGATTGGTGACCTGAGGCCTCGAACTTTCACACAAGTCTCATGGGGGCCGAAACCCAGCGTCTGACGGCGATTGGGATAAGTGTGGCGCTATAGTGGGAGGACACGGGAGTGCCCAGTTCTCCCTACCACAACGCCTTCTTCTTCACCTTGCCACAAGACACGGCCTTGCACCTTCCCAAGCACCAACTCACTGTTATGATTTGAAGCGAAATTCTCCTCCAAGTTCCTCACGAGTCCTTACACTTGTGTCTCCGATTTGGGAGCTTTTCCTTCACAATTTCCTCGCAATCACGCCCCACCTTCCTATCGCTCCCGCAAAGTTAGGGAGGTGTGGTTTGCCCTGCACCTCGTTTCCCTTCCTCTTTCTCTTTCTTCTGCACCTCCTCTTGGCGTCCTGCTGCCTTTTCTCCTCGGTTGCCCAACTTGCGCCCTTCCTCTTCAGCTTAGCATGGGCGTGTGTACGGCGCGTTGCTGTATGGGGGCCTTGGGAAGCTTGAGATGTGGTGGCGCCTTCCTGCAGTGAGGTTGTCTTGTTGAGTTTTTGAGATATGGCCTCCTGCAGGCACCTGCAGCCACTTTTATAAGTCACCCAAGGGTTAGAAAAGTAACTACCATTCTATCCTGCCCTTGGATGTGTGCCACGTGGCCCCTTTCTCACCGTTGATGTTAGTTTCCTAATTCCCTTATACTAAAATACCATTTTTCCCTATTTTCCTAATTTCTATTTGTTGGAAATTAGCCTCTAATTTCTTAATTACCTATCTTGGCCTATTTATCTAGTCCACTAAAAGACCCTATATATAGCAAGCCTATCCTGCCTAAAACATAAGCTACCTTCCTTAGCAACCTATCTCCTACCGTGGTAGGACATCCTACCATGGTAGGCGTTTTCCTTTCTCCTACCACGGTAGGAGTTACTCCTCTGTGGTAGGATACCTTCCTACCCTCTCCTACCATGGTAGGAACTATTCCCTACGGTAGGTGATCAAAACACTAGCGGGGTCATTCTCCTACGTGGTAGGATCTCTCCTACCCTCGTCTACCATGGTAGGAGTTTCTCTCGGTGGTAGGACACCTCCTACCACTCATGTAGGTTACCTTTTCTCCTCACAGGTCGTTTTGACCCGTTTCTTTTCCTGCATATCCTCTTTGCCTTCCGACATGGTCCTACAACTCCGCTCAAAAGAGCAAAAATTTCCTTGCATATCTTCACCAAACCATTTCTAGCAAAAGAGTGTGGGCCCGTTTCAAAACGAACTCATTTAAGCTAGTTGCCCAAACTTTTGCGTTCCACAGCTCGTCACTCTCCACGTCCTCGGCGTCTCTCGCGATTCTTCTCCTCGGGTCTTTAAACTCAACCCACAGCTAGGGTTCGCTCCTTCCTCCTCAGCTCGCGCACCTAGCTTCCCTTGCTGTGATTTAGTGGTGGCGATGGCGAGGCGATGTGCTCTCCTCTCCTCCTCTTCCTCTTACCCACCGCTCTTGTGAAAGCGCCTCGGTGAAGAGTGGTGGCACTGCACTTTGCCCTCCTTGGATCTTGCCACCGGAGGCTACTCTCACTAGATTTGATTCACCTTTCTAAAATACCTACTCTACCTAAATTGCCTATTTCCCAATCCTATTTTACTACCTAATGAATTACCTTCTAATTAATCCTATTTTACTACCTAATGAATTACCTTCTAATTAATCCTATTTGTTTATCTCCCTATTGGTGAGCATATATAGTGGATATCTCCCTATCCTAATTTTCCCTTTAGCCAGTTTCGTCAACATCGCGGTGTGCCCGCCTACCGTGGTAGTCGCTCTTCCTTTCAGCCCTAGGGGCGTGGTGGCACCACGCGGTGTCCTGACCGCCCTTCGGAGCCCATACGCACTGAGAAGTCTTTGACCCGTTTCTTTTCCGTGATGTCCCTCGCCTTTCTACCCATATCCCTCTACGGATCCAAGGTCTTCAAAATTCCCAACATATCCTCTTCAACTGGGTTTTCGACCAAAAAAATCGTGTCTTCTTGGCTCTTTTGGTCTAGCCCAAACTTTTGCATTCCACACTGCAGTTGCTCCCTTGTGAATGGTTATTTGATTACTGCTTTGGGTGTGTGGCGATGCCCAAGGAACTCTTGGCTTGAGGGTAGACTACAGGAAAGACTCCTGGAGGTTCTCGCTATATGGTGCAAACTCATAGCAACTTGCCCAAGGAAGAACTTGCTGCTTAGCAAGCGGAGCATTGTCTAAGAGCGAGCTAGGGCGATGAGCTTGAAAATTCCCAACATATCCCTCTTCAACCGTTTTCAGCCAAAAAAAATCAGGGTCGTTCTTCTTTTGGCTCTTTTGGTCTAGCTGCCCAAACTTTTGCATTCCACACTCTGCAGGTTGCTCCCCTTGTGAATGGTTGCTGTGAAATTGCTTTGCTTTGGGTGTGTGGCGATGCCCAAGGAACTCTTGGCTTGAGGGTAGACTACAGGGAAAGACTCCCTGGAGGTTCTCGCTATATGGTGCAAACTCATAGCAACCTGCCCAAGGAAGAACTTGCTAGCTTGTAGGCAGACCCCAGGCAGTTGTGCCGTAAGGGCGAGCTAGGGCCAGTGAGCTTGAAAATTCCCAACATATCCCTCTTCAACCGTTTTCAGTCAAAAAAAATCAGGGTCGTTCTTCTTTTGGCTCTTTTGGGCTAGCTGCCCAAACTTTTGCATTCCACACTCTGCAGTTGCTCCCTTGTGAATGGTTGCGTGAAATTGCTTTGCTTTGGGTGTGTGTGCCCAAGGAACTCTCGGCTTGAGGGTAGACTACAGGAAAGACTCCACAGAGGTTCTGTTGTCGTGCAAACTCATGCTTGCCCAAGGAAGAACTTGCTAGCTTGTAGGCGGTGGGAGTTGTGCCGTAAGGCGAGCTAGGCAGTGAGCTTGAAGTAAGGTTAGATTAGGAGGATGAGAAGTTGAGTTGAGGTGAGTGTTGAGGAGAATGTGAGTCAATGTGGGAGTAGGTAGAGATTAGGAGTGAAGAAGGCCCAAGTCGAGCCTAAGGGAGGGTCCCAAATCTCCACCAAACCGAGACTGGAAGCCTGGCCACATCCAAAAATCACGGGGTGGAGAAGTTGCCGCGCCTAGTGAGGGTCCCTATGTGCGAAGTGATGGACCTACCCGGAGTAATTCCACGACCAGGATGTCGCTAGGTCTAGGAGGCGGAGATCCGAAGTGGAGTGGCGGAGGTGTCGTGGGCACGCCAAGATGGAGTTTTGTGGGTGCGCCCGTTGTAGTTGAGCGCCTAGACACGGAAGTTGGAGAGGCCTTGAACTAGGGCGAGATAACCAATGCTGCGCCATCGGTGCGACTCCCTACCGTGGTAGGATGCGCCCTGGCGCATGCTGGGGGTAGGGTGTCTCCTCCCATGTAGGAATGAGGGTGTTGGCCCACCAATGCATTAGATCTCCTACAACTCTCCTACAAGTGGTAGGAGGTAGGCCCTACAATTGTTGTTGTTGGTTAGAGGTCCCGAGTGGCATTGACGGAGCAGCGGCGCCGAGTTGGTGGTTGAGGATGTGCCAATTGTGGGAAGGCGATGGGAAAGGAATAGTGGAAGATCACGGGGTGGTGAAGTCGCGTTGCAGCGTGGGGGTCCCGATGCGTAGCTCCGACCCACCGCCGTATGGTGTGGACCTATAGTCATAGGGTGTCGTTGTAGGTTTGGAAGCGGTGATTGGCCAGTACTCAGTGAGGCATGGTTGTTGTCTATGGAGTGAGTTGAGGTTGCTCGGTATGTGAGGAGCTTGGGTGTGAAGAGGTATATGGTTTGTGCCTTAGATCACGGTGACCTGACAAACAAGAGTCTCATGGGACGAAACCTATTGTACTTAGCGACAGTGGGATAAGTGTGGCCACTAGAGGGTGAATCTCGGAAGCCCCGGGGTTTTCCTCCCACACCTCTTGCAGCTGGGTCTCCGCTCGCCTACCCGCAATTTCCCTTGCTTGATAGGTTCTTGTCTTCTCTGCCTCCGTCTTCAAGAATTCAACTCTCCTCTTGGCGGCTCCTATGTCTACTTTGCTGAACATTTCCTCTATGCGCAGCATCTCTTCCAACACATCCAAGTCTCCTCCCTTGCTCCTGGGAGACTCAAGGCCTTTGCCTTGCTCATGGGATCTTACATCCCTCAACTCCCTATGACGAGCTCCCCGCTCATCACTCGGTGGGGCAACTCCTCTCACCATGACTCCATCTGCTTGCCCACCGAACGGAGACGGTTTCCTTCTTACCTCCCGCTTGGGAGCTTCCAAACCATGACTTCCTTTTTCTCCTACCGTGGTAGGAGTCCCTCCTACCATCGTAGGTCTGCCTCCTACCTTGGTAGGACTAGCTCCTACCACCGTAGGTTCTCTCATGAGAGGGCGGTAAGGATCCCACACCACTGTGGGCACACCTCCTACCCGCATAGGTGTGATTCCTACCGTGGTAGGAGTTGCTCCTACCATGGTAGGATCCATCCCTCCTTCCATATATGAACTCCACGACCCAAATCTCGGTCTTCCACGCATCTCCCGTCAAATCCTTCGGAGGATTCCTTCCAGTAGCATTCCGGGGATGGTACTTTCTCCTTTTCTTCCTGTACCTCCTCTTGGCCCACACTCTTTTCTCCTCCGTTGCCCAACTTGTGGAGTGTGGATTCGTGTCCAGGGACACCGTGAGGTCCACATTCACCCTCAATGTCGTTGTAGGCTTAGGATTCGCTCCCAAGGGAATGGTTTGTGCCAAGAGACGCTAACTTCTATCGCTACTGTCCTTCACCTAAGTCAAGACTTACTTGCTATTACTCCACTTACCTATCTACTCAACCACTACTACCCCCCGACTGGTCTAGCTACCACAGCTCTTATTCCACGACCGCAAATCTCATTCCACGACCGCGGTGGCTCTCACCGGTAGTTGCTTCGACCACCGAGGTGGGTCCCACACCCAAACCCTAGCGACTTATTTCGGCCAAGACGCGCTGGATCTCGCCACGGGGCCCACTGTGCACGGATCCGGCTTTATTCTGCACTCCACACTTCATGCACACACACACACACACACACACACACACACTTTACAAGGAACGCTCCCTTCAAGACTTTCCACCAGCACCGGTTTGGTTTCTTTTGGATTCACACAAATCTCCACTGCTAGTCTCTCAATTAGTTCCCTTCTCAACCCCTCTCACACCTCGCATCGCGTACAGTGTTTAGTCACTCCTTCACCCAATCTTCTCCCTCTCTCTCTCTCTCCCTCAATTCGCCCGCAGGCTTCCAACCATCCACTCAACACTTCTCTCTCAATTCGAACACAACTAGCAGGGACAAGTGTGAAGGAAAGAAGAACCCCGGCCACAGAGGCGAGCAAGCTCTGACCCGCGCCAATCCCTTGGTTTCCTCCTCCTTTGTCGGCCAAGATTGCTTTATCACCCCTCCTCCCCAACATGAGCAAGCTCGACCACCCCTAGGGCGTCTCGCGCACACCGCCTCCGCCACGTCTCCAACCAGCCACAGGCGTGGGGATCTCAACCAGAATTATCCGACGTGAGGGACCTAATGCCCTCTTATACATCGGTGGGGCACCACCGGATTTTAGGTCCTAAGATGGCTATCGCGAAGGGCGCCCACAATTCGGGCGATCCTAGGTCCGGCAAGATCCTAACCAAATTATCTTTAGGTTGCTACCACCTCGCCCCACGCTCTCGGCCTACCTCGACTTGGCCGTCGCCCCACGCCCTCCATTGCTGCCGCCACGAGCTCTCCCGCCACGCCGCTGTCATGTGTTCTCCCACACTACTTCCACCTCACACCGCTGACGCCGAATTTGAGGTGTACCGCCTGGGCTTCGCATCTTCCGGCCTTTATTGAGGATTATTACTGCTCCTCGTCCACCCAAGCTGGACCTCCTCCTCGCTCAACTCCTCCAAAGTCGCCTCCGCATAGGGAGCCAACCCCACACCCGGGCGCGGTGGTAGAAGTATGCACCGGGTCCTCACTTGCAGGTAGGCCCCGATCCCTCCTATTTCCACACGCACATGGACGGTGAGGTTAAGCACGCGTTCCATTCACATATAGACCGGGCACATAAGTTTCCTCATCCATGTGCCGAATATAATAGGACCCCTGCCGGTGAGGTGCTTACCCCTCCTCCCGTAGGCTACACCGTTGCTCGGCCTATGTCCTCGCGAGGCGCCACGTCGCCCCGCCGCCCCGCCCCGCCCCGCCGGGTTGGTTGCGCCAATGTCGGTGGCGGTTTCGACTACGTAGTGGACTCCACGACCCAAATCTCGGGTCTTCCTGCAACCTCCTCCTGCAAATCCTTCGGAGGGATTCCTTCCAGCAGTAGCATTCCAGATGGTACTTTCTCCTTTTCTTCCTGTACCTCCTCTTGGCGTCCTGCTGACTTTTCTCCTCCGTTGCCCAACTTGCTGTGGAGTGTGGATTCGTGTCCAGGGACACCGTGAGGTCCACATTCGCCCTCAATGTCGTTGTAGGCTTAGGATTCGCTCCCAAGGGAATGGTTTGTGCGAGGCGCTAACTTCTATCGCTCGACCTTCACCTAAGTCAAGACTTGCTATTACTCCTCTTACCTATCTACACAACCACTACTACCCCGACTTGTCTAGCTACCACTCTTATTCCGGCCAAATCTCATTCCACGACGCGGTGGCTCTCAAGGTAGTTGCTTCGACCGAGGTGGGTCCCACACCCAAACCCTAGCGACTTATTTCGAGCGCAGGCGTCCACCACGCGCGGATCCGGCTTTATTCACTCCACACTTCATGCACACACACACACACACACACACACACTTTACAAGGGGCACATTTTTTGCAGCTTCCACAGACGGTTTGGTTTCTTTTGGATTCACACAAATCTCCTGCTAGCCTCTCAATTAGTTCCCTTCTCAACCCCTCTCACCATCGTCTGGGTGTTTAGTCACTCCTTCACCCAATCTTCTCCCTCTCTCTCTCTCCTCAATTCCCGCAGCTTCCATCCACTCAACACTTCGCAATTGAACACAACTAGCGGGGGACAAGTGTGAAGGAAAGAAGAACCCCAGGCGTCACGGCGTTACGAGCAAGCTCGGACGCCCGCGCCAATCCCTTGGTTTCCTCCTCCTTTGTCAAGATTGCTTTATCACCCCTCCTCCCAGTGCAAGCTCTCGACCACCCCTAGGGCGTCTCGCGCACTGCGCCTCTCATCGATCGGACGTCTCCAACCAGCCACAGGCGTGGGGATCTCAACCGGGGAATTGCTCGGCGTGAGGGACCTAGTCGCCCCTCTTATACATGGTGGGGCACCACCGGATTTTAGGTCCTAAGATGGCTGCTCGCGAAGGGCGCCCACAATTCGGGCGATCCTAGGTCGATCGACATCTAACCAAATTATCTTTAGGTTGCTACCACCTCACTCCTTCTCTGCGCTACCTCGACTTGGCCGCTCGTCCTCCATTCTTGCCACGAGCTCTCACCTTGCCGCTGGTCGGACGGGTTCTCCCACACTACTTCCACCTCCTCCTCTTGGCGTCTGAATTTGAGGTGTACCACCCTGGGCTTCGCATCTTCCGGCCTTTATTGAGGATTATTCGGCTCCTCGTCCACCCAAGCTGGACCTCCTCCTCGCTCAACTCCTCCAAAGTCGCCTCCATAATAGGGAGCCAACCCCACAGGCGCGGTGGTAGAAGTATGCACCGGGTCCTCACTTGCGATGGGTAGGCCACAGTCCCTCCTATTTCCACACGCACATGGACGGTGAGGTTAAGCCGCGTTCTCCATTCACATATAGACCGGGCACATAAGTTTCCTCATCCATGTGCCGTAATATAATAGGACCCCTGCTGCGGTGAGGTGCTTACCCCTCCTCCCGTAGGCTACACCGTTGCTCGGCCTATGTCACGCCATGGCACGATCCATGCGCCGCACCTGCTTGGGTTGGTTGCGCCAATGTCGGTGGCGGTTTCGACTACTGTGATGGACTCCACGGCCGTCGTTGATTCGACAAGCGGTGGGTGAGGTTTCGGCTACCTCGGTTCTTTGCTTCCGCTCGGTAGGCCTTCGCTACTCGATCGTGGTCACGCTTCCCTTCCCTTTGTCCTTTCTGGCTCGGCCACGTGCCTCATCCCGCTCCCGTTTATACCGCTCCGCCAGCTTATGGGCCTTCTCCACTGAGGCCGCCTCCTGCTCCTGGGCTCGCAACAACTCCCCCTGCATCTCCTGGTTCGTCTCGTGGGCATCCTTAATTTGAGCCATGAGCGCTTCCTGCTGGCTCGTCATGGCCTGCAACTTCTCCTGGGCCCTGCACAAATCTTCTTGAATCTTGGCCCTTATTTCCTCTAGGTTCCGCTTGTCTTCCTCCAGTTGCTTGCGCTTGGCCTCTTCACAAACCCGGCCTTCACCACTTCCTCCCGCCCCGCACACCGAGCCGTGAGAGCTAAAGCCGCTTGATCCAACAACCGCTTGGGCCCGGATCATCGTGTGGGCCTCCGCAAGTCCACTTGTTGTGGCGGCCCGCGACGCCATCCCTCTGTCGAGAACTTTCCTCCCCAGAGGTGCACCCTCACCAATTCGGTTGCATCCACCTCTGTTGCCAGTGGAGTCCCCTTGAAAATCTCTTCCCATGCCGAGGAGGGTCCGCCTCGAGGTCGCCCTAAACCCTCGGAGTTGATTCATCATCCGCATCCAGTCGAAAATTGTCCTCGGATCGCGCCTCCTCTTACGCCACCTCCAACCGCCGCTTTCATTTTCAGAAGCGGCGCCTGCTGACCGTGACGCGCATCCGCCTTCACCTTTTCACGATGCCGCCTTCACCCCGGTCTTCCTCCTTTGCTGGTGGGAATTTCCTTCTCCTCCTCCTCCTTGCCGCCACCGACTCCCGCCTATCCGATTTTTCCTCCTTGGGCTCCTCCGCCTTCCATTTCACCTCCCTAACCGGCTTCCACATGTGGAGGGAGGCTACAATCTCCACCGCGCAGCTAGCGTAAACATAAAGATGGACCGTAAATGGTGAGATTAGAGAGGCCGAGGCGAGGAAATCAAGTTCAACCTCTCTTCACACAACTTGTCGAGAGAATTCGCCTCAATCGATCTTCGCCTTGACCACTTCATGAAGGAACAAGAAGTGGTACAAATAATCCCGCTTCTTGTCAGGAAACATAGGAGCCACTGGCGGACCCATCAATCACACCTTAAATCCTCACAACCGCGTTCGCGACCACGCCCGCTTTAACGGGCGGTGCTGCTTTGCCGTGCTTCTTTTCTGGGCGGCTCCATCACCAACCCGCCCGCCTCCTCTTCGCCCATACACCCTTCTAACCACAGTCCCAATCCTGCACCGCTCTAAATCCCCGTCATTTGTCCTGTGACGCGACACTCGCACTCCCCCAGTTCATGTAATTCCACCGCTCTTCCATGAAACCCGGCTTGACTCCTTCACTCCTCCCCAGAACTTTCCAATGATCCATGTTCGGCCATTGGGCACAATTCGGTGGTGACCTTGGGCGCCATCCCTCTCACGGTCTTCCTCCTTTTCTTTTGGAATTTCCTTCTCCTCCTCCAGGCCACTGCCACGACTCCCGGCTATCGATTTTTCCTCCTTGGGCTCCTCCGCCTTCCATTTCACCTCCCTAGCGGCTTCCACATGTGGAGGCTACAATCTCCACCTCGGGGCAGTTAGCGTAAACATAAAGATGGACGAAATGGTGAGATTAGAGAGGGCGAGGCGGAGGAAATCAAGTTCAACCTCTCTTCACACAACTTGTCGAGAGAATTCGCTAATCGATCTTCGCCCCTTGACCACTTCATGAAGGGCAAGTGGTCGGACAAATAATCACTTCTTGTCTGCGAAACATAGGAGCCACTGGCGGACCCATCAAGCTGTTGCCAAATCCCTCGTCAACCGGCCGTTGGGTTCTCGCCGCTTTAACGGGCGTGCTACTTCTTCTTGCTTCTTTTCTGGGCGGCTCCATCACCAACCGCCCGCCTCCTCCTTGCCGCCCATACCCTCCTAACGACTCCGGTCCCAATCCTGCGGCGCTCTAAATCCCCTTTGTTGTTGTCCTTGGTGGCGCGCACACTCTGCACAGTCCGAGTTCATGTAATTCCACCGCTCTTCCATGAAACCCGGCTTGACTCCTTCAGCTCCCATCGAACTTTCCAATGATCCATGTTCATTGCCATTGGGCAAGCACAATTGTGGTGACCTTGGGCGCCATCCCTCTCACGGTCTTCACGGTCTCGCGCCACAAACCAACGCCACACTGGGGTCGGCCTGTGGTTCCTACCTCCTCGGCAAGGCGCGCTGCCGCGCCTTCCTCCTCTGCGTCGCGCCTCGCGATGTCACCGACGGGGTTCGAGCTCCTTCCCGCCGTCGTTGCGCCTCGCGCCTCCTCCTCCTTGCCGCCCGCCTCCTCCGCCTTCACCACTTCCTCCCGCCGCCCGCCCGCTGCGGCCGTTGTTTGAACGGGATTCGCATTTCCTAGGGTTAAGTTTCCTGTGTTCCCCTACTCCTGCTCGACCTACGACCGCTTCCACATCCCAATCCACAACCCCACACTCATTCTCTGCGTCGGTCGACCCCAACTTATAGACTTGTCACATTCTAATTATTCCAAACCCCCTATCTCACATATATAGACTTTTTAGGGAACATTCCGAGTCCATGGGCCAAGGAACACCAAATTCGGACCATTTATTTTCTAACTTAAAAATCAAAACAAGAAAGAATCCATAGGCCAAGGGCATTTCTTCTATAAATACCTCGCCTACTACCAACCCGACTTATTTTCACACCACATCCCAAAAACAAAAAAACACTTGTGCCCCCAACAGGGGCGTCAAGTCGATCAGTCGGATCGTCACACTTGCGCCCTCCCTCTTCAGCGCAGCATGGGTGTGTGTACGGCGCGATGGTGTGTGGGGGTCTCCTTGAGCTCGCGATCGGGCGGCACCTTCCTGCGGTGAGTGCGTCTTCCACTTTCAAAGTTGGCTTCCTGCACACACACATGCAACGGCTTATGTATGACACCTGGGGTTAAGATGGGTAAATCCCACTCCCCTGCACCCTTGTATGTGTGCCACGTGGCACCCTTCCCACCGTTGATGCTAGTTTCCTAATCCCCTTGTGCTAAAATACCATTTTCCCCTATTTCCTAATTTTTATTTGCTAAAAATTAGCCTCTAATTTCCTAATACCTATTTTGGCCTATTTATCTAGTCCACTAAAAGACCCTATATAGCAAGCCTATCACCTGCCTAAGACATAAGCTACCTTCCTTAGCAACCTATCTCCCTACTGGTAGGACACCCTCCTACCATGGTAGGAGTTTTTCCTCTTCTCCTACCATGGTAGGACTTACTCCTACGGCGGTAGGATACCTTCCTACCTGCTCCTACCATGGTAGGAGCCATTCCTACACTGGTAGGTGATCAGAACACTAGCAGGGTCATTCTCCTAAGTTGGTAGCATCTCTCCTACCCGCGTCTACCATGGTAGGAGTTTCTCCTGCGGTGGTAGGACACCTCCTGCCACTTATGTAGGTTACCTTTTCTCCTTGCCAAAAGGTCGTTTCGACCCATTTCTTTTTCCCTGCATATTTCCTCTGCCTTCCCAACAGGGTCCTACAACTCCAGCTCAAAAAGGAACAAAAAAGTTTCTTGCATGTCTCCACCAAACCATTTCTAGCAAAAGAATTTGGGCCTATTTCAAAACAAACTCACTTAAGCCAGTTGCCCAAACTTTTGCGTTCCACATACTCCCCTCCTCACCTGTTTGCATCCTCGCAAACAACAGATACCTCGGGCTGAATGTACTTCTTAACCTTCCACCCATTCACTCTAGTTGGTAGCAAATCTCCATCCACAACACGTAGTTGCACGGATCCATTCTCATATACTGCCACCACCTCATAAGGTCCCATCCATCTCAACCTAAGCTGCCCTGGGAAGTCCATATAACGGCTATCATATAGAAGAACCAAATCCCCGGCCATGATAGCTTCTTGCTTCCTCAACTACCCATCATGCCTATCCTTCCTAAGCTCCTGAATTCACTGGGTTTCTTCTAAAGCATCTTCCCTACGCTCCTCTTGCTCTATGAAAGATTCTAGCCTAGCTACCTGGCTATCTTCTATCATGTATTCTTCCTCCATGATTCTATAGGTAGGTACTTCGAATTCCACGGGCATCACAAGAGACATGCCATATGTTAAATAATGAGAGGTCTTCTTGGTTGTCACTTTCTCCGCTCTCCAAATTATGATGTTCTCGAAGAGAAACTTCGCCACTGTAGGTTCATCATCCTTCCTTGTTGCTCTTAGCCTCCATCATCTTTGTGCAATAGTCCGTAGCCACCAAGATATATTATTTCCTCGTCCATTTTGTGGGTGGCTTGATTGGACCCACAATGTCTAAGCCCCACTTCTCGAACGGTGCCAATAGCAGGTGTAAGTGAGAGGCCAATGTGTCGACAAAGTCGGCCTCCCAACCCGTTGGCATGCATCACACAATTCCGAACAAAATCCCACACATCTCCTTGCATCGTAGCCCACCAAAAGCCTGCATCCAAAATCTTCTTCATAGTAATTTGCATCGAGTAATGTCGTATCTCACCGTTCAACAAATAACGTGGACATGGGAGTCCTTCTCATTCTAACCTCCTCTTCCCATGCTCACCTCACCGTTTCCCTCTAGCTTGTTCACCAGTGGATGTTTGTGCTATGACAAAACTAGCTTCTCACCGCGCCGATGTTGCATATTATACTGCAGTCGTGCACCTGCATCTGGCATCATCGCCACCCCTTTATCTCCATGCTCCCTAGTCTCATGACTAGCCCCAGATCGTGCTCTAACAGCGATCTTCTCTCCATGCGTTTCACAGCAGCAATTTCCTGATCGACCGTGAATCGGTCGGCGCTTGCAATTCCACTGCAAGCACACCTTGAGGTGTGATTTCTCCACAATCCTCCTTCATACACGTCACCATAGAGCCATCCTCACTCCTAGGCTCCAGCGCACACACCTCCTCAGCACACCATTTTTGTGTGCCACCTCTCCTTCCTCCAAATTGCGATTTCTTGGCAATCTTTTCATCGATCCTTGCCACTATCGTGGGATCCACTTGCAACCCTCTTGACTGCTCACCCTTAAAGAGCACTCCTTGCCCTCCTTGTACACATGTTGTCACTTCTTTGCTTCATCTCGAACTCTTAGATTGACCTCCTGCAGCAAACCCTGCACAAAACCCCTTCCACGGACACTTGGCCCTTCTGCTTACAACACCTCTTGCTGCACAGCCTCAATCACACATGTACTTTGCCCACGTTCCTATCCTTCCAACCGTGCTACTGCTACCAACTCCTCGTCAGGAAATCGGTCATCAGCAGCCACAATCCGCTCACCAGTTTTCAGTCGAAAAATAAAGCCTGCATTCACATGCTCTTGCAACTTCTTAAACTCTTCCTACACCTCTACACTTAGAAATCTTCGCTACCTTACCATATTCTAGCTCTAAGTTTTCTATGGCACATGGATCTACATGCGTTCCCTTGAACTCCTCCTTTCACTATTTCCCAAACATTTGTCAAGAAAGTTCATATCATAGGCCTTGCTTTTGCAGAAGGCTACATCCTTCTAGCAGCCGTGGTGGTACTCTCTCCAAGTAACCATAAATCCCCTCTACATAATCATACAAAGACTCCCTCCTCTTCCTTCGCAGAGTCCTCAAGCCGACAGCGATGTGATGTGCATAGCTCAAACCACCAGGCGTTCAAAATATAGCTCTCAAATCATCCCAATGTAATGGTGGTGCAGCCCCATACATGCAACTATACCGCTGCTGGGCATGACCTCGAAGCACTCTAGGAAAATTTCGGAGACAATCCATGAGGCTTCCAAATTCGCATGAGACACATGTTCAAAGTTTGCACAAAAGCCTCAAAGATCTTCACCTCATTGCTTCTCCCCAAATCTCACATACTGCTGGCGGCTGTGGGGTGATTCACTCCCACCACCTCTACTTCCTCCACTCATGGTCGAGGGCGTCCACAAAACTGTGGGCACACCTCCCAACAAACTCCCTGCAATACTGGCAGTAAACAGATGCTGCCGGCAAGCGGGATGTAATGTACACAAACTTGGGCACACAAGCGCCTTAGTCCTCCTAACAAGCAAGGTTGAAAGGGCAGCAAGTTGGGCAATAATTCGATCAAGACCTTGCGAAAGCTCAGCCATTAGATCTCATACCCAACTTTTCCACTGCCAAATCTCACCCTCTTGCCTTCCTCCTCTTACGACGACAAACTCGAGCTAGAAGACCTTGATAATCCACGCTGAAAAAAGTCCTCCTCTTGCAGGAACGGAAGATGTACCTTGGAAATTACTAACCGCTGGCTCGGATTCTTGACCGTCACCCTTGATCAGCAAGTCCTCGGCAACGATTCCTTCCTCTCGCTATCCGTGAGCAAAACCTCCTCATGCTCTTAGACAACTGCCTCTTCTTCCTCAACGGAACCCTTGAAGATGTTAGCACATGTAGCTTCCTCTGCAAGAGCTCTCTCCTCCGCTCCTTCCTTTGCACATTGTCTGACACTAAGCTTTCTTCACGCACATGATTTCTCCGTTCTCACAATCCTTTTGCGAGACAAAAGCGATCTCCTCTCAACTCTTGCACAAAAATTACTCCCTCCCCTCCCCTAACTAGACATTTGCAAGCACGCTCATGCCCCTTCAAGACACGGTTGTCCAAAAAAACAAACGGCTTCTTGCATGTACTGTCCTTGTTACGGAAGCCACACAAATCTCACAACTTAGAAGGCGTGGAGCCCCTTCTTCATAACGCGTGGGTATCAGGACACTGGGGTTTCATCATAAACACACGTTCCACCCCTATGCAAGGTTTCCTCAACACACACTGCAATCTAGGCAATGAAATTCTTCCAACTTCATGACCATTTCAACAGCAAGTCCCCGGAAAAATATCATCTTGACTCTCTAGAAAGATAGATAGATTCTATCCAATCTAGAATTAATATCTTTATAGAACATATGGATTTATTTAATTATCATATTATATGGAGAGTCTTTATGTAGAAAAAAAAAGAGATGGAAAAACCACCATCTAAATCGAAAAAAAAAAGAGTTGTGTTCCCCCCACTTCTTCGGAATCTCTTTCATGTCCATTACCTTGAAGGTGAACACCTCACTGAATTCTCCCAACAATTGCTTTAGTCTATCCCTTATGGTGGGCTGCATTCCCTTCTTAAATTTGAGGCACTTTCCAAGCCTCACCTCCATACCCTCCATGTCACCCGGGTTAACAGCCTCTTGTTCCTGAGTCCGAACTGCGTCCAAAGCCCTCATCTTCCATTCTTGGGTCGTCTTGCCGCATCCCCCACTCTCGTGGCAGACTCCTTGCTGCTAAGGCATGACCTGCAATTGTGTTGTGTCGTTGTAGGTCGAGGATTGGTGAATTTTCAGAGCAGTGCAGGTGGTGCAGCTGCTGTGAGGGGAAGAGTAGTGGCGCCTTGCTTGTTGAGGAGGCTGAGGTAGTGTGTAGCTGTAGGCAGTGATTGATTTCCCAAGATCCGACCGTTTAAACTATTTTGTTGCTTTATCTTATTTTTATTCAAAAGAATCTAATACCTATTTCTAAAATAAAAATTAAAAATATTTTGATTTCTTTTGGAAGGCTCTAATTAGAAAACAGCCTTTAAGAGATTTTCAAAATGAAATTGACCCATTTTGATAGGTTATTAAAATAAATTCAAATTAATTATAAATAAAATTCTCTTATGAGAAGACTTGTGCAGCTGGTCCGCCAGCGAAAGTATGCCCACATATGCCAAAACACCTTTCAAGTTCCCCCTCCCCTCTTCATCCTTGGACCACCGCAATTCCTCCTCGAGGATGCATTCTTTGACCACCACAAATCAGTGCACTCTGTGCTCACAAAACAAGAACTAGGCAGCCTACTCCACTCCGTGCTCCAGCAAGATGCTGTCAGGCGAGCATGTCAACCAAAAGAAGGGATGAGGATAGGGAACGGGGAGGCAAGCGAAAGAGAAGAGAGAACTTGAACGGGAAAGTCGTACTCGGTGACCAGTGAGGGTAAGTTTTTATTAAGGAAAGAGGAGATGAGTGAACCCATCTACTAAAAGGGCATCAAAGAGAGACCCCAAGGGTCACAGTGAAGAAGGAGTAACTAAGCTCCATGTCTAAAGTTACCTGACTAGTCAAGGCACCAAACCAGGAGTTTAATGGACTCCACGTGGAGTCTTCTACCACAGAGCGGCTCCGTTTTTTGAAGTCACTAGGTCCCACCCATCGCTATGGACATGACTGCTTAGGTGGCGGTCATTACTTTCGGAATGACCACTCTCAAATATGAGCATGCGAATGTGTGTCCCAATCCGTGCTGCCATTATCGGACCCAATATGTAGAGTGATAGGCGAAGCCATTAAAGAATATCTTTATTTATTTACCTTTAAAATAGTATAATATGAGGATTGAATATCCTAATTAGAAACCCACCTCATTCTATTTAATACCCGTCCCTTCAACCCTTCTTGTGTTGTTCTGTGGTCCCTTATGTGTGTTCCGCTTTTGAATGTTTTGGGTTTTACTTTGGTTATGAGTGAACTGTGGTCTCTGATGTGTGTTCTGTTTTTGAAGTTCTTAGGTTTTATTTTGGTCCAAGCATTCTGTACCTTAGATCAGTACTTATAGATAGGGTTGTAGAAGGAGTGGATGCCCTTGGTGCAAGTAGCTTAGGCACACCATGGTACAAGTTGTTAGGTACTAAGTCCATGAATGGAAAATTCCGTCCGAGTGAACTATAATAGACAGTCCTCTACTCTTTTGTGCTTTTGAAGGTTATAGATTTTATTTTCGATATAGTTTAGATTTTATTTTCCTTTTTCGTTTCCAGGTATAGAATTGGGGGCGCATGGGAAAACAAATCTGCATAGGTGGCATATATAGGTGCTCCGTAGTTGGGGTGTATCCTCGAGAAAGCTAATCTGAAGACCTAGGTGGCATAGATAGGTTCTGGGTAGTGCAGGTGCCTCTGCAGTTGGAGCTTCAATTTTTGGGCCTTTGGCAAAGTTGGCTGAGGACACTCACAGCTGTCATGGCAAAGTCTTTCGCCACCATGGCTGCTCGCGGGTGCGTCTGTAATGTCGCTGGCAAGAGCTGCGATACCCTCCGTCCCTCTGCCGCGCTGCGCCCGTCGTCACGCTCCTTATCCTCGGCTGCTGCGGTGGGAAGCTTCCACGCTCTCGTTGCAAACATTGATTCCACTTCCTGGAGGTCTCGTAAGCTCCATAATCTACACATCCGAGCAGTCTCCGACTCACAAAGTGCCAGCGGGGACAGTTGCCTCGATCCAGATGCCGGGAGGGTACTTGAGTTAGAATTTATCGACTGTTGCCAGTCCTTCATGCTGTGGTAATGGGAGTTGGTGATTGTTGTGCTTACCATGTCTTTCGAACTTGCAGAGCGTGTTGGGGATTATATTGGGGAGGTGCCGGAACGCGACTGTATCCCTGACTAAGAAGCGAGCAAAGCCAGCAGTTCCTCTTGGGGCAAATTATCGTTTGATAGATATTCCGGTCAGCAACTGCATCAACAGCAATATTCAGAAAATTTATGTCCTCACGCAATTCAACTCAGCTTCTCTTAATCGGCACTTATCGCGCGCCTATGCGAGTAACATGGGCGGCTACAAGAACGAGGGCTTCGTCGAGGTCCTAGCAGCTCAACAGAGTCCCGAAAACCCCAATTGGTTTCAGGTAAACTGTTGCTGCTGCCCTTTTGCTTTCAACGTGTAGTGGTGTTCGCAACCACATGTACAACGTTGGTGGCTTGTGTGACCGCAGGGAACAGCAGATGCGGTCAGACAATATTTGTGGCTTTTCGAGGAGCAGCAAGTTTTAGAGTTCTTGGTATTGGCAGGGGACCATTTATACCGCATGGACTATCAGAAATTTATTCAAGTACATCGGGAGACTAATGCGGACATTACGGTCGCAGCTTTGCCAATGGACGAGAAGCGTGCAACGGCGTTTGGTCTGATGAAGATAGATGATCAGGGACGTATTATTGAGTTTGCAGAGAAGCCCAAAGGCGACGCGCTCTCCGCAATGAAGGTCCAATCTTTCCCTTTGTACTTGTGGAGGTTGGAGACTTTTGAGCGTAAAGCAGCTAGCTGACAGTGGCCTCAGTTTAACAGGTGGATACTACAGTACTGGGTTTGGATGGGGAGCGAGCGAAAGAGTTGCCCTATATAGCAAGCATGGGTATTTATGTCGTGAGCAAAGAAGCCATGATAAAACTCTTGCGAAATGACTTTCCAGAAGCTAATGATTTTGGAAGTGAAGTTATTCCTGGTGCAACTCGGATAGGGATGAAGGTATGCTGTTAATCCATACTTGACCAGCTCCAAGTTACTGGAGAAAATGTTTGCCAAGCAATGCACAGTGAGGTGGTAAAGGTTGTTTTAGTCTTTGGGTGCTGATTTTTTGTAGGTCCAAGCATATCTCTATGATGGTTACTGGGAAGACATTGGGACCATTGAGGCGTTCTACAACGCAAACTTAGGCATTACGAAGAAACCAATTCCTGACTTCAGGTCTCTTATCCCCACCCATGTTTTTGCGCTTTGGGCATCTTCACGCTGGTACTTTGACTTGAGTGCGCTGCTGACTGGTTATTCCCGTTAGCAGTTTCTATGACAGATCTGCCCCTATCTACACTCTTGCCCGATTCTTGCCTCCGTCCAAGATGCTAGATGCTGATGTCACTGACAGCGTAATTGGCGGCTGTGTCATTAAGGTCCGGAGTTCTCACTTGTAATGTTGATGAATGTAGTGGGGACAGATTGAACTTAAATTGTAATCCAAAACAAATGATGTGGTGGATCCAGGAGTTGCGTTGTTCGGTTGCTGATACTTGTGTATTGCAGAATTGTAAGATACATCACTCTGTCGTGGGCCTACGGTCCTGGGTTGGAGAAGGAGCCTTTATAGAAGATGCCCTCCTTATGGGTGCTGACTACTATGAGGTAATTAACACTCTTTCAGACTTGAGTCTTGGTGCCCATCCTTTTTAACATTTCTGCTGGTTGTGTTGGTCTAACATGTTCTATGCCCTTTGTCCCTCTGTTCTTGATAGTATGTTGACGAGCGCATCTTGTCTGACCTTTTTTTTTCTGCTTCTACAGACAGATGGGCAGCGTCAAGAGCTGTTAGCTGCAGGAGGCATTCCAATTGGAATAGGTCGGAATTCCATCATCAAGAGGGCTATAATTGACAAGAATGCCCGCATTGGAGAGAATGTGAAGGTACGTCTTTGTTATCCCTTGTTTTGCGTTTTTGTGCGTCAGTTCAAGGATGAGAATATTATTTTTAATTAATGTAAAAAAGTTTTAATAGGTTTTGTTACAGCGTAATATGGGAAGACTACTTGACTGATGTCTGGTGGCGTATTTGATATGGTTTCCAGATTGTAAATAAGGATGACGTACAAGAGGCAGCGAGGGAGACGGATGGGTACTTCATAAAGGGTGGGATTGTCACGATCATAAAGGATGCAATTGTTCCAAACAACACGATTATCTAAAGAACAGCGTTTGAAGGACGTTGGTGTTGCACTATGGCCCAGACACGAGGTGGATGGGCTTCCGTAGACTAAAAGCTTGAAGAGAGAATCAGACCGTCTCTATTAAATGCAGAAGTGATTCCTGCCGGCTTGTTTCGATGTCCTAGCTTTGTGTACCGACTTCGGATTGTGTCACTTATGAGGAAACACTAAGTTGAGCCTGAACTTCGGTGGGCCATGGATACCAAATATGGAATGGCATCGCGGGTGCTCTTTTCCCCAGTAGATTGTCTCTCCATAGCAATGTCACCGTCTTGGCATTCATTGCTTCTGTTACTACCGTGGTGCCGTTCTCTTGTCGCCTGAGATCGTCGTTGTGGGTCGATCCGTCGGCCGTCCAATCTTGGATAATTCACTGAGTTGTTTCTTTGTGCGCGATCTGTCATCTCTGCGAGTCACCGCCAGCGGGTAAGCATGCCAGTCTCAACGCTGTCTTTCGCCAATTCATGGAGGTGCCACTGGTCTCTTGATCCGATGTTGCACTCTTCTGAGCGTGTTGCGGATGTGATTGCCACCCGCTTCTAAGCTTCTGACACTGGGGATCGGCATGCGTGATCGATCAGTCCGTGCCCTGCCTCAGTGTGGATCAGTGGATTTCTGCAGTCTGGTGATGGGTGTTTCGATGAAGGATGTCGACCCTGCCTTCCAAGGCGTTGGCTTAAAGGCGTATCCTCTCAACCTCTTCGGGCGTCTGTAGCTGGAATAGTGACTGACAAATATAGGGGCAAATCAGTAATTTACAATTTCTTTTCTCATTCTTTTGGTCACATGGAACTTCAGCAGGCTCCTCAGTGGTCTGCTTGTATCGTGCCCTGTGCTAGCAATAATTAGACCAGAATCTGTTTTCAAAGTAATATGGGAAGTCTTAATTTCTGATGGATAAAGAGGTATGGAGATATGGCGCATCGAAACTTTCCGCCCTATCCTGTTACCCAGAAGTGAACATGGCAAGTTTTACTCTGGAGACTCCTATATCGTGTTGCGGTAATGATCCAGTGAATTCTTCTGCTCGTCGTTGTTGGCTACTGTGCATGACACTTTCCTTTACCTGCAGGCAAGTACCTTGAAGAGTGGAGCCCTACACTTTGATGTCCATTTCTGGCTGGGGAAAGGCACGAGTCAGGTGACTTAACCTTACCAGTCGGGTTGTAGAGTTGTATGCCTCTGTAGATTGCAGTAGGCTCTCCGGTGAGCTAAGCCAAATCCATAACCAGCCTCAGCGGTGATTTAGGATGAGGCTGGTGTGGCTGCTATGAAGACAGTGGAACTCGATGCAGCGCTTGGTGGGCGTGCTGTTCAGTATAGAGAAGTTGAAGGCCAGGAAACAGACTTGTTTTTGTCCTACTTCAAGCCATGTATTATCCCCCTAAAAGGAGGAGTGTCCTCAGGTTTTAAGAAAGTTGAGACAGAGGAATACAAACCCTGCCTCTTTTATGCAAAGGTCGAGATGCAGCGTGAAGCAGGCAAGTTACGTTGTGGGTCAGACGTGTCTCTTGTCCTTTTGGTCGCTTACGCTCAGGATACTAGTGTTGACATGTGTATGCATTGTGCAGGTGCCCTTTGCTCGCTCTTCCTTAAATCATAGTGATGTATTCATCCTCGACACAAACAGTAAGCTATTTCAATTTAATGGTCAGTCATCCACCATCCAAGAAAGAGTCAAGGCTCTGGAAGTTGTGCAATATATCAAGGACACTAAACATGATGGCAAGTGTGAGGTGGTCATAATAGGTATGTGATCTTGTTTGAAATGTGGGGGAAGTGTTGCTTGCCTCCTCGTCTCCTCATGTGGCGTCGTCATAAATGTTGACTGTGTGCAGATGATGGTATGCTCGGAGTTGAAGCAGACACGGGCCAGTTTTGGGTGCTTTTTGGAGGCTTTGCACCTCTCACAAAGAAGAGAGATGCGGAAGATGATGATGTGGTAGAAGCTGCCACAGTGAAACTACTGTGGTATTCTTCAACCCCAACGTAGGAAGAAGATATTTTTTTGTGCTGAATTTTATTCAAGAGAAGTCTGGAGTCTCCACTTCTTTGCAAACTAGCGTGGGCTGACATTGGTGCCATGTCGAATGGAATGAGAAAAGTATCTCAGCAGGACACGAAGAAGAGATTCAGGCTACAGCTTTGACAAGAGAAATGTTGACAACTGACAAGTGCTACCTTCTAGATTGTGGAATTGAAGTTTATGTGTGGACTGGGAGGAACACTTCTCTCAATGACAGGAAAGCTGCTTCTGTACAAGCCGAGGCAAGCATTTTCAGAGTTTGCTCTGTACATTCCATCTGATTCACGAAGATTGAGCTGATGGGAGTGTATGTATGGTAGAGATTGATTACAAGCCAGAAAAGGCCAGGATACACCCAGATTACAAAAGTCATGGAGGGTTTTGAAACACCTATGTTTAGGTCCAACTTTGACAACTGGCCACTTAGTGCCACAAGAGCAGTATCTGAAGATGGGAGAGGCAAAATTGCAGGTTCTATCACTTTTCAGTATCTAACTTCTGGTTGTCCCTTACTTCTTTTTCAAATAGTCAACACTATGTTGCTTCACCCATTTAGCATGATGACGGGTTTGTTTCAACTGTGTTGGCAGCCTTGCTGAAGCAGCAAGGCGTCAACGTAAATGGCATTCGTGGAGGAGTTGTAGGAGATCCTTCACTTCTACTTGACAGTAATGGAAATTTGGAGGTGTGCACTGCTTCACCTGTATCAAACTTAACACTGCTTGTATTCGCAGTCCTTCTCTTCCTGTGTTGTAGGATATTTTAATGTAGGGAATGCGACTGAACTATGTTCGGACCTCAGGAGAGATGTGCTCAAACTGATCGTCCATTCTGCAAACTTCAAATAGTTAGGAATTGAGGATCAGTTTCATTGTATATGTGAACTGCCTTTGCACGGAGGTAAGCAGATACTTTCTAAATGAATACTTTCTTTTGTCAGATCTGGCAGGTCATCAATACCTCAAAAATTTCTGTCCCCACAGAAGAATTTGGGAAGTTTTACTCTGGCCATTGCTACATTGTGGTGTACAGCTTTCCAGGCCCAGATCGAAAGAACAATGTTGTCATTTGGTTATGGTTTGGACAACATAGCTTGCCGGTGCGGCTGACTACTTGAGCTTGGCTTCAGCCCTGAAGGTTTTTAGGACAGAGATGGTCAAGAGGCCGCTTCTTCAGCACCATTTTCTTCTATACTCCTTATACCCGGCTGGCTTCCTGCAGACCGACCAAAGTATTGCTGCAGATTTCTGCAGCGAGATTTCAAGCAGAGTGAAAGGCCCTGTTCAGGTTGAGGTTTTCTGTCTGTGGTCATCTTAAAACCTGACTTGCTGAGACTCAGTTTTGGTGGATTCCTCCGTGTACAGAACCTCAATCTCCCACATCACTTTCCTTGCAGGGTCGCATACACCAAGGAAAGGAACCTGCATACTTTAGTGCTTTGTTCAGATCCATGATTGTATTGGAGGTTCGTCTGCTGGTTATATTATCTTGGGCCGTCTCTAGGTTTGTGTTGAATGTAAGGAGATCTACCGTCAGGATGCATATTTTTCTTTAAGTTCTTTGTGTTCTTCCTGTAGGCTGCACATAGTGCTGATACTTTAATCCCAAATTCTGGAAACGAAGGATAGGGTGACCTCAACAGATCACTGGGTCACCTTACTTCGAGTACAACAAACAGGGCCCTGGAGCATGCAGGCCATGCAAGTTGATGCGGTACGTGTCCACTTTTGGCTGGGTATCCCTCCAGAATTTAGGGTTTACATCTTTGAAGCAGGAGCAAGATCTCATAACAAAAGCTCATTCGGGACCATAACAGCCCTGTGCAGACATCATTGGCAGGTTCTTGAACCTGTGTGCTTGTGCTTGTGGTCTGAGCTGCAGATTGAAGGATGTGTCAATTATGATTGTCTGGGGCACAAGTCCTACGAGCAACACTGACATTCAGGTGATCTGAAGGCTCTCATGATTGCTGTGGTCTGCAGGTAGCAACATCTTTAAATTCAGGAGAGTGCTTTGTTCTTGCCACGGAGGCTTTGTTGTTCCTCTGGTACGGCAGCTCGACAAGCCCGGCAGAGCAAAAAATGGCACTCCAAGTTGCAGAGAAATTTAAGGTACAAGTGGCAATCACGTGTTCTACATGCCTGGCCAGAATTTTGCATGCTCTTGTGTGATTTGAATGTCGTGACTATGAAACTAGAACTACTAACAGAGAATGGGGACCCCATCAGCACCAATAACCATTGACAGTTGTCCTTGAGCAGCCCGGTTTCCCTGTGAAGGCATTAAAAGAAGGTGTAGAATCGACAGCTTTTTGGAATGCACTTGGGGGCAAAAGAGGTTATGCAAGTACTCCAAAACCAAAACGCGCCGAAAAGGATCCTCGCATGTTTGGTTGCGTACATGGAAAAGGTTTCTGATCATCGTATTTCTTGAACGCACTCTCAAGCTGTGATTGTTCAGCACACGTAGCAGCTCGTCAAATTAATATTGTCGTTTTATGCACTTGCATACAGACATTCTCGTTTTTAGTCAATTAGCTGTGTCCACTTTAATTTGCCTAATCAGCTCTACGTATTGTTTGGACTGTGTCAAGATGCAGGAGAACGTGTAAGTGGATCTCCTACTTTGTGGCAGACTATCGTTTGTCTTGAGTTCATCATGTTTATGCAGGTCTTGATGTCGTGCCGTGTTTGGCAGTTTAAGGAAGTCTTTAACTTCGATCAGGATGACTTGTTGAGTGATGACATAGTAATTTTGGACACTTCCTTGGAAGTTTTTGTGTGGGTAGGTCAGCAATGTACGCGACAGCAGAAATCCGATGCGCTCAGCCTTGGCCAGGTGCTTGCTTGATAACGTACATCAGCTCCAGCATGAAAGAGATTGTATATATCAATGTACTGGGTGATATATTCCACTGTTGGCCTGCAGGCATATATTAATCATGCTGCTGTAACTGAAGGATTGCCGCCATTAATGCCACTGTATCAAGTGTTACAAGGATACGAGCCATCATTCTTCACTAGATGGTTTTCCTGGGATACGGCAAAAGCTATTGTAAGAGTTGTTGATGGAAATACACAATTCAACATAAGAGAAGCTTGGGAGCTGAGAAGACTAACTCCCAAAGAATGCGATGCAGCCTCTTTCTGATCTCTACAGACAGAAGTTAGCCTTTACTCAGGGGCGACGCCTCAATCAAGACACGGAGGTCTCTCTGTCATTGCTGGTGTCCCTTATTGTTTTACGTCTTCTGTAGAGCTGTAGGTGTATTAACAGATCTTACATCGACTTGCTTTACAGGGCCTGAAGCGAAGGGTGCCTGGCCACACAGTTTCTCCAGTTAGGGTTCTGGATCCGACTTCAGACTCAACTTTGGATTCTACTGATAGGGGTGCATCTGTTGCGCTCAAGACACAAGCTGGGATGGAAAACAAATTGCACAAATCGAAAGTGGAAGGAGGATCCACACAGAGGGCCGCAGCCATGGCTGCACTGTCGCATGTATGGAACTCTCCAGTGGCTGGGGATGTGTCATCAAGCGCCGAGCAAAACTGTCACTGCTCTGAAACAGTCTCAGGGGCGACGCCTCAATCAAGACACGGAGGTCTCTCTGTCATTGCTGGTGTCCCTTATTGTTTTACGTCTTCTGTAGAGCTGTAGGTGTATTAACAGATCTTACATCGACTTGCTTTACAGGGCCTGAAGCGAAGGGTGCCTGGCCACACAGTTTCTCCAGTTAGGGTTCTGGATCCGACTTCAGACTCAACTTTGGATTCTACTGATAGGGGTGCATCTGTTGCGCTCAAGACACAAGCTGGGATGGAAAACAAATTGCACAAATCGAAAGTGGAAGGAGGATCCACACAGAGGGCCGCAGCCATGGCTGCACTGTCGCATGTATGGAACTCTCCAGTGGCTGGGGATGTGTCATCAAGCGCTTCGAGCAAAACTGTCACTGCTCTGAAACAGTCTCCAGGGGCGGAACCATCTGGACAGACAGTTGCTTCACGTCTGGATGGTTCCATCATGAGACCTGCATCACAACGAGCAGCTGCTCTAGCAGCACTCTCATCTGTGCTTGAGACACCTCCAAATCTGCGCCTCACAATGGTCCGGTGAGGTTGCCTGTCCTAGCTGTTTTGTTGTTGTTGTCGTTTAGAGACTGTCTCTGATGTGCTTTTCATTACTGCAGAAGGTAACTGGGTGGCTTTGTCCTCTCCAAGTCAAAAAGTTCATGTCTTGGATCAGTCTGACATCAGCCCCGAGTATGAGACAGTTGTGTCTGAAGAATTTGAAGAAATTGTGAATGAGGATGTTCCTGGCGATGTTTTCCCATTTAGCCGTCTGAAAATTGGCTCACTGTATCCTGTTGGTTCCATCGATGCGACAAGGAGAGAGGTCTACTTCTTCCCTTCCCACTGTACAATTGAATGTTGTGAATGAGTACATGATCAGGAATTCTCTCTCGTCTGTCACTCATTGGATATCATGTTTCCATGCCTATGCTGATGCATGTCTCTTTGTACAGTCATACTTGAGCAGTGTTGAGTTTGAAAAGCTCTTCGGGATGGACAAGCAGCAGTTTGCTCAACTTCCAAAGTGGAAGCAGATGGCTTTGAAGAAGAAGCTGGATCTTTTCTAAGCATCTTCCTTATTGGAATGACCACGTCTCGAATTGTGTGCCTTACATAGTCATGCCTTTGTTGCATTCTGGATCGCTTCCAACCATGGGAGCTTCCATTGCACACTATCGCACAAGATGTAAGGGCATTTGGCCGTGTCTTAGAATCTGGTGGCTTGTGAGCGCACCAGATTGACTTGATTGTTCTAGCTATTTCCAATTCAGGGCCCTTCCAGTGTTTGTGCGGAGTTCTAATATTCAGGTACATCCCAATTTCGATCTTTCGTTTTCGCCTCAACCTGATTGTCAATGAAATCTTCTTCGATTTGCACAAACAGAAGGCAGTTTCCTCCGTTCAAATGAAAGGTCGTGAAACGTTCACATGTACCTCGAAAGACGGAAGGCCTCAAGGCCTCCGAGAAAACCCGGAAGATGGGTTCACATGTACCCTGAAAGAAGGCAAGGAAGACGGGGTCCAAGAATATTGCTCCAGGTTTGGGAAGGCCTCAAGGAAGACAAGGTCTAAGAATATCGCTCCGGGTTTGGGTTACACGAAGAGGGGTAATGGGGAAGGAGAGAGAGGGGTAATGGGGAAGCGAGAGAGAGAGGGGTAATGGGGAAGCGAGAGAGGGGTAATGGGGAAGGCAGAGAGAGAGGGGTAATGGGGAAGGAGAGAGAGAGAGGGGTAATGGGGAAGCGAGAGAGAGAGGGGTAATGGGGAAGGCGAGAGAGAGAGGGGTAATGGGGAAGCAGAAGAGAGAGAGAGGGGTAATGGGGAAGCAGAAGAGAGAGAGAGGGGTAATGGGGAAGTAGAAGAGAGGGAGAGGGGTAATTGGGAAGTAGAAGAGGGAGAGGGGTAATTGGGAAGGTAAGAGAGGGAGAGGGGTAAGAAAAGAGAGAGTAGAGAGAACGTGGAGGGAAAGCCATAGAGGAGTAACGAGGAAGCAGAAGAGGGAGAGGGGTAACTGGGAAGCAGAAGACAGAGAGGGGTAACGGTAAGCAGAAGAGAGAGTAGAGAGAACGTGGAGGGAAAGCCGCAGAGGGGTATGATGATGCCCGTTTGGCATTCCGTCTTCCCTTGGATCGCCTTGCGCTCGATCCCCAGGACGAGTTAGCTTGGTGCCTTCTCTTGCTTCTCCCTCGGTGGTGTCTTCGGTGTACTAGGGTGGGCTTGGGCATCGGGAAGTTGCTAGCCGTCTTGGCCGGGTGATCGCCATCCCTCCGTGGGAGGCTTTGCGACCGCCAAGGCTCATGAATCAGACAGCTTGGAACAGTCCTGTGTAATGCAACAAACCTGTGTTGCAAGTTGCTTAGCCAGGCAGGTGAATATGCTCGCGCTGCCAGGGCTCTTCGACCCCTTCCCCTAGCCCTCGCTTCTGAAGAGACCATTGTTGCCCTCCATACCCTCCATCTAGCACCCAAGGATGCCATCCCCCCGGACATATCCAACTATATCCCGGAGGATCCCTTCTCCCTATCGGGCAGCTTTTGCTCTAGCACTCTCTACAACCCCACATCTTTCATCTGCCGAGTTATCAGGAATGGTGTTTGAACACCTCAGGGACCTTTTTCATCCCGAAGATCCATTTAGTGGCTCCCCATAGCTCTTTTATCTGGCCGCTGCGGTGGCTCGGGGTGAGATGCCTCACCGGATTTCCCATGTTCTTGCAGCTAGCAGGCTTGTCGCTATGGACAAGCTGCCCCAAGCTTGCGCCCACTCAAGGGTCGGGAAGCCGTCATGCGGCTTCTCGGTACTGCCCTTCAGTGCCGCTCCCTTCTCCAGCAGCACCTCAACCCCCTTCAATTGGGCATTGCCACTCCGAGCACCACAGTCTGTGGTGCTTGGAGTGAAGGTATGCCTTGATACCCACCCGGAGTGGGTGGTCTTACAGGTTGATGTCGAGAATGCCTTCAATACTATTTCTAGGAGCGTCATCTTCAAGGAGCTTAGGGATGCTGGCGGCGTCTTGAGGAACCTTATACCTTTTGTCCGGTGCTTCTACGGGAGGTCTTCCAACCTCTACTACAAGCACAAGAACGTCTCTTCAGGATTTACTATCTCTGTCTTGGAATCGGCCACATGTACCAGGCAAGGCGACCCCCTGAGCAGTGCTCTCTTCGCCATTGCTCACTATAGGACACCTCCTACCACTCATGTAGGTTACCTTTTCTCCTCACCAGAAGGTTGTTTTGACCCGTTTCTTTTTCCCTGCATATCTCCTTGGTCTTCCCGACATGGTCCTACAACTCCCGCTCAAAAAGGAGCAAAAAATTTCCTTGCATGTCTTCACCAAACCATTTCTAGCAAAAGAGTGTGGGCCTGTTTCAAAGCAAACTCATTTAAGCTTGTTGCCCAAACTTTTGCGTTCCACATACTCCCCTCCTCACCTGTTTGCGTCCTCGCAAACAACAGATACCTCGGGCTGAAGGTACTTCTTAACCTTCCACCCATTCACTCTAGTTGGCAGCAAATCCCCATCCAGCACACGTAATTGCACGGATCCATTCTCATACACTGCCACCACCTCATAAGGTCCCATCCATCTCAACCTAAGCTTCCCTGGGAAGTCCATATAACGGCTATCATATAGAAGAACCAAATCCCCGGCCATGATAGCTTCTTGCTTCCTCAACTTCCCATCATGCCTATCCTTTCTAAGCTCCTGAATTCGCTGAGTTTCTTCTAAAGCATCTTCCCTACGTTCCTCCTGCTCTATGAAAGATTCTAGTCTAGCTACCTGGCTATCTTCTACAGACATGCGCTCATCCTCCATGATTCTATAGGTAGGTACTTCAAATTCCACTGGCATCATCGGAGACATGCCATATGTTAAATAATAAGGGGTCTTCTTGGTTGTCACCTTCTCTCATCTGTAAGCCCATAATCGAATGTAGCTTAGTGTCCCAATCATACATGTGAGTCACAGTTACCTTGGTCAAGATTGTACACAGCAGCCCATTCGTTTTCTCCGTCAAACCATTCGCTTTGGGATTGTAAGGAGTTGTCTTCCGATTCCGAATGTTGAAGTAGGTGGTGAGAGTCTCAATCACTGAGTTGAGGAAATGAGTTCCCCTGTCACTGACCAACTCCAAAGGACATCCATACCTCGTTATAATGTTCTCAAAGAGAAACTTCGCTACTGCAGGTGCGTCGTCCTTCCTTGTTGCTTCAGCCTCCACCATCTTTGTACAATAGTCCGTAGCCACCAAGATATATTGCTTCCTTGTCCATTGTGTGGGTGGCTTGATTGGACCTACAAAATCTATACCCCACTTCTCAAATGGTGCCAAAGGTAGTATGTAGGTGAGAGGCCACTGTGTTGACAAAGTGGGCCTTCCAACCCTCTGACACGCATCACACCTCCTAATAAATTCCCACACATCCCTCTGCATTGTAGCCCACCAGAAGCCTGCATCCAAGACCTTCTTCACGGTGATTTGCGTCGAATAATGACCACCAGCCTCTTCTGCATGTAAAGCTTCTGTGACCAAAACAGCTTCTCTAGTTTCCAGACATCGCCGAATCTTCTCGTCTGGACCAAGCTTGTACAAGACCCCATCTCGTAGGCAATAAGGGGCTGTCTTGTGGAGAAAAACAGCTCGCCCCTCCCTAGACAAACCATCAGGCATGATTCCATGCTCTAGAAAATTTCGTACCTCACCATTCAACAGATATCTTGGGCATGAACGCCCCTCACGTTCTAATCTCCTCCTTCCACGCATACCACGTCGCCTCCTGCTAGCTCGCCCACCAGCAGCCCCAGACGGCGTTGATCCATCCACAAATCCAGTTTCTCCCCGCTTTGTCCATGCTGCAAGTTTCTGAGCCTGCAGCCCGTTTGCATGCTCCTCCTCCAACAACGTTCGGATTTCTTCCATTCCTGCTGGTCTAGCCTCGTGTCCAGGTCCAGCTCGTGCTCCCATGGCGACCTCCTCGCCTTGCTGCACCTCCATGGCCACCTCATGAGTGATTTCCCATGAATCTGCCATCTCCTTCTCCTGCAGTTTTTCTTCAAGCTTATCATGGGATGCATCTCCTTCCTCGCCCTCTAGCGCACCCACCTCCCTAGGGTCGTCTCCTCCTTGCGGCCTCATGGCGCCTGGCTTTTGGCCACGCCAAGTGTGGGCGCCTTTTCTTTTGCCCGAAACTGGTGCTCCCATGTCCGTTTTTGCTGCTTCCTTTTGCCACCGTGTGGCCTCCACTTGCAGCCCTCCTGACTGGTCACCCTTGAGGAGCATTCCAGCCTCCTCCTCACGCCCATACTGGCGCCTTTTATCCCCTCGGTTCCAGTTGTCCTGCTGCGGCCTTTTCTGCACACTCCCTTCTTGCTCATTTGGCCTCTCTGTTGGCAACAAGACTTGCTGCTCAATCCTTAGGCCGTCTACAACATGGTCACGTCCTCCCCCTTCGACCCATGCTGCGGCAACCAACTCCTCGTCAGGAAATCGGTCATCTGTGTCCTCAAGTCGCTCTCCAGTTTTCAGTCGAAAAATAAAACCTGCATTCACATGCTCTTCCCTGCAACTTCTTAAACTCTACACTTAGAAATCTTCACCACCTTACCACATTCTAGCTCTAACTTTTCTATGGCACATGGATCTACATGTGCTCCCTCTAACTCCTTCCTACACTGTTTCCCCAACCTTTATCAAGAAAGGTCATATCATAGGCCTTGCTTTTGCAGAAGGGTACATCCTTCGGGCGGCCGTGGTGGTACTCTCTCCTCTATGAAATCATACAAAGACTCCCTCCTCTTCCTTCGCAGAGTCCTCAACCGGACCAACGTGTGATGTGCATAGCTCAAGCCACAAACCCGGTTCAAAGATACAGCTCTCAAATTATCCCAATCCAACGGTGATGCAACTCCATACGTGTGACTATACCGCTGCTGGGCATGACCTCGAAGTACTCTAGGAAAATTTCGGAGACAATCCACGGCTGAGACTTCCAAATTCGCATAAGTCACATGTTCAAAAGTTTGCACAAAAGCCTCAGCATCTTCACCTTGCTGCTTCTCCCCAAATCTCACATACTGCTGGTGGCTGTGGGGTGATTGACTCCCACCGCCTTTACTTCCTCCACTCATGGTTGAGGGCGTCCACAAAACTGTGGGCACACCTCCCAACAAACTCCCTGCAATATTGGCAATAAACAGATGCTGCCTGCAAGCGGGATGTACTATACAGACTTGGGCACACAAGCGCCTCAGTCCTCCTAACAAGCAAGGTTGAAAGGGCAGCAAGCTGGGCAATAATTCGAACAAGACCTTGTGAAAACTTAGCCATTAGATCTCGTACCCCAACTTCTCCACTGCCAAATCTCACCCTCTTGCCTTCCTCCTCTTACGACGACCAACTCGAGCTAGAAGAGCTCAACAATCCACGACGAGAAAAGTCCTCCTCTTGCAGGAACGGAAGATGTACCTTGGAAATTGCTAACCGCTGGCTCGGATTCTTGACCCTCACCCTTGATCAGCAACTCCTCGGCAACAACCTCCTTCCTCTTGCTGTCCGTGAGCACAACCTCCTCCTGCTCTTAGACAACTACCTCTTCTTCCTCAACGGAACCCTTGAAGATGTTAGCACATGTAGCTTCCTCCGCAAGAGCTCTCTCCTCCGCTTCTTCCTTTGCACATTGTGCAGCAGCAACTAAGCTTTCTTCACACACATGATTTCTCCGTTCAGCTCACAAATCCTTTGCAAACAAACTCGGGGGCGATCTCCTCTCAAACTCCTGCACAAATGTTGCGAGATGGTGTCTCCCCTAGGTGTGCGCCCCAAGATGGTGAGCTGGGCAGTGATTCTATCAAGGCGCTCCGCAAGATCCTCAGACCATGCAGAAATTCCTCCTCCTCCTCCTCCTCCTCCTTCTTCACTTTACATTTGGAGTTGAGCTAGATCCACCACTCCGGAAGGTCCAGCATTGAGAAGGCCCAGTGCTGGTAGCTGAATTTGAATTGCACTCCAGAAATGGTGCTTCCTCCTCGCTTTCCTCTTCGCACACCAACTCCTCTTCAACCACCTCCTTTGTTTCGTTGTCGGTGATTTCCACGTCCCCTTCTCCAGAAACGTTTTCTGCCTGATCACTTGGCTCCCCCTTGTAGGCAAGGGCAAAAACGGCCTCCTCCTCAAGCGCCCTTAGCTCTTCCTCCTCCTGGAGCCGCCGTGCAACCACCGCTGCGTTTTCCTCCCTCCATTGATTTCTTCTTGCAGCTCTTAGATCTCTTGCAGTAACAGGTGGGGGTGACCTCCTGGTTTTCTCCTCTCCCCCTCCCTCTGCTAGACATCTGCAAGCATCCTCATAGCCTCCAAAACACGGTTGTTAAAGAAAAATCAGCCAACTCCTGCCATGCGCCATTCTTGCTGCAGGAACACAAAAATCACACCATTCAGGAGGCGTGGAGCTCCTCCTTCACAACGCACAGGTTCCAGGACGTGTAGGCTTCTTCCTAGACCCCCGCTCCACCTCCTTACAAGATCTTCTCAGCTCATCGCAAGCTAGCGAAAATCTCAAAATTTCAACCGTTCGATCAAGTCCCACAGTGCCCAAAATGTGGGAGGCAGATCCGGGGCTCCCGAGATTCCCCTCTAGCGCCACACTTATCCCACCGTGGGAGGATCCGGGGCTCCGAGATGCACCCTCTAGCGCCACACTTATCCCACGTCGTTTACGTTGGGTTTCGTCCCATGAGACTTGTGGAGCAGTGATCTTGAGAAATCGTCACTGCAGCTACACACTACCTCAGCCTTCTAAACAAGCAAGGCGCCCTCTCACTCCTCTACAGCAGCTCGCGCCCGTCTTGCCCGTAAACTCACCAAACCTCAACCTACAACGACACCACACAATTGCAGGTCATGTCTTAACAGCAAGGTGTCTATCACGGGCCAGGGACCCCGACCCACACCGCACTCTGTCCCTACTCCTAAGACACTCTTCTCCACACAGGCGCCCTCTTACTTGCAGTTGGGATTCGTCCCTTAGGCTCTACACTGTGGCCTTAGTTTTCCTACACTCTAATCCTCCTCACAACTCTCTCAATCAACAACGCCTCTTCTTCTCTACTCATCTACCCTTTCTCCTTCCACGATCTTCTACTCTAACACCAATTGTTGGCTCACTAATTCCAACTCGCCCTTACGACATAGCTGCCTGGGGTCCGTCCGGAAATTAACGAGTTCTTCCTTGGGCGGTTGCTATGCGGTTTGTACCAGACAGCGAGAACCTCCAGGGAGTCTTTCCCTGTAGTCTACCCTCAAGCCGAGAGTTCCTTGAGCATCGCCACACACTCAAAGCAAAACAATTCACACAGCAACCATTCACAAGGGGAGCAGCTAGCAGGGGCGCCTGCAAAGAGCAAGCCCTCCGCCCAGCACTCCGACCGTCGCGTTCTCCCTCTCTACGGACCTGCGTTGGCTTGCGGCACGAAATTCACCACGCCACCCCTCCTTCTTCACTCTGTTGCTGGAAGTTGAGCTAGATCCACCACTCAAGGTCCAGCATTGAGAAGGCCCGGTGCTGGTAGCTGAATTTGAATTGCACTCAAGGTGCTTCCTCCTTGCTTCCTCTTCACACCAACTCCTCTTCAACCACCTCCTTTGTTTCGGTGATTTCCACGTCCCTTCTCCGAAACGTTTTCTGGCTGATCACTTGGCTCCCCCTTGTAGGCAAGGGCAAAAACGGCCTCCTCCTCAACCGCCCTTAGCTCTTCCTCCTCCTGGAGCCGTCGTGCAACCACCACAGCGTTTTCCTCCCTCAATTGGTTTCTTCTTGCAGCTCTCAGATCTCTTGCAGTAACAGGTGGGGGTGACCTCCTACGGTTTTCTCCTCTCCCCCTCCCTCTGCTAGACATCTACAAGCATCCTTATAGCCTCCAACACACGGTTGTCAAAGAAAAATCAGCCAACTCCTGCCATGCGCCATTCTTGCTGCAGGAACACAAAAATCACACCATTCAGGAGGCGTGGAGCTCCTCCTTCACAACGCATGGGTACTAGGACGTAGAGGCTTCTTCCCAGACCCCCGCTCCACCTCCTTACAATCTTCTCAGCCCATACTGCAAGCTAGCAACGAAAATCTCAAAATTTCAACCGTTCAGCATCAAGTCCCCGGCAACGGTGCCCAAAATGTGGGAGGCAGATCCGGGGCTGAGATTCTCAAGGCCAAAATGTGGGAGGCAGATCCGGGGCTCCGAGATGCACCTCTAGCGCCACACTTATCCCACCGTGCGTTGGGTTTCGTCCCATGAGACTTGGAAGCCTGATCTTGAGAAATCACCACCGCAGCTACACACTACCTCAGCCTTCTAAACAAGCAAGGCGCCCTCTAACGCTCCCTCTACAGCAGTTGCACCGCCTGCACTGCTTCATAAATTCACTAAGCCTCAACCTACAACGACACCACACAATTGCAGGTCATGTCTTAACAGCAAGGCGTCTATCACAGGCGCCCAGGGACCCCCTGACCCACACCGCAATTTCGTCCCCACTCCTAAGACCACTCTTCTCCACACAGGGAGCGCTCTCTTACTACAGATTTGGGATTCGTCCCTTAGGCTCTACCTGTGGCCTTACGTTTTTCCTACACTCTAATTCTCCTCACAACTCCCTCAATCAACGATGCCCTCTTCTTCTCTACTCATCTAACCTTCCTTCCTCCACAATCTCCTACTCTAACACCGATTGCTGGCTCATTAATTCCAACTCGCCCTTACGGCACAACTGCTTGGGGTCCGTCCGGAAATTAACGAGTTCTTCCTTGAGCCGGTTGCTATGTGGTTTGTACCAGACAGCGAGAACCTCTAGGGAGTCTTTCCCTGTAGTCTACCCTCAAGCCGAGAATTCCTTGAGCATCGCCACACACTCAAAGCAAAACAATTCACACGGCAACCATTCACAAGGGGAGCAGCTAGCAGGGGCGCCTGCAAAGAGCAAGCCTCCGCCCAAAGACCGACCGCGCGTTCTCCCTCTCTACGGACCTGCGTTGGCTTGCGGCACAAATTCTGCACACAAAGTGAAGGACTCGGGAGGATGGGGCGCAAGACACGATAATTTTACTTCACAAGCTCCTCCTTTTATGGGGAGGTCCTCACATACAACCTCCCACAGGCGCCCTCTCACGCCCTCTTACTCCTTATTTTAGTGTATCCTACTATCGACTTTAAGTTCGACATGCATAAAAGTTTGGGCAACAAGCTTAAATGAGTTCGCTTTGAAACAGCCCACACTCTTTTGCTAGAAATGGTTTGGTGAAGACATGCAAGGAAATTTTTGCTCCTTTTGAGCGGAGTTGTAGGACCATGTCGGAAGGCAGAGGATATGCAGGAAAAGAAACGGGTCAAAACGACCTCTGGTGAGGAGAAAAGGTAACCTACATGAGTGGTAGGAGGTGTCCTACCACCGTAGGAGAAACTCCTACCATGGTGACGAGGGTAGGAGAGATCCTACCACCGTAGGAGAATGACCGCTAGTGTTTTGATCACCTACCAGGGGAATAGCTCCTACCATGGTAGGAGAGGGTAGGAAGGTATCCTACCACCGTAGGAGTAACTCCTACCGTGGTAGGAGAAAGGGAAAAGCCTACCATGGTAGGAGGATGTCCTACCACGGTGGGAGATAGGTTCTAAGGAAGTAGCTTATGTTTTAGGCAGGATAGGCTTGCTATATATAGAGTCTTTTAGTGGACTAGATAAATAGGCCAAAATAGGTAATTAAGAAATTAGAGGCTAATTTTCAGTAATTAGAAATTAGAAAATAGGGGAAATTGGTATTCTAGTATAAGGAAATTAGGAAACTAACATCAACGGTGAGAAAAGGGCCACGTGGCACACATCCAAGGGCAGGATAGAATGGTAGTTACTTTTTCTAACCCTTGGGTGACTTATAAAAGTGGCTGCAGGTGCTTGCAGGAGGCCACAACTCAGAAACTTGAGGAGACGGCCTCACAGCAGGAAGGCGCCGCCACACCTCAAGCTTCCCAAGGCCCCCATACAGCAACGCGCCGTACACGCGCCCGTGCTGAGGAGGAGAAGGAGGGCGCAAGCTCAGCAAGGAGGCGAAATCCAGCGCCCAAGAGAGGAAGAAGGAGGAAAAGAGAAGAAGAGAAGGGAGAAGAAGGTTGGGGCGCAACCCAACACTTGCCAAGCTCGTGAGGGTGCCTAGGAGGGTGGAGCGTGGCAAGATTGCTAGGAAACCGTGCAGGAAGGGCTCCTAAATTGCTGTGGCAGGTGTAAGAGTCCGGGGGAATTTTGGTGAGCTTTCTCTTGCAGGAGAAATTGGGGTTTTTGAGGACCAAGGTGTAAGGACTGCAGGAGGAGAGCAAGGGCAAGGACCTTTGAGCTGTGAGCAAGAGCAAATCAGAGGAGGAGAGCAAGGGCAAGGACCTTTGAGCTGTGAGCAAGAGCAAATCAGAGGAGGAGAAACGCGTTTGCAAGGATAAGAAGGCTGGAGCTGCAGGTGCAGGAGAGGCATCACTTTTCTTCAATTTCTGCAAGTACTAACCAAGGAGGCCATGACCAAGCCTACCATGACCAAGGGCAAGGAGGTAGTAGCCAAGGAAGGAGCGTCCACCAAGGAGGTGGCGCAGGAGGCAAGAGGTCTAAGGCGGAGGATCGACTGAGGGTGGAAATTTGACATGCCCTTATTTACGTGCTATGCAGGCCAGCTATCCTCTAGAGACCTTTCGGACTTTCGACCTTGGGCAGCAGAGGAGAATATTCAGCTAGAGTGGGTGTATGGGCGACATTGGTCTTACACCAACCTTGAATTGATAGAGAGTGTTTTGCTAATTTGCAGCAGACGGAAGAGGAATTGGCTGCCTTACCGGATAGAACGCAGACGGATCCACGGTGTTGGAGTAAGGAGCATACGCTGTATATGGCGGGCGGATAGCGAGGATAGCGGAATCACGTTGATGGAAGGAACGAGTGGAGGCAAGCGTGCATCAACGGCGGATCTTCCCAAGGGAGCCCTTACCCTTATGCAAGGGGGCATGAAGGCTAAGTCCAAGAACGGTTGGCGGACGGACCAAATCTTGGAGCCCAAGTGGAGATTGTTCACAAGAATTGTTTTGGGCCTGGTGAGCAATCCAAGGGTGTCATATTTCAGCACTACCTTCCTCCATTTTCTGTGGAAGATCACTCAAGGAGCGAAGCCGGATTGGGGGCTCATCATGTATGAAGCATACACCTACCAAGCAAGGAGGTGGCGCAGAGGGCAAGAGGTCTAAGGCGGAGGATCGACTGAGGGTGGAAATTTGACATGCCCTTATTTACGTGCTATGCAGGCCAGCTATCCTCTAGAGACCTTTCGACTTTCGACCTTGGGCAGAGGAGAATATTCAGCTAGAGTGGGTGTATGGGCGACATTGGTCTTACACCAACCTTGAATTGATAGAAGAGTGTTTTGCTAATTTGCAGACGGAAGAGGAATTGGCCCTTACCGGATAGAAACGCACGGACGGATCCACGGTGTTGGACCGTAGGAGCATACGCTGTATATGGCGGATAGCGAGGATAGCGGAATCACGTTGATGGAAGGAACGAGTGAGGCAAGCGCATCAACGGCGGATCTTCCCAAGGAGCCCTTACACTTATGCAAGGGGCATGAAGGCTAAGTCCAAGAACGGTTGGCGGACGGACCAAATCTTGGAGCCCAAGTGGAGATTGTTCACAAGAATTGTTTTGGGCTTGGTGAGCAATCCAAGGGTGTCATATTTCAGCACTACCTTCCTCCATTTTCTATGGAAGATCACTCAAGGAGCGAAGCCGGATTGGGGCTCATCATGTATGAAGCATACACCTACCACCGGAAAAGTTCAAACCCAACGCGTCGGATGAAGATGTCCAAGGCCATGCTATCTTAGCACTTATCTAGTACATTTGTGGGAAGTAGAGGGGCTGCTCACAAGTAAGGAGTTGGATGATTCCAAGCATCCCTTTAACATTGTGTACTTACAGCCGAGAGGGACATGGATTGCTTGGCGCTTTGCAGCTAAAGGAGGTGCCGGCAGCACCACAGGACATTATTGCCGGAAGGAATCCTCCGAAAGATAGGCCGAGGATGCGGAGGACTTGCAAGGAGAAGTTGTAGGGGATTTGAAGTTTGGACCGGAGGATGCGGAGATGGAAGGTAGGATAGATCCTACCATGGCGTGAATCCCGCTGCGAGGGTGGGAGGTGTTCCCACGTGGTTTGGGACCCCTTCGTCCTCTCATGACAAGGCCTACGGGGAGAATTAGTCCTACCACGGTAGGAAGTAGTCCTACTGGTGGAGCACCTCCTACCACGGTAGGAGGAAAGGAAGTCACGGTTTGGAAGCTCCCAAGAGGAGATAAGAAGGCAACCGGCCCTAGGTGGGCGGATGGAGTCACGGTGGGAGGAGTTGCCCACCAAGTGATGAGCGGGAGCTCATCATAGGGAAGCAAGGGATGTAAGATCCCATGAGCAAGGCAAAGGCCTTGAGTCTCCGGAGGTAAGAAAGGAGACTTGGACATGTTGGAGGAGATGCTGCATAGGGGAGATGTTCAGCAAGGTAGACATAGGAGCCGCCAAGAGGAGAGTTGAATTCTTGAAGACGAGGCGGAAGACAAGGACCTACCAAGCAAGGGAAATTGCGGTAGGCGAGCGGAAACCCAGTGGAGGATGTTATGAGGATGGAAGCTCAAGTGGAGCACTTGGAAAAGAGTCTTGAGACAAGGCAACAGGAAACAAACCATCATATTCGGAGAACAAGGCTCTTACCAAGCAATTGGCAGCTCGAGAGGAGAAGGTGGAGCAACTTGCTCACATGGTGCGACATGGAAAAGAAGGCGGAAGACAAGCAAGTGCTGCTAATGGAGGAAAGGTCAAGGAGAGCAAGGGCAAGGACCTTTGAGCTGTGAGCAAGAGCAAATCACGAGGAGGAGAAACGTTTGCAAGGATAAGAAGTGGCCGCAGGAATTGCAGGAGGCATCACTTTTCTTCAATTTCTGCAAGTACTAACCAAGGAGGCCATGACCAAGCCTACCATGACCAAGGGCAAGGAGGTAGTAGCTAAGGAAGGAGCGTCCACCAAGGAGGTGGCGCAGAGCGCAAGAGGTCTAAGGCGGAGGATCGACTGAGGGTGGAAATTTGACATGCCCTTATTTACGTGCTATGCAGGCCAGCTATCCTCTAGAGACCTTTCGACTTTCGACCTTGGGCAGCAGAGGAGAATATTCAGCTAGAGTGGGTGTATGGGCGACATTGGTCTTACACCAACCTTGAATTGATAGAGGAGTGTTTTGCTAATTTGCAGCAGACGGAAGAGGAATTGGCCCTTACCGGATAGAAACGCACGGACGGATCCACGGTGTTGGAAGGAGCATACGCTGTATATGGCAGCCGGATAGCGAGGATAGCGGAATCACGCTGATGGAAGGAACGAGGCAAGCGCATCAACGGCGGATCTTCCCAAGGGAGCCCTTACACTTATGCAAGGGGCATGAAGGCTAAGTCCAAGAACGGTTGGCGGACGGACCAAATCTTGGAGCCCAAGTGGAGATTGTTCACAAGAATTGTTTTGGGCTTGGTGAGCAATCCAAGGGTGTCATATTTCAGCACTACCTTCCTCCATTTTCTATGGAAGATCACTCAAGGAGCGGGATTGGGGCTCATCATGTATGAAGCATACACCTACCACCGGAAAAGTTGTCGAAACCCAACGCGTCGGATGAAGATGTCCAAGGCCATGCTATCTTAGCACTTATCTAGTGCATTTGTGGGAAGTAGAGGGGCTGCTCACAAGTAAGGAGTTGGATGATTCCAAGCATCCCTTTAACATTGTGTACTTACAGCCGTGAGAGGGACAGGAGTGCTTGGTGCTTTGCGCTAAAGGAGGTGCAGCACCACCGGACATTATTCGGAAGGAATCCTCCGAAAGATAGGCCGAGGATGCGGAGGACTTGCAAGGAGAAGTTGTAGGGGATTTGAAGTTTGGACCGGAGGATGCGGAGATGGAAGGTAGGATAGATCCTACCATGGCGTGAATCCCGCTGCGAGGGTGGGAGGTGTTCCCAGTGGTTTGGGACCCCTTCGTCCTCTCATGACAAGGCCTACGGGCAGGAATTAGTCCTACCACGGTAGGGAAGTAGTCCTACTGGAGCACCTCCTACCACGGTAGGAGGAAAGGAAGTCACGGTTTGGAAGCTCCCAAGAGGAGATAAGAAGGCAACGGCCCTAGGTGGGCGAGCGGATGGAGTCACGGGAGGAGTTGCCCACCAAGTGATGAGCGGGAGCTCATCATAGGGAAGCAAGGGATGTAAGATCCCATGAGCAAGGCAAAGGCCTTGAGTCTCCGGAGGTAAGAAAGGAGACTTGGACATGTTGGAGGAGATGCTGCATAGGGGAGATGTTCAGCAAGGTAGACAGGAGCCGCCAAGAGGAGAGTTGAATTCTTGAAGACGGAGGCGGAGAAGACAAGGACCTATCAAGCAAGGGAAATTGCGGGTAGGCGAGCGGAAACCCAGTGGAGGATGTTATGAGGATGGAAGCTCAAGTGGAGCACTTGGAAAAGAGTCTTGAGACAAGGCAACAGGAAACAAACCATCATATTCGGAGAACAAGGCTCTACCAAGCAATTGGCAGCTCGAGAGGAGAAGGTGGAGCAACTTGCTCACATGGTGCGCATGGAAAAGAAGGAAGACAAGCAAGTGCTGCTAATGGAGGAAAGGTCAAGACGAGAGCAATCTCTGCGCAATGAGGGCAGACAAAGGCAAGTAGGCGCACATGAGCGGGTCATAGCCACACAGGCTGTGAAGATTAGTGACATGGAAAAGGAGCTGGGAGAAATCCGCCGGAGGCTGGAATTGAAGGAAGAAGAGCTGGAAGAACGGACACATTTTGTCCAAAGATTGGAAATGGAACGAGAAGTCCAGCAACGGGAGAATGCACAACTCCCTAGGAGGATAGGGGAGTTGGAGGAAGAAATGGCAAAGGAGAAAGGCCGTCATGAGGCGGTTGTGCAGCATATGTTGGCGGTGAGGGAGCAGAGATTTCGGGCTGATTACGCCCTACAAGAAAGATTGATCCGCCAACTGCAGAATGAGAGGAGAATGTGGCTCTCCATGTCAAGACCGGTGAGCTGGCCTTGAGCGAGATGCTTACAAAAGCAAGTGTGAGCATGGAGTATGGCTTGAGGATTACAAATTGGAGATGGCACAACAACGATTTGCAGCCCATCTTCACAACAAGGTGCTCAAGGCCACTAACGAGTTGTTGCGACTTGCTGAAAGGAGGATGTTGGGACCTCATGATGATGATAGGGAGGCCCTCATGCAAGTCCAACCGAAGCCTTAGACTTGGAGAGTGTCCCAAGCGGGAGATAAGAAGGCAACCGGCCCTGCTAGGTGGGCGAGCGGATGGAGTCACGGTGGGAGTTGCCCCAAGTGATGAGCGGGAGCTCATCATAGGGAAGCAAGGGATGTAAGATCCCATGAGCAAGGCAAAGGCCTTGAGTCTCCGGAGGTAAGAAAGGAGACTTGGACATGTTGGAGGAGATGCTGCGCATAGGGGAGATGTTCAGCAAGGTAGACATAGGAGCCGCCAAGAGGAGAGTTGAATTCTTGAAGACGGAGGCGGAGAAGACAAGGACCTACCAAGCAAGGGAAATTGCAGGTAGGCGAGCGGAAACCCAGCGGCAGGAGGATGTTATGAGGATGGAAGCTCAAGTGGAGCACTTGGAAAAGAGTCTTGAGACGAGGCAACAGGAAACAAACCATCATATTCGGGAGAACAAGGCTCTTACCAAGCAATTGGCAGCTCGAGAGGAGAAGGTGGAGCAACTTGCTCACATGGTGCGCACATGGAAAAGAAGGCGACAAGCAAGTGCTGCTAATGGAGGAAAGGTCAAGACGAGAGCAATCTCGAAATGAGGGCAGACAAAGGCAAGTAGGCGCACATGAGCGGGTCATAGCCACACAGTGAAGATTAGTGACATGGAAAAGGAGCTGGGAGAAATCCGAGGCTGGAATTGAAGGAAGAAGAGCTGGAAGAACGGACACATTTTGTCCATAGATTGGAAATGGAACGAGAAGTCCAGCAACAGGAGAGTGCACAACTCCCTAGGAGGATAGGGGAGTTGGAGGAAGAAATGGCAAAGGAGAAAGGCCGTCATGAGGCGGTGGTGCAGCATATGTTGGCGGTGAGGGAGCAGAGATTTCGGGCTGATTATGCCCTACAAGAGAGATTGATCCGCCAACTGCAGAATGAGAGGACGGAGAATGTGGCTCTCCATGTCAAGACTCGTGAGCTGGCCTTGGAGCGAGATGCTTACAAAAGCAAGTGTGAGCATGGAGTATGGCTTGAGGATTACAAGAATTGGAGATGGCACAACAACGATTTGCAGCCCATCTTCACAACAAGGTGCTCAAGGCCACTAACGAGTTGTTGCGACTTCTGAAAGGAGGATGTTGGGACCTCATGATGATAGGGAGGCCCTCATGCAAGTCCAACCGAAGCCTTAGACTTGGAGAGTGTCCCAAGCAGGGGTGAAGAAACTTGCACTGTGGAGAAGCAAGTGAAGGAGAAGCTGCAGTGGAGAGAATCACCCGGGAAGGGGTAAGGAAGAAGAAACGACCATGGTAGGAGGGCCGGAAGAAGCAGCGGATTCAAAGGCTGCTAGCATGGATTTGACAAGGGAGGCGAGTACCTTGGCCCTTGCGGAAGAAGGAAGAGGGGTTGATCTTGCGTGAATGGAGCAAGAATCACAAGGAGAAGACCAACCTCCTAACATGGGTGCAGGAGCAAGGAGCTCACTTGCTCCACAAGTGAGAGGAAGAGGCGAGGATGAGCCAAGAGAGCCCGGCTATTTTATTGGAGGAAGGAACTCAAGATAGGCATCAAGATAAGGAAGGGATTCATAAGAAGTCCTTAAATTAGCTTGAAGACATGGGGCAAGATGCCACTTGGGAAGACTTTTCTTTAGAGGAGGACAGCATTAATGCTTGTCACCCAGAGAGTGTGTTGACTAGCTAGATAGGAATGTTGACAGAGCCATTAAGGCTCACATAGGTGAATTTGCTAGAATAGAATTTTACCCAAGATGCTTGGATGTCGAACTTAAAGTCGACAATAGGATACACTAAAATAAGGAGTGAGGCGGTGCAGGAGGGCGCTGTGGGGAGGCTGTGAGGACCTCCCTATAAAAGGAGGGAGCTTGTGAAGTAAAATTATCGTGTCTTGCGCTCCCATCCTCCTGAGTCCTTCACTTTGTGCAGGAATTTCGTGGCCGCAAGCCAACGCAGTCTGGTAGAGAGGAGAACGCGGTCGGAGTCGGGCGGAGGGCTTGCTCTTTGCAGCGCCCGCTAGCCGCTCCCTTGTGAATGGTTCGTGTGAATTGTTTTGCTTTGAGTGTGTGGCGATGCTCAAGGAACTCTCGGCTTGAGGGTAGACTGCAGGAAAGACTCGGAAAGACTCCTGGAGGTTCTCGCTGTCTGCAAACCACATAGCAACCGCCCAAGGAAGAACTCGTTAATTTCGGACGGACCCAGGCGGTTGTGCCGTGGGAGTTGGAATTAATGAGCCAGCAATTGGTGTTAGAGTAGGAGATTGTGGAGGAAGGAAGGGTAGATGAGTAGAGAAGAAGAGGGCGTTGTTGATTGAGAGAGTTGTGAGGAGGATTAGAGTGTAGGAAAACTAAGGCCAGGCAGCCTAAGGGACGAATCCCAACTGCAAGTAAGAGGGCTCCTGTGGAGAAGAGTGTCTTAGGAGTAGGGACGAAGTTGCGGTGTGGGTCAGGGGGTCCCTGGGCGCCCGTGATAGACACCTTGCTGTTAAGACGTAACCTAGCAATTGTGTGGTGTCGTTGTAGGTTGAGGTTTGGTGAGTTTACGAAGCAGTACGGGCGGCGTAGCTGCTGTAGAGGGAGCGTGAGAGGGCGCCTTGCTTGTTTAGAAGGCTGAGGTAGTGTGTAGCTGCAGGTAGTGACGGATTTCTCAAGATTCGACTGTTCCCCAAGTCTCATGGGACGAAACCCAACGTACGAAACGACAGTGGGATAAGTGTGGCCGCTAGAGGGGGAATCTCGGGAGTGCCCCGGGGTTTTCCTCCCACATTTTGTCCAAAGATTGGAAATGGAACGAGAAGTCCAAAGAACGGAGAGTGCACAACTCCCTAGGAGGATAGGGGAGTTGGAGGAAGAATGGCAAAGGAGAAAGGCCGTCATGAGGCGGTGCAGCATATGTTGGCGGTGAGGAGGAGATTTTCGGCTGATTATGCCCTACAAGAGAGATTGATCCGCCAACCGCAATGAGAGGACGGAGAATGTGGCTCTCCATGTCAAGACCGTGAGCTGGCCTTGAGCGAGATGCTTACAAAAGCAAGTGTGAGCATGGAGTATGGCTTGAGGATTACGAAGAATTGGAGATGGCACAACAACGATTTGCAGCCCATCTTCACAACAAGGTGCTCAAGGCCACTAACGAGTTGTTGCGACTTCTGAAAGGAGAATGTTGGGACCTCATGATGATGATAGGGAGGCCCTCATGCAAGTCCAACCGGAAGCCTTAGACTTGGAGAGTGTCCCAAGCAGGGGTGAAGAAACTTCGCACTGTGGAGAAGCAAGTGAAGGAGAAGCGCAGTGGAGAGAATCACCCCGTGAAGGGGTAAGGAAGAAGAAACGACCATGGTAGGAGGGCCGGAAGAAGCGGATTCAAGGTCGCTAGCATGGATTTGACGGCAAGGGGAGGCGAGTACCTTGGCCCTTGCAGGAAGAAGGAAGAGGGGTTGATCTTGCAGAATGGAGCAAGAATCACAAGGAGAAGACCAACCTCCCAACATGGGTGCAGGAGCAAGGAGCTCACTTGCTCCACAAGTGAGAGGAAGAGGAGAAGTCGAGGATGAGCCAGGCTAAGAGAGCCCGGCTATTTTATTGGAGGAAGGAACTCAAGATAGGCATCAAGATAAGGAAGGGATTCATAAGAAGTCCTTAAATTAGCTTGAAGACATGGGGCAAGATGCCACTTGGGAAGACTTTTCTTTAGAGGAGGACAGCATTAATGCTTGTCACCCAGAGAGTGTGTTGACTAGCTAGATAGGAATGTTGAGAGCCATTAAGGCTCACATAGGTGAATTTGCTAGAATAGAATTTTACCCAAGATGCTTGGATGTCGAACTTAAAGTCGACAATAGGATACACTAAAATAAGGAGTGAGGCGGTGCAGCATATGTTGGCGGTGAGGAGGAGGCTGTGAGGACCTCCTATAAAAGGAGGGAGCTTGTGAAGTAAAATTATCGTGTCTTGCGCCCCATCCTCCCGAGTCCTTCACTTTGTGCAGGAATTTCGTGCACCGCAAGCCAACGCAGTCCGTAGAGAGGAGAACGCGGTCGGAGGCCGGGGCGGAGGGCTTGCTCTTGCAGCGCCCGCTAGCCGCTCCCTTGTGAATGGTTGTGTGAATTGTTTTGCTTTGAGTGTGTGGCGATGCTCAAGGAACTCTCGGCTTGAGGGTAGACTGCAGGAAAGACTGGAGGTTCTCGCTGTCTGCAAACCACATAGCAACCGCCCAAGGAAGAACTCGCACTTCCTGACGGACCCAGGCAGCCGTAAGGGCGAGTTGGAATTAATGAGCCAGAATTGGTGTTAGAGTAGGAGATTGTGGAGGAAGGAAGGGTAGATGAGTAGAGAAGAAGAGGGCGTTGTTGATTGAGAGAGTGAGGAGGATTAGAGTGTAGGAAAACTAAGGCCACAGTGCAGCCTAAGGGACGAATCCCAACTGCAAGTAAGAGGGCGCCCCGTGTGGAGAAGAGTGTCTTAGGAGTAGGGACGAAGTTGCGGTGTGGGTCGGGGGTCCTGGCGCCGTGATAGACACCTGCTAAGACGAACTGCAATTGTGTGGTGTCGTTGTAGGTTGAGGTTTGGTGAGTTTACAAGAGACGGGCGCGAGCTGCTGTAGAGGGAGCGTGAGAGGGCGCCTTGCTTGTTTAGAAGGCTGAGGTAGTGTGTAGCTGCGGTGTAGTGACGGATTTCTCAAGATTCGACTGCTCCCCAAGTCTCATGGGACGAAACCCAACGCATTTAAACGACAAAGGGATAAGTGTGGCCGCTAGAGGGGAATCTCGGAGTGCCCCGGGTTTTCCTCCCACATTTTTGGCGCTGCGGGACTTGTGGCTGAACAGCTGAAATTTTGAGATTTTCGTTGCTAGCTTGCAGTATGAGCTGAGAAGATCTTGTAAGGAGGTGGAGCGGGGGTCTAGGAAGAAGCCTACACGTCCTGGAACCTGCGTTGTGAAGGAGGAGCCCACGCCTCCGAATGGTGTGATTTTGTGTTCCGCAGCAAGAATGGCGCATGGCGGTTGGCTGATTTTTCTTTAACAACCGTGTTTTGGAGGCTATGAGGATGCTTGCAGATGACTAGCAGAGGGAGGGGAGAGGAGAAAACCATAGGAGGTCACCCCACCACATCGCAAGAGATCTAAGAGCTGCAAGAAGAAATCAATGGAGGAGGAAAACGCAGCGGTGGTTGCACGCGGCTCCAGGAGGAGGAAGAGCTAAGGGCGCTTGAGGAGGAGGTTTTGCCCTTGCCTACAAGGGGAGCCAAGTGATCCAGCGAAAACGCTTCGAGAAGGGACGTCAAATCACCGGCAAACAAAGGAGGTGGTTGAAGAGGAGTTGGTATGTGAAGAGGAAAGCGAGGAGGAAGCACCGTTTCTGGAGCACGATTCAAGTTCAGCTACCAGCACTGGGCCTTCTCAACGCTGGACCTTCAGGAGTGGTGGATCTAGCTCAACTTCCAGCGAAACAGAAAGTGAAGAGGAGGGTGAGCAGTGGAGAATTTCAGGCATGGTCTGAAGATCTTGCGGAGCGCCTTGATAGAATCACTGCTCAGCTCACAATCTTGGGACGCACACCTAGGGGAGACACCATCCCACAACCGTCCCCAATCTTTTGTGCAGGACACCCTTTCTGCAGAGAACTTTGGTTGGAGAATTTACCTGCAGGAGAGGAAGGGAGTGTGAGTTCGCCTAGCTCATCTGGACCAAGCAACATGAGTGGAACAGGAGTAGGAGGGGGATTTGCTGTTTGGATAGTTGTGTGTTGAGGGGTGTGAGCGTGCTTGCAAGTCTAGTCGGGAGGAGGAAGTAATTTCGTGTAGGAGTTGAGAGGAGATCACCCCGTCTTTGTCTGCAAGGGATTTGTGAGCTGAACGGAGATATCATGTGTGTGAAGAAAGCTTAGTTGCTGCTGCACAATGTGCAAAGGAAGAAGCGGAGGAGAGAGCTCTTGGGGAGGAAGCTACATGTGCTAACATTTTCAAGGGTTCCGTTGAGGAAGAAGAGGTAGTTGTCTAAGAGCAAGAGGAGGTTGTGCTCACGGACAGCAAGAGGAAGGAGGTTGTTGCCGAGGAGTTGCTGATCAAGGGTGAGGGTCAAGAATCCGAGCCAGCGATTAATAATTTCCAAGGTACATCTTCCGTTCCTGCAAGAGGAGGACTTTTTCGGCGTGGATTGTCGAGCTCTTCTAGCTCGAGTTTGTCGTCGTTAGAGGAGGAAGGCAAGAGGGTGAGATTTGGCGTGGATTGTTGAGCTCTTCTAGCTCGAGTTGGTCGTCGTAAGAGGAGGAAGGCAAGAGGGTGAGATTTGGTGGAGAAGTTGGGGTACGAGATCTAATGGTGAGGTTTTGCAAGGTCTTGATCAATTATTGCCCATCTTGCTGCCCTTTCAACCTTGCTTGTTAAGAGGACTGAGGCGCTTGTGTGCCCAAGTCTGTATAGTACATCCCGCTTGCAGATGTCTAGCAGAGGAGGAGGTTGTTGCCGAGGAGTTGGTATGTGAAGAGGAGGGAGGTGTGCCCACGCTTTGTGGACGCCTCAACCATGAGTGGAGGAAGTGGAGGTGGTGGAAGTCACCCCACCACATCGCAAGAGATCTAATGGTGAGATTTGGGAGAAGCAACGAGGTGAAGATGTTGAGGCTTTTGTGCAAACTTTTGAACATGTGACTCATGCGAATTTGGAAGCCTCATGGATTGTCTCAAATTTTCCTAGAGTACTTGAGGTCATGCCCAAGTGGTATAGTCACACGATGGAGCTGCATCAAGGTTGGGTTGGGATGATTTGAGAGCTGTATCTTTGAACCGGTTTTGTGGCTTAAGCTATGCACATCACACGTTGGTCCGGTTGAGGACTCTGCGAAGGAAGAGGAGGGAGTCTTTGTATGATTACATAGAGGAGAGAGTACCACCACGGCCACAAGGATGTAGCCTTCGCAAAAGCAAGGCCTATGGTATGACCTTTCTTGATAAAAGTTGGGAAACAGTAGGAAGGAGTTAGAGGAACACATGTAGATCCATGTGCCATAGAAAAATTAGAGCTAGAATGTGGTAAGGTGGTGAAGATTTCTAAGTGTAGAGGAGATGGTAGAGTTTAAGAAGGTGCAGGAAGAGCATGAGAATGCGTTTCATTTTTTGGCGGAGAGCGACTTGAGGCCACAGATGACCGATTTTCGACGAGGAGTTGGTTGCCACGGCCTGGGTTGAAGGGGAGGACGTGAGCATGTTGTAGACGGCCTAAGGATTGATCAGCAAGCCTTGCTGCCAGCAGAGAGGTCAAATGAGCAAGAAGGGAGCGCAGTGAAAGGCTGCAGCAGGACAATCTGGAAATCCGAGAGGGGATAAAAGGGCGCCAGTATGGGCGCGAGGAGGAGGCTGGAATGCTCCTCAAGGGTGAGCAGTCAGGAGGGCTGCAAGTGGAGGCCAGCCGTTGGCAAAAGAAAGAAGCGAAAACGGATATGGGAGCGTCAGTTTCAAGCAAAAGAAAAGGCGCCCCCACTTGGCGAGGTCAGAAGCCAGGCGCCATGGGGCCGCGAGGAGGAGAAGGCCCTAGGGAGGTAGGTGCGCCAGAGGGCGAGGAAGGAGATGCATCCCATGAGAAGCTTGAGCAAAACGGGGAAGAGCATGAGAATGCGGGTTTCATTTTTTGGCGGAGAGCGACTTGAGGCCACAGATGACCGATTTTCGACGAGGAGTTGGTTGCCACGGCCTGGGTTGAAGGGGAGGACGTGAGCATGTTGTAGACGGCCTAAGGATTGATCAGCAAGCCTTGCTGCCAGAGAGGTCAAATGAGCAAGAAGGGGAGCGCGTTGTGAAAGGCAGCAGACAACTGGAAATCCGAGAGGATAAAAGGGCGCCAGTATGGGCGCGAGGAGGCTGGAATGCTCCTCAAGGGTGAGCAGTCAGGAGGGCTGCAAGTGGAGGCCAGACGTTGGCAAAAGAAAGAAGCGAAAACGGATATGGGAGCGTCAGTTTCAAGCAAAAGAAAAGGCGCCCCCACTTGGCGAGGTCAGAAGCCAGGCGCCATGGGGCCGCGAGGAGGAGAAGGCCCTAGGGAGGTAGGTGCGCCAGAGGGCGAGGAAGGAGATGCATCCCATGAGAAGCTTGAGCAAAAACGGCAGGAGAAGAAAATGGCAGATTCATGGGAAATCACTCATGAGGTGGCCATGGGGGTGCAAACAGGCGAGGAGGTCGCCATGGGAGCACGAGCTGGACCTGGACACGAGGCTAGACCAGCAGGAATGGAAGAAATCGAACGTTGTTGGAGGAGGAGCATGCAAACGGCCGCAGCTCAAAACTTGCGCATGGACAAAGCGGGAGAAACTGGATTTGTGGATGGAACAACGCCGTGGGCTGCTGGTGGGCGAGCTAGCAGGAGGCGACGTGGTATGCGTGGAAGGAGGAGATTAGAACGTGAAGGACTCCCATGTCCATGTTATTGAATGGTGAGGTATGAAATTTCTTGGAGCACGGAATCATGTTGGATAGTTTGTCTAGGGAAGGGCGTGCTGTCTTTCTCCCTAGAGCTGTGCCTTATTGTCTAAGAGATGGGGTCTTATACAAGCTTGGTTTGGATGAGAAGATCCGACGTTGTTTGAAGGAAGGAAGCTTCTCTTCTTAAAGAAGCTTTGCATGCGTAAGAGGTTGGAGGCCATTATTCGTAAATCACGGTGAAGAAGATCTTAGATGCAGGCATTATGGGCTTCTGGTGAGGAGAAGGTGACAACCAAGAAGACTCTTATTATTTAACATATGATGCCCATTGAATTTGAAGTACCTACCTATAGAATCATGGAGGATGAGCATGGTGAGGATAGTCGTGGCTAGACTAGAGTCTTTCATAGAGCAGGAGGCGTGGTATGCGTGGAAGGAGGAGATTAGAACGTGAAGGACTCCCATGTCCACGTTATTGAATGGTGAGGTATGAAATTTCTTGGAGCACGGAATCATGTTGGATAGTTTGTCTAGGGAAGGGCGTGCTGTCTTTCTCCCTAGAGCTGTGCCTTATTGTCTAAGAGATGGGGTCTTATACAAGCTTGGTTTGGATGAGAAGATCCGACGTTGTTTGAAGGGAAGGAAGCTTCTCTTCTTAAAGAAGCTTTGCATGCGTAAGAGGTTGGAGGCCATTATTCGTAAATCACGGTGAAGAAGATCTTAGATGCAGGCATTATGGGCTTCTGGTGAGGAGAAGGTGACAACCAAGAAGACTCTTATTATTTAACATATGATGCCCATTGAATTTGAAGTACCTACCTATAGAATCATGGAGGATGAGCATGGTAGAGGATAGTCGTGGCTAGACTAGAATCTTTCATAGAGCAGGAGGCGTGGTATGCGTGGAAGGAGGAGATTAGAACGTGAAGGACTCCCATGTCCACGTTATTGAATGGTGAGGTATGAAATTTCTTGGAGCACGGAATCATGTTGGATAGTTTGTCTAGGGAAGGGCGTGCTGTCTTTCTCCCTAGAGCTGTGCCTTATTGTCTAAGAGATGGGGTCTTATACAAGCTTGGTTTGGATGAGAAGATCCGACGTTGTTTGAAGGGAAGGAAGCTTCTTAAAGAAGCTTTGCATGCGTAAGAGGTTGGAGGCCATTATTCAGTAAATCACGGTGAAGAAGATCTTAGATGCAGGCATTATGGGCTTACAGACAGGAGAAGGTGACAACCAAGAAGACCTCTTATTATTTAACATATGGCATGTCTCCATTGAATTTGAAGTACCTACCTATAGAATCATGGAGGATGAACGCATGATCAGAGGATAGTCGTGGCTAGACTAGAGTCTTTCATAGAGCATGAGGAACGAGGGAAGATGCTTTAGAAGAAACTCAAATTCGGAGCTTAGAAAGGATAGGCATGATGGGAAGTTGAGGAAGCAAGAAGCTATCATGGCGGGATTTGGTTCTTCTATATGATAGCCGTTATATGGACTTCCTGGAAGCTTAGGTTGAGATGGATGGGACCTTATGAGGTGGTGGCGGTGTATGAGAATGGATCCGCAATTACGAGTCGGATGGGGATTTGCCAACTAGAGTGAATGGGTGGAAGGTTAAGAAGTACCTTCAGAGATCTGTTTGCGAGGACGCAAACAGTGAGGAGGGAGTATGTGGAACGCAAAAGTTTGGGCAACAAGCTTAAATGAGTTCGTTTTGAAACAGCCCACACTCTTTGCTAGAAATGGTTTGGTGAAGACATGCAAGGAAATTTTTGCTCCTTTTGAGCGGGAGTTGTAGGACCATGTCGGAAGGCAGAGGATATGCAGGAAAAGAAACGGGTCAAAACGACCTTGGTGAGAAAAGGTAACCTACATGAGTGGTAGGAGGTGTCCTACCAGGAGAAACTCCTACCATGGTGACGAGGGTAGGAGAGATCCTACCACCGTAGGAGAATGACCCTGCTAGTGTTTTGATCACCTACCAGTGTAGGAATAGCTCCTAGGAAGGTATCCTACCGCCGTAGGAGAAACTCCTACCGTGGTAGGAGAAAGGGGAAAACGCCTACCATGGTAGGAGGATGTCCTACCACGGTAGGAGGTAGGTTGCTAAGGAAAGTAGCTTATGTTTTAGGCAGGATAGGCTTGCTATATGTAGAGTCTTTTAGTGGACTAGATAAATAGGCCAAAATAGGTAATTAAGAAATTAGAGGCTAATTTTCAGTAATTAGAAATTAGAAAATAGGGAAATGGTATTTTAGTATAAGGAATTAGGAAACTAACATCAATGGTGAGAGGGGCCACGTGGCACACATCCAAGGGCAGGATAGAATGGTAGTTACTTTTCTAACCCTTGGGTGACTTATAAAAGTGGCTGGTGCTGCAGGAGGCCACAACTCGAAACTTGAAGAGACGGCCTCACAGAAGGCGCCGCCACACCTCAAGCTGCCCAAGGCCCCATACAACCGCCATGTGAGGAGGAGAAGGAGGCGCAAGCTCAAGGAGGCGAGAAATCCAGCGCCCAAGAGAGGAAGAAGAGAAGGAGGAAAAGAGAAGAAGAGAAGGGAGAAGAAGGTTGGGGCGCAACACTTGCCAAGCTCGTGAGGGTGCCTAGGAGGGTGGAGCGTGGCAAGATTGCTAGGAAACCGTGCAGGAAGGGCTCCTAAATTGCGTGTGTAAGAGTCCGGGAGAATTTTGGTGAGCTTTCTCTTGCAGGAGAAATCGGGGTTTTGAGGCACCAAGGTGTAAGGACTGCAGGAGGAGAGCAAGGGCAAGGACCTTTGAGCTGTGAGCAAGAGCAAATCCGAGGAGGAGAAACGTTTGCAAGGATAAGAAGAGCGGTCTGCAGGAATTGCAGAGAGGCATCACTTTTCTTCAATTTCGTGCAAGTACTAACCAAGGAGGCCATGACCAAGCCTACCATGACCAAGGGCAAGGAGGTAGTAGCTAAGGAAGGAGCGTCCACCAAGGAGGTGGCGCAGGAGGAGAGCAAGGGCAAGAGGTCTAAGGCAGGAGGATCAGACCCCGGAGGGTGGAAATTTGACATGCCCTTGTTTACGTGCTATGCAGGCCAGCTATCCTCTAGAGACCTTTCAGACTTTCGACCTTGGGCAGCAGAGGAGAATATACAGCTAGAGTGGGTGTATGGGCGACATTGGTCCTACACCAACCTTGAATTGATAGAAGAGTGTTTTGCTAATTTGCAGCAGACGGAAGAGGAATTGGCCGCCTTACCGGATAGAACGCACGGACGGATCCACGGTGTTGGGTGTAAGGACTGCAGGAGGAGAGCAAGGGCAAGGACCTTTGAGCTGTGAGCAAGAGCAAATCCGAGGAGGAGAAACGTTTGCAAGGATAAGAAGTGGTGTGGCCGCAGGAATTGCAGAGGCATCACTTTTCTTCAATTTCTGCAAGTACTAACCAAGGAGGCCATGACCAAGCCTACCATGACCAAGGGCAAGGAGGTAGTAGCTAAGGAAGGAGCGTCCACCAAGGAGGTGGCGCAGGAGGCAAGAGGTCTAAGGCGGAGGATCGACCGGAGGGTGGAAATTTGACATGCCCTTATTTACGTGCTATGCAGGCCAGCTATCCTCTAGAGACCTTTCGACTTTCGACCTTGGGCAGCAGAGGAGAATATTCAGCTAGAGTGGGTGTATGGGCGACATTGGTCTTACACCAACCTTGAATTGATAGAGGAGTGTTTTGCTAATTTGCAGCAGACGGAAGAGGAATTGGCCGCCTTACCGGATAGAACGCACGGACGGATCCACGGTGTTGGATGTAAGGAGGTGCCGCAGGAGGAGAGCAAGGGCAAGGACCTTTGAGCTGTGAGCAAGAGCAAATCCGAGGAGGAGAAACGTTTGCAAGGATAAGAAGTGGTGTGGCCGCAGGAATTGCAGAGGCATCACTTTTCTTCAATTTCTGCAAGTACTAACCAAGGAGGCCATGACCAAGCCTACCATGACCAAGGGCAAGGAGGTAGTAGCTAAGGAAGGAGCGTCCACCAAGGAGGTGGCGCAGGAGGCAAGAGGTCTAAGGCGGGAGGATCGACCGGAGGGTGGAAATTTGACATGCCCTTATTTACGTGCTATGCAGGCCAGCTATCCTCTAGAGACCTTTCGACTTTCGACCTTGGGCAGCAGAGGAGAATATTCAGCTAGAGTGGGTGTATGGGCGACATTGGTCTTACACCAACCTTGAATTGATAGAGGAGTGTTTTGCTAATTTGCAGCAGACGGAAGAGGAATTGGCCGCCTTACCGGATAGAACGCAGACGGATCCACGGTGTTGGATGTAAGGAGCATACGCCGTATATGGCGGCGGATAGCGAGGATAGCGGAATCACGTTGATGGAAGGAACGAGTGGAGGCAAGCGTGCATCAACGGCGGATCTTCCCAAGGAGCCCTTACACTTATGCAAGGGGCATGAAGGCTAAGTCCAAGAACGGTTGGCGACGGACCAAATCTTGGAGCCCAAGTGGAGATTGTTCACAAGAATTGTTTTGGGCTTGGTGAGCAATCCAAGGGTGTCATATTTCAGCACTACCTTCCTCCATTTTCTATGGAAGATCACTCAAGGAGCGAAGCCGGATTGGGGCTCATCATGTATGAAGCATACACCTACCACCGGAAAAGTTGTCAAACCCAACGCGTCGGATGAAGATGTCAGGCCATGCTATCTTAGCACTTATCTAGTGCATTTGTGGGAAGTAGAGGGCTACTCACAAGTAAGGAGTTGGATGATTCCAAGCATCCCTTTAACATTGTGTACTTACGGAGAGGGACAGGAGTGCTTGGTGCTTTGCTAAAGGAGGTGCCGCAGCACCACCGGACATTATTCGGAAGGAATCCTCCAAAGATAGGCCGAGGATGTGCAGGAGGACTTGCAAGGAGAAGTTGTAGGGGATTTGAAGTTTGGACCGGAGGATGCGGAGATGGAAGGTAGGATAGATCCTACCATGGCAGAATCCGCGAGGGTGGGAGGTGTTCCCACGGTTTGGGACCCCTTCGTCCTCTCATGACAAGGCCTACGGTGGCAGAATTAGTCCTACCACGGTAGGAAGTAGTCCTACCACGGTAGGAGCACCTCCTACCACGGTAGGAGGAAAGGAAGTCACGGTTTGGAAGCTCCCAAGCGGGAGATAAGAAGGCAACCGGCCCTGCTAGGTGGGCGAGCGGATGGAGTCGCGGTGGGAGGAGTTGCCCCACCGAGTGATAAGCGGGGAGCTCATCATAGGGAAGCAAGGGATGTGAGATCCCATGAACAAGGCAAAGGCCTTGAGTCTCCCGGAGGTAAGACAGGAGACTTAGACATGTTGGAGGAGATGCTGCGCATAGGGGAGATGTTCAGCAAGGTGGATATGGAAGCGGCCAAGAGGAGGGCCGAATTCTTGAAGACGGAGGCGGAAAAGACAAGGACCTACCAAGCAAGGGAAATTGCAGGTAGGCGAGCGGAAACCCAGCGGCAGGAGGATGTTATGAGGATGGAAGCTCAAGTGGAGCACTTGGAAAAGAGTCTTGAGACAAGGCAACAGGAAACAAACCATCATATTCGGGAGAACAAGGCTCTTACCAAGCAATTGGCAGCTCGAGAGGAGAAGGTGGAGCAACTTGCTCACATGGTGCGCACATGGGAAAAGAAGGCGGAAGACAAGCAAGTGCTGCTAATGGAGGAGAGGTCAAGACGAGCAATCTCGCAGAATGAGGCAGACAAAGGCAAGTAGGCGCATGAGCGGGTCATAGCCACACAGCCGTGAAGATTAGTGACATGGAAAAGGAGCTGGGAGAAATCCGGAGGCTGGAATTGAAGGAAGAAGAGCTGGAAGAACGGACACATTTTGTCCAAAGATTGGAAATGGAACGAGAAGTCCAAAGAACGGAGAGTGCACAACTCCCTAGGAGGATAGGGGAGTTGGAGGAAGAAATGGCAAAGGAGAAAGGCCGTCATGAGGCGGTGCGCATGGGAAAAGAAGGAAGACAAGCAAGTGCTAATGGAGGAAAGGTCAAGACGAGAGCAATCTCGCAGAATGAGGCAAGACAAAGGCAAGTAGGCGCATGAGCGGGTCATAGCCACACAGCCGTGAAGATTAGTGACATGGAAAAGGAGCTGGGAGAAATCCGGAGGCTGGAATTGAAGGAAGAAGAGCTGGAAGAACGGACACATTTTGTCCAAAGATTGGAAATGGAACGAGAAGTCCAAAGAACGGAGAGTGCACAACTCCCTAGGAGGATAGGGGAGTTGGAGGAAGAAATGGCAAAGGAGAAAGGCCGTCATGAGGCGGTGGTGCAGCATATGTTGGCGGTGAGGAGAGAGATTTCGGGCTGATTATGCCCTACAAGAGATTGATCCGCCAACCGCAGAATGAGAGGACGGAGAATGTGGCTCTCCATGTCAAGACCGTGAGCTGGCCTTGAGCGAGATGCTTACAAAAGCAAGTGTGAGCATGGAGTATGGCTTGAGGATTACGAAGAATTGGAGATGGCACAACAACGATTTGCAGCCCATCTTCACAACAAGGTGCTCAAGGCCACTAACGAGTTGTTGCGACTTGCTGAAAGGAGGATGTTGGGACCTCATGACGATGATAGGGAGGCCCTCATGCAAGTCCAACCGGAAGCCTTAGACTTGGAGAGTGTCCCAAGCAGGGTGAAGAAACTTCGCACTGTGGAGAAGCAAGTGAAGGAGAAGCTGCAGGTGGAGAGAATCACCCTGTGAAGGGGTAAGGAAGAAGAAACGACCATGGTAGGAGGATAGGGGAGTTGGAGGAAGAAGAAACGACCATGGTAGGAGGATAGGGGAGTTGGAGGAAGGAAGGGATTCAAGGTCGCTAGCATGGATTTGACGGCAAGGGAGGCGAGTACCTTGGCCCTTGCAGAAAGAAGGAAGAGGGGTTGATCTTGCAGAATGGAGCAAGAATCACAAGGAGAAGACCAACCTCCTAACATGGGTGCAGGAGCAAGGAGCTCACTTGCTCCACAAGTGAGAGGAAGAGGAGAAGGCGAGGATGAGCCAAGGCTAAGAGAGCCCGGCTATTTTATTGGAGGAAGGAACTCAAGATAGGCATCAAGATAAGGAAGGGATTCATAAGAAGTCCTTAAATTAGCTTGAAGACATGGGGCAAGATGCCACTTGGGAAGACTTTTCTTTAGAGGAGGACAGCATTAATGCTTGTCAGAGAGTGTGTTGACTAGCTAGATAGGAATGTTGACAGAGCCATTAAGGCTCACATAGGTGAATTTGCTAGAATAGAATTTTACCCAAGATGCTTGGATGTCGAACTTAAAGTCGACAATAGGATACACTAAAATAAGGAGTAAGGCGGTGCAGGAGGCGCGCCGAGGCTGTATGTGAGGACCTCCCTATAAAAGGAGGGAGCTTGTGAAGTAAAATTATCGTGTCTTGCGCTCCCATCCTCCCGAGTCCTTCACTTTGTGCAGAATTTCGTGCCGCAAGCCAACGCAGGTCCGTAGAGAGGAGAACGCGGTCGGAGTGGAGGGCTTGCTCTTTGCAGGCGCCCCTGCTAGCTGCTCCCCTTGTGAATGGTTGCTGTGTGAATTGTTTTGCTTTGAGTGTGTGGCGATGCTCAAGGAACTCTCGGCTTGAGGGTAGACTGCAGGGAAAGACTCCCTGGAGGTTCTCGCTGTCTGCAAACCACATAGCAACCGGCCCAAGGAAGAACTCGTTAATTTCCGGACGGACCCCAGGCAGTTGTGCCGTAAGGGCGAGTTGGAATTAATGAGCCAGCAATTGGTGTTAGAGTAGGAGATTGTGGAGGAAGGAAGGGTAGATGAGTAGAGAAGAAGAGGGCGTTGTTGATTGAGAGAGTTGTGAGGAGGATTAGAGTGTAGGAAAAACGGAAGGCCACAGGCAGAGCCTAAGGGACGAATCCCAACTGCAAGTAAGGGCGAGTTGGAATTAATGAGCCAGCAATTGGTGTTAGAGTAGGAGATTGTGGAGGAAGGAAGGGTAGATGAGTAGAGAAGAAGAGGGCGTTGTTGATTGAGAGAGTTGTGAGGAGGATTAGAGTGTAGGAAAACTAAGGCCATGTGAGCCTAAGGGACGAATCCCAACTGCAAGTAAGAGGGCGCTCCTGTGGAGAAGAGTGTCTTAGGAGTAGGGACGAAGTTGCGGTGTGGGTCGGGGTCCTGGCGCCCGTGATAGACACCTTCTTGTTGGGCGTAACACGCAATTGTGTGGTGTCGTTGTAGGTTGAGGTTTGGTGAGTTCTGAGCGATCGGGCGTAGGCTCGTAGAGGGAGCGTGAGAGGCGCCTTGCTTGTTTAGAAGGCTGAGGTAGTGTGTAGCTGCAGTAGTGACGGATTTCTCAAGATTCGACCGTTCCCCAAGTCTCATGGGACGAAACCCAGCGTCTGCTTGTGATAAGTGTGGCCGCTAGAGGGGAATCTCGGGAGTGCCCCGGGGTTTTCCTCCCACATTCTGACATCCAAGCATCTTGGGTAAAATTCTATTCTAGCAAACTTCACCTACGTGAGCCTTAATGGCTCCTGTCAACATTCCTATCTAGCTAGTCAACACACCCTACTGGGCTGACAAGCATTAATGCCTGTCCTCCTCTAAAGAAAAGTCTTCGCCCCAAGTGGCATCTTGCTAATTTAAGGGAGATTGGGATGATTCTCTCCCCCTGTGAAGCTTCTCCCGCTTCACTCGCTTCTCCGTGGTGCGAAGTTCCTTCACCCCTGTTGCTTGGGACACTTTCCAAGTCTAAGCCTTCCGGTTGGACTTGCATGAGGGCCTCCCTATCATCATCATGAGGTCCCAACATCCTCCTCTCAGCAAGTCGCAACAACTCGTTAGTTGCCTTGAGCACCTTGTTGTGAAGATGGGCTGCAAATCGTTGTTGTGCCATCTCCAATTCTTCGTAATCCTCAAGCCATACTCCATGCTCACACTTGCTTTTGTAAGCATCTCGCTCCAAGGTCAGCTCACCAGCCTTGACATGGAGAGCCACATTCTCCGTCCTTTCATTCTGCAGTTGGCGGATCAATCTCTCTTGTAGGGCATAATCAGCCCGAAATCTCTGCTCCCTCACCGCCAACATATGCTGCACAACCGCCTCATGACGGCCTTTCTCCTTTGCCATTTCTTCCTCCAACTCCCCTATCCTCCTAGGGAGTTGTGCATTCTCCTGTTGCTGGACTTCTCGTTCCATTTCCAATCTATGGACAAAATGTGTCCGTTCTTCCAGCTCTTCTTCCTTCAATTCCAGCCTCCGGCGGATTTCTCCCAGCTCCTTTTCCATGTCACTAATTTTCACAGCCTGTGTGGCTATGACCCGCTCATGTGCGCCTACTTGCCTTTGTGCTGCCCTCATTTGCTGCAGAGACTGCTCTCGTCTTGACCTCTCCTCCATTAGCAGCACTTGCTTGTCTTCTGCCTTCTTTTCCATGTGCGCACCATGTGAGCAAGTTGCTCCACCTTCTCCTCTCGAGCTGCCAATTGCTTGGTAAGAGCCTTGTTCTCCCGAATATAATGGTTTGCCTCCTGCCTTGTCTCAAGACTCTTTCCAAGTGCTCCACTTGAGCTTCCATCCTCATAACATCCTCCCGCTGGGTTTCCGCCGCCACCGCAATTTCCCTTGCTTGGTAGGTCCTTGTCTTTTCCGCCTCCGTCTTCAAGAATTCAACTCTCCTCTTGGCGGCTCCTATGTCTACCTTGCTGAACATCTCCCCTATGCGCAGCATCTCCTCCAACATGTCTAAGTCTCCTTTCTTACCTCCGGAGACTCAAGGCCTTTGCCTTGCTCATGGGATCTTACATCCCTTGCTTCCCTATGATGAGCTCCCCGCTCATCACTTGGTGGGGCAACTCCTCCCACCGTGACTCCATCCGCCGCCCACCTAACGGGGCCGGTTGCCTTCTTATCTCCCGCTTGGGAGCTTCCAAACCGTGACTTCCTTTCCCTCCTACCGTGGTAGGAGGTGCTCCTACCACCGTAGGACTACTTCCTACCGTGGTAGGACTAATTCCTGCCACCGTAGGTCTTGTCATGAGAGGACGAAAGGGGTCCCAAACCACTGTGGGAACACCTCCCACCGTGGTAGGACTAATTCTGCCATGGTAGGATCTATCCTACCTTCCATCTCCGCATCCTCCGCGTCCAAACTTCAAATCCCCTACAACTTCTCCTTGCAAGTCCTCCCGCACATCCTCCGCCTATCTTTGGAGGATTCCTTCCAAGAATAATGTCCTGTGGTGCTGCGGCACCTCCTTTAGCGCAAAGCACCAAGCACTCCTGTCCCTCTCCCTGTAAGTACACAATGTTAAAGGGATGCTTGGAATCATCCAACTCCTTACTTGTGAGTAGCCCTCTACTTCCCACAAATGCACTAGATAAGTGCTAAGATAGCATGGTTCTTCATCCGACGTTGGGTTTCAAAGAACTTTCCTGGTAGGTGTATGCTTCATACATGATGAGCCCCAATCCGCTTCCTTGAGTGATCTTCCATAGAAAATGGAGGAAGGTAGTGCTGAAATATGACACCCTTGGATTGCTCACCAAGCCCAAAACAATTCTTGTGAACAATCTCCACTTGGGCTCCAAGATTTGGTCCCGCCAACCGCTCTTGGACTTAGCCTTCATGCCCCTTGCATAAGTGTAAGGGCTCCTTGGGAAGATCCGCCGTTGATGCACGCTTGCCTCCTGCCTTGTCTCAAGACTCTTTCCAAGTGCTCCACTTGAGCTTCCATCCTCATAACATCCTCCCGCTGGGTTTCCGCCGCCACCGCAATTTCCCTTGCTTGGTAGGTCCTTGTCTTCTCCGCCTCCGTCTTCAAGAATTCAACTCTCCTCTTGGCGGCTCCTATGTCTACCTTGCTGAACATCTCCCCTATGCGCAGCATCTCCTCCAACATGTCTAAGTCTCCTTTCTTACCTCCGGAGACTCAAGGCCTTTGCCTTGCTCATGGGATCTTACATCCCTTGCTTCCCTATGATGAGCTCCCGCTCATCACTTGGTGGGGCAACCTCCCACCGTGACTCCATCCGCCGCCCACCTAACGGGCCGGTTGCCTTCTTATCTCCGCTTGGGAGCTTCCAAACCGTGACTTCCTTTTCCTCCTACCGTGGTAGGAGGTGCTCCTACCACCGTAGGACTACTTCCCACCGTGGTAGGACTAATTCTGTAGGCCTTGTCATGAGAGGACGAAAGGGGTCCCAAACCACCGTGGGAACACCTCCCACCGTGGTAGGAGGTGCTCCTACCATGGTAGGATCTATCCTACCTTCCATCTCCGCATCCTCCGCGTCCAAACTTCAAATCCCCTACAACTTCTCCTTGCAAGTCCTCCCGCACATCCTCCGCCTATCTTTCTGAGGGATTCCTTCCAAGAATAATGTCCTGTGGTGCTGCGGCACCTCCTTTAGCGCAAAGCACCAAGCACTCCTGTCCCTCTCACGGGCACAATGTTAAAGGGATGCTTGGAATCATCCAACTCCTTACTTGTGAGTAGCCCTCTACTTCCCACAAATGCACTAGATAAGTGCTAAGATAGCATGGTTCTTCATCCGACGTTGGGTTTCAAAGAACTTTCCTGGTAGGTGTATGCTTCATACATGATGAGCCCCAATCCGCTTCCTTGAGTGATCTTCCATAGAAAATGGAGGAAGGTAGTGCTGAAATATGACACCCTTGGATTGCTCACCAAGCCCAAAACAATTCTTGTGAACAATCTCCACTTGGGCTCCAAGATTTGGTCCCCGCGTTCTTGGACTTAGCCTTCATGCCCCTTGCATAAGTGTAAGGGCTCCTTGGGAAGATCCGCCGTTGATGCACGCTTGCCTCCACTCGTTCCTTCCATCAACGTGATTCCGCTATCCTCGCTATCCGCCGCCATATACCGCGATGCTCCTTACCCAACACCGTGGATCCGTCCGTGCATTCCTATCTGGTAAGGCAGCCAATTCCTCTTCCGTCTGTTGCAGATTAGCAAAACACTCCTCTATCAATTCAAGGTTGGTGTAAGACCAATGTCGCCCATACACCCACTCTAGCTGAATATTCTCTTCTGCTGCCCAAGGTCGAAAGTCTGAAAGGTCTCTAGAGGATAGCTGGCCTGCATAGCATGTGAACTGCGGCATGTCAAATTTCCACCCTCCTACCATGGTAGGACATCCTCCGCCTTAGACCTCTTGCCTCCTCCGCCACCTCCTTGGTGGACGCTCCTTCCTTGGCTACTACCTCCTTGCCCTTGGTCATGGTAGGCTTGGTCATGGCCTCCTTGGTTAGTACTTGCACGAAATTGAAGAAAAGAGATGCCTCTCCTGCAATTCCTGCAGCCCTTACACCTTGGCGCCCCAACCTTCTTCTCCTTGCAAACGTTTCTCCTCCTCCTTTGCTCTTGCTCACAGCTCAAAGGTCCTTGTCTTCGCTCTCCTTCTGCAGCCCTTACACCTTGGCGTCCTCAAAACCCCAATTTCTCCTGCAAGAGAAAGCTCAACAAAATTCCCCACGGACTCTTACACCTTGCAGCAATTTAGGAGCCCTTCCTTCACGGTTTCCTAGCAATCTTGCCACGCTCCACCCTCCTAGGCACCCTCACGAGCTTGGCAAGTGTTGGGTTGCGCCCCAACCTTCTTCTCCTTCTCTTCTTCCTTTCCTCCTTCTCTTCTTCCTTTCCTCCTTCCTCTCTTGGGCGCCTGGCGGATTTCCGCCTCCTTGTTGAGCTTGCGCCCTTCTTCTCCTCCTCAGCACGGGCGCGTTGCTGTATGGGGGCCTTGGGAAGCTTGAGATGTGGCGGCGCCTTCCTCTTCTCCTTGCAAACGTTTCTCCTCAAGTTTCGAGTTGTGGCCTCCTGCAGCACTGCACCACTTTTATAAGTCACCCAAGGGTTAGAAAAGTAACTACCATTCTATCCTGCCCTTGGATGTGTGCCACGTGGCCCTCTCCCACCATTGATGTTAGTTTCCTAATTCCTTATACTAAAATACTATTTCCCCTATTTTTCTAATTTCTAATTACTGAAAATTAGCCTCTAATTTCTTAATTACCTATTTTGGCCTATTTATCTAGTCCACTAAAAGACCCTATATATAGCAAGCCTATCCTGCCTAAAACATAAGCTACTTTCCTTAGCAACCTATCTCCTACCGTGGTAGGACACCCTCCTACCATGGTAGGCGTTTTCCCTCTTCTCCTACCACGGTAGGAGTTACTCCTATGGCGGTAGGATACCTTCCTACCCTCTCCTACCATGGTAGGAGCTATTCCTACACTGGTAGGTGATCAAAACACTAGCAGGGTCATTCTCCTACGGTGGTAGGATCTCTCCTACCCTCGTCTACCATGGTAGGAGTTTCTCCTACGGTGGTAGGACACCTCCTACCACTCATGTAGGTTACCTTTCTCCTCACCAAGGTCGTTTTGACCCGTTTCTTTTCCCTGCATATCCTCTCTTCAGACACGGTCCTACAACTCCCGCTCAAAAGGAGCAAAAATTTCCTTGCATGTCTTCACCAAACCATTTCTAGCAAAAGAGTGTGGGCTGTTTCAAAACGAACTCATTTAAGCTAGTTGCCCAAACTTTATGCTCCATGTGTCTCCGTCGATTCTACCTATTTTGTAGTTTCCTGCTAGAAAGATTGTAGAACTGGAAGAACGGCCACATTTGATCCGTGGATTGGAAATGGAGCGAGAAGTCTACCAACAGAAAAATGAATGACTCCCTAGGCGGATAGCGGAGTTGGAGAAGGAGATAGCAAAGGAGAAAGACCGTCATGAGGCGGTTGTGCAGCATATGTTGGTGGTGATGGAGCAGAGATTTCGGGCTGAGTATGCCCTACACGAGAAGTTAATCCACCAACTGCAGACGGACAGAGTGGAGAATGTGGCTCTTCACGCCAGGATGGGCGAGTTGACCATGGAGCAGGATGCTTACAAAAGTAAGTGTGAGCATGGAGTTTGGCTTGAGGATTATGAAGAATTGGAGCTGGCCCAACAACGATTCGCAGCTCATCTTCACAGCACGGTACTCAAGAAAACTAACAAATTGTTGCGACTTGGTGAAAGAAGGATGCTGGGACCTCAAGGCCCTTATCAAGTCCAAACAAGAGTCTTAGACTTGGAAAATGCCCCAAGCAACATGGGTGAAGGAACTTCGCAACAGGGAGGAGCGAGTGGAGCTGGACAGGATTCACCGGAGGAAGGAACCATCTTAGGGAGGGGTGGAGAAGAAGAAACAGCCCAGAGGGAGCCCTCCTACCATGGTAGGAGCTATTCCTACACCGGTAGGTGATCAAAACACTAGCGAGGTCATTCTCCCACTGGTAGGATCTCTCCTACCCTCGCTCACCATGGTAGGAGTTTCTCCTACGGTGGTAGGACACCTCCTACCACTCATGTAGGTTACCTTTCTCCTCACCAAGGTCGTTTTGACCCGCTTTTTCCCCGCATATCTCCTGGCTCGACACGGTCCTACAACTCTCGCTCAAAAAGGAGCAAAAAATTTCCTTGCATGTCTTCACCAAACCATTCCTAGCAAAAGAGTGTGGGCCTGTTTCAAAACGAACTCATTTAAGCTAGTTGCCCAAACTTTTGCGTTCCACAGGTCTCCGTCGGGGATTCTACCTATTTTGTAGTTTCCTGCTAGAAAGATTGTAGAACTGGAAGAACGGCCACATTTGATCCGTGGATTGGAAATGGAGCGAGAAGTCTACCAACAGAAAAATGAATGACTCCCTAGGCGGATAGCGGAGTTGGAGAAGGAGATAGCAAAGGAGAAAGACCGTCATGAGGCGGTTGTGCAGCATATGTTGGTGGTGATGGAGGAGATTTCGGGCCGAGTATGCCCTACACGAAGTTAATCCACCAACCGCAGACGTAGTGGAGAATGTGGCTCTTCACGCCAGGATGGGCGAGTTGACCATGGAGCAGGATGCTTACAAAAGTAAGTGTGAGCATGGAGTTTGGCTTGAGGATTATGAAGAATTGAGCTGGCCCAACAACGATTCGCAGCTCATCTTCACAAAGACGCAGATTTCAAGAAAACTAACAAATTGTTGCGACTTGGTGAAAGAAGGATGCTGGGACCTCAAGGCCCTTATCAAGTCCAAACAAGAGTCTTAGACTTGGAAAATGCCCCAAGCAACATGGGTGAAGGAACTTCGCAACAGGGAGGAGCGAGTGGAGCTGGACAGGATTCACCGGAGGAAGGAACCATCTTAGGGAGGGGTGGAGAAGAAGAAACAGCCCCGGTAGGAGGAGCTCCTCCTACCACCGTGGTAGGAGGACCAGAGGACGCAGCAAATTCAGGGGCTGCTAGCGTGGACATGACAGCAGGGGAGGCGAGTACCTCGGCCCTTGCAGGAAAGGAGAAGGGGGTGGTTGATCTTGCAGGAGTGGAGCAAAAATCACAAGGAGAGGATCAACCCGCCATCATGGATGTGGAAGCAAGGAGCTCACTTGCTCCATAAGTGAGAGGAAGGGGAGCAACTGAGGGTGAGCCAGCGGCTAAGAGAGCCAGTGCTATTTTATTGGAGGAGCAAGCTCCAGGTAGGCAGCAAGATAAGAAGGGGGATTCATGAAGGGTCCCTAGATTTAGCTTGAAGACATGGGACAAGATGCCACTTGGAGGAGACTTTCCTCAGAGGGAAACAAACATAAATGCTTGTCAACCAAGTAGTGTTGTGTTGACTAGCTAGATAGGAACTTTGACAAGAGCCATTAAGGCTCACGTAGGTGAAGTTTACTAGAATAGAATTTTACCAAAGATGCTTCAATGTCAGAACTTAAAGTCTGACAGTAGGATACATTAAAATAAGGTGTGAGGCAGCGTAAGGAAGGCGCGCTAGGGGGAGTTCATATGTGAGGTCCTCCCTATAAAAGGAGGGAGCTTGTGAAGTAAAATTATCGTGTCTTGCGCTCCCATCCTCCCAAGTCCTTCGCTTTGTGTGCAGGAATTTCGTGCCGGCTGCAATCCAACGCAGTGTCTGGTAGAGAGGGAGAATGCGACGGTCGAAGTATTGGGCGAAGGGCAGGCGCCCCTGCAGCTACTCCCCTTGTGAATGGTTGCTGTATGAATTGTTTTGCTTTGAGTGTGTGGCAATGCTCAAGGAACTCTCGGCTTGAGGGTAGACTGCAGGGAAAGACTCACCGGAGGTTCTCGCTGTCTAGTACAAACCACATAGCAACTGGCCCAAGGAAGAACTCGTTAATTTCCGAACGGACCTTAGGCAGTTGTGCCATAAGGGCGAGTTGGAATTAATGAGCCAGCAAACGGTGTTAGAGTAGGAGATTGTGGAAGGAGAAAGGTTAGATGAGTAGAGAAGAGGAGAGCGTTGTTGAGAGGTTGTGAAGAAGATTAGAGTGTAGGAAAAGTGGAAGGCCAAAGGCAGAACCTACAGGACGAATCCCAAATCTGTAGTAAGAGGGCGCTCCCTGTGTGAAGAAGTTGGTCTTAGGAGGAGGGATAAAATCACGGTGTGGGTCAGGGGGTCCCTGGGCCCCGTGGTAGACTCCTTGCTGCTAAGGCATGACCTGCAATTATGTTGTGTTGTTGTAGGTCGAGAATTGGTGAATTTTCGGAGCAGTGCAGGTGGTGCAGCTGCTGTAAAGGGGAGATTAGTGGGCGCCTTGCTTGTTGAGGAGGCTTAGGTAGTATGTAGATGTAGGCGATAAGTGATCTCCCAAGATTCGACCGTTCACCTAAGTCTCATGGGACGAAACCCAATGTACGAAACGACAGTGGGATAAGTGTGGCCACTAGAGGGTGAATCTCAGAAGCCCCGGAATTTGCCTCCCACAGTAGAGAAAGAGGAGTTCCGTAGGGTACATAGAGAATATGTCGATGTGTTTGCCTTCAAGATTACTGTCATGACAGGAATTCCGGAAGAGCTGGGGATACATCGAATCGATTTGAAGGAGGGCAGCACTCCTGTGAGGATCAAGCAATATAGGCTGAATCCCAAGTATTCTCTAGTTGTCAAGGATCAGCTGGACCAATACTTGGAGGCCGGGGTGATTTATTCGGTGCTTACCAATGAGTGGGTAGCTCCCTTCATGATCGTACCTAAGAAGCAACAACGGAAGGTACGGGTGTGTCAAGATTTCAGAAAGCTCAATGAAGCAACGAAGAAGGACCACCACCCTTTGCCTTTCATGCACAGTGTGTTGGACACGGTAGCGGTACAATCAGATTTCGTTGAGAAAGGAGGATCAGGACAAGACCACGTTCACAACAGATTGGGGCACTTATGCTTATTCAAAAATGCCTTTCGAATTGTGCAACGCTCCTGCTACTTTTCAGCATGTAGTGAACGCTATATTCCAAGACTTCTTGCGGAAATTCATGGAGGTATTCCTTGATGATTTTTGCGCGTTTTGGAGGAGAAAGTTGCATCTAGAGCACCTGAGGGAGTGTTTCTAGAAGTGCAGGGAATCCGACATGAAACTCCATCCAGGGAAGTGTTATTTCGGTATGACGGAAGGGATCTTGTTAGCCCATCGAGTCTCAGTACGGGGTTTGCAGGTAGACAAAGAGAAGGTGTCAGTTATAGCTGAAATGGATGCACCACAGATGGTGAAACAGGTGCGTGCTTTTGTTCCAGCGTCTGTCTTATCTTGTTATTAACACTGTTTCCTGTTATCCTCTCTCTTTTACTTTTGATGCTCAAGCCTTCTGTGATGCCTCTCAGACTAGTAAGGCTATTTCTCAGCCATACAAGGACAAGAACTTGTCCAGAGCCACCAATCTGCTTCACACCATACATAGTGATATTTGTGGTCCTATGTCAACTATGTCTTTTGATAGAGCATATTATTTCATCACTTTCATGGATGAATGGAGCCAATATTGCACTATATATGTTCTTCAGCACAAAAGTGAGTCTTTGTCATAGATGAATGGAGCCGATATTGCACTATGTATGTTCTTTAGCACAAAAGTGAGGCTTTATCTACTTTTCAACATTTTCTTACTATGGCTCAGCAACAAACTGAAGGCCAGCTCAAGATACTTTGTATTGACAATGGTAGTGAATACAATAGCCATGCATTTTCTAAATGTTATGCCTCAGATAGAGTTGTTCATCAATTCACAATTCCTTATACTCCATGGAGCTCAGAATGCTTTTGCAGAGCGTAACAATAGGACTCTCTAGGAGGCTATGCTATCCAGCCTTTCTTTTGCTAGTCTAACTCGGGGATATTGGGTTGAGGCCCTTATGGCTGCCAACTATGTTCAGAACAGGTTGCCTCTAAAGGAGTTGGGGCTTATTACCCCTTATGTACAGTGGACAAGCAAGAAACCTTGTATTTCACACCTTCACATATTTGGAGCTCCAGCTTATGCTCGTGTTCCTTCTTCACTTGATGGTCGGATCCCAAGGTTAGTCGCCAGGTCTTCATCGGCTATTCTGACGAAGTGAAGGCCTACAAACTTTTTTGACCCAGAAACACGTCAAGTTTCATTCTCTCGTAGTGTGGTTTTTCATCAGAATGCACTTCTTCGTCGGCATTTTTCAGCTTTGTCTCTCGGTTTTGTCCCTCTTACCACTTCAGTTCAGGATGTGGTTGACTTGGAGGACTTTTCTATTGACACTCCTCCGGATGTTACTATTTTTTATTTCGATGATTCGTCAGGCCCTTTTGGCGTCTCTCCGGAGGTCTTCGGCTTTCGGGGGGATCCTTCCTCTTCTTCTACTGATCCAGATGAGTCTTTTGTTTTTGAACACTTTGAAGTTGAGGCCCTTATGGCTGCCAACTATGTTCGACATGTCTATTGTTCCCGCTTCTATCGACCTTCTCTCTAATTCAGTCCCGCTATTGTATCTCGCACCCGATCCCGATGTCCCTACTTTTCCTGTTCTTCAGAGGGTCTTCTCGTCCCCATAAACCTGTGTCCGAATGGCTAGAACCTCCTTTGTTGCCAGCTTGGAGTCACGTGATACTTCTTCTCATCCTATTACTTTTGACATCTCTGAACCTGTTGTGCAGCAAATCCATCCAAGGTTGCAGTTGGTGTTTGTTTCAACTCTTACGCATCAACAACGCATCCAACAAGTTTCCTATTACTCCTCAATCGTGTCTTCCATGGAAGGACATGAATGCGCCAGATTTTACATGTGCGAATAGGTGGTGACACAACATCCCCAAGCCATACCGCAGATTCGCCCGCACGACCTTGTTCATCCGTATCTTCGACACAGACATGTCTCATCCGCCAGACCATGCAACTGTATCCTTCCGCTTCTTACCCTGCAATCAACCAATTTGCATTTGACACAAACCTGTCTCTTAGCTGCCAGGGGTAATTGAGCTTCCCTTCGTTCTTTTCTTGCATGCATAAGCCTTCTTCCTCACAGTATGTACCTTGATCAGAACAGTATCGCCTCAGAAAAGCTACAACTTCTCCATCGTCTACATGCTCACGGCTACCACATAATTGTCATCGTTTGTTGCCTCGTCCACGACGAGTCTGTTGGGAGACTTCCTATGCTCCAGAATGGCAGTCAAAAAATCTTTCTTCATACTGTTCCTGGGAAAAAAATTTGAACTGTTAAGTAATATTGAGTACCACATAGCTTATGCTCTTCTCCAGAAATGTCATGCCACACATCGATCTACATCGTGATGCAAGCCTTGGCCAAGTAAAGCAACTATCTCCTTGGTCAAATTTTGTGGCAACGCACGACTGACCCTTCCGAGGATTCGCCGCCACTTGCCATGGTCATTGAGTTGGTGATATCGCTCCCATCATGTACGCAACACCTGGCCTAGCAACCTTATCTCCAATTAGTGGCAGGCTGCAACAAGTAGACCACCCAATTCTGCTTCACACCATACATAGTGATATTTGTGGTCCTATGTCAACTATGTCTTTTGATAGAGCATATTATTTCATCACTTTCATGGATGAATGGAGCCGATATTGCACTATGTATGTTCTTTAGCACAAAAGTGAGTCTTTTGTCATAGATGAATGGAGCCAATATTGCACTATGTATGTTCTTCAGCACAAAAGTGAGGCTTTATCTACTTTTCAACATTTTCTTACTATGGCTCAGCAACAAACTCAAGGCCAGCTCAAGATACTTTGTATTGACAATGGTAGTGAATACAATAGCCATGCATTTTCTAAATGTTATGCCTCAGATAGAGTTGTTCATCAATTCACAATTCCTTATACTCCATGGAGCTCAGAATGCTTTTGCAGAGCGTAACAATAGGACTCTCTAGGAGGCTATGCTATCCAGCCTTTCTTTTGCTAGTCTAACTCGGGGATATTGGGTTGAGGCCCTTATGGCTGCCAACTATGTTCAGAACAGGTTGCCTCTAAAGGAGTTGGGGCTTATTACCCCTTATGTACAGTGGACAAGCAAGAAACCTTGTATTTCACACCTTCACATATTTGGAGCTCCAGCTTATGCTCGTGTTCCTTCTTCACTTCGCAGTAAGCTGGATCCCAAGGTTAGTCGCCAGGTCTTCATCGGCTATTCTGACGAAGTGAAGGCCTACAAACTTTTTTGACCCAGAAACACGTCAAGTTTCATTCTCTCGTAGTGTGGTTTTTCATCGTAATGCACTTCGTCGGCATTTTCAGCTTTGTCTCTGGTTTTGTCCCTCTTACCACTTCAGATGTGGTTGACTTGGAGGACTTTTCTATTGACACTCCTGGATGTTACTATTTTTATTTCGATGATTTCGAGCCCTTTTGGCGTCTCTCCGGAGGTCTTCGGCTTTCGGGGGGATCCTTCCTCTTCTTCTACTGATCCAGATGAGTCTTTTGTTTTTGAACACTTTGAAGTTGAGACTGCCCTGTCGTCGTTCCTGACATGTCTATTGTTCCTGCTTCTATCGACCTTCTCTCTAATTCAGGTCCTGCTATTGTATCTGCACCCGATCCTGATGTCCCTACTTTTCCTGTTCTTCGTAGGTCTTCTCGTCCCCATAAACCCAGGTCTGAATGGCTAGAACCTCCTTTTGTTGCCAGCTTGGAGTCACGTGATACTTCTTCTCATCCTATTACTTTTGACATCTCTGAACCTGTTGTGCAGCAAATCCATCCAAGGTTGCAGTTGGTGTTTGTTTCAACTCTTACGCATCAACAACGCATCCAACAAGTTTCCTATTACTCCCTCAATCGTGTCTTCCATGGGAAGGACATGAATGCGCTCAGCGTACTTTACATGTGCGAATAGGTGGTGACACAACATCCCCAAGCCATACCCAGATTCGCCCGCACGACCTTGTTCATCCGTATCTTCGACACAGACATGTCTCGTCCGCCAGACCATGCAAATCGTATCCTTCCGCTTCTTACCGCAATCAACCAATTTGCATTTGACACAAACCCGTCTCTTAGCTGCCAGGTAATTGAGCTTCCTTCGCTCTTTTCTTGCATGCATAAGCCTTCTTCCTCACAGTATGTACCTTGATCAGAACAGTATCGCCTCAGAAAAGCTACAACTTCTCCATCGTCTACATGCTCACGGCTACCACATAATTGTCATCGTTTGTTGCCTCGTCCACGACGAGTCTGTTGGGAGACTTCCTATGCTCCGTAATGGCGCCAAAAATCTTTCTTCATACTGTTCCTGGGAAAAAAATTTGAACTGTTAAGTAATATTGAGTACCACATAGCTTATGCTCTTCTCCAGAAATGTCATGCCACACATCGATCTACATCGTGATGCAAGCCTTGGCCAAGTAAAGCAACTATCTCCTTGGTCAAATTTTGTGGCAACGCACGACTGACCCTTCTGAGGATTCGCCGTCGCCACTTGCCATGGTCATTGAGTTGGTGATATCGCTCCCATCATGTACGCAACACTGGCCTAGCAACCTTATCTCCAATTAGTGGCAGGCTGCAACAAGTAGACCACCCAATTACAGCGCCCACAGCGCCCGATGCAGCTTGTAGCCTGTAGCCAGCATCGGAGGATTTGCGTTACATTACGACCACAAATAGGTAGCACCGGAGTGGAGGTTCTAGATGGCAGGCAAGAAGGTGGATAGACATGAAAAGAAAAGAAAGTTTTGAAGAATGAAATAGTTAGCACCTGTAATAGTTAGGACGCCTCAAATAGTTAGCACCTCTTTTTTGCATTACCAAATTGACAGCTCCTTGTGTGTAATAACCGTTAGGCACCACCGCAGTGGAGATTCTAGATGGCAGGCAAGGAGGAGAGACATAGAGAGTTTTGAAGAATGAAATAGTTAGCACCTCTACTAGTTAGGACGCCTCAAATAGTTAGCACTTCCTTTTGCATTACCAACTCGGCAGCTCCCTGCGTGTAATAACCGGATTACGTTTGCTAGCACACTACCTTTAGCTTTGATATGTAGGATACCTACTTGTACTCACATATATAGACATAGCATACAATTATTTATTTTAAGAGTGAATATATATATATATATATACCTACTTTTGGACTCTAATTTTATGAGAAAAAATTACATATAGGTCTTTGTCGTGGCAAGTGCCTTGGAGTGAGATCAATAGACATAGATACAGCATACATAAGCAAGAACAATTGCCAAAGCCCAAGACTTATGATAAGCAAGTTTTAGACACATAAATAGATACAACAGATAGGTAAATAGAGGGCATTTTGCCAAAGCCCAAGGATAACTAGGATATAAGTAGATAGGGAAATTAGTGATGTACCTCGCACATTATTTAAATAGGTCACAGGGACAGCAGTAGGTTGCCGGCCGGTACGTAGGTTGTCTGATCGCCATTTATGTGCATCTTATGGATAGCAGCTGACTGGTCCAAGGGCCTATTTTGGCTCACCATGTTACTTTTGTGGGCACCTGTTTGGTGAACATGTATGCAAAATGTGCTGACCTGTAAAGATCAAGCCAGGGTTTTGACAGCATGAACACAAAGAATTTGGTGACATGGATAGCGCTGATTGCTTGGTATACACAGCAAGGACTTGGCTAAGAGGCGCTTGTTGTGTATGGAGAAATGGAAGAGGCGCGCCTCATTCTACAGAGTAGGCAGGTCCGACATCCGAAGCCCCAAACCCCTTTAATCTTGGGAATGGTCAGCAAGTTTTGGAGCAGCTATTGTTTGGCAAAAGCTCTGTGGTAGAGGCACTGCAACAGGGGGGGCACATTGCTTTGGCTTGGTACTGGCTCACTTATCAGACCGCGATACTAGCTCTGGAGTTGGAGGTGGAGCCTCTAGGACAATCCAGTCCAGGAAAAGAAGGCTAGTAGGTAGTTTTGTTCTACATTCATACATGCACAAAAATGGAAAAGTACCTTGTTTGGAAGGCACCTTCCAAACAAGATATGTAGCTATGGAGGCCAAACCAAATTGTGGACCAGCCAAACATTTTTGTGGCTTGAAGAAGTCAACCTGAACTAGAACTCAGTGTCCTACTTACTTTCCATAGGGCAAATTTTGTTAACAGTTGAGCAAGGCAATTTGTGGGGCCATGCACCCTCCGGGGGCGACAGAATGGAGGGTGGTCACTGTTCTCCCACCAGGCATTGGCATTGCTTAGACATTGATGGACTAGTCTAACTGTACAAATCATCGTCTTCGACAGCTGCAGCTGTGAATGTTCCATCGGATGTAGGGGCTGATTTAATTGCTTGATCGGGGAAGCGGAACTCTGAGCCAAACCCCCTGGATTGTTGCAATGTTTGTGCAAAGGCTTGGTACTTGCGAATATCTGCATCGCTCACACTCCTGCGAGCGAACTTCATGGCTTCCTCAAAGTGGGTACCCCTAATCTCTGCCAGCTCGTCAACTTCATCTTCATCCATTGAATCAAGATTCTCATTCTTCTTCTTCTCTCGTTCAATATCCTACAGGTACGAGATGGACATCCAGTGTCAGTCTACACCCATCACCATTCTAACCCCGCGAGCAGGTACGCACAATGTGAACACATGGGGAAGGGATATACCTTTTCAATATTCTCACGAATGGCATACTTGCAGGCCCTCTGACATATCTCTGTTATGTCAGCCCCGCTGAATCCCTGCGTGTATCGACCAAGGGCCTCCAAATCCACCTCCTTTGCGAGAGGTGATTTGCGGAGCGCGGCTTGGAAGATTCTCAATCTGGAAGCCTCATCAGGGAGGGGGATATAGATGAGCTGATCCAGACGTCTGTGTCAAGCAAGGCCGGGTCGATTATGTCCGGCCTGCTCGTGGCCCCGATTATGAACACAGTCTTCTTGGCATTCATGCCATCCATCTCCGTGAGCAGCTGGTTTAGCACCGTCCGACGCGCCACCAAAGATCACCCACGCCGCTTCCACGCCTGCACTTTGCAAATATGTCATTAGCCAAAATTCGTCACACTAGGGAGCGCTAGGATCACCGCATCATCATCCACCCACTGCGTTGCAATGGAGTCGAGCTCGTCAAGAAGAGCACGCAGGGGCATCGCCTGGCCTTATCAAGATTTCAACGTTGGCTTCGCTCTCTCCAAACCACATGGTGAGCAGCTCGGGTCCTTTCACGATGAAGTTTGCTTGGCATTCGTTGGCGATGGCTTTGGCTAGGAGAGTCTTCCAGCCGGACCATAAAACAACACACCTTTGGATGGCGACATCCCGAACTTCTCAAATTTCTCCGGTGTTCCATCGATATTGGACGGTCTCTTGGAGCTCCCTCTTTACATTCTCGAGCCCGCCGATATCCGCCCATGTCACATTCGGCACCTCCACAACCTGCATCAATCAATTCATCGCTGATCTTGCTAACGGCCACATGTGGCAACATTTGGCAATGGATTGAATGCACGCCTCGCAGCGTATGGATTGCCTGCACCAGAGCCGTGTGGAAGTGGTCATTGGTAACCGCCATGGAGTTGAGCACCTCAAGATCGATGCAATCATCTTCTAGGTCAATGACATCCATCTTCTCCGGATGCACTAACGCCTGCGGCACAACGCAGAAGATCTGCTCCCACAAATCCATGCGTTGCAATGGAGTCGAGCTCGTCGAAGAAGAGCACGCAGGGGCATCGCCTGGCCTTATCAAGATTTCAACGTTGGCTTCGCTCTCTCCAAACCACATGGTGAGCAGCTCGGGTCCTTTCACGATGAAGTTTGCTTGGCATTCGTTGGCGATGGCTTTGGCTAGGAGAGTCTTCCCGCAGCCCGGCGGACCATAAAACAACACACCTTTGGATGGCGACATCCCGAACTTCTCAAATTTCTCCGGGTGTTCCACTGGATATTGGACGGTCTCTTGGAGCTCCCTCTTTACATTCTCGAGCCCGCCGATATCCGCCCATGTCACATTCGGCACCTCCACAACCTGCATCAATCAATTCATCAGTGATCTTGCTAACGGCCACATGTGGCAACATTTGGCAATGGATTGAATGCACGCCTCGCAGCGTATGGATTGCCTGCACCAGAGCCGTGTGGAAGTGGTCATTGGTAACCGCCATGGAGTTGAGCACCTCAAGATCGATGCAATCATCTTCTAGGTCAATGACATCCATCTTCTCCGGATGCACTAACGCCTGCGGCACAACGCAGAAGATCTGCTCCCACAAATCCATGCGTTGCATAAATCATCGTCTTCGACAGCACTGTGAATGTTCCATCGGATGTAGGGGCTGATTTAATTGCTTGATCGGGAAGCGGAACTCGAGCCAAACCCCGGATTGTTGCAATGTTTGTGCAAAGGCTTGGTACTTGCGAATATCTCGCATCGCTCACACTCCTGAGCGAACTTCATGGCTTCCTCAAAGTGGGTACCCCTAATCTCAAACTCAACTTCATCTTCATCCATTGAATCAAGATTCTCATTCTTCTTCTTCTCTCGCTCAATATCCTACAGTACGAGATGGACATCCAAAGGTCACCACACCCATCACCATTCTAACCCCGCGAGTGTACGCACAATGTGAACACATGGGAAGGGATATAATTTTCAATATTCTCACGAATGGCATACTTGCAGGCCCTCCGACATATCTCTCATATGTCACCATGAATCCTCGCGTATCGACTAAGGGCCTCCAAATCCACCTCCTTTGCGAGAGGTGATTTGAGCGCTTGGAAGATTCTCAACTGGAAGCCTCATCGTGGAGGGGGGATATAGATGAGCTGATCCAGACGTCTGTGTCAAGCAAGGCCGGGTCGATTATGTCCGGCCTGCTCGTGGCCCCGATTATGAACACATGCCTTCTTGGCATTCATGCCATCCATCTCCGTGAGCAGCTGGTTTAGCACCTGTCCGACGCGCCACCAAAGATCACCCACGCCGCTTCCACGCCTGCATTTTGCAAATATGTCATTAGCCAAAATTCGTCACACTAGGGAGCGCTAGGATCACCGCATCATCATCCACCTACTGCGTAATGGAGTCGAGCTCGTCAAGAAGAGCACGCAGGGGCATCGCCTGCCTTATCAAAGATTTCAACGTTGGCTTCGCTCTCTCAAACCACATGGTGAGCAGCTCGGGTCCTTTCATGATGAAGTTTGCTTGGCATTCATGGCGATGGCTTTGGCTAGAGAGTCTTCCAGCCCCGGACCATAAAACAACACACCTTTGGATGGCGACATCCCGAACTTCTCAAATTTCTCCGGTGTTCCATCGATATTGGACGGTCTCTTGAGCTCCCCTCTTTACATTCTCGAGCCCGCCGATATCCGCCCATGTCACATTCGGCACCTCCACAACCTGCATCAATCAATTCATCGCTGATCTTGCTAACGGCCACATGTGGCAACATTTGGCAATGGATTGAATGCGCCATCTCAAAGCGGATGGATTGCCTGCACCTGAGGCCGGGAAGTGGTCATTGGTAACCGCCATGGAGTTGAGCACCTCAAGATCGATGCAATCATCTTCTAGGTCAATGACATCCATCTTCTCCGGATGCACCGCAACTAGCTTCCGCACAACGCAAAGAAGATCTGCTCCCACAAATCCATGCGTTGCGAAATCTTCTCTAGATCCACCTGCACATGCACCATCATTAGACAACAACAAACTTCATGACCTTACCACACTCATCAGCAACACAAGTGACTTCCATCTCACATCATCGCTTCATATTCTTGGTGTGGATCCCGATCACTTCCACTGCCGACCTCGTCGGGAACCCCATGTCGATCTCCCTGTCAAAGCGGCCGAACCGCCTCGAGCGCGGGTCGATGCTGTTGGGCCTGTTGGTGGCCCCATGACGATCACATGCGCGGGACTTCAATCCGTCCATGAGTGTGAGCAGCTGGGACACTATCTCGCGCTCCACCTCCCCTGCGTCTTCTCCCGCAGGGGCGGAGTCGATCTCACAATGAAGATGATGGAGGGAGCGTTCTTCTCCGCCTCCTCGAACGCCTTCCTCAGTTGCTCTCGCCTCTCCCGCCAGCCGACATGATCTCGGCCCGTTGATAAGGAAGAAGAAGGCCCCGGTCTCGTACACGCCTCGAATCAGCGCCTTCCCGACCCGGGAGGGCCGAGAGGAGAATACCCTTGGGAGGCTTCACGCCGATGGACTTGAATAGTTGTGGATGCCTCGAGCTAAGCTCCACCAGCTCACGACCGCCATCGCCTCCTCACGCCGCCCACGCCATCGCACTCGACCGCCCGCCTCTCCAAACCACATGGTGAGCAGCTCGGGTCCTTTCACGCTGATGAAGTTTGCTTGGCATTCGTTGGCGATGGCTTTGGCTAGAGAGTCTTCCAGCCGGCGGACCATAAAACAACACACCTTTGGATGGCGACATCCCGAACTTCTCAAATTTCTCCGGTGTTCCACTGGATATTGACGGTCTCTTGAGCTCCCCTCTTACATTCTCGAGCCCGCCGATATCCGCCCATGTCACATTCGGCACCTCCACAACCTGCATCAATCAATTCATCGCTGATCTTGCTAACGGCCACATGTGGCAACATTTGGCAATGGATTGAATGCGATCTCGCAGCGGATGGATTGCCTGCACCAGAGCCGTCGGAAGTGGTCATTGGTAACCGCCATGGAGTTGAGCACCTCAGCATCGATGCAATCATCTTCTAGGTCAATGACATCCATCTTCTCCCGGATGCACTGCAACGCAGCTTCCGTGCACAACGCAGCAAGATCTGCTCCCACAAATCCATGCGTTTCGTGCGAAATCTTCTCTAGATCCACCTGCACATGCAGTCATCATTAGACAACAACAAACTTCATGACCTTACCACACTCATCAGCAACACAAGTGACTTCCATCTCACATCATCGGCCAGCTTCATATTCTTGGTGTGGATCCTGATCACTTCCAGCCTGCCGACCTCGTCAGGAACCCCGATGTCGATCTCCCTGACAAAGCGGCCGAACCGCCCGAGCGCGGGGTCGAAGCAAGGCCGGGTCGATGCTGTTGGGCCTGTTGGTGGCCCCATGACGATCACATGCTGGGACTTCAATCCGTCCATGAGTGTGAGCAGCTGGGACACTATCTCGCGCTCCACCTCCCCTGCGTCTTCTCCGGCAGGGGCGATGGAGTCGATCTCACAATGAAGATGATGGAGGGAGTTCTTCTCCGCCTCCTCGAACGCCTTCCTCGTTGCTCTCGCCTCTCCGCCAGCCGACATGATCTCGGCCCGCTGATAAGGAAGAAGAAGGCCCCGTCTCACCGCCTCGCACCGGGCCTTCCCGACCCGGGAGGGCCGAGAGGAGAATACCCTTGGGAGGCTTCCGATGGACTTGAATAGTTGTGGATGCCTCGAGCTAAGCTCCACCAGCTCACGAACTGGGCCATCCGCCTCCTCACGCCCACGCCATCGTACCCGACCTCGCCCGCCTCTCCTCGCCTCCCGCCAGCCGACATGATCTCGGCCCGTTGATAAGGAAGAAGAAGGCCCCGGTCACACACCGCCTCGCACCGGGCGTCTTCCCGACCCGGGAGGGCCGAGAGGAGAATACCCTTGGGAGGCTTCACGCCGATGGACTTGAATAGTTGTGGATGCCCGAGCTAAGCTCCACCAGCTCACGAATGGGCCATCTCCTCACGCCCACGCCATCGCATCGACCTCGCCCGCCTCTCCTCGCCCCTCCCGCTTGATGGGCTCCCCTCGCAGAAGATCTCGTCGATGAAGATGATGGAGGGGCGTTCTTCTCCGCCTCCTCGAACGCCTTCTCAGGTTGCTCTCGCTCTCTCCCGCCAGCCGACATGATCTCGGCCCGTTGATAAGGAAGAAGAAGGCCCCGTCTCGTTACACGCCTGCAGTCTTCCCGACCCGGGAGGGCCGTGAGGAGAATACCCTTGGGAGGCTTCACGCCGATGGACTTGAATAGTTGTGGATGCCTCGAGCTAAGCTCCACCAGCTCACGACCTGGGCCATCGCCTCCTCACGCCGCCCACGCCATCGCACTCGACCGCCCGCCTCTCCTCGCCTCCCGCCAGCCGACATGATCTCGGCCCGTTGATAAGGAAGAAGAAGGCCCCGGTCTCACACCGCCTCGCACCGGGCGTCTTCCCGACCCGGGAGGGCCGAGAGGAGAATACCCTTGGGAGGCTTCACGCCGATGGACTTGAATAGTTGTGGATGCCCGAGCTAAGCTCCACCAGCTCACGAATGGGCCATCTCCTCACGCCCACGCCATCGCATCGACCTCGCCCGCCTCTCCTCGCCCCTCCCGCTTGATGGGCTCCCCTCGCAGAAGATCTCGTCGATGAAGATGATGGAGGGGCGTTCTTCTCCGCCTCCTCGAACGCCTTCCTCAGGTTGCTCTCGCTCTCTCCCGCCAGCTTCGACATGATCTCGGGCCCGTTGATAAGGAAGAAGAAGGCCCCGTCTCGTTGGCCACTGCCCTCGCAATCAGCGTCTTCCCGACCCGGGAGGGCCGTAGAGGAGAATACCCTTGGGAGGCTTCACGCCGATGGACTTGAATAGTTGTGGATGCCTGAGCGGAAGCTCCACCAGCTCACGAATCTGGGCCATCTGCCTCCTCACGCCGCCCACGTCATCGTACCCGACCTCGTCCAGCCTCTCCTCGTCCTCCCGCTTGATGGGCTCCCCCTCGCAGAAGATCTCCGTGTCCGGGGCCACGATGCAGTACTCCGCTGGATCCGTTTCCACCACCTTGAATTCCACGCTTCGCATTCCTCCCCGGACAAGAAATAGGTCATTCTTTCGCACAGGCCGATAGTGGTCTTTGAAGTAGGCTGCATTCCATTGCATTGCGTTGCACACAAACATATCAGCTGTTAAGCATGTGCAGCAAATCCATCCTCAAGTGCAAGCTATTGTTTCAACTTACGCATCAAATACACATCAAACAGGTTCCCTGTTACTCCCTCAATCGTGTCGTCCATGGGAAGGGCATGGATGCGCTTCCCGTACTTCACATCTGCGCACTGATGGACTGATACAACATCCCCAAGCCGCACCCGCAGGTTTGCCCGCACAACCTTGTTCATCCGGATCTTTGATGCCTCACAAGTCTCATCCGCCAGCACAATGCAAACTGTGTCCTTCCTCTTCTTACCCTGCTATCAAGCAAAGCATTCAAGCAATGCATTTGAAGCAAAGCAATCTCTCAGCCAAGGGGATAATCAGAGTTCCCTTCTTTGTTGCATGCCTTCTTCTTCATAGTACCTTGATCAGAACAGTATCACCTCTGAAAAGCAGCAACTTCTCCATCGTCTCCATGTTTAGGGCTACCACAGAATTGTCATCGTTTGCTGCCTCATCTACAACGAGTCTGTTGGGAGATTTTTTCCGCTCTAGAATGGCAGTTGAGAAATCTTTCTTTGTTGCACTTTTCCTGGGAATTTGAACAAGTAAAAGTACCACTTAGCTCACGCACTTGTGCTTCCATCCACACAATGTGCGTGCTGATGCTCGGCCAATTAAAGCTCCATTCCCTGCCCAATTCTTTGGCAGTAAGCCCAGCGCACACACAGTGGGAGGGAATCAACAGTCTCACCCTTCTGAGGATTCGCCATGACCTCGTGCCATCGTCTTTGGGCCGATGATGCTCTCTCCACGCACGCCGACTGTCCAGATCTACCTTTATCTCCAAATTGTGACACCCAGTTACAGCGCCCACAGGTCTAGATGCAGCCTGTAGCCAGCATAAGAGAAATTGCATTACATCTCGACGACAAATAGGTACCATAGGAGTAGAGATGGCAGGCAAGAAAGTGGAGAGACATGAAAAGTGAGTTTTGAAGAACGAGGCATCTCAAATAGTTAGCACCACCTTTGTAGTATCGATCGACAGCTCCCTATTTGTAACAAATGGATTAACTTTGCTAACTCATTATAGGAGACCTAGGTATCATAATTATATATGCATAGTACATATTCAAATATTTAATTTAAGAATAAATTTTAATAAAAAAACATGTTATTTTGAACTTCATTTTTAGAAGAATTTTGCAAGAACTTTATTATCACACTGGAAGATTGATCAATACCACTACTGTATTGGAGATTATTGTGAGCAATATTCAATAGATAACATTATGTGAGCAATATATTAACATTTCCATCATGATTATGAATTTATTGTAGTGAAGAGATTTGAAATATAAATCATTACAGTGAAGAAGATTACTATATCATGCAAACTCTTTGAGTTTGAGGAGGAGGTGTTTATTATTGGCGAGGACCTTGGTGTGTATCACATAGAACAACAACAAGCGCTTATTGTGCTTTTTGTGGCTAGATGCTTATTGTTCATACTACCAAGTTTCAGTAAGTATGAAAGGCTGATCAATACCAAGAATGTATTGGAGATTATTGTGAGCAATATTCAATAGATAATATTATGTGGGCAATATATTAACATTTCCATCACGATTGTGAATTTATTGTAGTGAAGAGATTTGAAATATGAATCACTACAGTGAAGAAGATCACTATATCATCCAAACTCTTTGAGTTTGAGGAGGAAGTGATTATTATTGGCGTGGAGCTTGCTGTGTATCACATAGAACAGCAATAAGAGCTTATTGTGCTTCTTGTGGCTAGATGCTTATTGTTCATGCTACCAAGTTTCAGTATTGAGACCCAAATCATGTCATTACTAAACGGCAAGATTGATGGAGGGTTACTAGATGAAAGTAAAGGAAACATGGACTTCACTTAATTGGTATGCTAGGGATTTATATTTTTATAAAAAGAGGGAAATAATGAGCTACATAACATAATAGTCACCTAGACAGTGTCCTGTTCTTTATCACCTTGTCCTATTATGTTAATTTTAGTACATGTAACAAGATCACTGTCTTAATGGGTAAATTTGGTCAATCATGATTTTGATGTTCACATTCCAGGATGATAAGGAACAATAATATCGCCTGAAAAGCCATGTATCTCTTTTCCTCAAAGAAAAGAACAAAAGATCCCCAAACCAAATTTTTGAGGAAAATGTTTTGAAAATATTTCAAGATGAGCATAGATTGAAAGTCATAGAGATAATCAATGATATTAATTTTGATTTCAAATATTTTCTGTAGGCCTTTCAATAAGGATATCTTCATAGTAGGCTGGAAGAACAATATGCAATCGCAATTCATAACTGCCTTAGAGTAATTTTCACAAAACTTTCAATATTAAGACAATACAAAAATTTTAATGATCAATTCTTAACACCTGGAATGGGGTTTATGTTTGAGGTAGCCTTAAATATATATTCTTGAATACTTACATTTAAATCTTGACATGAATTTGATTTAGGGTAATTGGCACGAGATGCAACAATTGGATTATTCCATGGAGGTTTCCATTACACACAAGGTCCATTATTCAAAACAATCACCAAAATATTTAGAATAGAGAAAATTGAATAGTGTACCATGAAGACTTACATATCCTCATCAACTTCAATTTCATTAAAACAGAATACTATGCAACAAATGAGACAACAAAAAGAACTCATACAACAAGCAACTAAGAACTTTGATGAGTTTGAGAACAAAGGTTATGAGCTAGGAGTTGATACTCCTCCTGACGGGAAGAAAAGGGATATTAAGTCACCTGGTAAAAAAGAGAAGGCTCCAACACTTGAGAAAAAAGGAAAAGAAGCGGGAAAAAGGCGGATACCAAACAGAAGAAAGGGCAAGAGGATGAAAGCCTATCATTAGACCTCGTTCATATTGCACAAGTGAGCTTACCTATTATTTATTGTTAGCAATGTGTGCAATGATAAAAACCATGGAATAATAATAAGATAGATTGTTGACTTACCTAGGAATAAAAAGAATCGGTGTATATTATTTGTAGTTCATCTGATTATAGCTTTGTATTGAAAGGCGGCTTCTGGATAAAGGATGGAAAGGCTTACCTGGATGACATCAAAAGGAGGAAAGCCAAAGAACAGGCTAAAAGATTTCAAGCAGATATCATGAAAAGAAATGTAAAATATCTTCATGATTAAGTTATAATTAAAAAAACATGTACCTACTACTTATGGATCTCAAGTTCACATGAATGGTACGTACCTAACATACAATAGATCATTACAGAAAAGAGTACTACAACAACGATTAACAATAGAGGAAGAAAAAGCTCAAAAAGAAGCTTAGAAGGAGGATTTTTCAGCATAACTTCAGTGATGAAGCACTTCAAAGACAAGAAGCGGAACGGATGGAGAAGGAGGAAGAGCTTTCCTGGATTGCACATAGGATCTTATTAGTGCAATTAATAGCAGAACAACGTGATAAAGAACGGGATTTAGTGTTAGCTAGAGATCATGAAATGTTGATGATGTTACGGGAGGATTATTGGCAGGAAACTCAAAAAGAATGTAAACCAAGAGAGGTACTTATTTTAAATTTAAAATAATCTATTTTTATCATAAAATTATTCGAAGTTGTGGTTACTTTGTTCTTATGATTTGATATTGACTATGAGCTTATAATGCATTTAGATTGTGATGTAGTTTATGGTGAATTGTTCTTTTGGTTATTGGATTACATGCCAAACATATCATATATGTGCATTATTGCTTTCAGGAAGAAAAAAAATTGAAAAAGGAACAAGAACTTGCGGATGGAAGGAGATATTGTTTTGAGCCTAATTGCAAGTACCAACTCCAACTTTTAATAAAATATAGTCTTGATTTGTTCTATCCATAGCACAAGACCTCTCCATAAATGTAATAGAAAATCACATGAATTTAGTGTTTTACTTTTTTACTCGCAGATCTTAGGTTTATCTGAAAATGCTATGACCTATAAGGAAAGCACTCAATACAATATGCCGACTACAAAATAGAATGATTGGAAATTTTATTCTTGAAACGTGCAGTCCTACCCAATCCTTTACAATCTTTGACTCTCACATCTACGGAGGAAGTCACACCTGAAGTGGAGCTGATTGCTGATGAGGTATAGTAACTTGACTTGTGGAAAGATATACAGAGAATTGCAACATAACGTACATGTTTAACATTTATGAAAAGATTTCTCATTCTAGATGATTGATTTGCAGTTTGTCTTGGAATACATTAATGAAAAAGGAAGAATGGGAGGGATTAAATATCGGGAAAAATATACATCTAGGACGAATTCTAGGTTGTATACACGATACTGCTCATGTTCCCAATATACCAGCACCATCTGAGCTGCCTAATCTTTTAGAATGAATAAATCCTTATGATTACAACATTTGTTTGCAAGTACTTGTTAATCAAAACCTTCACTTAGTTTGTCTTACTAGAAAAAAGCTTGTGTTGTTTGGGTTGTTTAAGGAAAACAACCTTGACCCAAAAGTTAGCAAACGAGTTTGGTCTCATAACCATTGAAATCGAATAGGTTCATAACCTAGAAAGGAATAAGGTACAAGATCCGATGCCCTTGGAACGAAACAAGATCCAAGATGCAACATCTGCAATCCGCAATATCTCAATTGGAACTTACGTTATCTCCGATGGCACGACTAGGTCTAGTTGCCCAAAATGAATTGGATGGTGGAAAGCAGGTATAAAGCAAATATTCAATATGTACGTGTGGACACATTACCTATACATCCTAGTATTGATAGAGCTGGAGGTACACAGGTACCCGACCACATTGTGATTAAATTGCTGGTTCTCACATTCACATCCCTGGACGAATACGGTAATAGAATGCCGCCTGCTCGATTCATTCAACTGTTCGCTGTGTAGGGGGACTGTTATTAGCAAAATTTTGACTAGTGGGAAATCTGTTGTCACAGTCAGTAGTTCAGCAGTGCTTTCCCGAAAACAGGCCGCCAAAGGTTCAGGTGAATCTCCTAAACAGAAAGGCAAAGGAGGAGCAGCCAAACCTCCACCGAAGCCAGCGAAGGGCGAAAAGGGAGGAACTCCTCCTGGCTGTAAGCCAACAACGTCTCAATCGTCTAAAAAGGGACAAAAGAAAGGTCCAGGTGACTCAAAAGCAGAGAAGGGATTCATTCTGGACGGTTTTCCAGCAACTTGTGCTCAAGCAGACCTTTTGGAGAAGCACCTTACGGGGACGGATCTCTCATTCGTTTCTCAGCACGCCGCAAACGCATCCACCATTGCTCCCCCACCTCCTGTTGTAAGTCACTCCTGGTGATATGTTCTCTCCTATTTCTTGTTGGGTGCTTTCAAGGATAGGAGCCAACTAAGATGGCTTGCTTTCGCTTCCTTTGCAGCCTGTGGAGAAGGTGGTTTCTGGGTTGGATGGATTGCTTTGTCTACCGTACATCAGTCCAGAAGATGCCATCAAACGTGCATTGGGAAAATGCGTGGACCCAAAGACAGGCCGTCAATATCACCTCTTGTTTGATCCCCCGCCTAAAGATGATAAAACGTGAGGCCCTCCTATCCAGTCCCATGGTGCCTATATACCTCATTTCCAGCATACGGTGCATGTTTGGCTAGACTTTGGGTACGGATGTGCCAATGAACTGGTCCTTTCCATGCACAGAGGTATTACTTCTCGGCTGCAATATGTGGAACAAGCACCAGTGGTGCAAACGCGGATAACAGAGGGGAGAAGGTTTGGAAGCCCCTGTCCACTTTCATTCAAAGGTTTGCTAATTCATTCTTGCTCAAGTACGAGTCATTCATCGTAGTTGTAAGAGACTGCAGAGAAACAAAGTGGGAAGGATCCAAAGGGCACAGCCCAAGGGAAGGGTGGAGTAACAGCAAAAGCATCCAAACCTGATGCCAAGACCGGAAGTCACAAACCAGACTCACCCAAGGCCAGAGCCAAGCCTGGAGCTGGAGATAAATCTGATGGAAAACCGGGCAAAGCTGCGGCTGCTGCAAAGGCTGTTGAGCCTGCTCCTCCTCCTGCAGCAGCAATTCCCAACCCTCTGGAAAATCCTGATCCCAGTGCCGAACAGCAAAAGCAGGCTCTCCAGGCACTGGAAGCTGGAAATTGTGAATACAAGGGAGAATGTGCGGGCTTACCTGTTCCCAAGGAAGCTGTCACCATTGTTGTGGAGGCTAAAGATCCGAGCACTTTGGTGCAATCGTTGCTGGATGCCCGAATTCAATCCAAACTGGCTGCTGCTGCTGCGGAGGCGGCTAAACCTACAGAGGAGGCAGCGGCTTGGGCCTTGATCGAGACGGAGAAGGCGACAAAGACCACCACGAACCTCGCCCAACAGCTTGCTTTCGCCTTTGCAGCCTGTGGAGAAGGTGGTATCTGGTTGGATGGATTGCTTTGTCTACCGTACATCAGTCCAGAAGATGCCATCAAACGTGCATTGGGAAAATGCGTGGACCCAAAGACAGGCCGTCAATATCACCTCTTGTTTGATCCCCCGCCTAAAGATGATAAAACGTGAGGCCCTCCTATCCAGTCCCATGGTGCCTATATACCTCATTTCCAGCATACGGTGCATGTTTGGCTAGACTTTGGGTACGGATGTGCCAATGAACTGGTCCTTTCCATGCACAGAGGTATTACTTCTCGGCTGCAATATGTGGAACAAGCACCAGTGGTGCAAACGCGGATAACAGAGGGGAGAAGGTTTGGAAGCCCTGTCCACTTTCATTCAGAGGTTTGCTAATTCATTCTTGCTCAAGTACGAGCCATTCATCGTAAGAGACTCTGCAGAGAAACAAAGTGGAAGGATCCAAAGGGCACAGCCCAAGGGAAGGGTGGAGTAACAGCAAAAGCATCCAAACCTGATGCCAAGACCGGAAGTCACAAACCAGACTCACCCAAGGCCAGAGCCAAGCCTGGAGCTGGAGATAAATCTGATGGAAAACCGGGCAAAGCTGCGGCTGCTGCAAAGGCTGCTGCTGAGCCCTGCCTCCTCCCGCAGCAGCAATTCCCAACCCTCTGAAAATCTCGATCCCAGTGCCGGACAGAAAAGCAGGCTCTCCAGGCACTGGAAGCTGGAAATTGTGAATACAAGGGAGAATGTGCGGGCTTACCTGTTCCCAAGGAAGCTGTCACCATTGTTGTGGAGGCTAAAGATCCGAGCACTTTGGTGCAATCGTTGCTGGATGCCCGAATTCAATCCAAACTGGCTGCTGAGGCGGCTAAACCTACAGAGGAGGCAGCGGCTTGGGCCTTGATCGAGACGGAGAAGGCGACAAAGACCACCACGAACCTCGCCCAACAGCTTCTGTTTGTGAAAGTCGCTGAGGTGAAAGCAGCCTTGATCGAGAAATCAGGTCCGGATGCTATTGCACAGAAAATCGTGAAAGCAGAAGCGAGCCAGGTGGTGGGAAAGAAGTTGACCGAGGCAAGCAAGGCCCTACAAGTAGTAGGAGGAAAGCCTCCTACAAGTAAGGTGGTAGGAGGGGAACCTCCTACGGATGGACCGGTAGGAGGAGCACCTCCTACCAGAGAGGAAGGGGAAATAGTTTCTTCCCCAGGAGCAGACCTACCTAAGGAACGGCCGGAGGTAGGAAGAGATGCCAGGGACCATTCCGATGAGTGGTCCGAGTCAGGAGGAGTTGATCGTAGGGACTGAGCTACCGGGGAGGCGCGCGCGTCCCCCTCTTAACCGGTTTCTTGTTTCCTTTGCAGGTTTCACCTTAGGATCGATGTGTGCTTGTCGCTTGTTGGCATCTTGCAAGGCACTAACGTCAGAGACTCATTTTGAAGCAACCTATCGGGAGCTTCCTAACCCAAGAGCGCTCACGGTATAGGCAATCTCAAGGCTACCGGCCCAAGTGAAAACCCTTCGATTTCGGTCACTCTAGGCGTTGGTGCTGTAAGAGCGACCGAGTGATTGTTAAGGATAGATTTAGTGGATGGTTGTGAAAGGAGGTATGAGATCGAGCTATGGGGATATTGTCGTTGTAGTGTTTTTCTGTGGTCCTAGAAGTTAGAGGAATCTAGAAGGCTCAAGTTGGGGCCATGGACCAGTAAACCCAGAACCCATATTCGGTGAGGCAATTTGTGACAAAGAAGGAACTGTGAGAGAGTGAGAATCGACCCCTCAGGATAAGCGCATCCAGGCAAGTCTCTTGGGATCAAACCCACGTATTCGACGACCATGGAATAAGTGTGGCCACTGAGGCTAGCTCTGGGTGACCGGGGCGAACCTACCACACCCTAAGTTAACATGTCCTAACCTACAATGCCACAACTAGGGCCACAACTGGGTTAGAGAAAGGGTTTAGAGTTCTGTGCAAGCTGAACACACAACTGAGGAATGATAGATTGGACATTCAGCAAATAAAGGTCATTGTAAGGTGTTCCAATAATAACATCTCCCATGTTAGAATGGTGTGGAGTTGAACAACCCATGTGATCAAAACAAACTTGACATGAGTGTTCATCTGTAAGTTTGATGACTGACATCAAATTCTTAGTCATAGAAGGAACAAACACCACACCTGAAAGGGTGAGAATGGACGAATTTGGGATTCCTATCTAAACATAACCTGAACCCTTAATCGCTAACCCACTATCATCACCCAACAAAACAAATGGTGGTGGTCAGTAGAAGGTTGACTGGTAGAAAAAGCACATCTATCAAAACAAATTTGGCTTGTTGCTCCTAAATTTAAGAACCACATGTGTGTCTAAATTTGTGTGGAAGATAAACACAGCCAATATAGAGGGACTCTTAGGCAAGGAGGGCTTATGGATGGCCATGTTAGACTTAGGTGCAGGTACCTCCCTTCTTGGTTCGCTTGCACGCTTCTTACGACAATCCTTTTCATAATGCCCTGGAATCGTACACCAATTGCAAGTTAGGCTGCTTCATGGTTGGAGGGTAACCTTGACCTCTACCATGCCCATGAAAGCTCCCTCTACCTCGTCTTAAGAATAAAACTCTGGAGCTCTATTGTGGCTGATTGTTCATCTTGTGAAAACCTCGAGTCCTTTCTTTGGCGGGCTCCCAAAACCTCCTCGAGTGTCAAGGAAGGTGTTGATCCTGAAGCAGTTGCTTGTACAGTTGCTTGGATGGTGGCATTCTATGAGCTCACAAACTATTGGTAGCTCTCAGGCAAGGAAGCCAAAAGGCTAATAGCAGCTTGAACTTCCCAGTGAATGGTGCCACAATACATTAAGTTTGCACGGTTAGTGCGAAACTTGTTTATATGGGATTCCACAGTATCATGCTGCTTCATACGCAAGTTGAAGAAGTCCCTATAGGCATGTAGAGATGCTGAACTTTTATCCTTGTATATAAGTTTAAAGTTGTTCTACATAGCAGCAGAACTGTGAGCTCCAAGAGTGTGAGGCATCATAGTCTTATACAAAGAGGCTATGAGTATTGAACGGGCACATCTGTCCTTCCTTTGCCAAGAAAATATATCAATGGCATTAGCATTGTTGGTGCAGCAATGACGGACACCAACATTGGTAGAATTGTGTCCATCTCGCTCACCATGGATGTGCATTGGATGTGGTACGGGCACAGGTGGGCACTGAACACAAATGCTTACCTAAAGTACTTACCTGCTATTCCGATTATAGTTATAGCCAACCGGAAATTGACGGTGCCTAACCCGGTGTTCACTTAACAGTTAGCATGCCGATACCCAAACTTGGGTCCAGCAAAATTTCACGATCCTGAGTCGGTCCTCATGTGAAATTGCCCTTATTGGTCTACAAGGCACCTTTGTGTTGCAAATGGACATGCACCAATGTGCACTGCTAATTCTAATCCAAAAACCAAGCAATTACATTGCAAATTCGTGGAACACACTAACAAAATCGGCACAACACCTCACTAAACTGAAAGCCATGACCTGCACTTCTATGCCCACTAACCCCCTCCCCTAATCCCGCATGTTGAGGATGCAGCTTACTGAGTTTGTTAAGATGGATATGACTATGCGTAAAAGATGTACGTCATTGAACTTACTATAAGTATATAGAAGTGGGTAAATGGGAAACATATACCCCATATTGAGTAGAAAACGTGAGTGACACTTTTTAGGGTTTAAAAAGGGCTGAGACCAGCTAGCTATAGCAGGTTCAGCTCTTTGACTTTTGTCTTTGTGTTGTTTGCTCAAAGTTGCTCTTCATATGTGTTTAAGGCCTCGTTTAGGTGGTCTTAAATTGCAATTCTGAACACTTCCTTTCTTGACACTTCTGACCCTCTTGAAGCATGGCTAGCTTCCAATCTCAACAGGTTATGGACCCACACACCCAAGGCATGGTGACACTACAAGTCATTTCCAAATTTGGTGGTAACAACTTCAACTTGTGGAAGTTCAAGATGCAAATGTTGTTGGCCGAGAAAGGCTTGTGGGGAATAGTGTTAGGAACTGAGCAACGCCCTATAGAAGTGGAGCAACAATCGAGGTGGGACGAGAATGCAGGCAAAGCTTTTGCAACCATTTGTTTCAATTTGGAAGATGCACAACTAATGCATGTGACTTCTTGTAAGACTAGTCGCAAGGGAAGCTTGGCAAAAGCTGGAGGCGCTATATGAGAACAAGAGCCTTGTGAACCGCTTGTTTTTGAGGAGAAGGTTCTTCACTCTTCATATGGGTGAGAATGACATTGTCATTGAGCATGTAGACAAAATGAGGAGTTTGTCACAACAATTAGCAGCTGTTGGAGCCCCGTGTCAATGATGACTTGGTGATGACTCTTCTTGCAAGTCTTCCAAAGTCATACAAGAACTTGATTGTGGCTTTGGAGTCAAGAATAGAGACTTTGACTTTTGAGATTCTTGTGAGCAGACTCTTACGTGAAGAGACAAAAGAAGGGAAAAGGGGAAGATATATGAAGAATCAGCTTTTGTGGCCAAAAAGCCCCAGGAAGAACACTCAAGTTCCATCAAGCTAGGGGAAGGTCCTCCTTAATCTGTAGGAGGATATAGAAGGTCTAACATAACTTGCAACTACTGTGGCAAGGTTGGACACATTGTAAGGAATTGTTTCAAGAAACAAAGGGACGAGAAAGCAAGACCTCAAAGCAACTGTGCTGAAGACTTTGATGAGGCCTTTGTGAGTACACATCACCACTCAAATGAAGCTGACAAGTGGTATATCGATTCAGGAGCTTCAGAGCATATGACCAATAGGCGTGAATGGTTTCACTCTTTCAAACCCACTTCTGCAACTAACATTTACTTGGGTGATAATCCGGCTCAAAAATGTGCAGGAGAAGGAGTTGTATTTCTAACCATGACCACTCCTAAAGGGCCTATTCGTGGATGTTAAAGAAGGTCCTCTATGTGCCGCTGAGCAAAACCTCTTCTCCGTTAGCGCGGCTACCTCTCAAGGGTTGAGAGTGAGATTTGAGGATGCTGGAGTGACCTTCACGAATGCAAAAGAAGAAGTGAGAGCACCGGGAGTGAAGGTTGGAAAGATGTATTGTTTAAAACAAGTGGGAGTACTGTGGTGCCAAGCTCAAGAATGGAGGCAAATGTGGTACAAGAGCACAACAACAAGCTACTATTGTGGCACCAAAGATTGGGACATCTTGGAGTTCAAAACATCAAGCTCATGGAGAAGAAAAAGATGGTTGGAGAGGAGGAAGATATAGGTATTTGTAGAGGTTGCATGATGGGAAAGCAACGTCGATTTCCATTTCCAAAGGGAGGAAGTAGAGCTAACCATGTGCTAGATTTGATTCACTCAGACATTTGTGGCCCCATGAAGACCACATCTCTAGGAAGGGCCAAGTATTTCCTCACTTTCACAGATGACAAGTCAAGGTATACCAAGGTTTACTTCCTCAAATCCAAGGATGTCTGTTTATCCAAGTTCAAGGAGTATAAAGCACTTGTGGAGAATCAAATTGGTAGAAAGATAAAAGTTTTAAGGAGTGACAATGGAGGTGAGTATATGTCCAAGGATTTCGAAAATTTTTGCAAGGAGCACGGAATCATGCAACAATTTTTGGCCCCTTACACTCCTCAGCAAAATTAAGTTGCGGAAAGGAAAAATAGAACTTTGGTAGAATGTGCTAGGAGCATGCTTCATCATCAACAATTGGACTATGAGTTTTGGGGGGAAGCCAAGTTTAGATATGAGGCTTAGCAAAGACCAATGTCCTGCAACCAATCACGAGGAGGAGGAGTTGAAGAACATTACTTACAGACAAGCAGTGGGCAGTTTGATGTTTGCCATGGTTGCAACTCGTCAGATCTTGGGAAAGCTCTAGGTGTTGTGAGCCAATATATGCAAAATCTTGGAAAGCCATATTGGATTGCAGTGAAGAGGATAATGAGGTACTTGAAAGGCACACATGACATGTACCTTGAGTTTTCATGTTCAAATGAAGGACACGATCGCTTGGATATTGTGACTGGATTGGGGAGCGATTTTGATGATCGGAGGTCCACAACCGATATGTTTATCCTAGGGGAGGTGCCATCATTGAATAGCAAAAGCAACCAATTGCAATGTCTACTGGAGGTTGAGTACATGGCATCCACACAAGCTACAAAGGAAGCCATTTGGTTGAGAAGGTTCATGGAAGAAATTGGGTATCAACAAGTGCAGCCAACTGTTTTCAAAGTGACAACCAGGAAGCATGGCATTGATCAAGAACCTGCACCACTCAAGGACAAAGCATATTGATATCCAACATCACTTTGTTCGTGAAAGGGTGAAATCGTTGGAGATTACATTTGAGGATGCAGCCATCGAGTTTGTTAAGATGGATATGACTATGTAAAAGATGTATTGTTTAAGTGGGAGTACTGTGGTGCCAAGCTCAAGAATGGAGGCAAATGTGGTACAAGAGCACAAGCAATGGAAAAGAAAAAGATGGTAAGAGGACTTGAGCTTGGAGAGGAGGAAGATATAGGTATTTGTAGAGGTTGCATGATGGAAAGCAACATCGATTTCCATTTCCAAAGGGAGGAAGTAGAGCTAACCATGTGCTAGATTTGATTCACTCGACATTTGTGGCCCCATGAAGACCACATCTCTAGGAGGGGCCAAGTATTTCCTCACTTTCACAGATGACAAGTCAAGGTATACCAAGGTTTACTTCCTCAAATCCAAGGATGCCTGTTATCCAAGTTCAAGGAGTATAAAGCACTTGTGGAGAATCAAATTGGTAGAAAGATAAAAGTTTTAAGGAGTGACAATGGAGGTGAGTATATGTCAAGGATTTTGAAACTTTTGCAAGGAGCACGGAATCATGCAACAATTTTGGCCCCTTACACTCCTCAGCAAAATGGAGTTGGAAAGGAAAAATAGAACTTTGGTAGAATGTGCTAGGAGCATGCTTCATCATCAACAATTGGACTATGAGTTTTGGGGAAGCCAAGTTTAGATATGAGGCTTAGCAAAGACCAATGTCCTGCAACCAATCACGAGGAGGAGGAGTTGAAGAACACTCAAGTTCCATCAAGCTAGGGAAGGTCCTTCTCAATCTGTAGGAGGATATGGCTGCAGATTTCTTGACCAAGGCTTTGAGCAAGTTCAAGGAGTATAAAGCACTTGTGGAGAATCAAATTGGTAGAAAGATAAAAGTTTTAAGGAGTGACAATGGAGGTGAGTATATGTCCAAGGATTTCAAAACTTTTGCAAGGAGCACGGAATCATGCAACAATTTTGGCCCCTTACACTCCTCAGCAAAATGGAGTTGGAAAGATGTATTGTTTAAGTGGGAGTGTTGAGGATGCAGCTTCGAGTTTGTTAAGATGGATATGACTATGTAAAAGATGTATTGTTTAAGTGGGAGTGTTGAGGATGCTGGAGTGACCTTCATGAATGCAAAAGAAGAAGTGAGAGCACAAGGAGTGGAGGTTGGAAAGATGTATTGTTTAAGTGGGAGTACTATGGTGCCAAGCTCAAGAATGGAGGAAAATGTAGTACAAGAGCACAACAACAAGCTACTATTGTGGCACCAAAGATTGGGACATCTTGGAGTTCAAAACATCAAGCTCATGGAAAAGAAAAAGATGGTAAGAGGACTTGAGCTTGGAGAGGAGGAAGATATAGGTATTTGTAGAGGTTGCATGATGGGAAAGCAACATCGATTTCCATTTCCAAAGGGAGGAAGTAGAGCTAACCATGAGCTAGATTTGATTCACTCAGACATTTGTGGCCCCATGAAGACCACATCTCTAGAAGGGGCCAAGTATTTCCTCACTTTCACAGATGACAAGTCAAGATATACCAAGGTTTACTTCCTCAAATCCAAGGATGCCTTCTTATCGAAGTTCAAGGAGTATAAAGCACTTATGGAGAATCAAATTGGTAGAAAGATAAAAGTTTTAAGGAGTGACAATGGAGGTGAGTATATGTCCAAGGATTTCGAAAATTTTTGCAAGGAGCACGGAATCATGCAACAATTTTGGCCCCTTACACTCCTCAGCAAAATGGAGTTGGAAAGGAAAAATAGAACTTTGGTAGAATGTGCTAGGAGCATGCTTCATCATCAACAATTGGACTATGAGTTTTGGGGGGAAGCCAAGTTTAGATATGAGGCTTAGCAAAGACCAATGTCCTGCAACCAATCACGAGGAGGAGGAGTTGAAGAACATTACTTACAGACAAGCAGTGGGCAGTTTGATGTTTGCCATGGTTGCAACTCGTCCAGATCTTGGGAAAGCTCTAGGTGTTGTGAGCCAATATATGCAAAATCTTGGAAAGCCATATTGGATTGCAGTGAAGAGGATAATGAGGTACTTGAAAGGCACACATGACATGTACCTTGAGTTTTCATGTTCAAATGAAGGACACAGACTGCTTGGATATTGTGACTCGGATTGGGGGAGCGATTTTGATGATCGGAGGTCCACAACCGAATATGTGTTTATCCTAGGGGGAGGTGCCATCAGTTGGAATAGCAAAAAGCAACCAACTGTTGCAATGTCTACAGTGGAGGCTGAGTACATGGCTTCCACACAAGCTACAAAGGAAGCCATTTGGTTGAGAAGGTTCATGGAAGAAATTGGGTATCAACAACTGCAGCCAACTGTTTTTCAAAGTGACAACCAGGGAAGCATGGTATTGATCAAGAACCCTGTGCACCACTCAAGGACAAAGCATATTGATATCCAACATCACTTTGTTCGTGAAAGGGTGAAATCGTTGGAGATTACATTTGAGTGTTGCAAAACGGAGGATATGGCTGCAGATTTCTTGACCAAGGCTTTGAGCAAGTTCAAGTTTGAGAAGTGTAGAGAGGTAATTGATTAAGGCAAACTCAGGCTGAGTGGGAGTGTTGAGGATGCAGCCATCGAGTTTGTTAAGTTGGATATGACTATGCGTAAAAGATGTAGGTGATTGAAATTACTATAAGTATATAGAAATGGGTAAATGGGAAACATATACCCCATATTGAGTAGGAAACGTGAGTGACACTTTTTAGGGCTTAAAAAGGGGTGAGACCAGCTAGGTATAGCAGGTTCAGCTCTTTGACTATTGTCTTTATGTTGTTTGCTCAAAGTTGCTCTTCATTTGTGTTTTAAGGCCTCGTTTAGGTGGTCTTAGCTTGGCAATTCTGAACACTTAGGTGGCAAACGAGTTACTTTCTTAGTGGATGTAGGATCCTCACATAGCTACGTAGGAGTCTCACATACCTATGCCCCAAAAGCCATGTGGTATAGTATGTAAACACAGCAGTGAATGAAGTTAGCCAATGGCATGGTCGAGAAGGTAACCATACATGAAATTCTGACCAGCATCATTATTCAAGGATACACTGACCAAAAACTCGAGGTGTGGCATTTGAGCAGATGAAGAAAGCGATGTGAGCTACCATTCTTACCTTGCGGATTTTGAGAAGCCATTCGTGGTGAGATGAGATCTGACCTAGGTGCTATGTTGTAACAAGATGGAGCAGCATAACTTCAGCGGAGTGCAATCACACAACTCCGACAGGAGCTGCTGGGACAAGATAGTTTGTGGAAGGTGGTCCCCAACATCTCTTTCATAATAGTGTTGCAGTGGCAGGGCAAAGAGCTGAAGTTGCAAGGAGCCTCCCTGCAGTCTAAGGACAAGTTGTTCTCAACAAGAAATGCTAGGAAGTCACTCAAAAGCGGTAAGTTGGAGTATGCTGCTGTTCTCTACAGTTGTTGCCAAGTAGAGCAAGTACAAACTGATCAGCCAGCAGTAAGAGAGGTACCTTATGAGCTGCAGGAAGTCTTGGATGCCTTCAAAGATGTCTTCTCCGAGATGCAGGGGCTGCCCCTAAGGAGAGAAGTAGATCATGCTATTAGGCAGCTTTTTAAAGAAAGGACTAGTGGAGCCATCTTGTATCACTATATGCTGCACCAGTGCTCATCATGAAACATCGAAATGGAAAAATCCGCATGTGCATAGACTACAGGGGTCTGATTGCAACAACTGTCAAGAACTGCTTCCTAATACCAAGAATAGAAGAGAGATACTTGACAACCTGGTGGGCGCCAAGATTTTCAACAAGGTTGATCTTCAGGCAGGCTTTCACCAGATACGAATCCAGGCTGGAGACGAGTATAAAACTGCATTTTGGATGAGGTATGGCCACTTTCAGTTCCTGGTGTTGCCTTTCAGCATGACAAATGCACCAGCAACCTTCACAACACTCATGACCAAGAAATTGCGGCCCTATCTCGGAAAATTTGTAGAAGGTTTCGTGGATGATATCTTGGTGTACTCCAAGGATGCCCTAGAGCACAAGCAATACCTAGTGTTAGTGCTCACAGCCCTAAGAGAACACCAGTTTAAATGCGAGGAAAGCAAAGTGCGAGTTCTTCCACAAGAAGGTAAACTAAGTTACCTTGGGTTCATCGTCGCGGAAGCTGGCGTAGAGGTGGATCCAGAAAAGGTGCGTGTCATTGTGGGTATTGTTTATGGCCTCTCATGCAGCAATTCTTAGGCAAGTGTGTACAAATGAGGACTTTCATACCACAATATGCGAAGATAGCAGTGCCGCTGACAAACTTGACCTACAAGGCATCCAAGTTTCCAATATTAGAGGAGGCAAAGGTGGCATTTGAGCAGATGAAGAAAGCAGTAACGGAAGCTACCATTCTTACCTTGCCAGATCTGGAGAAGCCATTCGTGGTAAGGGCTGACGCATGAGATCTGACCCTAGGTGCTATGTTGTAACAAGATGGAACGAGCATAACTTCAAGGCGCAGAGTGCAATCACACAACTCACAGCAAGGAGCTGCTGGCTGTGGTTTATGTGTTAAAAGCTTGGTGACATTACCTCTATGGGAGCGAGTTTGTGGTGTATACAGACCATCACAGCCTGGAGCATTTTTCAGGCAACCTTTGCTGAACCCCAGGCAACAAAGGTGGGCAAAGTACCTGGCAGATTTCCACTTCACAATATCCTACTCCCTAGGTAAGGCAAATTTAATTGCCGATGCTTTGAGCAGAAGAAGGTGTAGTGTGCTGCTCATAGTGGAGTCCGACATGTGGAAGTAGGTGAGGGAGTCCACCCCGAAAGACAAGCATCCGAGTAATATCCGGCACAAGTTGGAGGACACTGTCACTACTGGCAGACCCATAGAGCTTGGGGACAGATACAAGACTCAACAAGGCTGTCTATATAGAAAGGGGAAGCTTTGCATACCCGCATCTCAAGCTTGAAGCTAACCTTGCTCCATGATGCCCACGATGCTCCTATAGCAGGGCACATGGGCATGGATAGAACTTATCAGCGTGTGAAAGAACATGTGTGGTGGAAAGGGCATGTGATCAGAGTATATAGAACATGCTTACCTTGTCAGCAAACAAAGGTTGAAAGGAAGTCTCCAGGAGGACTCTTGATGCCGCTAGCAGTCCCTTGCAAGAATTGGACCGCGAGCATCGAACTCTCTCATGCCATAATCTCTCGAAACTCGGGGAAGGAAAATGCGGGAATGTGAGGCCACCACTAACCTCGTCGAGGCCAGCTTGGAGGAGAACCAGATCCACTTCGAGCGCAAATTGAAGGGAGTCTTGCAGGCGTTAGGCTCGGCAGAGTTGGAGCCGCCTGCACCGACTCTGGAAATGCAATCTCCCGCGTTCTGAGCAGCTGCATCTGCTGACGACGAACTCCATTCAACCCCAGTCAAAATCCCAACCCGAATGTCGGAAGGGGAGGAAGATTGGAAGCTAGCCATGCTTCAAGAGGGTCAGAAGTGTCAAGAAAGCAAGTGTTCAGAATTGCAAAACTAAGACCACCTTAACGAGGCCTTAAAACACAAATGAAGAGCAACTTTGAGCAAACAACACAAAGACAATAGTCAAAGAGCTGAACCTGCTATAGCTAGCTGGTCTCACCCCTTTTTAAACCCTAAAAAGTGTCACTCACGTTTCCTACTCAATATGGGGTATATGTTTCCCATTTACCCACTTCTATATACTTATAGTAAGCTCAATCACCTACATCTTTTACGCATAGTCATATCCATCTTAACAAACTCAGTAAGCTGCATCCTCAACACTCCCACTCAGCGCACCTGAGTTTGCCTTAATCCAACTACCTCTCTACACTTCTCAAACTTGAACTTGCTCAAAGCCTTGGTCAAGAAATCTGCAGCCATATCCTGCGTTTTGCAATACTCAAATGTAACCTCCAACGATTTCACCCTTTCACGAACAAAGTAACGTTGGATATCAATATGCTTTGTCCTTGAGTGGTGCACAGGGTTCTTGATCAATGCCATGCTTCCCTGGTTGTCACTTTGAAGAACAGTTGGCTGCACTTGTTGATACCCAATTTCTTCCATGAACCTTCTCAACCAAATGGCTTCCTTTGTAGCTTGTGTGGATGCCATGTACTCAGCCTCCACCGTAGACATTGCAACAGTTGGTTGCTTTTTGCTATTCCAACTGATGGCACCTCCCCCTAGGATAAAACATATCCGGTTGTGGACCTCCGATCATCAAGATCGCTCCCCCAATCCGAGTCACAATATCCAAGCAGTATGTGTCCTTCATTTGAACCTGAAAACTCAAGGTACATGTCATGTGTGCCTTTCAAGTACCTCATTATCCTCTTCACTGCAATCCAATGTGGCTTTCCAGGATTTTGCATATATTGGCTCACAACACCTAGAGCTTTCCCAAGATCTGGACGAGTTGCAACCATGGCAAACATCAAACTGCCCAGTGCTTGTCTGTAAGGAATGTTCTTCATCTCCTCCTCCTCGTGATTGCTTGCAGGACATTGGTCTTTGCTAAGCCTCATATCTAAACAGAGAGGCGTTGCAATTGGCCTGCAATCAGTCATTCCAAAACGATCCAAGAGTTCCTCAATGTACTTTTGTTGTCCAAGCTTGATTGTTCTCCTCACCCAACAAAATGAGGTCATCCACGTATATGGCTAGAATAACCATAGATTGGAGAACTTTGGATATGTAGATGCTCTCATCAGATGTGCATTGTTGAAATCCTTGCTCCTTTAAGAATGCATTGATCTTCTCATACCAAGCTCTAGACCCTTGCTTCAATCCATAGAGAGCTTTCTTCAATTTGCACACCAAACTCTCATTGCCTTTTTCGATATACCCTTCAGTTGCTCCATATAAATGTCCTCCTCCAAATCTCCATTGAGAAATGCAGTTTTTACATCCATTTGATGAATCTCCAAATCATCAATTGCTCCCACTGCAAGTAAAGTCCTTATTGACACAAGTTTGGCCACTGGAGCAAAGGTCTCATTGTAATTGATGCCTTGTTCTTGGCTATATCCTTTCACCACCAATCTTGCCTTATATCTCTCAATCTGACCATTAGAATCTCTCTTGATTCTAAACACCCATTTGCTCCCAATAGCATTCCTTCCTGCAGCAAGGAGGTTAATACCCAAGTGTCATTCTTCTTCAACGACTTCATCTCATCATCCATAGCTTCTTTCCATTGCTTTGCATCCTTCCTTGTAGTGCTTCAGCTATCGTTCTTGGTTCCCTCCCATATTCCATAGCAATGGATGCAAACTCTGGTCTTTCTCTCCAATCTCTTGGTGGACGACGCTCCCTTGTTGGATATCTCCTCGGAGGAAGAATTTCTTCTCTCAAGGGTTCTTCCTCATTGTTTCCCTCGCTAGGGATCATTTCATTCCCATCAATCGGAATGACGTCTTTTCCAATTGGTTCTTGAGGTATCACAACCTCATGAGCATCAACAATAGGAAATTTCGCTATCTATAGTCTCCTCATCAAAACCACATCTCTACTTATGATGATGCGCCTAGATGCCTTGTCATACAATCTATAGGCCTTTCTATCAATATCATAGCCCACAAAATGCACTCCAATGCCTTCCCTTGAGCTTGCTCGACTTCTTTGGGTTTATGTGCAAAGGCTCTACACCCAAACACATGCAAGTGAGCAATAGAAGGCTTCCTCCCTAACCAGCATTCCTCCGTGTCATATCCTCTAGTGATGCACTTGCACTTCTATTAGTTAGGTAGACAGCAGTTGCAATGGCTTCCCCAAAACTCATAGCCCAATTGTTGATGATGAAGCATGCTCCTAGCACATTCTACCAAAGTTCTATTTTTCCTTTCCAACTCCATTTTGCTGAGGAGTGTAAGGGCGAAAATTGTTGCATGATTCCGTGCTCCTTGCAAAAGTTTCAAATCCTTGGACATATACTCACCTCCATTGTCACTCCTTAAAACTTTTATCTTTCTACCAATTTGATTCTCCACAAGTGCTTTATACTCCTTGAACTTGATAAAGCATCCTTGGATTTGAGGAAGTAAACCTTGGTATACCTTGACTTGTCATCTGTGAAAGTGAGGAAATACTTGGCCCCTCCTAGAGATGTGGTCTTCATGGGGCCACAAAATGTCTGAGTGAATCAAATCTAGCACATGGTTAGCTCTACTTCCTCCCTTTGGAAATGGAAATCGATGTTGCTTTCCCATCATGCAACCTCTACAAATACCTATATCTTCCTCCTCTCCAAGCTCAAGTCCTCTTACCATCTTTTTCTTTTCCATGAGCTTGATGTTGTGAACTCCAAGATGTCCCAATCTTTGGTGCCACAATAGTAGCTTGTTGTTGTGCTCTTGTACCACATTTGCCTCCATTCTTGAGCTTGGCACCAGTACTCCCACTTAAACAATACATCTTTCCAACCTTCACTCCTTGTGCTCTCACTTCTTCTTTTGCATTCGTGAAGGTCACTCCAGCTTCCTCAAATCTCACTCTCAACCCTTGAGAGGTAGCCGCTAACGGAGAAGAGGTTTTGCTCAGCCTGGCACATAGAGGACCTTCTTTAACATCCCACGAATAGGCCCTTTAGGAGTGGTCATGGTTAGAAATACAACTCCTTCTCCCTCACATTTTTGAGCGAATTATCACCCAAGTAAATGTTAGTTGCAGGAGGGTTTGAAAGAGTGAAACCATTCATGCCTATTGGTCATATGCTCCGAAGCTCCTGAATCGATATACCACCTGTCAGCTTCATTTGAGTGGTGATGTGTACTCACAAAGGCCTCATCAAAGTCTTCATCACAGTTGCTTTGAGGTCTTGCTTTCTCGTCCCTTTGCTTCTTGAAACAGTTTCTCGCAATGTGTCCAACCTTGCCACAATAGTTGCAAGTTATGTTGGACCTTCTATATCCTCCTACAGATTGAGAAGGACCATCCCCTAGCTTGATGGAACTTGAGTGTTCTTCTTGAGGGTTTTTGGCCACAAAAGCTGATTCCTCAGATATCTTCCCCCTTTCTCTTCTTTTTGTCTCTTCATGTAAGAGTCTGCTCACAAGAATCTCAAAAGTCAAAGTCTCTATTCTTGACTCCAAAGCCACGGTCAAGTTGTTGTATGACTCTGGAAGACTTGCAAGAAGAGTCATCACCAAGTCATCATCTGACACAGGGGCTCCAACAGCTGCTAATTGTTGTGACAAACTCCTCACTTTGTCTACATGCTCAATGACACTGTCATTCTCACCCATATGAAGAGTGAAGAATCTTCTCCTAAAAAACAAGCGGTTCACAAGGCTCTTGTTCTCATACAGCGCCTCCAACTTTTGCCAAGCTTCCCTTGCAGTCTTACAAGAAGTCACATGCATTAGTTGTGCATCTTCCAAATTGAAGCAAATGGTTGCAAAAGCTTTGCCTGCATTCTCGTCCCACTTGGATTGTCGCTCCACTTCTATAGGGCGTTGCTCAGTTCCTAACACTATCCCCCACAAGCCTTTCTCAGCCAACAACATCTGCATCTTGAACTTCCACAAGTTGAAGTTGTTACCACCAAATTTGGAAATGACTTGTAGTGTCACCATGCCTTGGGTGTGTGGGCCCATAACCTGTTGAGATTGGAAGCTAGCCATGCTTCAAGAGGGTCAGAAGTGTCAAGAAAGCAAGTGTTCAGAATTGCAAAACTAAGGCCACCTAAACGAGGCCTTAAAACACAAATGAAGAGCAACTTTGAGCAAACAACACAAAGACAACAGTCAAAGAGCGTCGGATTTAGGCTACAAGGTTTTGATAGGAATTGCAATTTAAGACCACCTAAACGAGGCCTTAAAACACATATGAAGAGCAACTTTTAGCAAACAACACAAAGACAAAAGTCAAAAAGCTGAACCTACTATAGCTAGCTGGTCTCACCCCTTTTTAAACCCTAAAAAGTGTCACTCACATTTCCTACTCAATATGGGGTATATGTTTCCCATTTACCCACTTCTATATACTTATAGTAAGCTCAATCACCTACATCTTTTAAGCATAGTCATATCCATGTTAACAAACTCAGTAAGCTGCATCCTCAACATTCAACCCCAGTCAAAATCCCAACCAGAATGTCGGAAGGCGAGGAAGTGAGAAGGACGGGAGGGGTCTCACCCGCAACTACCCACAATCGGCCAAGTGGAAACAAGAATGATTCAGAAGCAATGAAGAAGTTGCATGTCGAACTCCTGCCTAGAGAGAATGACAACATAGAGATCAAGTCACTAGTGAGAAGGCTACAACTCATGCACTCTGAAAATTGGGAGGCCCAACAAGAGAGAGATCCAACTAACTTGCAGGCTGCTAATGGAGAGTTGCGTTCAAACCTCAAGGACAATTGGATCGAGATTTGCAGCGGAAGATCAAAACGTAAACTTTTGATGGTTTAGTGAAGGATGCACAAAACACGATTAGATTGACAAGAATGGATAAATATCTCACAACCAGCGACAAAGATGACCAACAAAATATTCAGTTTTGTGTCATGTTGTTGGAAGGATATACCCTCTTGGTTTTGTAGACAACGGTGGATCAGGAATGGAAGCCCTCCCTATCCACTCCCAAATGTTTTTCAGACAACAGTTCTTGAGCCAATTCGTGCAGGTAAACCACCGAAAAGATATGTACCATGAGTTGAGAACCATCGCTCAAAGGTGACTGCCGACTTTGAAACAATGGTCTACAACATGAAGAATGTGCCTCATCCACAACAGGCTAGGCACGTTAGCATCCTTTTCAGAGAACATACTCCGATCGGTGACCACATTGACCAGGCTCTTATTCAAATGTAAAGTGGCCAAAGAATCCGTGCTCAATTTCATTGGTGTCTCATTTCTAAAGCTGATTCCTCATATCTTCCCTTTCTCTTCTTTTGTCTCTTCATGTAAGAGTCTGCTCACAAGAATCTCAAAAGTCAAAGTCTCTATTCTTGACTCCAAAGCCACGATCAAGTTGTTGTATGACTGAAGACTTGCAAGAAGAGTCATCACCAAGTCATCATCGACAGGGGCTCCAACAGCTGCTAATTGTTGTGACAAACTCCTCACTTTGTCTACATGCTCAATGACACCGCTATTCTCACCCATTTGAAGAGTGAAGAACCTTCTCCTCAAAAACAAGCGGTTCACAAGGCTCTTGTTCTCATACTCCAGCTTTTGCCAAGCTTCCTTGCAGTCTTACAAGAAGTCACATGCATTAGTTGTGCATCTTCCAAATTGAAGCAAATGGTTGCAAAAGCTTTTGCATTCTCGTCCCACTTGGATTGTCGCTCCACTTCTATAGGGCGTTGCTCCCTGACACTATCCCCACAAGCCTTTCTCGCCAACAACATCTGCATCTTGAACTTCCAAGTTGAAGTTGTTACCACCAAATTTGAAATGACTTGTAGTGTCACCATGCCTTGGGTGTGGGCCCATAACCTGTTGAGATTGGAAGCTAGCCATGCTTCAAGAGGGTCAAGTGTCAAGAAAGCAAGTGTTCAATGCAAAACTAAGACCACCTAAACGAGGCCTTAAAACACAAATGAAGAGCAACTTTGAGCAACAACTAAAAGAGCCAAGGCTACAAGGTTTTGATACACCGAGGCCTTAAAACACATATGAAGAGCAACTTTGAGCAAACAACACAAAGACAAAAGTCAAAGAGCTGAACCTACTATAGCTAGCTGGTCTCACCCCTTTTAAACCCTAAAAAGTGTCACCACATTTCCTACTCAATATGGGGTATATGTTTCCCATTTACCCACTTCTATATACTTATAGTAAGCTCAATCACCTACATCTTTTAAGCATAGTCATATCCATGTTAACAAACTCAGTAAGCTGCATCCTCAACATTCAACCCCAGTCAAAATCCCAACCAGAATGTCGGAAGGCGAGGAAGTGAGAAGGACGGGAGGGGTCTCACCCGCAACTACCCACAATCGGCCAAGTGGAAACAAGAATGATTCAGAAGCAATGAAGAAGTTGCATGTCGAACTCCCTACTAGAGAATGACAACATAGAGATCAAGTCACTAGTGAGAGGGCTACAACTCATGCACTCTGAAAATTGGGAGGCCCAACAAGAGAGATCCAACTAACTTGCTGCTAATGGAGAGTTGCGTTCAAACCTCAAGGACAATTGGATCGAGATTTGCAGCGGAAGATCAAAACGTAAACTTTTGATGGTTTAGTGAAGGATGCACAAAACACGATTAGATTGACAAGAATGGATAAATATCTCACAACCAGCGACAAAGATGACCAACAAAATATTCAGTTTTGTGTCATGTTGTTGGAAGGATATGCCTACTGGTTTTGTAGACAACGCAGGTGGATCTGGGAATGGAAGCCCCTCCCTATCCACTCCCAAATGTTTTTCAGACAACAGTTCTTGAGCCAATTCGTGCAGGTAAACCACCGAAAAGATATGTACCATGAGTTCAGAACCATCGCTCAGCAGCAGGCACCACTGACTTTGAAACAATGGTCTACAACATGAAGAATGTGCCTCATCCACAACAGGCTAGGCACGTTCGCATCCTTTTCCAGAGAACATACTCCGATCGACTGACACTGTTGACCAGGCTCTTATTCCAAATGTAAAGTGGCCAAAGAATCCGTGCTCAATTTCGTGGGTGTCTCATTTCTAAACCGCTGATGCATCCCATTGCGGCATGTGAGGAGTACCCATTACCTAGCTCACCTGCATTAGTTTTATAATTACTCTAGCCTATCCATCCGTATTTACCTTGTTACTTCTACCCGTATTAAATCCGTATCTCTTGCTTGGTAGAAACCTATATTTACCTTGTTGTACTAAGGTCTCAAAATCATGGGGCGTTGAGGTCGCGCTGTGACGTGGGGGGCTGCTCGTGCGTAACCTGCTGATCTACCACCATAAGGTGTGGACCTACAATCAAAGGGTGTCATTGTAGGTCTGAAAGTGCTGATTGACAAAGTGGCACGGTGAGGCGCGGCTGCTGTTTGTGGAGTGAGTTGAGCCGTGTGAGAGGGCCTAGGGGTGTGAAGGGGTGTGTGGTTTGTGCCTTGGATACTGGTGAGCTGACAACCAAGAGTCTCATGGGACGAAACCTTTTGTACTTAGCGACAGTGGGATAAGAGTGGTCACTATAGGGTGATCCTGGGGGTCCCGGGGTTTTCCTCCCACAAAAGCCCACAGTTCTCTATTTGAATGAAGGTAGATAACATCGAAGATTGCCAATGCCGACCCACACATGCTAGGAACTTTTCTTATTCAGGCAGCCAACATCGTGGAAGAACATATCGCTTCAAGCAAAACAGCTTGGAAGAACAAAATTTGACAGCAACACATGGAAACCAATCGTGACAGGTCACGGAACCCAGGGCAAGCTTTCAAAAGTCGATTCCCAAAAAAGTCATGTTCTGCATCCAATAGACATATATAGGATATTAGGATAATAAACATGACAAGGAACCCACGAATTCTATGTATAATATGTATTTACGGTCGTCCATAGGAAGGGCGCGCCGGACTCCCTCGAGCAAGTTATTCAGTACAAGACATCTTTTAATAAACTTGAACTTGAACTTGAACTTGAAGGCCATCCGGAAAGGTGCAAAGTCTAGATGGCAAGTTAAACGTCTGACCGTTTGGCTTTAGAGGGAGGGAATGTTGTGGCGATTGTTTGTGTACGTAGGCCTTCTATGACTAGTACTAAGCCAAGGTTAGTCACTTAGGACGTTCAGTGTAGTTTGCATAGAGGAAGGCACGGAGTCGATTTCTTGGGAACGAATCCCATAACTACAATGACAACTATGTAGGTCCTGCTAGCTAGATGCTGGGAATTAGCTCGACATCTGGCCAAAGATGCTTTAAGTAGGACATCCCCCTCACTGGATGACTCACAACAACAAATTCTGTCAGTGCGCCTCCGTCAAACAAAAAAATAGAGAACCTCTCCTACTCCGATATTTTGAAACGTGGCTTCCCTTTCTACTAGGGTACTAGCTCTTTACTAAACAAAGACTCACCCGCTTTGTTTTTCTTCTTCACGAAGGGAACAAAAATAGCATTATCAATAGACTACTAGTCTCAATCCCTCGATACTATCAACCCTATCATGTCATGTCAACCCTATCATGTCAATAAGTTAACAAGATTCTACATCAAAACCTTAAAACGTCGAAAGATAAAAAAAGGAAGGTACTAAGTTGCGGGCGATAAATGAACTCACCTATCCATATCAAAACCATATCACTTTTTAATTAAAAAAATACGAGGTGCTGCAATGTACAAAAAAATACACAAAAAGATAGAAATTAGTAAACATAACAATACAATTCTATTAAAAGCCTAATGGGTCGGACCCCCTTGATCATGGGGCATGCTATGACCCCTTATGCAAGTCTCGTGTAAAGCAGGTTAAAACATTTGAGGCCGCCATATATACGATATTTGTTGTCTAGACCGTGAAAAGGGATGATATAAGGTCCTTTAGGACTGTGTATTGCTGGCAATGGCCCACTATTGTAAGGGTATCCAGGGCCTAATATATTATCTTTGCTGGCAATAGCCCACTATTGTAAGGGTATCCAGGGCCTAATATATTATCTTTGCTGGCAATGGCCCACTATTGTAAGGGTATCCAGGGCCTCCTTGTGGGTCACGCTATTCAAAGGCCACTACAATGAAAATATCCTATCTTCTCACTAAAAAACTCGATCTATACTTTGTGTTAAGTAAACTATTTTACAGAAGTAGATATCTTTCCCTACCCTATATGTATCTATTACTCTATCTTGCTTTTATTATACAATATGCATTACTTTTATGATACAACAAGGTTGAGAAGCTTGAGCTAATTTTATTGCACAAATTTATTTTGTTGTATACTAAAGCGCCCATCTATGTTGTCTGATTATAAATCTTATTTGTTGTGAGTTAGTTTTATGTAATATAGAGAATCGAGTGACTCCATCTACATCAATATAGTGTGAAAAGGGACATCTTATATGTGCATGTAAGAATTATAGATATGGAGGTTACTGAAAAGCTCATAAAATTAGGACCTAAGGCAATCTTGAAGAATTCAAAGCAACGTTCTGAGTTTTCCAATCATTTGAGCTTGACGGATGGAGAATATGTGATAATGTATCTATTAATGCTCAAAGTGCAATGCTGTCTTTGGAGATTGATTGTGTTGAAGAAGAATCTCATAGAAATGGCACTAAGTATATTATTAATAGATAGAAATAGACTATCCTATGGATATCACTAGTTAAAACTCTGAGAGATCATATTTGATGTATTTTTATATTTAAAACCACATAAAATTACACAAAATCATATATATTTTCATGATGAATAGAGAAGAAGTAAGTAAATTGTGTCATGCTGAGTTGCAACAATTATATAACATGTATAGAAAGCAATAAGAGGTAAGTGATATATATACATACCTTATAAGAATGATATTTTAAATAAAAATACAAGATTATGTACGAATAGAGTAACTTATGTTTATTGTGTAGAAGGCTATTAATAATAGAAAAAAATAAAAAAATAATATATTACATACGCAATTAGATGGAAGATTACTGTCTTATATTTTTTTGACTTATAAAGATGAATTTATAAATAATGGGAAGAGAAAAAAAACTAGAATTACAAATGCAAATAAGACTATCACGTCAAGCTAAGCTACGGCTACGGAGAAAAGAGAAAAGCAACAATGAATAAATACTAGGTTGGAATACTTGAAGATATAATATTATATTTTTACACATCCAGGATATTGTCATGAGTTTAATTTATCAGAGCTACTCGAAGATAAGAAAAAGAAGTGTTATTTTTGCTACAAAGGGAGGTAGCATGTTACATTCATGTGAAGCTAAAGTGTATTTCTATGGCTGGAGACTGTGGTGTATTTTTCTACAAATTAACTAGTAAGTATTTTTGTCATAATATGAATTCAAATAAAAGTCTTTCTTGCTCAAAATTTATGCAGCGTCTAGAGTTAAAACATCGGTTTGGCCATAATGTGCAATTTTTAAGATCATTGACTAATTCCTCCTACCCTCTTGTATTTGAGAAGGCCAATGAAAATAGAAGATGTTTTTGTACAGAGGAATTATGAAGAAGGCATTATTTTTACATAAAATATGCCAAACAAAAAGCATTTTCTTCTTGGATCTTGAGAGTATTAAAAAACTAGCAAAAAAACACAATACATAAAAGGTTTCTTGCTCCTAAGGCAGATATTTTTCAAAAGGATTGGTGCCAATGATTATTTTGCAAAAATGACATGAAATAAGTGATGCTGATAAGAAATATCATGCATGGTTACGATACACTACAGTCATTTCGAGAGGTATGTATCTATTTTTATATCTACATCGTGTTGGATGCGCATATCTTGCAACTTTTGACTTCACTTTGGATTATACTCTTCCAAAATATAGCTTGTAGACATCTTTTATGGAAATGATTGATTTGACAAGTATGGTCATTAAAATAATTATACATTCATTATAATTTATCATTAATTTATTTTTATCTGATATTTAAAATATTCATTCGCTGTTATTAGCAACTTATTTTCACATCCACTTGTGATACTTCATGTTGTCCAACAATGTAAACAACTTGAAAATTTTGGAGAAAACAAAAGAAATGATACTTTGAGCAAACAAGCTCGGGAACAATTGTAACAACTAGTAGAAGAAGCACGAACCCTCAAATTCATGATTGAACTAAAAGAAAACCGAATTGGATGTAAGCATGAATATAGGTTTTAAGCACATGCCTCTAAACTCGCTATGTACTATAATTATCTATTTTAGAGCAGATTAAATGCTTTTACAAAATTGACCTCCAGTTAAACATTTTATGATTTCACAAGTAATTCTTTGATTTTTTTTTATCATTTTTTAAATCATATTTCATAACTCATACACGTAAAAGCCCAAGGTATGAGGTGCCCTAAAAGATTATCAAGAATAGCAACTTATCGATTAATGGTACATATAGGGCACTATCCTTGAAAGCTTTGCGTGGACGACAAGGTGCAATGGAACATCAAAGAGTTGAAGTTTCTAAGCTACAAAGAAGGAAAGTAGTCTGGTGTAAAAAATTCATAATTGGCTTAGTGAACATCTTGATGTTAGTATAAAAAATCTAGCATTTCTTCATGACGCAATTCAAAGTAAGAATTCATAATAAAAACTGGATAGTTTTATCACATCATACATGTAAAAATTATTTTATACAATACTTTCTAATTTGACTAAATGAAATAAGCACCCTACATTATACACCAGTTGATAAAGCTGGTAGCCACCCTATACATAATGGGTTAGGTATATCTTTCAATATTCAATTCAATAGAAGGATGGTCTCATGGGGATTAATTCTTTATGAGCCATACCACTAGGCAAAGTAAAATTGATTTATCTAAAAATAATTTTTGAAAATATATTATTAGATTTTTAATTTTATTAGGTGTATACCAATATACTTATCTATTTATACCTACAGCTATTCAAAAAATAGGACCTAATTCACAACCAAGATAAGGGTTGCACTTATCTTGAAAAGTGATTGAATGATATGTTCATTTTAACGTTGTGTTGCATCAATGGAATCTAAGCAACAATCAACTTTGAATTTTCATGGATCAATATAGAGTAGAAAGCTTAAGAGTTGAAGAAGTAGTTTGATGCTTTAATTGGGGTTAGTAGCTAAGACATCAAAGATGATAACTATTGAATGCCACAATGGAAGGCTTTGCAAAGGGAACTCCTATTGCAATATTTACTACATAAACTTACCAATGACAATGCTCATTTTTGTAGTTGTATACTACAAAAGCTCGGGCTACTAATAGTATACTAGTATTGGTTTCTCTTGTATTGGTTTCTTTCTCTTGGTTTCTCTTGCCAAAGCTCTAGTATTGGTTTCTCTTGTCAACTTGTAAATCAGACATGGACTGAAAGAACTAGGCTAGCCGCTTTGATCAATCCTACGTGTTTTTGTAGTTGTATACAAAAGCTCACCACTAGTATACTAGTATTGGTTTCTCTTGTATTGGTTTCTTTCTCTTGGTTTCTCTTGCCAAAGCTCTAGTATTGGTTTCTCTTGTCAACTTGTAACCGTATTGGCGGACCGCAAAGAACTAGGCTAGCCGCCTTGACTATCCCATTGCACGCCTTCAACGTTTTTTGTGCTCTCTCTCCCTCATTGCTGTGGTGCCTCCCTCCTTGCCCAATAGTGCGGGAACCTTACGAAAAATCCATCTGCGACAAGTTTCAGGACGCCGACATGGCTCTGGGATGCACACTTTGGGGCATTTCTTGTACTTGCAAACAACTGGACCATTGATTCGCAGACTCCTCAGAAACCTTTGGGGTAGACAAGAAAGGAGGTGGCTTGGATCGCTAGTCATGGATTTAGGGGGCCACCACCCGTTGAATGTGGATCTCGCTGAAGCCCCACAGTTGGTCATGCCATCCGAGATGCCATCGTCTACATCCAATTCCTCTCAAATACAGCCACCTCCTTTTTCAATGATCATGCAACAGGCGGTGGCTATGCAGCAATTTCAGTTCCAACAAGTTTTGCTAATGCAGCAAGTAATGGCGACACAGCAAGCTGCGGCTCGTGCTGCAAACATCAAGTCTGCTGCAGAGATGGCAGCTACACGGGCAGTGGAGATCAGCAAGCAACTCAAAGGCAGCAATGTCGTGCAAGATCCAGTCACTAGCAACACTGCCACGGCAAGCCCTAACAGGTGGGTCTTGTTTTCTTGTATCATCAACCTTCCTTTGCTGGTTCATGGTGGTATATGTCATCCCGTGGCCTGCCTTGCAACATCATCTGTTGTTGCATTTATGGCGAGGTCTCTTTAGCCTGGTATCGGGAATGGTGGAAGAGACCTCTTATGGGAATTGTTTCTTTTGATGTTCTTGGAACGTATCATTTTGGCCTTTTGTGTTGAATTTCTCTTGTTCGTACGTGTGCTAACTGGGCAGCTTTGAAGCCTGAATGGAGTTTTTGTCTACAATATCATATGTGATTGAGCGTTACAATGTATGGCTGGCCTTTAGCCTTGCAGCTATTTCAATTGGTGTAATGTTGTTGTACTAATCTTAAGGCATGTTAAGCAGGTCAAAGTCTCCATCTTGTTCCGGGTCTGCATCAGCATCAAAGTCTCGCTCCCCAATCCGATACCGACATGACAGGTCGGTTTCCAAATCGCCTATTCGCTATCGGCCTGATTGTGTGTCCCCGTCGCGCGTAAGGGATCATTATGGGTATCGTAGGCGTGGATATTATAGAGGACGTGGAGATTATTCTTGGAACCCGTATAGACGGGATTGGGATAGGGAAAGAGAGCGAGAGAAAGAATATTACCCTCGATCCACTAGCAGGAGTGGTCAGTGAAGAGTTAGAAGGAGATCCAGGACACGATTCCATTCTCCTTGGCATCGGAGAGAATTCACTTTATCACCTAGGCATAGGCATGATGACCTAAGGGGTACTCGTATTCATAGGAGATCTAGATCCAAAGATCCTAAGGAGAGCCGTTCGAATAGTAGCAGGAGTGGCAACTGAAGTCTCTACAAGAAAGATTCCAGCAAAAGCCAAAAAGGGCAACGGGATTCAGCTTTAGGTGTCGAAGAATTGGATGACAAAGATCAAAAGAGAAAGCTTCCTTTGAGCTCTCATGGAGAAGAGGTCGAAGTTCACCCTAATATGAAAAAGCAGCCTTTAAAGAAAGATAGCAGGAAAAAGGAACTGCCTCTGTCCCCTATTCGTTCACTTTCCATATCTTTGAGTCCATCCAAAGGCTTGCATCCTACCTTGAATGGAGTCTCACCATCAAAGCTTGAAGACGGTAAAGATGATCTGGTTTGGGCAGGAGGGGAAGCATCCAGTGATATGCTCAGCATCTCTGAAGTTCGAGTTGACAATAAGGAGCAGCAGTGCAGCTCGCCGATATTGACTGAAGAGTGCAAGACTTTCAAGGTCAGCTTGAGGTTGAAATTGCCTAACCAGGAATTGGCTAGTCGACAGAGCAGGATCTTCAGAAGGGTTGAGCGCCATGGCCGAGAAATAAATGTCTCAGCTTCTTATGAGAGTGATGATGATAATGTTGTGGATGATTGGCGGGATGACATGAAGGCTCATAAACATGAAAAATCCTGCCAAAGAGAGAGTAAAGAGCCTGCACAAAAGGCAGAAGAGTCAAAGCCAAGCTAGAAGGTCAATGTGCTATTATGGGTATCGAGGCGTGGATATTATAAAGGATGTGGATTATTCTTGGAACCCGTTAGGCGGATTGGGATAGGGAAAGAGAGCGAGAGAAAGAATATTACCCTCGATCCCACCGGAGCAGGAGCAGAAGTCGTAGCAGAGTTAGAAGGAGATCCAGGACACGATTCCATTCTCCTTGGCATCCGAGAGAATTCAATTTATCACCTAGGCATAGGCATGATGACCTACTCATATTCATAGGAGATCTAGATCCAAAGATCCTAAGGAGAGCCCTTCGATAGTAGCGGTGTGGCAAGTCTCTACAAGAAAGATTCCGGAAAGCCAAAAGGGCAACGGATTCAGCTTTAGGTGTCAAGAATTGGATGACAAGATCAAAGAGAAAGCTTCCTTTGAGCTCTCATGGAGAGAGGTCAAGTTCACCCTAATATGAAAAAGCAGCCTTTAAAGAAAGATAGCAGGAAAAAGGAACTGCCTCTGTCCCCTATTCGTTCACTTTCCATATCTTTGAGTCCATCCAAAGGCTTGCATCCTACCTTGAATGGAGTCTCACCATCAAAGCTTGAAGACGATGATGCCCAGTTTGGGCGGGAGGAAGCATCTAATGATGTGCTTAGCATCTCAAGTTCAAGTTGACAATAAGGAGCGTAGCCGCCGATATTGACTGAAGAGTGCAAGACTTTCAAGGTCAGAGGTTGAAATTGCCTAACCAGGATTGGCTAGTCGAGCAGGATCTTGAGAAGGGTTGAGCGCCATGGTAGAAATGATGTCTCGACTTCTTATGAGAGTGATGATGATAATGTTGTGGATGATTGGCGGGATGACATGAAGGCTCATGAACATGAAAAATCCTGTAGAGAGTAAAAGCCTACAAAGGCGTAAGAGTCAAAGCCAAGCTAGAAGGTCAATGTGTATGTAGCTCCGTTGGGTTATGGGTCTATAACCATGCCATGCTACAAGGCATAGTACTTTGGATCAGTCTATGGGGCCAGCAAAAGGTATGAAGAGGAGGAAGATGATGAGGCATTGCTCAAAAGTTTGTTTATTTTCTACTTGGAGATAGTGAGAAGGAAGCTGGCCTGGTAACCAGTGAGGTTGAGTATGATGTGGCGATCGATGATAGAAATATTCATCCACATAGTGGACAAGGAGGAGTCGGGGAACAGCAGGTGGAATAACACCATCAAAGTCCTAGCGATGATGGTGTAGCAGCATGAGGACAAGAAGGAAAGAATGAATCTGTTTTTGAGGGTCCTAAGCCCCCATGTGTGGCACATGATGTCACACAGTCAGAACTGGAAAAGGATAGAAAGAATGAAGATCATGTGAAGGGCAAGTTTCTGGACTCGGAAATTGGTCACAATAGAGATTCAAGGCGGAAACAACATAGAAACGTGATGGAGGATGGTCATGGGCAAAAGATAAAAGGGATGTCTAGATCCAAGGATGAGAAAAAGCAGAAGGAAGATGTTGATGAGAGGAAGGAACGTCACAGGAAACATAAGAGGAAAAATAGAAAGGCGAGGGATGGGGATGATGAAGAAGATATGGACAAGTGTGATGGTCGGAAGGAAAAAAAACGTCATAGGAAAAAGCACAAGAGGGAAGAAGATGACTTTAGGAGAGATCGGACGAAAAAAAAGTACAAGCATCGCACCAAATTTGCATCCAATTTGCCAGGAAAATCTCCGATTTTCAGTACAGGTGAAGCAGGAGATACACAAGTTAGTCTTGTACCGCACAACAAAGGCCCAGGCCGACATAAGAAAAGGAGGAGAGTTGGTTTGAAGTCCCTTCCTGGAAGTGCCAGTCCCATTGAATGACTAGGCTGCATTCTCCAGAAGATCCAGCATCTACTTTGGATCAGTCTATGGGGCTGGCAAAAAGGTATGAAGAGGAGGAAGATGATGAGGCATTGCTCAAAAAGTTTGTTTCATTTCCTTTGCTTGGAGATAGTGAGAAGGAAGCTGGCCTGGTAACCAGTGAGGTTGAGTATGATGTGGCGATCGATGATAGAAATATTCATCCACATAGTGGACAAGGAGGAGTCGTGGGGAACATTGTAGCAGGGAATAACACTATCAAAGTCCTAGCGACTGGTGGTGTAGCAAAGCATGAGGACAAGGACGAAACGAATGAATCTGTTTTTGAGGGTCCTAAGCCCCCATGTGTGGCACATGATGTCACACAGTCAGAACTGGAAAAGGATAGAAAGAATGAAGATCATGTGAAGGGCAAGTTTCTGGACTCGGAAATTGGTCACAATAGAGATTCAAGGCGGAGACAACATAGAAACGTGATGGAGGATGGTCATGGGCAAAAGATAAAAGGGATGTCTAGATCCAAGGATGAGAAAAAGCAGAAGGAAGATGTTGATGAGAGGAAGGAACGTCACAGGAAACATAAGAGGAAAAATAGAAAGGCGAGGGATGGGGATGATGAAGAAGATATGGACAAGTGTGATGGTCGGAAGGAAAAAAAACGTCATAGGAAAAAGCACAAGAGGGAAGAAGATGACTTTAGGAGAGATCGGACGAAAAAAAAGTACAAGCATCGCACCAAATTTGCATCCAATTTGCCAGGAAAATCTCCGATCTTGATCTGAAGCAGGAGATACACAAGTTAGTCTTGTACCGCACAACAAAGGCCCAGGCCGACATAAGAAAAGGAGGAGAGTTGGTTTGAAGTCCCTTCCTGGAAGTGCCAGTCCCATTGAATGACTAGGCTGCATTCTCCAGAAGATCCAGCATCTACTTTCTTTGGATTTGGTGCTAGCCATTTGTTAAAATTAGAATACAACGGTGTAGCCAGATCCTCTTATTTGCATGGCCGCATGTTGTCCTGGTTGTTCAAGAAGTTGATTTGTGTCCTCCTCTGTGACCTGATTCCAGTCACACACCTTGGGATGTTTGGTTGGCTTAGGTCCATCATTTTCTGTGGGCCGTTGTTTTGCAGGGTAAACTGAGTTTGTTGCAAGGCTCATGTGTCATCTGTCAACATGACTTGTTCAATCATCATTCTTAGGTAGTTCTGGACTGTCCCCATTAACGTATTATGTCCACAAACATCGGTTTAACAAAAATCATGTAAATGGAGTTTCTCCTTTGATCACAAGGATGAGGTTGCTTATGATTGCACAGTTTGACAATTTGATTTTGATTGTTCATGATTATTCAATTTTTTGCTTTTGGACTGGGCCTCTTATGATACCAAATTATCTGTAATTCATGAGGTTAATCTGCATTGATGTTGGACACGGTTGGAGTATGTTGGAGGTGGGTTTGTGGTGGGTGGGGAGTGGTAGTAGGTGGATGAATTTGGTATAGGGGTTGTGGGAGGTTTCTCTTAGGGGCATGGTTTGCATGTGAGCAGCACATTTGGGAAGCCAAGGCAAGAAAGACGCTTTGAAAATTGGGGTAAGCATGTCATGTATGGGCCAATGGGTGGACAATCAATTATTGTGCTTCATTTTGGATTGAGACTGTCTTGCTTTTGTTTCAAAACACGAATGGGCTTGGTTGCAGTGTTCGTTTGTGCCATATCAACTTGTAGAACATATCGTACATACAGGATTGAAGCCAGAAAATGATCTTTTCATGTAAAGTTAGAAGTTGGCTGTTGCCTGTCTGCATTGCTGTTGTGAGGATTCAAGAGAAGTAGGGAGTGATTGTCAAATGGATCAATTGACTGGCCAATAACGCCCATGTTGTAACATTGACCTCATAGGAAAGTCCAACATATGTGATTACGATGTAAAACCCTTCCCACTATTTTTATGGACGTTCTAACCATATTCATTTGGGATAGGCGCAACAATAATAGCTCTTGGAGTCGAGGCGGAAGTACCCCAGCGATTTGTGTATCCCAAATTCTATTTGACCGAGATTCAGGCTTCATTGCTTAAGTTGGAGTATGTCTTCCATTAGTTGTATCGTCTCCACTTTTCCATTGTCTCCCTTGTTTGCCATGAATAATTAACTCCAAATGGACCGACCATGTTTTTTGAAAGAAATGGATTTCATGTTTCTTTTCTTTTTTGAGAGAGAAGATTTATTAAAAAAAATACGATGTAGCCGTTTCATTTCTCATCGTTGGAGATCAGCATTGACCGAAACATATGTGTGAAGTATGAGATATGAACGCATTGCCTTTTGTACAATCCCTCCTCAACTAGATTATGGAGTCCACAACAAGAAATCTCCCCGTCCACTGGAGACTAGAGCTAACCTCCATGCTTTGGTATGCCAACTCCTCATCCTCGTCCACGCTATAGACAGCGATTGCTCTCCCCTTGCACTCCACCGATATGTCGCCTACCTACACCATGACTAACATATCTCAAATGCCCTTGCTTTGCTGGCTAACCCTGCCCGGTCCAGAAGGTGACAATCACTTCACGGTGATGGACACTCCCTCACACCACCCTCCATCTTTTCTCTTACACATATATCAAGCCCCAACCTCGTTGTAATAAGTCCTCCATCTCATGCCAATCATTAACCCATTCATCATCATCTTGTTCATCTCCCCTGCCTATCCTCTGTCTCTAGCTAACATGTGACTAACAGCTTTGCACAAATTTGTTGAAGTTTGCATACTGTTTTGAGCCTTGCAAGTTAAAAGTTTAGTCGGCAAGATTTCTTCACTACCCAGTAGCCGCTATCTATAGTCTCCGCCTCATCAAAAACCACATCTCTACTTATGATGATGCGCCTAGATGCCTTATCATACAATCTATAGGCCTTTCTATCAATATCATAGCCCACAAAAATGCACTCCAATGCCTTCCTCTTGAGCTTGCTCTGACTTCTTTGGGTTTATGTGCAAAGGCTCTACACCCAAACACATGCAAGTGAGCAATAGAAGGCTTCTTCCCTAACCAGCATTCCTCCGGTTTCATATCCTCTAGTGATGCACTTGCACTTCTATTAGTTAGGTAGACATCAGTTGCAATGGCTTCCCCCGAAAACTCATAGCCCAATTGTTGATGATGAAGCATGCCCCTAGCACATTCTACCAAAGTTCTATTTTTGCTTTCCGCAACTGCATTTTGCTGAGGAGTGTAAGGGGCCGAAAATTGTTGCATGATTCCATGCTCCTCGCAAAACGTTTCGAAATCCTTGGATATATACTCACCTCCATTGTCACTCCTTAAAACTTTTATCTTTCTACCAATTTGATTCTCCACAAGTGCTTTATACTTGAACTTCGACAAGCAGGCATCCTTGGATTTGAGGAAGTAAACCTTGGTATACCTTGACTTGTCATCTGTGAAAGTCACTCCAGCTTCCTCAAATCCCACTCTCAACCCTTGAGAGGTAGCCGCGCTAACGGAGAAGAGGTTTTTGCTCAAGCCTGACACATAGAGGACTTTCTTTAACATCCCACAAATAGGCCCTTTAGGAGTGGTCATGGTTAGAAATACAACTCCTTCTCCTTCACATTTTTTAGCCGAATTATCACCCAAGTAAATGTTAGTTGCAGGAGTGGGTTTGAAAGAGTGAAACCATTCACGCCTATTGGTCATATGCTCCGAAGCTGCTGAATCGATATACCACCTGTCAGCTTCATTTGAGTGGTGATGTGTACTCACAAAGGCCTCATCAAAGTCTTCAGCATAGTTGCTTTGAGGTCTTGCTTTCTCGTCCCTTTTCTTCTTGAAACAGTTCCTCGCAATGTGTCCAACCTTGCCACAATAGTTGCAAGTTATGGTGGACCTTCTATATCCTCCTACAGATTGAGAAGGACCTTCCCCTAGCTTGATGGAACTTGAGTGTTCTTCCTGAGGCTTTTTGGCCACAAAAGCTGATTCCTCGATATCTTCCCTTTTCTCTTTTTTGTCTCTTCATGTAAGAGTCTGCTCACAAGAATCTCAAAAGTCAAAGTCTCTATTCTTGACCCAAAGCCACGATCAAGTTGTTGTATGACTGAAGACTTGCAAGAAGAGTCATCACCAAGTCATCATCGACACAGGGCTCCAACAGCTGCTAATTGTTGTGACAAACTCCTCACTTTGTCTACATGCTCAATGACACCGCTATTCCCACCCATATGAAGAGTGAAGAACCTTCTCCTCAAAACAAGCGTTCTAAGGCTCTTGTTCTCATACAGCGCCTCCAGCTTTTGCCAAGCTTCCCTTGCGACTAGTCTTACAAGAAGTCACATGCATTAGTTGTGCATCTTCCAAATTGAAACAAATGGCTGCAAAAGCTTTGCCTGCATTCTCGTCCCACTTGGATTGTTGCTCCACTTCTATAGGGCGTTGCTCAGTTCCTGACACTATCCCCCACAAGCCTTTCTCGGCCAACAGCATTTGGATCTTGAACTTCCACAAGTTGAAGTTGTTACCACCAAATTTGGAAATGACTTGTAGTGTCACCATGCCTTGGGTGTGTGGGTCCATAACCTGTTGAGATTGGAAGCTAGCCATGCTTCAAGAGGGTCAGAAGTGTCAAGAAAGCAAGTGTTCAGAATTGCAAAACTAAGACCACCTAAACGAGGCCTTAAAACACAAATGAAGAGCAACTTTGAGCAAACAACACAAAGACAATAGTCAAAGAGCTGAAACTGCTATACCTAGCTGGTCTCACCCCTTTTTAAACCCTAAAAAGTGTCACTCGCATTTTCTACTCAATATGCGGTATATGTTTCTCATTTACCCACTTCTATATACTTATAGTAAGCTCAATCACCTACATCTTTTACGCATAGTCATATCCATCTTAACAAACTCAGTAAGCTGCATCCTCAACAACGGGCATCTTGCAAAGTTATGGCGGTGAACATCACTGATTTGGAAACATCGGTCCTCACCTCCATTCTTCTTCCGCTAGAGCCATTTGATCTGGCGGCAATGGCGTCAACCTCCTCTCTTTTCTTTGTGCTTGCCCATGACAACATTTTTTCGTCAACGTACTTCGAACAACATGGCAATTTTCAGTGCAAGGAGTGTGGGCAACTATGGTCAGATCTAGTTTATCTGCAGTGGCACCTTGCAAAACATGTGGATGATTCATTCCATAATGTTATACCAGAACGTAGTTTGTATTGGTAGACACTTAGACGCTGTACCAAAAGTGCTACGATGAGATGCAAACACCATGACCAGCCATATGCTTCGAGACTTGGGACCTGGTTCTTGTATCAACTTCAATTGTACTGACTGTGAGAATGGGACAACCAGCGACACAACTGTTGCTTGCTTTGTGTAAATTGTCGCCACGAAGCAGTAACAAATATCAACCTACAGCAACTAGACATATGCGAATAGTATAGTGTGACCACCACAATTGATATATGAGGGGAGCTGTCCAGGGACGCCTGAGGGTCATGTAAAACTAATGGACGCTTTGCAATCATCACTGCCAGTGCACCAGAGTCGACAGTAGATTAGGCTCACTCTTTTTAGGATGAACTGCGAGGAAGCTAGGATTGGGTGACACCCACTCTAGGTACCCAGCCCGAGATACTTGTTGGAACATAGGAAGGGAATTCCTTCTCTTGCAGGCCATCCAATGGGAGAATAAGCAAACCGTATATACATAATGGAGACAAACAAGGTGGGCAGGCACTGAGAGAAGCGGCGGACGCTCACAGTCTGGAACACTTGCCCATCACACACAATGATCTTGCTTGCGTACTGAAGCTAGCCCGGAAACACGTCCACAAGGCCCCATTGTGTGTTCATGAGCTGGAAATCTTGCAAAGTCGACTGGGGAAACAGGAGGGAATGACCCATACATTGATGTGTTGGAACATCTGTTAAAATCCATGGATGAGGTGTTTCACATGCTCCTGGGGATTCCTTATGAGCCTTGCCCTTGGTGAGCATGTTGCATTGGAAATCAAGCATTAAAGATGTTTAGTTCAATACTATTTTTGGTCTTGCTAGTACTTCGCAACTTGTAAGAGCTAGGACATTGTTAAGCATGTGACAGTACTTTATAACACTAGGAGAACCCAATGCCTCCAACATTATTTCATGTGTTGGCTATACTGTCCGAGAATAGTCAATAGAACTTGTGTATAGATGATGACTCTTTGTTTCTGATACTTAAATAAGTATACGAGCATCCGATGGGATGAGTGCACATCAAATAACTATCATTTTCAGTTCTCAAGGATCCCACGTCCATGATGCTTGAGAAGGCTATTTGGCCGTTGAACATATAGGTAAAGATTTTTCTCTGCAGAAGTTACGTGTATGACAATGGGCTAGTACCATAATACCCTGCCAAGGTCAGAACAAGGGCAACACACTTGCTCTCCACGATGGAAGGGATGTTATAAAGGTGCACGAGTTCCTAAGAGACACTCTATAAATAGTGCCAATAGGACATTGCAAGAGGAGCTGGATACTTTGGACAAGACAGCCAGATTTAAGAATGTGTCAGTAATGACAAAAGGTAGAAAACTTAGGCCTCAATCTGAGTAATGGCCACCAAGAAATAGGTGGTCACCAAAAAAATGGAGGGTACCAGCTTTCTTGATAATCAGAGTTGAAATGAGACGACGAGACCTTACAGGTCTAACAAGTAAACAGCCTAACACAACTGCCACACCCCTAGCTTTTCACGGGCATTGATTCTGTGTGATTTCCTCATCCACATAGACGGGGAATCCTTCATAATCCCAAATTGTAAATCACTACAACATTTTTCCTAATCACGATTGCTTCAGAGTGTAATGATATGATATCATTTTCTCATGAAAGGGTATATATAGTTGAGAAAAGGCCGAGAAGCTGGGCTTTAGTATGAAAATCGATACTAGAAGCAAGGGCGGGAGAGGACCATGGCTTGGAGACTCCACTATTGCAGACCTCGCCTGAATCCTATTCATCACGGAGTTGTAATGGATCTGGAGCTTGAGGATGAGGTGCTTGCACCTCAAGACAGGCAAGACGTAGCAACCAGAGCATCCAGGCTGAGGGCGTGGCTTCCATTATTTGTCCCGTACGCGGATGCGCATCACTTTTTTTTGAAACGCTCATTAAATACAAGAATCTTCAACTTCACTTGACTAGGGAGTTGTCCCACAATGGTGTCACGGCAGCCTGCGGTGATGGAAGCTTGGATGAACTTCATACCTCAGAGAGGAATTTATTATAAGAATGAAATAAAGACTTGACTTTGAATACGCTCTTTTGGTCAAAAAAAGACAGGAGTAGCATTTTTGAAAATCACCATCCATGAAGAGAATCAAGGTCTTGCTCAGAGGATTTTATGCATTAATACTCATAATAGAAAGTACATAGAGTTTATGTGAAGTAGGTGGTTAGAGGTTGGTGTAACCAATTAACCAATTAAATAAAGAATGAAAATACTTCTAGCCCTAAGAATTAAAAAATATTAATTTTAGAGATTAAAAGGTGCCCTAATAAATTGTGCCCTATTATATAATGTATTTCATCACTCCCACTCACTATGAAATAGGGGTGAAGAATAGCTATTTAATAAGCCTAATATCACTTAGTAACTCCCACTAGATTGTGAGTTAAATGATATGAAAAGATAATCCAACTTAAGTCATAAATAAATGGATTAATCAAATAAAGAAAATATGTCTAAATAACACCAAAGGAAAATGTCCAAATACACCATATATGCATAAAGACAAAAACGGGTATTTCAGCTGCTGAAAATAAGGGATAATGCTGGATTTCCACACCCAAACACAAGCCTGTCAGGAAACAAGTCGATGTCGACTCGTATGACAAGTTCTGGTTGGTGCAGGGGAGAGCCTTGGCTCACTTGAAGAATGCTCGCAACACTGGAAAGATTGCTGGAGAATTGCTCGCAACACTGGAAAGATTGCCGCCAACTAAAGACTGCTATCCGAATTGGGGTCACTATCATGCACAATGACCTCATGGATGTGGTATGGCAAATAAAGAGCAATTGCCCGCATGTGATCCTAGGTATTACTGCAGTCATAAGCACAGCACTCTGTTCCAATCGAAAGTATCTTAAATGAAACATGTCAGTAAGGCAGTAAAATTGCCTTGGCCATCCCACGATATGCTTGCCTGTCTTCATCTTGTGAAATTGGGCAAACCACTCCTTGCCCAGAAACATGGTGGAGGGAACCTGCCACTCCCCATATAAAACATACCGACTAGCCACAGGCCAATCGTCAAACACGGTGTGCATAAACAGATGGTCCAGCTTCCGATTTGCACCCTCACAATAGGCCGTCCAAGCCAAGGGCAACTTCTTATGCCCTCTCCTCTGCAGCTCATACAAATCCCAGTGCTTTGTAGGATAGAATTCAATCGCACACCTGCCATGATACCCTTCAATTCGCATGAGGAACTTGGTCAAATCAGCATGGCACTCCGGCACTCCGGCATCTCTAGCTTGTACTTGCGCTGAAAGGGCTCTTGCCACTTCTCTGCCCGCTCATCGTCCAGGATTTGAGGACACCCCCTAGCCCGTTCATCTCCAGAAACACAAAGATGGCAGGCCTTCCTGCTAGCGGTGCTATCCTCCTTCACCACGACATCCCGAGGCCAACCAGGCCTTCTTCAAGACATGGCGTGAAACCACGAAAGTATCTTAAATGAAACATGTCAAGAAGGCAGTAAAATTGCCTTGGCCATCCACGATATGCTTGCTGTCTTCATCTTGTGAAATTGGGCAAACCACTCCTTGCCGAAACATGGTGGAGGAACACCCTCCCCATATAAAACATACCGACTAGCCACGGGCCAATCGTCAAACACGGTGCATAAGCAGATGGTCCAACTTCCGATTTGCACCCTCACAATAGGCCGTCCAAGCCAAGGCAACTTCTGCCCTCTCCTCTGCAGCTCATACAAATCCCGGTGCTTTGTAGGATAGAATTCAATCGCCATGATACCCTTCAATTCGCATGAGGAACTTGGTCAAATCAGCATGGCACTCCGGCACTCCGGCATCTCTAGCTTGTACTTGCTTGAAAGGGCTCTTGCCACTTCTCGCCCGCTCATCGTCGAGATTTGAGGACACCCCCTAGCGTTCATCTCCGAAACACAAAGATGGCAGGCCTTCCTGCTAGCGGTGCTATCCTCCTTCACCACGACATCCCGAGGCCAACCAGGCCTTCTTCAAGACATGGCGTGAAACCACGAAAAGCCGGTCACCACCTACGGAAATGATAAGAAAAACAGCACCAAACAGTTTTCACTTCCGACCACATTCCCAGATGCTGGGAACCTGGTCACAAGTGAAAGCGCGGCAGCCCTTGCATGCCACCAGGCACCTCCAGCTCACATGAGATGAAAACATCTGATCAAGACACTGGAAACCCGCCCGCTTGCTCGCTCAAATCCAGAAACCAAAGATGGTGGATGCAGCCCCTACAGCCATGAGTCCAAATGCCTTGGCAAGCATGCACCACACAAAAAAAACGAAAGCAAACTCCTCTGTCCAGAAGCAAACTTACAGCCCCGGGCTGCTAGCTCACCATCTTGCGATGAGAGTTAGAGAAAATCAGCAGCATGCATGCAACTTGGCACCCTGTGTGCTGCACACACAAATTCTGCCGCGAAGAGTAAGCAACCTGAGCCTGCAAGCCCATAGCTTTGAGCTTATGCTCCCCTTAAGATGAAAGAAAATCGCCGACGTGCACACCAGCTCAACCACAAATTGCCAACAGACAGCAACCTGGCTTGCTTGGAAACACGTGAATCAACCTGGAGAGACACTCCCTCATGAGCTGCTTCCAACCTCCACACACGACCAACCTCGCCTATGCTCCCGCGAAGTGGCTGCTTGAATCTCATTGGGAAACCGAAATTCCAACTCTAGACATTTCAGATGTACTTCACACGTGTCTGCACAGCTGAAACTTATGCTCCTTGCTTCACAACACCTCTACTTGTGCCCACTCATGGCTCTCGAGCAGCTGCCCGGTGTTGAGGTTGGAAGCTAGCCATGCTTCAAGAGGGTCAGAAATGTCAAGAAAACAAGTATTCAGAATTGCAAAACTAAGACCACCTAAACGAGGCCTTAAAACACAAATAAAGAGCAACTTTCAGCAAATAACACATAGACAATAGTCAAGGAGCTGAACCTACTATAGTTAGCTGGTCTCATCCTTTTTTAAACCCTAAAAAGTATCACTCACGTTTCCTACTCAATATGGCGGATATGTTTCCCATTTACCCACTTCTATATACTTATAGTAAGTTCAATCACCTACATCTTTTACGCATAGTTATATCCATCTTAACAAATTCAGTAAGCTGCATCCTCAACACTCCCACTCAGCGCACCTGAGTTTGCCTTAATCCAACTACCTCTCTACATTTCACCCTTTCACGAATAAAGTGACATTGGATATCATGATATATGATTTGTCCTTGAGTGCTGCACAGGGTTCTTGATCAATGCCACGCTTCCCTGGTTGTCATTTTGAAGAACAGTTGGCTGCGCTTGTTGATACCTAATTTCTTCCATGAACCTTCTCAACCAAATGGCTTCCTTTGTAGCTTGTGTGGATGCCATGTACTCAGCCTCCACCGTAGGCATTGCAACAGTTGGTTGCTTTTTGCTATTCCAACTGATTGCACCTCCTCCTAGGATAAACACATATCCGGTTGTGGACCTCCGATCATCAAGATCGCTCCCCCAATCCAAGTCACAATATCCAAGCAGTCTGTGTCGTTCATTTGAACCTGAAAACTCAAGGTACATGTCATGTGTGCCTTTCAAGTACCTCATTATCCTCTTCACTGCAATCCAATGTGGCTTTCCAGGATTTTCCATATATTGGCTCACAACTCCTAGAGCTTTCCCAAGATCTGGACGAGTTGCAACCATGGCAAACATCAAACTGCCCAGTGCTTGTCTGTAAGGAATGTTCTTCATCTCCTCCTCCTCGTGATTGCTTGCAGGACATTGGTCTTTGCTAAGCCTCATATCTAAGCAGGCGTTGCAATTGGCCTGCAATCAGTCATTCCAAAACGATCCAAGAGTTCCTCAATGTACTTTTGTTGTCCAAGCTTGATTGTTCTCCTCACCCTGTGTCTAACCACTTGAATGCTAAGGCAATAGTTGAGCTCCCCAAGTCCTTCATTTCAAATTGTCTTGACAACATCTCCTTTACCTCATTGATGGCATCTATAGATGCGCTCAACAAAACGAGGTCATCCACGTATATGGCTAAAATAACCATAGATTGGAGAACTTTGGATATGTAGATGCTCTCATTAGATGTGCATTGTTGAAATCCTTGCTCCTTTAAGAAGGCATTGATTCTCTCATACCAAGCTCTAGACCCTTGCTTCAATCCATAGAGAGCTTCCTTCAATTTGTACACCAAACTCTCATGGCCTTTTTCGATATACCCTTCGGGTTGCTCCATATAAATGTCCTCCTCCAAATCTCCATTTAGAAATGCAGTTTTTACATCCATTTGATGGATCTCCAAATCATCAATTGCTCCTACTGCAAGTAAAGTCCTTATTGACACAAATTTGGCCACTGGAGCAAAGGTCTCATTGTAATCCATGCCTTGTTCTTGGCTATATCCCTTCACCACCAATCTTGCCTTATATCTCTCAATCTGACCATTAGAATCTCTCTTGATTCTAAACACCCATTTGCTCCCAATAGCATTCCTTCCTGCAGGCAAGGAGGTTAACACCCAAGTGTCATTCTTCCTCAACGACTTCATCTCATCATCCATAGCTTCTTTCCATTGCTTTGCATCCGTTCCTTGTAGTGCTTCAGCTATCGTTCTTGGTTCCCTCCCATATTCCATAGCAATGGATGCAAACTCTGGTCCTTCTCTCCAATCTCTTGGTGGACGACGCTCCCTTGTTGGATATCTCCTCGGAGGAAGAATTTCTTCTCACACTCGTGCACAAACTCGGAAATCAGTGAGTAAGGTGTGACCTGTCAATGGAGCATGTCTGAGGCATCAAAGGGGTGGGTTCATCCGCTGAAGCGCGTGTCGCGGGTGTAGGGAAACGCTGGAGGAATGCGCACGGAAAGTATGGGTGTTTGTGGGGACCCGAGAGGGAAGACACAGGCTGGTGGGGTGAGTGTCTCTCCACCCAATTGCTAGGCCACAATTTGGGATGCAATGTTGTCGATGTTACAAGGACAATCCAGTGTTGATGTGGTAATGTCGGGGGTGTTGTTTGGTAGAAGACGGCAAAGGAAAAGGGTAAACGTGGGTTAGTACATGGTCGAAGCCGGTGGGATGAAGCAAGCGAGTACACCGAAGAGAGCACCCATCGCAAGCGCAACACCAATCCTCCAATCTCGGCCGCGGATCTTTTATTGGCTAGTGAAAGAGAGTGTCTTTAATATTGGATAGAATAAGGCAATTCGGTGATTCGAATTCGGCTGGTGTGAGTGCGGGGTTGGGCCTGGGTTGTTTGCGATCTGTGGTAATGTAACCCAGGTTGCCGATGGTGGTTAGTTGTTATTACAATAGTCCATAAAAGTTACTCCTATCGTAAAAAGTAAAACGTTTGTATTTAACTTGTGATTTTGAATTTGGGCACGCCTAGCATTGTGATTTTGAATTTGGGCACGCCTAGCATTGTGATTTTGAATTTGGGCACGCCTGGCATTGTGATTTTGAATTTGGGCACGCCTAGCATTGTGATTTTGAATTTGGGCACGTGGTGGCTCCTAGAGGCCGACAACTGGTGATGGATCACCCTGTACGGATGTACATCCGGCGAGCTCCTAAACCCAGTGGCACAAATTTAATGGGACCAGCATGCACCCGAGCTGCCACAATTTCCGGGCCCAACCGCAACGCGACAATCGGCTCCCTAAACGTTGGGGGAGAGGTGGGGATGGTGCAATCACTGTACGCGTCCTCGCGGACCGGCGTGCCACTGAGGGTGCCGCCTGGCCGCGGTGATGGGCGGGAGGAACCCAACAAACACCGTCGGTCTGGTCGGATTCCAGGAGGCTGTGCTCAACCGGCTGGCAAGGGAATGCATCCGACAGGAAAAGGCTCAGGTGTGCCTCATGACCAGTCTTTGCCCAGAAAACAATTTGCCCAAAATGCCGGCCCTGAATCCTGCTGATCTGCGGATTAACAAGGATGTGATTCAGTGGCGAGCAAACAGTCGAGGAATCCACCTCATGGAACTGTGCTCTGGGATCAGCAGCGGGTTGGAAGCGGTGTTGAAGAGTGGAATTCAGATAAGAAAGTATACATGTGTCGAGCTGGATGAGAGGGTGCGTGCGGTAGCTAGGACCAGAATCATACGTCTACAGAAGGAGTATCCCACGTTGTTGAGTAGGGAGGCGATTAAAGGATGCCAAAGCAGGTTGCCTACAGACATTTTTTTGGTAGGAAAACGACAGATTGAAGCAATCAGATGCCCTGTGGACGTGTTGATCGCAGGATGGGAGTGCAAAACCTTCTCCAGAGCCGATCATGGTGGTGGCAACGGTGTGGAGTTAGCAGTGGAAATAATTCGAATCCTGCGGGAACTGTAGGCGACTAATCGAACTTGCTGGTACGTACTCGAAAATATGTGTGGTGCCTTTGACAAGCATGAACATGTCAGGAAAAACTATGAGCAACGGTACCAGAGCAATGCTGCATGGACGACATCTTGCAGGCAGGCCGGCATTCATAGCAAGTGCGCAAGGGAGATGGATTACCACACTATCCGGTGAATGTGGTGGGAGAATCCGAAGGGCATGGCCCACACTCGTGAGGACCGTGCAATCGTATGCGGTTCGGAAAGATGGAGAGGGTATGGTGTTAGACATGAACGGAAATGAAGTGGGGGAGCCTACGATAACAGAATGAGAACGGGCCATGGGGTTTGGTGCAGGCGGCACCCTCACACGTGGTGTGTCTGAATCATATCGATGCAGGTTGATAGGGCAGGCATTTGATCTGACTTGCCTGCGATGGCTGATAAGTGTGGGAGTGGCCACACAGATGCCACATGCCGGACGAACGGCAGGAAGCATCTTCGGATGCGCGACGAGGAAGATGGTTACACGGTTCCACAAGACAAAAGGAATTATACCGCAAACACTGCAAAAAAAGTTTCATCATCACGAGAGGGAGACAACGTGAGTCCGATTGATGACCGGAAAATATGTGAAGATTTGCAACCGGCCGATCAGGAAAAGATCCGGGACATGTTGCACAAAAATCGGAGCACATTCGCATTTAGATGGGCCGAGCTCGGGCGGTATGATCACATCAAGTTTAAGATCACCACCACCACCAATGAGCCTGTTTTTAGGAGGAGACACAGATTGAGCCCCATGGAGTGGGACATCGTGGATAAACGATCCAAGGAGCTGGCCGCGACTGGGCTGATCAAGAAGTCAACTTCTCAATATGCTGCAGCCACAGTGTTGCCACTCAAGAAGGATGAAAATGGCGAGTGGAAGGATAGACGAATGTGTGGAGATTACCGAGCCTTGAATGAAGTAACTCCCATGGAATGGTATCTGTCATGCTGTGTGATACTAATCTCTGCACTTGGGTTTAGTGTTTGATTAGCATTAAATAATCTAATTACTTATCTTTAAGTAAGTAATTAGTGTTAATTAATCTAAGTTATTAATTAAGCATTGATTAGTGTTAATTAAATATGGTTAGCAATAACTAAGTGGATAAGCTCAAGTAATATGCTTTGGCATATTCCTTGCATATTATAGTGTATTCTTAGGATACAATAGCTAAGTGGATAAGCTCAAGTAATATGCTTTGGCATATTCCTTGCATATTATAGTGTATTCTTAGGATATTTCCGGCATATGCTGATGCCAATAGGATATCTTAGGAATATGCCGATGCCAAGGGCTAGTATATATAGACCCTTCCATTGAGGACAAGCTCAGATCATAGATATGCAATGCAATCCTCTAGATATGCAATGCAAAAGCATTGTGATGAGGCCAAAGCTATGACTCCGAGAGCGATGTGTGAGGAATTTGCGTGTTGTTCTCGTGGGGAGAGTGTCTTTGTGCCACGACGTGCGAGCTACTCCCTCCTGTTGTTATTGGTTTGCACCTATATATCTGCGTATTAGATTTATTTTGCTTGGTTGTTTGTCGAGGAAGTGCTTATATGAATTTAAGTGCTTACCTCGTGCGACATATCCCATGCCCACTCCTGACAAGATCTTTGATGCTATTGGGAAGGCCAAGTACTTCACCACATTAGATTTTCGATCTGGTTTCAATCAAATTGTAATTGAGGAGGAAGACAAGTGCAACACAACGGTTTGGGGCAAAGAACAACTGTGGGAATGGGAAACTATGCCGTTCGGCTTAAAGAACGCCTCCATATATTTTCAACGAGTAGCTGACTTGGAACTACAGGGGCTGTCTTTCGTAAAGTGCTACATTGACGACATCCTCGTGTTCAGCAACAGTCTGGAGGAACACCTTGAACACTTGGAAGTGGTACTGCAAAGATTGGCCAAGTCAGGGCTGAAGGCCCACCCAAAGAAGTGTAAGTTTGCATATAGGGAGATAGAATACATGGGGCACAAGATTGTGCCGGGAGGAGTGCTACCACAATTGGCCAAAGTACAGGCGGTGAATCTCATTCCCCGACCTAGAGATGCTGCTGCCTTGAGGGCGTTCCTGGGGCTTGTAAACTATTATCGTTGGTTCATCAGAAGCATGAGCGGAACTTGCAAGGCACTGTATGAGTTACTCAAAAAGGGAGTCCGCTGGCAGTGGGAGCAAGAACAGGAACAAGCATGGCAGGAGCTAAAGGAACAGTCGGCAGAGAGACCAATGCTCAGAAGGCCCAACTTCGACAAGCCCTTTGTCTTGTACACAGACTGGAGTGCAGCTGGAATTGGAGCCGTGCTTGCACAGACAGATGAAGAAGGAAGAGAGTGGGTCATCACCCATGCGAGTAGATCTAACAATACCGCTGAGGCCAACTATTCATCATATTAAGGGGAGTGTCTCGCTGCTGTTTGGGCAGTTCTGCATTTCAGAGTGTATTTGTTTGGCCGAAGTTTTCAGCTGGTTACGGATCATCAGCCATTGCACTGGCTGATGACGAACATGAAATTGAGCAGAAAGCTTGCTAGATGGGCTTTGCTTCTGTCAGAGTATGACATGCAGATTGTACACCAGGCATGAACGGTGCATCTCAATGCCGATGGGCTCAACAGGAATCCAGTGTGTAGCACAAGGGACGTAACTGGGGCCAGACAAGACTTCGGATTCACTCAGTACGTGCCCAGTGTATACCTGGCACTAATGTCCATAGAACCGGAAAGCGAAGAACGGCTGGCATAAGGGGGTCGAGACATATGGAAACTCAAGCAGGCCATTCAATTGTTACGGGATGGGCATGTGGCTGGTTTGGACACAGCAGCGTTCCAGAAGCTACAACGAAGAATCGCTCGTTACACGTACAAAGACGATAGGGTGTTTGTGACTGATCGAGGGGTGAGCAAGGAGGTACCACCCGTGGAAGAAAGAAAGCAATTGGTGACCAAGGTGCACAGAACGCTGGGGCATTTTGGGGTAAAACGAACACACCACATGTTGAAAAATACATACTTCTGGTCAGGTATGTATGCTGATGTGGAACAGGTGGTAGCCAGGTGTGCTGCGTGCGATGCAGTGAAGGCAAGGTTTAACAGTCAGGATGTGGTATTACACTCGCTACCCATTAAGGGATTGTTTTTTAGATGGTCCGTTGATCTAATGCCTGAGCTGCCAATGACAAGACAGGGCAACAAGCACTGCATGTTGATGATAGAGCATTTTTCAAAGTGGGTAGAGTTGGCTTTTCTCCCGATCAAAAGCTCCCAATATACGGCCCAGGCGTTTTTGCAGTGTGTTCTCAGTAGGTATGGGAGCTGTGCTAAAGTATTGACGGATCAAGGCAACGAATTTCATGGTGAATTCCAAGCATTGCTGGACCGAAGCCTGATAGATCACCGCCGCACATCCTGGGACCATCCTCAAGCTGATGGCTTGGCTGAACGGCTAGTGCAGACTTTCAAAGATTCCCTCCGCAAATATTGCACCGAGGTTGAACCCAGCTGCTGGGATGAGTTGCTGCCATATGTGGGGTTGGGATATAGGATCAGTGTGCAGGCCGCATTAGGTAACTTCTGCCCGTATTACATCATGTTTGGAAGAAATGCCGTGATGCCTAATATTGTGGTGGATGCTTATTCTAGGCCGATAGACTGGGCACAGAATCCAGAAGAATGCTCCTCGGAATTGCAAAACAGAGCCAAGTTGTTTCAACGAGTGATTTTGATGGCGATGGACAACCTAGCCATCGCACAACACCGAGATCAACTCAGGTTTACAAGGGGTGGCTCATGGAAACCCAAGGCGAGGAAGTTTGAAGTGGGTGATTTTGTATATTTACAGCATCGTCCTTCTGGTACTTTGGATGTAAGTAGTGGACGCTTGATTTTACGGGTTGTGAGCATAGGTGAGCAGGGAGTGATTGAGTTGGAAGGACAGGATGGACGCCGATGTAAAGAACATATGCGTCATTTGGCACCGTGCCACTTGCCCAATATGGACACGAGGACACAACCACAGGCCTGGAAGCCGCCAATTGATTTGCCTTGTGAATTTTGTGGTCATATCATGGAACCGGAACTGATGATACTCTGTGACAAATGTAGCAGAGGATATCATGTGTTTTGTTTACGGCCTCAACACAAGGTGATCCCAGATGGTGATTGGTTTTGTCACCGATGTGTCACTCAACGAACGGATAAAAGTGTTGGGGGGGCCAGACGGATGGCATGCTACGGACGCGGGTTCTCATAACTAAGAAGTCATTAGGGTTGACTGGTGCATAAAGTCCGTGTGCAATTTACACAGACAGCACCGAAGCGCGAGTGGTGAGAACTTGAGACGAGGTGGTTCGGAGCTATGGGATGCTAAGAACAAAGGGGCAGTCTCGACAGAGGCTGAGCCCTAGGGGCAAGGGCACGAAATCTGTGAGTTGCTGCAGGTGGAAAGGGCATGACCACGGTTTCGCTGTGCGCGTGAAGAGGAAGGGTGAGCGCACCACGAGCTGCCCTTCGAAATTCACGAAGGTGGCCAGCTCGCACTGAAGGACAGCAAGACCGATGATCGCCGCCAGAATTACGACAGCCATTGAGAGTAATTAGGTCGCGTGTGGCAACCCTGATCAAGTAGAACCGTGCAACAGGTGGAGGCTTACACGCCAGTAGGCCTCCAGAATCTAGGTGTCTGAATTGTGAGCTCAAGCGGTTCAATCCCGAACGTTATTGGCCACGGTGTTTGCGATTTTGCCACTTCAAGCCGAATACCTGGCGATGATGTAGATACCACAACTGGTGGTTATGTTGTGAAATGTTTGGTTAGTGACGTGATGTGTGATGAGCAGAGATAGTGATGGGGGTGTGGCACGAGCACAGTAAAGCAGGTGTTTGTGCTTGAGTGCAAGAAGCCAAGGTGTGGTAGTGTTGACACAACATAAATAAGAAGACCAGAAAGAGACAGCGAGTGCTGTAGCTGTTTCATCTGGTGGTTGAAGTCTAAAGTGAACAGAGACAAGTATGTGGTGTGATATTGTGGGTGCAGACACTAACTTGACAAACATGGACTTGGAGGCAGATCACACATGCAAGACATGTTTTCGTAGGATGCACCTTAGTGTGCCGTAGTTTCCCGAGCGGCCATGGGAGGATAAGTGGCACACTCCTTTGGTGCGTAAGTGTCAACCTGGTAAACTTGAACGACCGAAGACCTTTCTGGAATTGCAGGCCTTTTTGCTGTATGTGGAATCTCACCATGAAACCTGCAGCATTGAAAACTTCCCATATGATCACAGGGATCTCTTTGAACTTGCAGGTCGGGGCATGAACAGACAGACTTTTGTGTGGACCAGTTACTATGAAGGGGCATTTTGTAAGTTGGAGCACCACCTCTTCATGCACTAGGTCTTTGATCATTGGCCCAAGGAACGATTTTTGGCATACAAGCAATAGGAAAAACCTGCAGATGTGTGCAGTTTGAAGGTGTGGCTTAGCCATTTACACCAGGAAAAACTAAGACGATATGCCATCGGCTATCCCAGGGCATTTTGTAGGTTGCTTGCCTGTACATTCCCGTACATAGGCCTACATACAGGAATTTTGGAGTGGGATGAGCCAACGTCTGAGTGCTGGTACTTGCTTAACAATAATGTAGGTGACTTCTTGCGTGCTCGATGCATTGAGAATCAATATTATGTTGATGGGTTGAATGGACCACAGCTTCCTAGGGTCAAGACGGAGTTAGACAGTGATGAAGAAGAAGAACTGATGGCTCGACATCGTGCCAGGGAGAGACAACGGTTGGGGAAAAGCTCAAGTGGCTGAATACTTTGATCCAGAGGAAAGGCGGGTGGCGGCCCTCTTGGCCACAGGACGAACAGAGCATGAAAAACCATTGGAGCCCCAACTGCGTGATAGCATGTTCAGACGATTTTACCGGAGGTTTTACGGGATTTGAGTGTCCAAAGTGCTGCCACAACAAGAGAAAGCTGTGGTTGCGACTTTGACAGGGGGGCCATTTCTGAGCTTAACTTGGAACATTGTCATTTACGGGTTTGCTTTGAGAAGTGTTTGTTATGTTTGATTTAGGTAAGCTACAGCTTGTGTGCGAAGCTTTGCAGTGCCATGTCCGTTATGCGGCAGTGGCGCGACAGCTGCCATGACATGTAGGATGTTAGGTCGTGAAGTGTGCATGTGTGCGTGGATGGTGTGTATGTCTATGTGAGGACATACACATATGCATGGGCATGGGCATATGCATGTATGAATATGCCCATCTGCGATGCGTGAGCGGGATGGTACAGCAAAGGGGCAACGTGTCGGCAGCCGGGCATTAAAAGCCAAGCTGTACGCGATCGCGGCGGGATTACGGCCTTTTGCAGAATCGCCCAGTGGCGCGCCTCCCAAGATGAGCAGCGATGGTGGGCATGCGGCGGCGCCGAGCGTGGGAGCAGCATCAAAAGGAGCAGCAATCCACGAGGAAGGGCGGATTGCTGATGTTTGTTTGTTATAGTGAGAAACAGCCATACGGCTCCGGATCGGTTGTGGGTGTGAGGCTCTTGTGGGAAAAGCGTCCACGAACTTGCCTAAAGGACTTGATCGATTTTGCACAACATTTAAACAACTTGGAACATTGTCGTTTACGGGTTTGCTTTGAGAAGTGTTTGTTATGTTTGATTTAGGGTAGGATACGGCTTGTGCGAAGCTTTGCAGTGCCATGTCCGTTATGCGGCGCGTGGCGCGACCGCCATGACATGTGGGATGTTAGGTCGTGAAGTGTGCATGTGTGTGGATGGTGTGTATGTCTATGTGAGGACATACATATGCATGGGCATGGGCATATGCATGTATGAATATGCCCATCTGCGATCGTGGCGGATGGTAAAGTGCACAACGGGTGTCGGGGCATTAAAAGCTGTCAGCGCGATCAGCGGGATTACGGCCTTTTGCAGGAATCGTGACCGCACTGGCGCCTCCAAGATGAGCAGCGATGGTGGGCATGCGGCGGCGCCGAGCGTGGGAGCAGCATCAAAAGGAGCAGCAATCCACGAGGAAGGGCGGATTGCTGATGTTTGTTTGTTATAGTGAGAAACAGCCATACAGCTCCCGGATCGGTTGTGGGTGTGAGGCTCTTGTGGGAAACGTCCACGAACTTGCCTAAAGGGGACTTGATCGATTTTTGCACAACATTTCTGAGCTTAACTTGGAACATTGTCGTTTACGGGTTTGCTTTGAGAAGTGTTTGTTATGTTTGATTTAGGGTAGGATACGGCTTGTGTGCGAAGCTTTGCAGTGCCATGTCCGTTATGCGGCTGTGGCGCGATACCTGCCAATTAGAGGACATGGTACATGCCTTTTTCACATGGCTGATCATATAATTTTATCCATTGCAGGTGTTCTGTCCGTACCGGACATGGCTAAGAACCTCCTCTCTGTGAGATTGCTTGCTTTTGATCATGACTTGGAGTTACGTTTCTCTAGAACCACTTGTGCCATTTTTCAGCGTGCATCTCCTTCAGTCTGCATAGGCCGTGGTCTACTAGATCTAGATCTCTACAAGCTGGATGTGCATTGTGCAATGTCATTGACTCCACATGTTATCACATCGACTTCTCCAACTCCACTCTCTGCAATTGATCAAGCTAAGTTATGGCATGCTCGACTTGGGCATGTCCACAAGAACTTATTGATCAAGCTGTCCTCTGAAGATTGCTATGTGGAGCCCCTTCCTTCTTGTTTTCGAGACCTGCCTATATGTGACGCATGTTTGTTAACAAAACAGTAAGAGAAGCCATTTCCTAGTTCGGCTTTTCACACGATTGCTGTTCTTGATTTAGTTCATGCCGACATTTCTGGGAAACTTCAGACCCAGTCCTTAGGCAGTGCTTTATACTATCTCACACTAACTGATGACTACAGCGGATTTACCTGGACATATGTCTCGTAAGAGTGACACCTCCTTCTCCTATTTCCAAGAGTGGTTCTATATGGCCCAGTGACAATCTGGTCGACTTCTCAAGTGCCTTCACACGGATAACAGGTCCGAATTCTGTAACCATGCTTTTAATTCTTTCCTTCAGGATCATGGGATCATCCGCCAGCTCACTGTGACATACACACCACAACAAAACGGAGTGGCAGAGCGGAAAAATCAAACGCTTATGGGAATGACTCGCAGCATGTTGAGCTGGGCAAGCTCAACATAGAGTACTAGGCTGAGGTAGTCGTTATTGCCACATACATCCTGAATCGTCTTCTTACAACTTCTTTACAAGGCAAGACACCTTTTGAAATGTTTTGGGGACGGAAGCCTAATATTCTTCATTTCCGGGTCTTTGGTTCCTCTGCTTTTGCCTACATACCTACAGTCAAACGTCAAAAACTTGATGATAGATCAAAGCAACTTATTTTTGTTGGTTATGGAGAAGAGGCTAAAGCCTACAAATTGATTGATCCTGACACACTTACCCCTGTTTTAGCTCGTAGTGTTGTGTTCAAGGAAATCTCCTCTGCTGGTTCTTCACCTCATGCTAGCACTCACGCTGATTCGGACACTTCCGATGATGAGGACCCTCCTTCACACTCTGCAGACCCTTTGCCTTCCATCTTTCCACAGGAAGACATTGTTGATGTTGTTGATCCTGCTTTACCACCAGCTCAGCAAGACCCCGATTTATTGCCTGCACCTGACCCCATTGTTCCAGATTCCATTCTTGTTCTTACGGACCCTCCTGCACCTTTGGTCCCTAATTTAATCCCACCAGCACCTTTGTTGGAGGATCCTAACCCTGATCAAGTTTTAGAGGAGGCTGCCCTTCCTCCTGTGGATGATCTTCCTCCACGGAGATATCCAGCTTGCCATCATGCTCCTCCCTCTCATGGGACAAAACCCCCTTACCAATCCAATGACTTTTGTCCTTCTTCCCGAGTTGTTGCTCCTGGTAGTGCCCCTCTCCACCTCAATTGACCTTGTCTCCATGGATGAAGCATATTTTGGTTCGGACAAGCACCATTGGCAAGCTGCAATAGTTGAGGAATATCAATCCATTATTAAGAACAATGCATGGATACTCACAGACTTGCCACCTGGTCGAAAAGCTGTTACCTGTAAATGGGTTTTCAAAACCAAGCTGAATGCTGACGGTGAGATTTTCTCATATAAGGCTCGCCTTTGTGCTCGTGGATTTAGCCAAGTCCCTGGTCAGGATTACCTAGAGACCTTCTCTCCTGTTGTCACAGCACAATCAGTTAGGATGCTACTTGCTTTGGCTGCTGAACTCAACTGAGAGCTACATCAAATGGATGTTTGCACAGCATTCTTGCATGGTGAAATTGAGGAGGAAGTATTTATGGAACAACCACAAGGCCATGTTAACAAGAAGTTTCCTCGTAAGGTACTTCAACTCTTAAAGGCCCTGTATGGATTGAAACAGAGTGCTATGCTATGAACAAGCGCTTAGATACTCATCTGAAGGCACTTGGTTTTGTGCAAAGCGCAGCAAATCCCTCTGTCTATATCCTGGTTGATGGCTCAGCCTTCTGCATCCTTGGTTTTTATGTTGATGACTGCGTCTTTGCCTGTTCACATGTCTCTCTGTTAGAACAGGTCAAGACTCTGTTGAGTTCTGAATTTGAAATGAAGGATGTGGGATAGCTTAAATTCTGTCTAGGAGTGCAAATCCTACGTCATAGAGATAAAAGCCTTGTTGTTATTCACCAGAAGAAATACCTGACTGGAAGTTTGAAACGTTTCCAGCACGTCCAATCTCCAATCCTGGCTCTGTGGGAGTAAAATTAACAGTAGATTAGTGTGCAAATAGCCCTGATGAAGTTGCAGACATGGAGAAGATTCCATACATGCATGCTGTTGGTTTTCATCTCTAACTGGACTAGACCTTACATAGCATTTGCAGGTAGCAATGTATCACAATTCCTTGAGCAACCAGGACGTGTACATTGGGCTGCAGTTAAACGAATTTACCGTTATTTGAAGGGGACTATGATGTATGGACTCTTTGTCAAGCTGACTCACTGAGGCACATGGCCTCACTCTTATGGCATATATAGATGCCAATTGGGCATCAGATTCTGACTCAGGGAAAAGTCTTTCAACTTATTGTTTCTTTCGTGCTGGTGGAGTCATCAATTGGTCCTGTAAGAAGCAAACATCTATAGCATTATCGTCGACAGAAGCTGAGTACATCTCTTTGACAGCTTCAGCAAAGGAAGCTGAATGGGCACGTGCCTACCTCAAGGATCTTCACTTTGAGCAACTCCAGCCTACGACAGTGTTCTGTGATAATAGCTCTGTATCACAGGCCCCCGTTTTCATGCCAGGACAAAGCATTTTGAAATCAAACACCACTATATCAGGGATGCAGTATCAAGAGGAGTTATCACTGTTGAGTATATTCCTACAGCAGAGAACACTGCAAACACGATATCTTGTGAAGGGGGTGAATATCCGAACCCCCTTCCGTGAAATGAAAACCCTCTTAGCGCATTACACACAGTCCCGAAATATGCGTTTTAGCTCTTTTTAAAGAAAGGTCGACCATGTTCCAACACGTTGGTATTGAGAAAAACCATATTCGCGCAACAAAGACATCAAAACGGCGAGAGGGCGCCAGCCGGCCGGCGCCTTTTCATTGTTTCTTTGGGTTCTCCCCCCTCGCCCTTGTGTCTTCCTGTACTCCTGTGGCGTCGTCGTCAGGGGTCGTGGAAGGCTGCCAAATACTATCCAAAGTTTGCTGTCCCTCTGCCAAAAGGGCACCAGTTTTGGTCTTCAACCGCCTTGCGTTTAAAACAAAGGCCAGGAGTCCTTCTCGATACACCTCCTTTGCCGAATAAGTCCTCTGCGGTGGGCGTCAAACGCTCTTCTTCAAGATCGTGCGTAACCTCATGCCCAAGAATCTGTGGAATGTATCCTGACACCTCAAGTCGCCTTCAACAACAATACACCTCCCGATAGTAAAGCCAATAACGTTGTCCCACTCCCGGAGCATACATCCAAAATCCAATCCCCCTCTCGCGAGAAGGTTCTGATAAGTTTCATCATAAGCCCCAGAGGCCTCTGGTATGGGCAAACCACCAGCTTGTCTTGGGACATGTACACCTGTTTCTTCACAACCGTATCGTGTGCGATCACAGACCTCCCATTGTTGAAAGTGCCGTGCATGGCATTAGGCATCATTGGAACTCTATCCCCTGTGAACCCATCTTTCATGCCCCACCCCACCGTGACATATTCCACGGTTTCGAACCCACCCCTGTCATTGTTCATGTTGGTCTTGTCCCATACAAATGAGACCAAGCCCCCTTTCTTGCTCCACTTTCGCATTGACTCCCTCACGGTATGAGCCTCCTCCACACCATGCATGACAATCATTCTCAACTCATCTGAAGTAGTTTTCTCCGCATAGCTCTGCAAAACAGTGTCCATCATCTGCTTGTCAACTCGTTTGTCCAAGGGCCCAATTTGAAACCCCCTTGGAACGTCCATCACCATAAGTGTGTACTTCCGTCCTCTCAGAAACCCTCGCATGTCCAAGACATCCCTGCTTTCCACTTGGTATTGTACTTGTTTGTCCGAGGATGGAACATTGAAGACCTCCAATCCTTCCTCAAGGTCCTTGTCCGCGAGCACGCTCGTCCTCCGCCCCTTTCCAATTATTAACTTCAAAATGAAATGTTGGAAGACATCCGAAGTTTGGAAAGGACCTCAATATCCTTCGCTTCGCCAAACACATGATTGTTAGTCCAAAGCAAAAGAACAGAGGCGCCGGCCGGCGCCCTCGTCCACTTTTCGAACACACATGGGCAGCAAACTAACCTTTCCAGCAAAAGCAGTTTGAAAGCGGGACAACATCTGGTCTGTCGAATGCAACGGATATTCTTCTCGCACCTCCTCGAATGAAGAGCACCCCAGGTGTTTCACCATCGCAACTTGTATGACATGGAACTTCTTCCGCAAAGTGATCTCCTCATCCATGCCTTTCAAATCAATAAGTCCAGTTAAAACTTTTTCTCAGACTTAATTTGCCGCACTCTCCACCGGTATTCCTTGAAGGATTTCCATGGCTTTGCCAACATGTCCTTTGGCTTTACGTACAGTGTCCACTTGCTTCGTCCACCCCACCTTCCCTTTCCTTTCTTGCTTATCCTCACGGTAAATGCTTCTTCCGTCTATTCTCCACCTCCCACTTTGAAAAATCAAGTCCACATTGTCCCACACCTTCCCTCCCGCGATGCATAAAATGTGTGTGCGATTGTCTACTTTGTTCTGCTTGTAGACATCGTCTTCGCGCCCTTCATCATCCTCAATCAATCCCAGCACTTTGTACAGATTTTACTTCCATGCCATGGTCATCTCAGACTTCTTCGCGTTCGCAATCAGCAGCTCATCTCGCAAGTACCGGACCTGCTCTATGAAGTTCATCTTCTTCCTTGTCCGACATGGTATTGTGATCCGTGGCCAGCACTGATTGCAAGAAGCCAATAGACATGTGCTTCCACATATTGAACCTCTTCTTCCACGGTGAGATATCACATAGATGTTTCATGGCATAAGTATGGTTCCCACCAAGAACCCCATAACGATTTTTTCGCCCGCCATCGCTACCAAATTGCCGAGGTCAGCACTCACTTGGATCTATCATACATAAGAGTGGCAAAACACCTCCTCTATCCTCCCTTCGAAATAACCCGAGCCAAATAATTGGCCCATGCCTCATCAACCTCGAATCAAGATCCTGCGCGAGGCTGGTCTTAAGTTCTCCAATTTGACCAACACCGCTTTCCAAGACAACCTTCTGGTCAATCCCTCAGAGAGGGGTCTCGAGATCCCGGATCGCGTCTTCTAACGTTCTTCATCGAAATATGGACCGAATGGCTCCAACCGATCCTCCACTGCCATTTTCTTCGCTTTTTCCTTCCTCGCCTCCGTGCGCCACTATGTGGCGTAGCCCCCATGGAATCCAAATTGAGCGGGCGCTTTCCCAATGACACAGCCGCCGTCATCGCCTCCTGAGAGGCGCCGGCCGGCGCCTCCTCCTTCTTCATCCCGCCAACCCCGCCTCCACACCAATCTCCTCCTCCTGGGATCCAATATCGATTCTTCCACTGCGGTCCGGTGGAAGGGCTGGCAAGAGCGCCAGCCGCCCCCCCCCCATCTCCTTGTTGAAACCGGATAAACCGGATCCGGTGGGCAAGTTCGCCTGCTCCACCCTTCAACACGCGCCGGCCGGCCGCCTGACCCCTGCTCCGGATCAGAGGCCATGGTTGGGACAACCATTGACGCCCATGCAATGCCAGTGCATATCTGATCTCCGTCTTCCTCATGCCCCGGACACTTCTTCCTCCGAATGCCCGAGCACGTGAATGGGGCCATCTTCCTCATCCGAGGGCCCAAGTTCACTTTCGGGATCCGGGGCTCGACTCTTCCGCAATTCTTTGATGGGCTGCTCTCACCCTTCTCATTGAAAGCTCTCCGTGATCCACAACTGCTCGTAATCTTCCGCAAATAGCCTCGATGAGGGCCATTCCACGCGGGCCGGAAATGTAAAAAGCGAAAGTCACGCTACCATCCAAGTCTCATGGTTTGAAAAGAGGTTTTGTTCCAACTTACAGGTTGGCGCATGCACTCGCGAACTCTTCGACAAGTGAGCGAGGTGCACATTTCTTGGCATTGAACCCTCCGAGGTCGAGAACATAAGACCAGAAATATCGTGGTCCCGGATCAGCTCAAACTCATATGGCCCGGTGGTGCAAAATAACGTAAACTCGGCTCCCCTCATTCATATCCATTGTTGCCCATTACCCATCCACTTGTTTTTGATTGGGCAAAGCATTCCCATTATCCGTAGTTTCAAGAAGGCGTCCATCTGCTTTCCTCTTCTCGGATGCGGATCCCGGACGAGCATCCAATCTTCCAAAATCATAGGTCAATCTGCCACCCTCATGGATGTGCACGGTTTCCTCGTAGCGAAAGGTGATGGAATTGGAGGTGGCACCACATGCTTTGAACTTTTGGTGCCTCCTTCCCAGCCCTTGCGGCGCAGCCTTTGTTCGGCTTGTCTTCCTCAAGACATGCTCCAGATTTTGTCTCCCACCGATGCTTTATGCCCTCCACACCTCCGGATGTGCGCGCCTCCATTGCCATGCACTCGCTACCGGTGGCGCCTCGAACTTCTTGCTCCGCCTCCCGCCGCCTTGTTCCCGCTTTGCTGGGGTCGGCCACCGCCAGTCCTTCTTGCTCCGCCTCCCGCCATCTTCAATTATAACCAAGAATCAAAGACAAGGCGGCGAGAAATCAACTCGTCGAAAGAGAATGGAAGGAAGGTGATGCTCGATCACAAGAGGGCCGAACTTTTCGCAAAATCATAGGTCAATCTGCCACCCATGGATGTGCACGGTTTCATGAAAGGTGATGGAATTGGAGGTGGCCCCACATGCTTTGAACTTTTGGTGCCTCCTTCCCAGCCCTTGCAGCAGCCTTTGTCTTCCCCAAGACATGCTCCCGATTTTGTCTCCCCAGCCGATGCTTTATGCCCTCCACACCTCCGGATGTGCAGTGCGCCTCATTGCCATGCACTCCGCTGGTGGCGCCTCGAACTTCTTGCTCCGCCTCCCGCCGCCTTGTTCCAGCCTCGCTTTTTTACGGCGGCGGGTGGTCGCCACCTCTCCGAGTCCTTGCTCCGCCTCCCGCCGCCATCTTCAATTGCAACCAAAAGCAAGCGACAAGGCGGGCGAGAAATCAACTGTCGCAAAGAGAATGGAAGGAAGGTGATGCTCACTGAAGAGGGCCGAACTGTCGCAAAACCGCCGATGGATCGATGGCTTCGATGCGCCGCAAAGTTCGGCGATCGCCGCAGATCGCTGAATTCTCTCGGGCCGCCAAGGGAGAAATGGAATTCAACCGCAATTGTGCTCCAACTCGCCGAGCAACACACAGGCGCCGGCCGGCCGGCCCTGGACCTGATCCGTAGGCCATGGTTGGGACAACCATTGACGCCCATGCAATGCCGGGCTTGGCGATCTCCATCTCGTCTTCCTCATGCCCCGGACACTTCTTCCTCCGAATGCCCGAGCGTCTGAATGGGGCCATCTTCCTCATCCGAGGGCCCAAGTTCACTTTCGGGATCCGGGGCTCGGACTCTCTGCCTCTTACAATTCTTTGATGGGCTGCTCTCACCCTTCTCATTGAAAGCTCTCTCCTGTGATCCACCTGTCTCCGTAATCTTCCATAAATAGCCACTCTGAGGGCCATTCCAAAGCTGGGTGGAAAGCAGCGAAATCACGTCATCCAAGCCTCATGGTTCTCAAAAGGCGGTTGTTGTTCCAACTTACGGTGTGTTCGCATGCACTCGCGGAACTCTTGACAAGTGAGCGAGGTGCACATTTCTTGGCATTGAACCCTCCGGAGAACATAAGACACCTGTAAATATCGGGTCCCGGATCATGCGTCAAACTCATATGGCACTGGTGGTGCAAAACAACGTAAACTCGGCTCCCCTCATTCATATCCATTGTTGCCCAGATTACCCATCCGGCTCTTGCTCTTTGATTGGGCAAAGCCCCCTGTACCCCATTATCCGTAGTTTGACAAAGGCGTCCATCTGCTTTCCTCTTACGGATGCGGATCACGGGCGAGCATCCAATCTTAAAATCATAGGTCAATCGGCCACCCGATCTGCGGATGTACGGTTTCCTCGTGGCGAAAGGTGATGGAATTGGAGGTGGCACCACATGCTTTGAACTTTTGGTGCCTCCCCAGCCCTTGCGCAGCAGCCTTTGTTCGGCTTGTCTTCCCGAAGACATGCTCCAGATTTTGTCTCCCGGTGCTTATGCCTCCACACCTCCGGATGTGCAGTGCGCTCTCCCACCATGCACTCGGCCGGTGGCGCCTCGAACTTCTTGCGGTGTTCGCTTGCCTTGTTTCGTTTTTACGCGTTGGCGCTGGGGTCGGCCCTTTGCCTGCAGTCCTTCTTGCTCCGCCTCCCGCCATCTTCAATTATGCAAACCGCCGGCGGGCGAGGCGGCAATGCTGCGAAAGATGAATGGAAGGAAGGTGATGCTACTCATCACGAAGAGGGCCGAACTGTTCATAAAAACACCCGATGGATCGATGGCTTGCCTCTCAAAGCTCGGCGGTAGCCATGGCTGAATTCTCTCTCGCGCGTGGCCGCGAAGGGAGAAAGCGTGGAATTCAACTGCAATTGTGCTCCAACTCGCCGAGCAACACACGCTGTATGCTCTCTGCCTCGTTACTTCTCCTGGACTGGAAATACGCCCCACAACGCCACACCGTCACGCGAACTGGCAAGAGAAAGAGGGTTGTAATTAGGGTTCCCTTGCCCCCGGGCATTTATAGACCAAAAACGTACTTGAAATACCTCGTTACACCATATTTCGCTATGCCCTAATATAAACTCCTGTCTATCCATAATCACATTGACTTCCGTGACGGCTGGCCGGGGCACCATAATTGTCGACCATAAAAGGCATGACGGCGCGATCCACCGTTGGATACCTCTCACTGATAGTCCATCATGATGTCGTAACGACAGAGAAAAATAATGTCCTTCCTATCTTTGCGATATGCCTTCTAAGGCAGACAACCGCCATTCGCATGCACCTTCCTTGACCATTCTCCTCGCTCCTGAAGGTCTCTTTCTGGCCCTTCCGCCTCGCCCCGCTTCTCCATGTTTGCACGTCCGCTCAATGCTGTTCTTTCAACGAGAGGGATCAATGTTCGCCACCCACACCCCGGAAGAGAAGGGAAGAGGTTGTGACAGGCCGCCACATCACATCCGCCACAACCCGGTGTGCATTTTGCCATTTGAGGCGTGAGATGATGAAGGTTAGATTTCTTCCTTGATTATAATGGATGATGGGCGGTTTGAAAATCCATATGTGATCCCGTTGATATTCGGACATTGCTCTGCGCATGCAGACGAAACGTCGACATTTGTCGCCAAATGTCCCGCGAGGTGTTCCTCGAACACCTAGGAATTTGCATCGCTATGCTGCTTTGGAGGGAAGCCCATCCAAACGCCGTTCTCTCTTCCCAATGTCTGTGACCTTCCCCTGGGAGACAGACCGATGGTTCCACGCCGTGGTTTGTTTCATGAGGATATTGTTGCTCGCCTCCACTCACCGGATGATGAAGGGCCCAGTGGGGACGACGAGGATTCCCTCCACTTCCAGACACCTGATGCCTGTCAATCCTTCCATCCGAAGCCTCTGAGTGAGACTTTGAAGGCCCCGACAACCGCAAGTACTCTATCATGCCGAGACGCTGAAATGGAGTGTCGTTGACAAAAGTGAAGGGAGACAATGCTTGCAGATTTCAAGAAGCCTTGTTGCAACAAATGTGTTTGCTTGACCAAAGAGCGATTTCAAGAAGCCTTGTTGCAACAAATGTGTTTGCTGGTGACCAAAGAGCGATTTGAGGCGGATACCGCTTTCTTGGATGGGGAGGCGAGGAGACATTTCTTCGCTCTTGTTCATGGAGATGCGGTGATAGAAGGAAAGCGGTCACATATCTCATGGGAGCGACTCTTATGCGCCGCTTGAAGGCTTTCAAAAGAGTGTATTGCCTTGGGCACAAGAGGTATGAGGAGCTAAAGAGCGAGTCTTCGAATCACCTTGGGATGGATTCGGACCAAACCAAGGCACAATCTACTTATGCGCTTGATGCCATTTCTTGGATGGACAATGCTTTTATGTTTATGGCGGCTTCCTAATTTGGAAGTATTTAATCTACCGACACGTATACAAAGTTGGAAATATGGGCGTTGTACAAGCGCTATGAAAGCTCTAGCATACGCTATGTGAAGTATCCATGGTTCTTAAACTGGAGAAGCAACTTCCCAGTAAAAATCAAGTCCAACAGATTTTCAACATGCTCGCTTATGCAGCTCAAGAGCACTATAAGAAATACAAAGCACAAGCAAGATCAAGGTAAATTGCACGATGTGTCTTTCATGTGCTTGTTCCTCCGCTTGTTGAATGCCCGCCTATCATCGCACGGATGTACCCTCTTGTGTCTTCTTCGTCATAATCGATGCATGTGCTTGCAATGCCAATACTTACCATGGATTGGGTTTCCCACAAGAGGCTTGGCGGGCGCGGCGGCCGCCTCTTCTGCGGGAGCAAATCTCCCCATCTCGGAGAGAGTGGGGAGGGGCCGCGCCGGCGCCTCTGCTCTGATGATGATTCGAGACCCTCCCAAATCATCCGCAGCGGAGAAAAGGGCGATGCCGCGCCTTCCCCCACTTCCGACACCGATGCCTCTCAATCCTTCCATCCAAGCCTCGAGTGAGACTTTGAAGGCCCCGACAACCGCAAATACTCTATCATGCCGGAGACGCCACCGGAGTGTCGTTGACAAAAGTGAAGGGAGACAATGCTTGCAGATTTTCAAGAAGCCTTGTTGCAACAAATGTGTTTGCTGACCAAAGAGCGATTTCGGGAGCGATACCGCTTTCGGATGGGGAGGTGAACAGGAGACATTTCTTGCTCTTGTTCATGGATGGAGTGCAGATAGAAGGAAAGCGGTCACACATCTCATGGGAGCGACTCTTATGCGAAGGCTTTCAAAAGAGTGTATTGCCTTGGGCACAAGAGGTATGAGGAGCTAAAGAGCGTAGTCTTCGAATCACCTTGGGATGGATTCGGACCAAACCAAGGCACAATCTACTTATGCGCTTGATGCCATTTCTTGGATGGACAATGCTTTTATGTTTATGGCGGCTTCCTAATTTGGAAGTATTTAATCTACCGACACGTATACAAAGTTGGAAATATGGGCGTTGTACAAGCGCCATAAAGCTCTAGCATACGCTATGTGAAGTATCCATGGTTCTTAAAAGCGTGGAGAAGCAACTTCCCAGTAAAAATCTCAAGTCCAACAGATTTTCAACATGCTCGCTGCAGCTCAAGAGCACTATAAAATACAAAGCACAAGCAAGATCAAGGTAAATTGCACGATGTGTCTTCATGTGCTTGTTCCTCCGTTGAATGCCCCGCCTATCATCGCACGGATGTACCCTCTTGTGTCTTCTTCGTCATAATCGATGCATGTGCTTGCAATGCCCAATACTTACCATGGATTGGGTTTCCCCACGGGCGCGCCGCGGGCCGCTCTTCCGCCCGATAAATCTCCCCATCTCGGAGAGAGTGGGGAGGGGCGCCGGCCCGCTGCACTGCTGATGATGATTCGAGACCCTCCCAAATCATCCTTGCGGTGAAGGGCGGACGGCCGCCCTTCCCCACCGCCACCGCAAGGATGATTGGTAAGAGCGTCTTAAAAAAGCTTTTGTATAGGTTGGATGGTTCTCTCCGAGGTTGGGGGTCTTTTATTGCTGATTATGATGTTCGTTTTGGCACGAGAAATTCAGGTTGCCTTGGAAGCACATCGCGGCTCCACCAGAAGCGAAAATGGCTAAACATGAGCAAGAGCTATGTGGAGCCACATAAGTATATGCTATCAATTGATGGAATGGACCAAAAAGAGAGATACCTCATCTTCTCCGGTGGCGAAAAACCTCGTAGAGGAGTGTCGATTTCACCACGTGGTTGGGTGCATGATTCACAACTATACGCTTAAAGCTAGAGCCTATTTGCATTATGCGAATTTGCGGAACGAATCTTACGATCACCATTATTCGTGACGTTATACATAATTACGAGGGTGTCCCGCCAAGAGTTTTGTATTTGCGTTGGACAACACATGCAGGAGAATAAGAACCACCGCTTTTGCTATCCGAACATGCTTGTTGATATGGGTACTTTTGAAAAAGTGAAAGTGGGATTCCTTTTGGTCGGACATACTCATGATCAAATCGACGGATGTTTTCTTGCTTCTCCAAAAGCTTGAAACATAAAAGAAGCTCACACGCTTCCCGCATTGTCAGAGATCTTGCTGCAAGCGTACACTCCTACACCAGAGGTCAAGGTATTGATCAAGTGGCCGACTTCCCATATGTGTGTGGCCCATTACACAAGGCCGAGAGGACTCGATTATGGGGCGAAGAAGAAACCGAACAACCTATCGCTCCAAAGACCAGCTAAAATAACACGTGAAGAGAAAGCCGTGGGTTTGTGATGATCGAGCAAGCAAGATCGACCGCCTCTGGGAAAGGGGTTTGAGTTTTGAAATTTGTGCCTTGGACACTATAATGCCGCGCTTGACGCACGGTCGAGGGATAAAAAGGAAGCCATGATATTATCTCCAACTGCAGTTGCTCATCTAAAGGTTATGACATCAAGGAGTTTTATGGTGGGAAGCTCGGGTGGACCAGAGGAGATTGTCATATGTGTGGCCCATTACACAAGGCCGAGAGGACTCGATTATGGCGGCGGTAAGCGAACAACCTATCGTTCCGGCAGTTTAAAATAACACGTGAAAGCGGGCCGTGGGTTTGTGATGATCGAGCAAGCGGTACCGACCTCGCCTCGATGGGAAGCGAAGGGGTTTGGAGTTTTGAAATTTGTGCCTTGGACACTATAGCGCCCTTGCGCCGCTGCGAGGGATAAAAAGGAAGCCATGATATTATCTCCAAGCTACGGCGTTGCTCATCTAAAGTATGTGACATCAAGGAGTTTTATGGTGGGAAGCTTTACGGGTGGACCAGAGGAGATTCTTATTGTGGAAAACAACATTGGCCTTGTGCTACACAAACCTTGGAGGTGGTAGATCCAAGTGGAAGGTACACCAACCTCTCTGCATGTTCGGATGAAGCACTGGAGGAGGCATTCGAGGAGCTCCCACAACGAGATATGTATTTGGGAGCATACCAAAACTGGGAGGCAACAACAAGAAATGTCACGGTTGAATGGTGATATCGCAGAAATAAAGCGAATGTTAGTTGCCCATGCACACGCAAAATAGGCCCTTTTGGATTGGCAAGGTGACTTGTGTTGAACTACATGCACCAGCCTCACTTCCTTGTTCATTGGTACAGAATCAACACGATGCGTATGAAGGAGGTACGTGGAAGAATATATAATCGAGGGATGGCAAGCATGAAGCAACTCGGGAGGCAGGCGAAGGCTATCCATCAAAGAATATCCAACAAGTTTTTGTTCACCAAATAGTCATCCTCTATTATGGGTTCAGCTTGACTACGCGGAAACATTTGTACGCTGTGGATAAGAAGGCCATAAAAGATAAGTTAATTGAATTGCGAGGCTTTATTCAACCAGCGAGTCAAAGTGCAACCGAGGACAGTGAAGAGGATGGTCATGATGCCGGGCCCAGCGAAGATGATGGCGTGGAGTCGGGCGAAGAGTAGGAAACACTCATTCATTCGGGCAATTGAGGTTATGCGTCATGCTCTATTCCCGTAGTTTGCACAATGTGAAAGGTACATTTCAATAGTATCTACGCCCATGATAGGATTTTGGTTGTGGCTATCCTCTGAGAGAAGTTGTAGACTTGACATAGATAATATCTTCCATTTTCAAGAGTTTGTCCATACCATTGAGAAGGACATGTGGGAGTGTGGCCATAGGGCCGCTCGGCATTGCATAATGAAAGGCATCACGATGAGCCGTGCGGGCATGTTCCTCGTAAGGCCATGATGGCGGAACTAGTTTCCGCACACTTTTTAAGTTCATCGATTGCGATGCAGGGGACTAAAGCATGTGAATATATTTGCGACCACAATTGAGACTGTATGGAAGCCATCCCCACCCCAATCAAGTCTTTTGTAACCAACCGACTAAAGGCACGCTACTCGCCATTCGCAAGGGATCTGGCATGAGAAGGACGCCGGCGCCCTTCCTCTCAAACTGCTTTGATACCGCCGCTGGTCACCGTCCTCAAAGTTTCATCACCCTTCTTTTGTAGATTTCATTTTGCTGGAGAGAAAGACCGGCACTGCAGCAATGGCCTTGTCATGGGTCTTAAATGCGACCAAAATGAGGTTAACTCTAACACCATAACCCTTCGTTGAATGGATCTTCTATCAATGGTTCATACAATTGTCACCCTTCTTTTCTCGCCTTTAATTGACCCATACCCCAAAAAGTACGAGTTCAATGCCCATGTGAAACCCCCTTCAGAGGATATATGTCACAAAACCCTCTTCGTGAATATTCACCCCCTTCGAAAGATATCGTGTTTGCAGATATTCTGACGAAAGCACTGCCAAAACTCAAGCATTCTGTACACATGGAGTCCCTTGGACTTAGAGACTTTAGCTATCTGCTGTGAGGTTTTTTCTTTTTTTGTGCAGAGGTCTAACCTTTTGGTTTTTTTGGGGGAGGTGGGGGAGTTGGGACCTGAATCCCTAGATGTATCAAGCTTTGCTTAAGTTAAGTTTGTAGCTTCCCTTACAGCAGCTGCACCACCTGCACTGCTTCGAAGATTCACCAATTCTCGACCTACAATGACACAACACAATCGCAAGTCATGCCTTAGCAGCAAGGAGTCTATCACGGGCGCCCAAGGACCCCCTGACCCACGCCGTGATTTTGTCCCCACCTCTAAGACTAACTCCTCCACAATTTGAGCACCCTCTTGTTACAGATTTAGAATTCGTCCTTTAGACTCTGCTTGTGGCCTTCCGATTTTCCTACACTCTAAATTTCCTCACAACCTTCTCAATTAACGACGCTCTCTTCTTCCCTACTCATCTACCCTTCCTCCTTCCACAATCTCCTACTCTAACACTGTTTGCTGGGCTCATTAATTCCGACTCACCCTTACGGCACAACTGCCTGGGGTCCACCCGGAAATTAACGAGTTCTTCCTTGGGCCGGTTGCTATGCGATTTGTACCAGACAGCGAAAACCTCCAGGGAGTCTTTCCCTGTAGTCTACCCTCGAGCCCGAGAGTTCCTTGAGCATCGCCACACACTCAAAGCAAAACAACTCACACAACAACCATTCACAAGGGGAGCAGCTGGCAGGGGCGCCTGCAATGAGCAAGCCCTCCGCCCAGCACTCCGATCATCGCGGATTCCCTCTCTACCAGACGCTGCGTTGGCTTGCAGCCGGCGCGAGATCCCTGCACACAAAGTGACGTACTCGGGAGAATGGAAGCGCAAGACACGATACTTTGCTTTGTGAAGTCCTCCTCCTCTTATAGGAGGACCTCCACATACAACCTCCCTTGGGTGTGCCTGCTGCAGGCCACCTTTCCCAATATTTTATTATTTCCTACCGTCAGTATTTAAGTCCTAGCATCCAAGTCGCCTAGCTGATTCTGGGTAAATTCTATTCTAGCAAGTTCACCTATGTCAACTCTTAAATAACTTCAATCTACACCACCTATCCTTCCCACTTCCCAAAGCACATTTATGGTCATTGACCAGCTTCAATCCTTATCTTGCTGAGGCGGTGACGCGTTCTCTGCTGATTGGCTTCCCCCTCTTTTTGCTCCTGTCCCCTCCCAGCTTCTGTCTTCTTCCTGGCTTGTGGGGCAAGTACCTTTCTGCCCCTTCTTCCTGCTCAGCGGGGCAGCACCCTGAGTCTTCTCGCCACCCAGGTAATCGCGCCCCTTCCTCGTACTCAAACGGCCCATCTTCCTGCCTCCACTGACGGCCGCGCTCCTTCAAAAGGGCACCCTACTGTGGTAGGCTGGCAGCCTACCGGGGTAGGTTGACCTCCTACCATGGTAGGTTGGTCCCTTTCTCCCCTGTTGCTCTCCTTCCCCTATCACATCGGTGAAGACTTCCTGGGTTAAGATCTTTTTAGCTCCTTTGCCTGTTGTTTGATTTGTCCATACCGCATTTGCTGACCGATGATGTCCTCCTCACTGATTCCTTTGGGTCTTTTCATGCTAGACTCCTCTCCAGGTCCCGGTTCCTCCCTTGTCTGTGGGGTGAGGGAATTTCTCACCCCTTCTCCTGTCATGACGGGTTGTACCCCGTCCTTGGTCTCCTCCGATGGCTGTCCTTCATCAGCCACCTTGTCATCTCTCCTGGGGGGTGTGTTGCTAGATCCCCCGGCCCTTCCATCCTCCCCTAGGCCCCCTTGGCCTGGTGCCTTCTCTGGAGAGCCCATGTCACTTGTGGCCTCATCAAAATCTGAGGCCTCCGGCCGCACCTGTAGCAGCGCCTCCCGGTCATCATCATGAGGACCCAAAGTCCTTCTCTTTGCAAGGCGCAACACCTCATTGTTCGGCCTTCAACACCCTGTTGTCTGGAGCAAGGGGTCAAGGGGGAGTAGCCATGGTGATGAACAAAGGTAGGGAGATCACTTTTGACGGCTTTGCGTTGGCCAATGTGCTGGTAGATACTGGAGCAGATCCGGTATTGTTGGGAGCTCGAGTGCAGGAAGCTCTCAAACTGTACTGCAGCAAGCTCATACCTGGTGATGTGAGCATCACAACCTCAGCAGGCACCAAGGAGCAAGTTATAGGGATAACCAAGGATCCCATCAAGATTGAGCTCAAGCCCTGGCATGCTTGATGTGTGTGTAGTGGAGGTACAGTGCTTGGTGACAAATGCCAAGACTTATGATGTGCTGCTAGGAGCAGATGCCACACATGGGCTTGGGATGGGAATGGATCTTTTGCATGCTGTGGCATTTTATCGATCCCTATGGAGAAAAGGTGATTTCACGAGGGTGGCTCGAATCCCGTTGGAGAGGCGAAGACATGGAGGGAAGGGCAAGATGAGGGCTGCAAATGGAGTGGCATGTGCTTTAAGTGCTCAGAGCGAGCATAGGCAAGAGATGTGGGAGGATGTAGAGGAGCTGTCCGCCCAAGAGACTCCAAAGCAAGAAGTGCAGAATGGAGTGTTGAAGATTGTGGAACGTAAAAGTTTGGGTAACCGGTTCGAGTTGGGTTACTCTGAAATAGGACCGATTTTTGTGGTTAGAAATGATTTGGTGGAAACATGCCGAAACTTTTTCAATTCTTTTGGAAGCTGGTGTTATAGGATAATGTTAGACGGGCAAGGAGGATACATAGGGAAGAAGAAACGGATCAAAACGGCCTTAGGATGGGGCAGGTAGGTAGCCCGAAGGGGTGGTAGGTTGGCAACCTACCGCCGTAGGCTGCCAGCCTGCGTCGGTAGGCTAAGGAGCGCAGGCAGACTACCACGGTAGGCTGGCAGACTACCGCCGTAGGCTGAGGACGTTTCGAACGGGAAGGCGAATTTAGGATAAGGGGATATCCACTATATATGCTTACCATAGGGAATTAGATAAGTAGGTTAAGTGGGGAATGCTTAATTAGGGATGTATTAATTAGGAAGTAATTAATTAGAGGACGAAATGAGATAGGAAAATAGGCAAGAAAAGTAGGGGTGCAGCAAGAGAAGAAGAAGGAAGGAAAGGGCCGGGGTGGAAGGAAGAAGGCAATGCTTGCCCAAGCCCAAAGTGAACTATCAATGCACCTCTTACTTCAGCACCAGTTTCTTGCAATTTTTGTGGAAGATCACTCGAGGAGCCAAGCCAGATTGGGGGACCATCATGTATGAGGCTTATATCCATCACAGGGAGAAGCTCCTCAGGCCCAACAAGGTGGATGAAGGAGGAGCACGGCCATGCTATCTTAGCACCTATTTGGTGCACTTGTGGGAAACGGAGGGGCTCTTAACCAACAAGGAGCTTGACGATGCTTGGCATCCTTTCGAAATCATACACCTCAGGCCGAACTTGGAAAGGCCTTTGCCCTTTGCTTTGAGGAAGACCATGGGAGGGCAAACCTCCTCAAGCGCACCAGGACCGAGGATTGAGGAGTTGGAGGCAGCACCAGTAGGATTGCCGGAGATGGGGGATTTTCCCTTACATGAAGAGCAAGGAAAAGGACGCGAGATGCAGGCCAGGGAGGGCCAAGTGGTGATCTATGAGGGCGCTTCTACCACGGTAGGAGTGCAACCTACCATGGTAGGGGGGGCAACTTACCATGGTAGGGGGGGCAACCTACCACGGTAGGAGAGATAGCCCCAAGGGTGGGAGGGGTTCCCACCATCTCGTGGGTGCCAGCAAGGGAGGCACCCCGTCAACCTACCGCGGTAGGAAGGCAGCCTATGGCGGTAGGGACTCAGCCTACCACGGTAGGTAGGCACCCTACGCCGGTAGGCAGGCAGCCTACGGCGGTAGGGAAGAGGAAGGAAGGTCAGCGCGAGGCGCCGAGGGCTGCGCCTAGGTCGCCATCACCCGCGCCAGGAGGGAGAGGGGATGGGGTGACAGTGCGGGGGCCTACCCCGCCGCACGATAGCCAGGGGGATGCAAGGACGCTGGAAATTTCCAATAAGAGACCAAAGGGGTCTGCATTGTGACCCCTGGGAGAATTGCTAAGTGCTTGTGAGGCATTTGGCCACGTTGATTTGAAGGCGGCGAGGGAAATGGCAACCTCCCTCTTGGCCTGCCAAGAAGAGGTCCGGGCAAATAAGGCCCAAGAGATGGCATGGCGGAGAGACGAGCGGGGACCAAATGGGAGCTGGAGGCCATGGAGTCCGATGAGAAGGCAGCCAAGTTGGAGAAGGCTATGGAGAAGCTTTAGCAGGATATCATGGATCACAGGCGGACAGAGAAGACCCTGGAGGGGAAGCTGTCCCAAGCGGAAGAGAGGGCTGTCCGAGCCACCGGCTAACAAGACACATGGAGGCATAAGGCGGAGGACCATTTTGCCCAACTACAGTAGGAGCGGCGAGGCAAATCCGAAGCTCTAGAACGAGAGAAGCGGGCGACCCAGCAGGTGGAAGCACAAAAGCAAGTGATGGCCACCCAAGCCATCAAGATCCGGGATGCGGAAGAAGAATTGCGGGGAACCCGGTTGAGTTTGGAGGTGAGACGCACGGAGTTGATCACCCAAGACCTCCAAGTACAGGGGCTGGAACGCGAGAAGAATGCTTGGCAAGAGGAGAAGGAGGCGCTGGCCAAGCAGGTGGCGGACCTAGAACAGAGGAGGGCTCGAGAGGAGGAGCGCCACAAGAAAGTGGTCCATAGGTTGCTGATGGTGAGAGAAAGACGATTTCGGGCGGATTATGCCCTACAAGTGAAATTGGCTAGCCAACGCAGAGAAGCGAGGGAGGAGAATGTCGCTTTACATGTGAGGATAGGAGAAGCAACCATGGCAAGAGACGCCTACAAGGATAGGTGTGAGAGTGGAGAATGGCCAACCGAGCTCGACGACCTCCAGATGCCGTATCAGAGCCTGGGGGCTCATCTCCTGAAGATGGACTTTTATAAGTTGTCAGTCAAAGTGGGTCCCACACATTCCATCAATGTAGCATCCCAAGATTCTGTCATGCCAACACACACTATGATTTGGCATTATTGTCTAGGCCATTCTAATAAGTCAAAAATTACTTCAAATGTCTAAGGGAAACCTTTATAGAACTCCCTGTCACTCCAAAATAGAGCACCTACCTTGGTGTGAAGTTTATGTCTTAACCAAAAGACATCAAGCTCCTTTTCAGGACATCTCTCCATAGAGGGCTACAATCACAGACGACTACTCTCGTTTCGTTCTCACCTACATCCTTAAACACGAGAATGATGCTTATCATTTCCTCAAAGACTATATGGCTTGGGAAGAGAAATTAACTGATAAAAAACTCTAGACCTTATGTTCCGACAATGGTGGCGAGTTTACATCCCATGCATTTGCTAAGTTTTGTCGAGTTGAAGGCATAGCTCAACAACTCACTATTGTACACACTCCTCAACAAAATGGCATCGTAGAAAACAAGAATCTACGTCTACAAGGGAGCACAGACTGTTTATTATCCCAAGCACATTGACCAAAAGTTTATTGGGCAGAAACTATTCTTACATCCACTTATCTCCACCAACCGGTTATTAATCTCTCTGAGAGTTTCATCCGTTTCAACAACGGATTATGTGTAATGTCGAAACAAGCGCCTTTGTTCGTAGATTGCGTCCGTCTACTGATCAAGGTATAACTCCATATGAAACATTTACTTGTAATAAGCCTTCTATCGATCATCTTCGAATTTTTGGATCTCCTGCTTACATGTTTATTCCTAAAGCACAACGTAAGAAGTTAGATCCCAAGGCTATTAAGTATACTTTTATTGGTTATATCGAAGGGATCAAAAGTTATAAATTAATTGATCCTTATACCAGGAAGCTCATTCAATAGACTTGATTTGCAGTGGATTAAAAGATGTAAACAAACCTCGTTTAGCAAATCTGATCAATTTCCCTTGATTATCATATTTAATTAAAATTGATCCAATGAAATTACAAACTTGTGTAGAAACTTCTTCTATTTCTTCTACACGTGAATCCAATATGTTTTGGAGTCTAATCTTGTGGTCCTTGTATTATTTCTCTTATTTTGCAGCCTTGAATCTTCTCCAAAATCCTTGTCTACCTTGATTTCCAAAATCATTGGCAGATTGACAAGGATTGAGTGCACAACTTGTGGATCATATGAATATAAAATCAAGAATGATGCAATTGTTGCCGGAGATCAAATCTCCTTGATATATATTTTGATAATCTAGAGTAGAATATGCATTAGGGATTGATGATTGCGTAGGCTTATTCAATATATTCAAATGTCAAGAGCAAGGTACTATGATACCATGATGAAAATTACACACTTGCTCAAAGAGTTTCTAGCATTGACCAATATAACCAAAAAAGGATGGGTGCTTGGGTGGGACCTCTGAGACATTCTTAGCCAATCCAGGGTCAGTTCATAACGAGGACAAGGCTCCCACTCGGGCAGATTAACATGCGCAATACGGCACTTCCATGCAAGAAGGGTTGCATGGATGGTGGCCTGAGTACTTCTTCCTGAAACACTGACCTATAACCGGGAGGGGCACATCGAGGGCCACGATGGTCAATATCTGCTCACCTTAGTCAACAAGGTTAGCTTGAGCATAGTCAACAAGGTTAGCTTGAGTAATGGGGGCAGCTAGCAAGGCAACGATGGACAGCCCGCATGGCACCGCATTATGAGGCGATGGAGTGTGGACACCGACCTCGTGAACATGTATGCGGAATGAGAGCCTGACGTCGTCTTCATATCTTCATCCTCAATTTCTCACTCAATAGAGTTCCCCAAGGATTAGTGATGTCCAGTTAAGTTTTTGTCATCCCTACTAATTAGGGATATCTACTTCTGCCCTCCCCACTTCACTCTACTAGTGTACTAGCCTAAACCTCCATCCATACTTGTTGAGCATCTCTTCATCCGTCATACCGGGAATGCATAATGCGACTAAATGCGAAACCTGCAGCATGTAACAAACTTGATTGATCTATATCTACAAGAGGGGCAGATACGTCCCCTAATACAACTCATTACATTATGCCTGAAGGCAATTGATTCCTCAAGAGTGAGCACACATACCACAACTGCATGGGTGGATCGTATTCCAGCTCGTCCGTAAAATAATTCAGCATCACCCGATTATAGATATCCTTGGTTAGAAGAAGTTTGAACTACAGAAGACAGTAGGCACAAGAGCAAAGAGTCGTACCATCATGGCCAATCGCACCTTGGGAGTGGGTATGGCGTTTGGTGGCCACTAAGTCCGCATCCTGTCCACCTTCAGGCTGTCTGGATAATAGTAGCACAGCAGGTTTTGGTGTTGAGCTTGACGTCATATGCTCGGTCTTGACCGGCAGGAGTTTAATAAGGGAGGAAGATTGGGAGTCGTCAGTATCTAAAACAGAGTGCTGTTCCTTGCATGTGGAAATCTGCCTATTGAAACTGGTTTGAGTTCCAATATGAGATGTCTGTATCGGGCTCTGAGTTAGAGGGACCGAATCCTGAACTTCCTCCATCCATCCAGTTTCTGTCTGCGTGGTAACATTTTCCACGTTTTCCTTCTCCTCGTTGTCACCTTCGTCCAGCTTGAAAACTGGGTGGAGATACACGTCCTGAAAATACTTCTTTGAATAGTCCAGATCTGCAAAATTTCCCCTATCGAGGATGTCCTTAGCCATTGCTTCCTGCAGCAAGAAACAAAAAGTCTAGAACTTCAGCACTTCCCAAAGCACCCCCACGAACACCGTTTTCAGCAGTGCTGCAGGAGGAAACTACATGTACCTCCAGAGGATACTTCCGAAAAGCTGGCTCGAATCGACTTTTGCAGTAGAGATGGAAGAAGACGGTGAAAATAGGAAGGCCAATGAGAAAAGGTGTCGACTCGGGGGCCTTTTTGCTTGCAAACAAACCGATCAATACCACGTGCTCTAATAGCAGAGATGCAACAACACGTCCGTGAATATGTGGCCAGAAAGCGCCAGCACTTTCGTAGTCCTGGTTGTACACATTTATCACCTGTTCAGGCAACACACAAATATAACTTGGCAAACTGAAGCTTGCAGCTGTGGGTCAGCACCATCTAATTTGTCATGCCAGCGGGAAGTACACTCATTGTGAAACGACAAGCGGAAAGAGTTACCTGGTGACGATAGACGACGTAACCAAATGCAAAGAAAATCACTATGAATGGCATAATGAGGGGCGTAATCACTGAGTAAACTATTCCCATAAGAAAGTACAGTTCCAACTGAGGAAACGCTTCATCAAAGCCTGCATTTCCCGGAGCCATGGCCTCCTCCCTATCCCTGCCTGTTTTAACCATGAACATGTTCTTGAGGTGATACAAGATCAGCGGTTTGAACCGCACAACTTCACCAGCTACAGCCGCCCACCCATCGACCATAATAAAAGTGATGAAAAAAGTGGCCTTCATGGGAATAGCAGTACCCAAGATGGTGGGGATGCTGTAAAAGAAGATATTTCTGTCATTTACAAGAAGAAACATGTCTACACTGTCAAAAAGATGAGAGAGTGGAACTTACTCGCTTGGAGGTTGCTTATACAAGGTCTGCAGTTGCTCAAATGCAGAACCTGCCAAAATACTCCCAAAGAATACATTAACAACCATGAAGTAGTACATCTTGGCTGCAGCCTTACGATCCAACACTGACAAAGCTAGCCAGCCTTCAATTTTTGACATTAGCATCAATAGATGCGGTAACAACAAAAGGAAAATCTTGAGGGCAAGCCCTGGCAAGAATCCTTGTAGAAAGGACTTCACCCAGGATCTGAAACAAATCATGACAGTTCCATATCAGTCTCAGGAATAAGCACAGCTCACAGTATGATCTAATGCAAGCAAGATTCTCGTTCGCCCCTTCTATCTGCCAATGACTTCCTCATAAAATGTAGCATTTCATGCAATGCAGGCCAAATTAAGAACACTTGAAAGCATTGACCATGTAACCCACCTTTCAACAACAGGTCGTAACCAACTTGCTTTCCTCTCTAGCCCGTCCAAATTGGCCAAAGATTGCACAATGGCAACAGGGATCATGAAAAAGAACACAAGCAGGAAAGTTGCTCCAGCAATTAACCATCTTCGGATATACAATGATCCATACGGTATTGCAAGGTTGGGCCAGTAGACATCCCGAGGCTCTGGGGCCATCTCTGTTAACCAAGCTGTTGGATCCCTGGTTTGCTGTGTTTGAGCACAAACAGCTGCTCCCCAGCGAGTCTTAAAAGCAACGAAAGCAGCTGGCATGATTGCATCCTCAGAGGCCAGCACATTTTCCCGCTCGGCTGCAATCTGTGGCTCAGAAAATGTTTTCAATTACCTTGCAAGACCTTAACCAAACTAAGAAGGACGAGCATGGAAAGTTCTAGGTACAGCCAAAGGACACGGAAGGAAGAGATTCCAATACTGCTTGAGGCAGAAAGACAGAAGAGTTGCATTTTGTTCAGAGGTGCCTGTTAAGATTTTCAGATAGTCACCACAGAGTGATTCATGATATGACACTTCTTCTACAACTGACCTCCAGCTTCAGCTGCTCTACTCTCGCCGAGTAGTGGGTGATTGCGTCAACCCGCTCACCCCAGAGCCCTCCACAACCAATCTGATAAAACGTTCAACGCTGTAGGGTTTAGCACGATACAAGAGAAAGGATCAAACTGGGAGGACAGCTAAAAGAAGCATGCTACTCTCAAATGCGGGTAGAAACTCTAGCAATGTGAAGCAACCAATGTTGTAATGTTTGTGACAAAACTAGAGGCCTACTCGCAGGGTTGGTCTTCGTCCTGGGCTTCTGGAGTACTTCAATTCTTCATAATCCAACCAGTTTTGTGTCTTTTCCTTCTTTTTTACAATTCCAGCTAGTTTGTTTGCATCAACAGCCATCTGCACGAGACAATGGGAAACTTCAGCCAACCAACTTCAGTCAGCCAGGCAGGCAATTTTTGGCAAATCGCAAGACAGGCACCAGCAAACCTGGTGAGTGAGGTAATAATCTGGATGATTAGAGTGGAAATACTGGCCAATGCTTTGGCTTATTGACCCATTTCGTGGGGGCGGCACCTGACGCACTAACACCTGCAGGAAAGAAAACCCCTCAACAGAAGATCTGAGCGTTTAAGCTGTCAAATAAGCTTGCCCGAAGTACTGAAGCATGCATGTGACAAGCCAGAGCGATAGCTGGGGTTCAAGCTTCGACTGATTAGGACGCCTTGATTAAGTGCCAAAATAAGGAAGAGGCATGCGTACAGTAAATTGGTCTGGTCGATTTTCCTCTGCAGCCTTGAAACAGAGCCTCATGGCCACAACGTTCTTGTATTCCATGTATAACACAAAACACACCCATCCAGTACACACGTATGACATGATAAGAGGGCCCCAAAGCCTGCAGGAGCGAAAAATCGTCAGCAGCGTATAGATGACTAGTTAGCAGAGAACCATGGGGCTTGCTGCCTCCAACCTTGGCGAAGCGTTTGCAATGTTAGACATGGAGAGCTTGTCTATGTCGCTGTAGAACAGAGTCTTGGTGTTGTTAACGGCTTGACTAGCATCCACCAGTTGCTTGTCGGCCACATTGACCGGTACCAGTACAAAAAGGCCAAGTAGCATAATCGGAATAAACGTTTTGAGGCTGTTGCATTGTCAAGGCCACGGTGACCAACAGTTCTTCTCACTCTCACAATTGATGTCAACCCACACAGGAATGCCCCACATACAGCATCTGCAGCAAAAGTTTCAAGTTTTTCTAAGGAGTGGAGCAGGAGCGGCTGAATGTACCCACCCAAGGGCGAAAATCCGCAGGAACACAGCAGAATCCAAGCCCGCATGCTGTATAAGCTCTTCTTCACTCATTCGAAGAGCCGGCCGGCACCAGTCTAAAATCCCGAGGTACGCGCGATAGTCGAGGTTGAAAAACTTGGTGACAGTTCTGTCCAGCTTTTTGTTGCCCCCCTTGCGAAGTCCTTTGAGGTACAGCTTGGGAAAATAAACACGGTCATTCGCTGGCTGTGTCTTGAGCACTTTGAAGAGAAACAGAAACAGAAATGTGGTGAGGATGTTGATAGCCGCAGACAGGCCGATATCAGACACAGAGGCCATGTGTGCAGGCTGTCCCGCAACAGAGAAGCGAGCAAATGCTCGTTCCGCTTTGTTCCCTTAAACGTCGGGGTCTATTTCCACACATGTAGAAAGACGGATCGCATCCTGAGGGCAAGTTCAACGGCTATGTTTTTGAGAATTCCAAGTTCATTCCTTCTAACCCATCCTTGAAGGTCTCAATTTCAGACTGGATCTGGCTAACTCATGGTTACGGCTTAATTCGATGTTTGTGGGTAGTTTTGTTCCGCAAGCCACGCCGTATCTCCCCAGCCAGCTGGGAAAAAGTTGGCGAAGTGTAGCTCGGAAGAACTCCAAGCATCGTTGACAGAAGCGGCCCGCCATATCTAACCAGGCATAGCGAGCTCTAAAAGGTGCGTGCTGGGAGAAGTCCGCGGGCGAGACTGCGAGTGTCGTTCCCCTCACGAACGGCCCCGCGGCAGCCAATAGGATGGAAGGGGCGTGGCAGTGGGGCAACATAGCATGGATGGGGCGCGCACTTGCCCGAGAAGAGCGAGTCGGGGTCGGATAGGTAAGAAACTCTCTACATGCACTGTAAATAGATTGAGTAAGTAACACCCCCTTTAGGGAGGTGGGGCAGTCACGTTAGCGACAAAAATATCACCAGACACCAGCACTAGGCCTCCAAGTAGCCCGCCGTCCTTCCACGGGATGACTCGCAGTCAGCACGTCTGCCGCTGCTGTTTATTCCAGCAAGAGTCAACAAAAATATATGAGAGATCAGAGAGAGCTCCCCATCTTTGCCTAAGCTAGGAGCTTAGCTCTCTCCCCTCGATCTCCTCCTCAACAGCTCTCCTCTAGCATGCTCACACTCTAGGCTCCCAAGGCCTCTAGGCACCAAAGTCCTATCCTCAAGAGTGTAGCTCCCCCATGCTAGAATCACCAGATGCCCCTCTAGGGCTAGCCTCATCTCCTTATATAGGGAGGCTTACATCATTTCCAAAGTAACTGCCTAAAGCAGACTTTCTTCCTTAAGCCCTAAGTTAAGTCTTACCACCACTACTTACAACTTACTAACTAGATCCGTGCATGCTTCTCATGCAAGGCTTACTTTCTCCCCATCGAAAAGAATCATCCTCGATGATAGCCAACGACGAGAGATCATCCAGATCCTTTACGAATATCCTCTAACGTTACCCAAACCGGATCCGAGATCCCACGCAACTTTACCATATCTTGTACGATTCCACGCTTTGTAGGCACGCTACTCTCTGCAAGGAATTCCTCAATTTCCGCATCCTTGATTATCTTTGCGAGAACACTGCTTCTTCTTGTCCATGTCTTCTTTCTCTTTGCACACAAATGGTTTCGAGTGATACATGAAACACATTGTGTGCAAAAATCCATTCAGTTGTAACTTGTAAGCCACTTCTCCAATGCGCTTCAAGACTACAAATGGACCACCATATCTTGGCCTTAACTTAAGAGTTAATCCTTGAGGTAATGGGAAATGCTTCAATTTCACCCATACTTTATCCCCAACGTTGAAGATGCTTTCTCCGTGCCTATCAAAGATATTTCTTCCGACGTGCTTGAGCCTTGGCTAAAATTCCTTTGGCAATCTCATGCCTAGCCTTCAACCGCTCAATGAATCGGCGTGGATCTCTAGTGGTAGTATCGAAAACTTCAGCATTTAGCATGGATACCACGTCCGGTCTTGAATTCCTCCCATCTCAAAAGGACTACATCCAGAGGCGTATGCGGTGTTGTTATAACAAAATTACGCATCGTCTAGATGATCCAATCCCTCGATCAATCGCACATAATGCCTTAAGTATTCTTCTTGGATTCGGTTGACTCGCTCGGTTGAGCCATCGATGTATCCGGATGGAAAGTGCTCATACATAATTCCACATTCAAGCATTTCATCAAATCTGCCAAAATTCTCTGTGAACCTTGGATCCTGTCACTCACAATGCATAGGTAAGCCATGGTACTTGTATATATACTTCTTAAACAAGTGGCTACCTCGAAGGTCACTACTTCTTTGTAGGGATGAAATGTGCTTGTTTGGTGAATCTATCCACCATTGTCATGATAGTACAACCATTCTTTGGGTGGCAAAGGCATGATAAAATCCATAGAGATACTCTTCCAAGGTCCACTTGAATAGGTAGGGGTAGCAAACCTCTTGGTTTAGCTTGCTCCACCTTATCTTGCCGACAAACAAAGACATGCCTTGACATAATCCACGTATCTTGATACATTCCGGCCAAGAAATGCCTTCCTTAGCTTCTCATAAGTGGGGTCAATTCCACGGTGACTGCACTTGGCACATCATGTCATTCAGAAGCAATTTGCTCTTCAACTCAAGAATTTGGGATCACAATCCTCCTCTTGTATATCAACAAACCATCCTCAATTTGAACTTGCTTCCTTTACGCTCTATTCCATTAATCCGCCTCGAACATCCGGATCCCGCAGATATGCTTCCTTGATCCGTTTGTGAGTGTCCATAGGTTCAACCAGCATTGCCATTGCCTTTACTTCCTGACTCTTTTTGCGACTCAGCGCATCCGCAACCTTATTCTCTTTTATAGGTTTGTACTTGAGAGTCACATTCTTTACTGTAATTTGATTCAGAGCTCTGTAATCTAAACACATCCTTAGTCCTCCATTCTTCTTGCGCGTAAACAATACCGGCGCACCAAAAGGAGACTTAGAGACTCTGATATATCCCTTTGCCAGCTGGTTGGATAGTTGTCGCTTGAGTTCCTGCAGCTCATCCTGCGACAATCTATGTGGTGCTCTCGACGGAGGCGTACTCCCTGGCCTCAATTCAATCTCATGATCTACTATTATGTGAGACGGTAAAGGTGGCAATTCATCAGGCATCAAATCCTTAAAATCATCTAAGACAGCCTGTAATTCCTTTGGGATGTCTTTCTCTTATGAGGGTTCTTCCTCAAGACCATCCTCTAATCCCTGGAGCATAACTAGATAAAGCTCCTTCTTCTGTCTTATGTCCTGCTTGAGCTCTCTTTTTGAAATCAACTATATTGAGCACATCTCAAGCCTCTGACTAAGATTAGCACAAACCACCTTGTGCTTTCCATTCTTCAATATCTCAATGGTGCGGGACTTCACATCTACACGCACTTCATTGGATTTCATCCACTCTAGACCCAAGATAACATCATGGTCATCCATGTCTACAACTGTGAAACTCATGTATCCTTCCCACGCTTCTATTTTCTACTCCATGCAATTCACCCAAGAAAAGCAGAGTCTAACCTTAGTCTAAGTTAGGTGTGAGTTAAGTATCATTAGTTTAGCTTAAGCTAATCACTAGGAAGCTTCTTGTGCTCCTTCCTAGTGGCTTCTTGTGGAGCTTCCTAGGGAGCCCTGTTGGAGGGTATAAATACCCTCCAAAGCCTCATTTCAATGTGAGAGGGTTACTCTTGCCTCCTCCTCTCCTCTCCTCTTTCCACCATCATGGGCTGCCATACGATCCTTCAACCGGTATCAGAGCCATGGCTTGGTTGTTTTGTGATGCTAGAATTTCTAACTGCAGAGATGGCAGCAGTTCGTGGAATTGCAGGTGAGCCACATCGCGGCGAGGGCTGCGAACGCCGCAGCAGGCCGTGAGCGGGGCGAGGCCGCGAGGCGCTGGCGCGGCCGCGAGGCCGCGGGCGCGGCCGTGGCGGGCGAGGCCGCGGCGAACACGGCGCTGGCGCGGCCGCGGCGAACACGGGCGGGCGAGGCCGCGAGGCCGCGGGCGCTGGCGCGCTGGGCAGAAAGCCGCGAGGCGCCGCGGCGGCGGCGCCGGCCAGGCGGGCGCGGCCGTGGCGGGCGAGGCCGCGAGGTCAGGCCGCGAGGCGCCGCGGGCGCGGCCGCGGCGGGCGCGGCCGTGGCGGGCGAGGCCGCGGGCGCGGCGGCGCCGGCCAGGCGGGCGCGACAATGATCACGGGCGCGGTGCCGCCAGCGCGCCACCCCGCTGCAGACTCCGCAGCCGTGAGCGGGCGAGGCCGCGAGGCGTGTAGAGCCCGGACGGAGAGGCTCGGCGGGCGCTCAAGAACCCGGCACCGACATAACCTGATGTGGACCTCCTTTTGTCCATATCCCCTGCATAATCAGCATCTGTGTACCCAACCACACATGCATCTTCACTACCAAAACATATGCACAAAGCTTTAACAACGTGAGGGCCCAGTGGGTGAGGACGGACCTACGGGAAGTCCACGGGACGGGGAAGTCCAAGGGCCCGCGAGTCCGGACCCGAGGTCCGGACTCCAGAAGAGAGACCGGACCCCGAGGTCCGGACCCCAGAGTCGAGACCGGACCCCGAGGTCCGGACTCAGAGGAAGGCGGACCTCGAGGTCCCGACTCAGAGAGAGACTGACCCGAGGTCCGGACTCCAAGAGGAAGGCCGGACCCTGAGGTCCAGAGTCGAGACTGGACCTCGAGGTCCAGACTCAGGAGGCGAGAGGGAATCACCAACCACCTGATCAGACGGAGCCATCTCTTCAGGGGCCCGCTGAACAAGGGCCCACCAGCGAGGCAAGAGAGGAGGGGGAGGAGGACTTGGTGGTGACCGCCATTGTCAGGCCGCCGCCGGTGGCTCAGCCTGACAGAGTTTTGGGAAGGGGAAGGGGCCCCGCCTCGCGGATCATCCGATTGGGTGCGCCGCAGTTGTCAGGGCTAGGGCTTGGGCCGCTATGCACGTGAACCAGAGCAACCCCAAATTTCAATACGTGAGATAGGCTAATAGAGGGAAATAGTAGGCGGCGAGCTAGGGCCCACTGAGCTAGCCACCAGCTCAGAATAGGAGTGTAATAAAGACGCCGACCTTGGGCGTAGTATAAGAGGACCGGAGTTGCTCTAGTAAAGCATCTTTCTCTTGGGGTGGATACGCGTTTCCTTGTAGACCCTTGTGCGTCTTTTGCTAACGTGAGTCCTAAGTCACTGAGCAGGCACGACAGCCCTAGAGAGACTGATCAAGGTCCTAGTGACGGACCCTAACGTGTGGTGGTGTGTGCAGGAGTGGACGATCAGAGACCCTTGCTCTTCCAGAGCAAGGGTCTCGATCGCCTGTGACCCTGAGCTGGGGAACTCCTGGAGGGCGTGTAGAGCCCGGACGGAGAGGCTCGGCGGAACGGCGGAGGAGGTCCGGACCACGCAGCCCATCCACTCTTTTCCCAAGAACTGATGAGCGTATTGAGAGTGGTGAGGAGAACGGACTAGACGGACGAGGAACGGACTGATAGGGTACCGGACGCGAATCTACCTTAAACGCTTGGCCACACACCGGCCCGTCTCGCAAACGCAGAGTAGTTAGTCGTAGAACTGTGCACACGCGCGCTTAAGTCCAAAACGGCACTACGTAGAGGTGAGAATCGGTTGAAAACGTGCCAAACGGAGCCTATCATTCTCTTGGGAACGGACCTCTTGCTACAACGACACGGGATTGTGCGCGCCCGACTGGCCGTCAGCGAAAGTTGCGCCACAAAAATCCATTCTCATCCTTCTTTTTCGGAAGCACTGTCGCAGCTGCGTACTGCGAGTTAGATCGTCGAATCAGCCCTAGCTTGAGAAGCTCTTGGCATCGATTCTCAACCAAATCCCACTCAGCCTTGCTGAGCCTGTGCCTCCTGCGGAACACTGGTTCATCCGTGGTCAGTTCTATGTGGAACTTCCCTTTGGTGTACTTCCCCATCTCCGCAAGCGTGAAAGCAAACACATGTCGCGATGCCTCCAACAACTCCTTTAGCTGACGCCGTTGATTGCTCTTCAACTCGATGCCTGTTAACCACTCATGTGGCTGTGGCTCAGATGGCTTGCACGCTTCCTCTACGTGCTCACTCTCCTTGCCCTCCAAACTCGCCTTCTCCTGTTGAGATGCGAGTGGAATGTCCTTCACCCACCGAACCGCTTCAACCCCGCCTTCTTCGGTTTGAAGTTGGTAGCGACTCAGCTAAACAACCAGTCATCATGTTCACGCCAAATGCTTGCCCAAGCAATCGACACCGTTCCTTCTCGGTCACTCCGGTGTCTTCGTGGCTCGATCAAATCCATGGCCAACTCCTCTCTGTGGTTGGCTCTCCCAAGGCCTCGCCATGTCATCCACCACAACGCCGGGCCATGGTTCCAAGGCGTAAGACTTGGACTTGGACACAAAGGTTGGCCAAGCCGCCATGGGGTGTCCAGCGTGTTCACAGGGAAGTGCGGCAGCTTGTCAGTCTTGATGACTTGTTGGGCATGCCTTCCCGATGCTAGCACATCCTTGACAACATGATTAGGTCGCTTGGTGAACGACCTCGCACACTTCAAATGTTCCAAGGGAGCAAGGTTAGTCCACATGGACCTCAACCTATGAGCCCTCGAACCAAATTGAGCTGCATCCAATAGAAGCTCCTGACCCAACACTCCTCGGATCGTGGCAAAGTCCTCCTGGACTTGCTTCTTCACGCTCATGCATGCTGGCACATTCTCCAACATGTATCCACAAGGCCTTTCTTGCCCTTTCGGATCAAGCGCAAGATCCTCATCAGTCATAGAACAATGCTGTTCGTGGATCCTTCGACCTTGACCCTTGCGCAGAGGATAGTCCTTGACACTCCCAACTGCGATGACAAGGTCCACCGGTTGCCCAAGACAACTCAAATGGGACAACCCTATCATGCGAACATCCATCGGCGCCGGTAACCCTTCACCGACTCCCACGTCGAGGTTAGGTACTCCCCATCAAGTCTCTTACGGCCGTGACACAATCCTTGCTTTTGGATCCGGGTCACAATGCACGATCTTCGCACTTTGATGCCACACTTTAGCACTGCCCAAGCCGATCGATGCCTCCAAAGAGTTCCACGAGCACTATGCCGCCTTCCCGAGGTCGCCATGTGATGACCTGGGTGTTTAGGTCACAAACAGGCTCAACCCTAGGCAAGAACTTACAGCAGTTCTCCGGCTCATAGGACACTGGTCCTCTTGCACCATCCTCCACAGCTTTTGCACGGCTCATTGCTGCAGTCACTAGCTCCGTCCGGCTGACTTGAAGAACCTCCTCCGAGGGTGGTTGCAACCCTAGCTTGTCTTCCTCCTCCTCGTCGAAATCCTCCATCGCCGTTGTTAGACACACGCCAAGAGGTTCAAGCACGTATGGCGTGTCCTTCACTCTGGCCAAACACTGGGTAGACGCTGGCAATGAGGTTCTCATGATCCTTGCCATGCATGCAGAGGGATGCGGGCAATCCGTTCATCGGTTTTGCTCCAGCTTCTCCGGTCGATAGTAGACTGTCTCCGTCCACAAATCCACCATGACTCTGTTTGTACAAAGCGTCCGCTCCCAAAGAAGACATCAAATGTATGCATCGGTGACCAAGCGGTGTACCTCGACAAAGGTGAAGTCTGTTCTTGGTTTGAATGAAACCTTCAGCTTGTACCTTGTCACCCCAACACATGCTCCGTGGTCCCACAAGGGTCTGGATCTTCCACTTGGTTTCCTTCAACCTTTCTTGGTGGAGACCCAACGCTTCCTTCACTCTTCTTCCAACGATCACCGGGCGTGCTCGGTGTCAATCAACACCCTCCTTGGTGCGAATCCATTGATTTCAATGTGCCTCTCCGATTGTTGACCAAAGCCACTCCCACTGCGCAGATTCCGCTTCTCCACGAGATGCTTGGCTCGAGGTCAATGACATCATTGCCACCTGTGGCACATTGTCGACACTTGCTTCGCCTTCAAGGGTTGTCAACATCCGCCGAGTCAAACCCCGACTTCCTTCACGCCAACCCCATGTCTTGTAGGTCAAACATGGCATCTCCGAAGCTTTTGTGCCATCGTCTCCGTCGAATCTGCATGGGTTTCTCCACATCGCCCACTGACTTTGATGTTGCTCCCACAGTTGCTCCTGTGGCAATGGCTCAAACGACTTTGGCATCTTGGCATAGGTTCGGAAGAGGATCCCAAGCTTCCTTCCGTGTCTTCCACTGCAGTCAAGACATCCTCTTCTTCCTCGAGCTATCTTCTCTCGTAGCTGCCAGGTTTCTTCCCTTGCCCTTGATGGGTCACCGCCATGTATCCAAGCTTGTGCTCATCTTCTTCGCCTCCGATGATGAACTGCTCTCCTTGATCTTCGCCTTCCGCACCAACTTCTCCAGCTTTGCAAGGCGTGCCACGAGCCGCCCATCGCCTTCTTTGATGCTTCCCGCTTTTGTCCACGGACTTCGCCCGGCCTCCTCCACGGCGCCTTTGCTCTTCGCGATTTTGTGGATGAGGTTGACGCAGATGCATTGGCCGGGGTTGTTGCTCGATAACCCGTAGGCCGCAATTCGGATGCTTCTCCCAACATGCCGCTTCATTGTGCCCGCATTCCCACACCTAGGGCATGGCTCCTCACCCTTGACTCCTCCGAATGCATGCTCGCACTCATGAGGGAATGGTCCGCCCTCGGCACCTCACGCAGGGCTCGCCACTTGGGCTGTGGGCTGGCTTGTCTCGCCGAGCTCCTCCACTGACCTCCGCTCATGTCGCCCACCACTCCTACTTGTGCCGGAGTAATCACTTGCAACAAAGACGAGAGAAAGTGTCGGGCCCTATCTTGTCACCATCTCGTACACTTCCTTGAGGGTGTAGTGTTGCCCTTCGCTGTGCACCGCTTGTTGCACCTTCATGCGCAGTGCATATGGCAATGCAAGTACTTCTCTGCGGCGATCGGTCACTCATGATCTTGGTGTCACGTACCAACCGGTCGATTCTTCGATAAGCCATCTTCGCAGCCTCACCGACTTCATCTTGAAGTGTGTCACCGAGATCTTCTCATCCGTGCTTGCGAAACTCCAGTAGGAAGATGTCAAACATCTCTTCGATGGGATCGTGCCCACTTACACCGCTCCGTCGCGACCGGTTCCTTCGAGCTTGAACTGCTACTCATTGGTCCTCCATGTGCCGCCAACAACCTCGCCTTGTGCTCGCGATAGCACGCCAATGCTTCATCCCCAAGTACTTGGCATTTGGATGAAGCCGTATCGCTTCGTATCCGGTCTTCAATTCCATCTCCGCACACCGCACTGCATTTCTCGATGAAGTCCTCCAGTGGCAAGGTGCCCGCCGTCTGAACAACTCCATTCGATCCTTGTCTCCTCCCATCTTGACGACTCCAAGAGACAAGTCCTCCTCGCCGCTCACCGAGTTGTCCCGGCCACTAACGTGTCTTGTGTGTTGCCACCATGATCCTTCAAAGATTGTTGATTGTGTCGGGTTCCTCCGCCCTTCGGTACCAAAATCGAGGTGTTCGCACTTCTCTCTTGGTCGGGACTTCGCGTGCCTCCTCCACGGCGCCTTTGCTCTTGATTTTGTGGATGAGGTTGGCGATGCATTGGCGGGGTTGCTGCTCGATAACCCGTAGGCCGCAATTCGGATGCTTCTCCCAACATGCCGCTTCATTGTGCCGTACCTCCCACCTAGGGCATGGCTCCTCACCCTTGACTCCTCCAGGCATGCTCGCACTCATGAGGGAATGGTCCGTCCTCGGCACCTCACGCGGGGCTCGTCACTTGGGCTGTGGGCTGGCTTGTCTCGAGCTCCTCCACTCGACCTCCGTCGGTCATGTCGTCCACCACTCCTACTTGTCTTTGGAGTAATCACTTGCAACAAAGACGAGAGAAAGTGTCGGGCCCTATCTTGTCGACCATCTCGTACACTTCCTTGAGGGTGTAGTGTTGCCCCCGTCTGTGCACCGCTTGTTGCACCTTCATCGCGTGCATATGGCAATGCAAGTACTTCTCTGCGGTCGGTCACTCATGATCTTGGTGTCACGTACCAAGCGGTCGATTCTTGATAAGCCATCTTGCAGTCTCGCTGACTTCATCTTGAAGTGTGTCACTCGGAGATCTTCTCATCCGTGCTTGCGAAACTCCGGTAGGAAGATGTCAAACATCTCTTGATGGGATCGTGCCCACTCTGCCGCTTTGCCTTTGGTTCCTCGGAGCTTGAACTGCTACTCACTGGTCCTCCGGATGTGCTCAACAACCTCGCCTTGTGCTCGCGATAGCATGCTTCATCCCCAAGTACTTGGCATTTGGATGAAGCCGTATCGCTTCGTGTATCCGGTCTTCAATTCCATCTCCGCACAGCCGTACTTCTCGATGAAGTCCTCCGGTGGCAAGGTGCCGCTCGTCCTGTGAACAACTCCATTCGATCCTTGTCTCCTCCCATCTTGGCGACTCCAAGACAAGTCCTCCTGTCGCTTCCGAGTTGTCCGGCGGCACTAACGTGTCTTGTGTGTTGCCACTCACGGATCCTTCAAAGATTGTTGATTGTGTCGGGTTCCTCCGTCCTTGGTACCAAAATCGAGGTGTTGCACTTCTCTCTTGGTGGGACTTGAATTCGCTCGATGGACTTGCTGGTTGGTAGCTCCGTCCGGATCGAGTGTGTCCAGCATGCACTCCAGGCGGTTAGTGGCTAGATCAAACCCTTAATCAAGGTTAACACACCCGCTATCTTAGATCGTGATTAGTGAAACCTCTAAGTATCTATGCATGTTAAATTGCATACAAATACTCAGCTACATTGTCAAAAATGTGAGCTGGGTGAGTTGGATAGCAAAGGCATAGAACTCCAGAGTTAAGCACCGTGGTGGATCAAGACTGGATGGGGTGCCAACCAATTAGAGTTTTGGACAGAAAGTGAAATCAAATGGACTGATGACATACCCATGTCTATCCGCTTCCCTTATCCCTTGAATCCGGGCCCAAGAGTAAAATACTTTGTTTCTCCTTGGTTGGTTGGCCTTAAAAGGCCAGCCCCTCAGGAGGCCTCATTCCTCTCCTTGGCCTTGGGCTTCTTCCTCCTCTCCTTGGCTTGGGCTTCTCCTTGGACTTGGGCTTCTTTGCCTCCTCTCCTTGGCCTTGGACTTGGGTTTCTTCGCCTCCTCTCCTTGGCCTTAGGCTTGGTCCCCTCTCTAGGCCTCAAGCCTTGGGAGTTGGGCCTCTCCTTTGCCTACTTGCTTAAAGAGCTAACGTCGCCTCGCCTAGCCTCGCCTAGCACGGCCTAGCATCGCCTAGAGTCGCTTAGCATCACCTAGCTTCATCTAAGCCTAGCACAGCCTATATAGCGTGCACACAGGAGATCATAGCTTGTAACAACAGGAGGGAGTAGCTCACACATCGTGGCACAAACACACCTCCCACCTAGGGCATGGCTCCTCACCCTTGACTCCTCCAGGCATGCTCGCACTCATGAGGGAATGGTCCGTCCTCGGCACCTCACGCGGGGCTCGTCACTTGGGCTGTGGGCTGGCTTGTCTCGAGCTCCTCCACTCGACCTCCGTCGGTCATGTCGTCCACCACTCCTACTTGTCTTTGGAGTAATCACTTGCAACAAAGACGAGAGAAAGTGTCGGGCCCTATCTTGTCGACCATCTCGTACACTTCCTTGAGGGTGTAGTGTTGCCCCCGTCTGTGCACCGCTTGTTGCACCTTCATCGCGTGCATATGGCAATGCAAGTACTTCTCTGCGGTCGGTCACTCATGATCTTGGTGTCACGTACCAAGCGGTCGATTCTTGATAAGCCATCTTCGCAGTCTCGCTGACTTCATCTTGAAGTGTGTCACTCGGAGATCTTCTCATCCGTGCTTGCGAAACTCCGGTAGGAAGATGTCAAACATCTCTTGATGGGATCGTGCCCACTCTGCCGCTTTGCCTTTGGTTCCTCGGAGCTTGAACTGCTACTCACTGGTCCTCCGGATGTGCTCAACAACCTCGCCTTGTGCTCGCGATAGCATGCTTCATCCCCAAGTACTTGGCATTTGGATGAAGCCGTATCGCTTCGTGTATCCGGTCTTCAATTCCATCTCCGCACAGCCGTACTTCTCGATGAAGTCCTCCGGTGGCAAGGTGCCGCTCGTCCTGTGAACAACTCCATTCGATCCTTGTCTCCTCCCATCTTGGCGACTCCAAGACAAGTCCTCCTGTCGCTTCCGAGTTGTCCGGCGGCACTAACGTGTCTTGTGTGTTGCCACTCACGGATCCTTCAAAGATTGTTGATTGTGTCGGGTTCCTCCGTCCTTGGTACCAAAATCGAGGTGTTGCACTTCTCTCTTGGTGGGACTTGAATTCGCTCGATGGACTTCTTTGGTTGGTAGCTCCGTCCGGATCGAGTGTGTCCATGCATGCACTCCAGGCGGTTAGTGGCTAGGTCAAACCCTTAATCAAGGTTAACACACCCCGCTAACTTAGATCGTGATTAGTGAAACCTCTAAGTATCTATGCATGTCTAAATTGCATACAGATACTCTGTAGTCTACATGTCAAAAACTTGAGCTGGGTGAGTTGGATAGCAAAGACATAAGAACTCCAGAGTTAAGCACCCGTGAGGTGGATCAGTACTTGGATGGGGTGCCAACTAGTTAGGAGTTTTGGACAGAAAGTGAAATCAAATGGACTGATGACATACCCATGTCTATCCCCTTATCCCTTGGAATCCGGGCCCAAGAGTAAAATACTCTTGTTTCTCCTTGGTTGGTTGGCCTTAAAAGGCCCCCCTGTGGAGCCTCATTCCTCTCCTTGGGCTTCTTCTCGCCTCCTTGGCCTTGGCCTTCTCCTTGGCCTTGGACTTGGGCTTCTTCGCCTCCTCCTTGGCCTTGGACTTGGGCTCTTCCTCCTCCTCCTTGGCCTTGGCTTGGGCTTGGTCCCTCTCTTGGCCTTGGGCTTGGCCTGCCTACTTGCTTAAAGAGCTAACGTCGCCTCGCCTAGCATCGCTTAGCATCGCCTAGCATCGCCTAGCATCACCTAGCATCGCCTAGCATCACCTAGCATCGCCTAGCACGGCCTATAGCGTGCGAGATCATAGCTTGTAACAGGAGGAGTAGCTCGCCGTCGTGGCACAAACACACTCTCCCACGAGAACAACACGCAAATTCCTCACACATCGCCTCCTGAGTCATAGCTTTGGCCTCCTCACAACGCCTCAGATTGAGCATCTAGAGGACAAGCTGATCCGAGCTTGTCCTCAATGGAAGGGTCTATATATACTAGACCTGGCATCTCCTAAGATATATATCTATCACCATATATCCTAAGAATATCTATGCAAGGAATATGCCAAAGCATATTACTTGAGCTTATCCACTTAGCTATTGTATCCTAAGAATACACTATAATATGCAAGGAATATGCCAAAGCATATTACTTGAGCTTATCCACTTAGCTATCGCTAACCATGTTTAATTAACACTAATCAATGCTTAATTAACATAAGCACATTAGATTATTAACACTAATCAATACATAAACACCTTAGATTAATTAACACTAATTACTTACTTAAAGATAAGTAATTAGATTAATTAATGCTAATCAAACACTAAACCCAAGTGCAGAGATTAGTATCACACGGCATGACAGATCTGACAATGCCAAAGAGTACCTTTCCACTGCATTTCAGCAATTTTGTCAAGATAAAGGCATTACACAATAGCTCACTATCCCATACCATTCAGATATGAAGGGGGTTTTTTATGGGCCCTAAAACAACGTTTATTATTAATTCTGGAAAACATCTTCGAAAAAAAGGGTATCACCCGGTAAAGATACTGCTTTCCACCCAGCAATGTCTCTATCGAATGGTGCTCACAATCTCAAACCGATGGGATTAATGCAAAGTGGGACCCGTAAGGAAGGCCGTTTCTGCATGGAAGGGACTACCGTAAATTCAGTTCCAGACGGAAAATGTGGTTTAGTAAGGATACAACAAAAGCCACGGACAAGGTATCTCCAAAACACGGTAACATCTGGAACCGACGTACAATATTCACTCTGGGACCCCGGGACAATCTGTGATTTGAGTTTCACTCATCCCCAGAGTTCAATCCTTCGTTGTCACGACATAGGGTTAGGGTAACCATGGTTAAGAGGTATAGTTAGGTTAAGAGGTATAGTTAGGGTTAGGGTAACCATGAGTGTAAAGGCTACTTAAGCCACAATCAGTCGTAATGAAGGCAGAGCTAGTTGTGTGCTTCCACGCCCATTGCTCGATCGCAGCCAAGTTCATGGCTGTTACAACTGGTATCAGAGCGAGGTCGGATTGTTGGTGGGGATGGCGAGCGATTTGAATCGGTTGCATCGCAACTATCCAGGGCTACCGCGATTCGATCGACATGAGGAGGTGGTAGCACGATTTCAAGCGAGCACGACCCGGTTCCCACCGACGGCCGAGGAATTGAGATACGTGCTGGCCCTTGGGGTACACTTTGTACAGCGGCTTCGGGAAGGGCAGCATGTGGGTATTTTACTAGGCGGGAGTTGTGTAGAGAGGCTTTATCAGCGCCTGGAAGGACCTGTTTCAGCGATTTGGAGCGAGGAGCAGCAAGGGGCCTGGATTTGCCTCACGGCCGAGATCGAGGAGAGTCTCGGGCTAGCCAGTGAAGGTTTTGCGAGGTACTTTGGGGCCACAGTCGTGGGATTTCAGGGGGAGACGGTCGCCACCATCTTGCAGCGGAATAACTTGCCAATCCCCACACCGCTTCGCGAGGCAGGGGTCGATCGGGGGCGTGACCCAGGGGCCCTTGTGCTCCTATACCAGCCAACGGCAGCAGAAGGGCTGGACAGCCGCTCGCCACGACAGGCGACGGAGGATCTAACGACCGGCTCACCGAGGAGGCAACGGGCGGAATAAGAGGCAGATCAACTCGCGGGGCTTGAGGGCTGGCGCGAAGGACAGACCTTACAGACTGATGTACTAACCTTGGTGTAAGCTGGACATGAAATCCCGGGCCGCAGCGAGGGCTCTGTGGTGTCGGCAGGTGATTCCAGGCAGATCCAGCGGCCTTGTGGTACTGCACCAAGATTGCGTACGACTATTCTTGTGTGTAAATTGAGTGAAATCCGGGCTGGCAGCGATACAGGCTCCAGAGGCTGTTCCCGGCCGGCCTTGTGGTGCCTCCGTCGAGGTTTTGCTCGATGGGCATGCTAAAGTGTGAGGTGGATGCTAATTCCGGTGGGCGGCAGCCTGTGGATTGCGATGGCGGTTCCACAGCCGGCTCGTGGCTGCGGTGCCTCCACTAAGATTCTTGTGTGGAGTTGTGATTAGGTAGCGAGTGAAATCCCGGCCGCATGGCCGCCAAGGCCAGGAAGAATTTGTGCAACAGTCTCGTGAAGGGGGGAACCAGACTCTGCACCACCGCTGGAAGTCATGGTGCACAGAACCGCGTGGCACGGGCTCCATCGGTGCATGCAGCGGTAGCCGTCACCAGCGGACTCGAAATTTCAGGCTGTCGGGCAGAGGGTGATCGGTGGGTGCGGCGAGGATCGACCACTTACGAACCCTCGCCACCAAACGCACAGGTCCAGCAATCGAGAGTGAAGTCGGAACAGCCGGGCCGTGGGGAATCGTACTCGAAATTGCGGGACAGCGGTGCACATGGGTGGTGCACATCTCAAAGTGGGTGCTGGTACACAAAGCCTGGAGGGTTAGCAGGCCGAGAAGCTGGCGGCTCACTGCCGGATTGCAGGATCAGGAGGTCGTGGGTAGAACGACGACTGCCAATCACACGGATTGCACCGGTACTGACAGAATCAGGCCTTAGCTTGGGAAGATCATGGCTGGCGGTGCCTGGATTGTCGATCGGTACTGTGGTGTGTAGCGAAGGAGGCAGCCAGGAGTGGCGCTAATTGAAGTCGCAAGTTGAGCGTTGTCATCAGAAGCAAGTATGGGGAGCAACAGTCTTTGGATGCCACGGTTGGCGCGATTCTTGGCCGACACTCACGCATGCAATTTCCGGCAGCCGCGGCAAAACAGCGGTGGCGAGCTTGAGTCAATGCTCACGGAGTCACGACCACCTAGGGAGGCCGAGGCCAGGTAGCACGTCCGGCGTCTGACCGGGGCGGAGGGTGATCGGTGGTGCGAGGATCGACCACTTACGAACCTCGCCACTAAACGCATGTGTCCTAATCGAGAGTGAAGTAGTAGGCCGTGGGGAATCGACTAAATTGGACACATGGGTGGTGCACATCTCAAAGTGGGTGCCGTACACAAAGCTCGGAGGGTTAGCAGGCCGAGAAGCTGGCGGCTCACTGCCGGATTGCAGGATCAGGAGGTCGTGGGTAGAACGACGACTGCCAATCACACGGATTGCCGATCGGTAATCGGCCTTAGCTTGGGAAGATCATGGCTGGCGGTGCCTGGATTATCGATCAGGTGGCGCGGGCGCGAAGGAGGCAGGAGTGGCGCTAATTGAAGTCGCAAGTTGAGCGTTGTCATCAGAAGCAAGTATGGGGAGCAACCGGCCGGATGCCACACTTGGCGCAGCGATTCTTGGCCGACACTCACTCAATTCCGAGCAAGAAGCGAGAGCAACGCGAGGGTGGCCAGGCTTGAGTCAATGCTCACGGAGTCACGACCACCTAGGGGAGGCCAGGCCAAGGTAGCACGTCCCGACGCGTACGACGGGACAGGAGACGCCACCGCCTTTGACCTCTGGAGCCATAGGACCCGAGCATATCTGGAGTTATGTGGCGCCAATCCCCAACAGCATGTTACCATCGCGGCCACATTTCTCAAAGACACGGCACTATTGTGGTGGATGCAGCAGCTGGAGGCCATCGCCCAAGGTACAATTACAGCCCCAACCACCCTCGACGGTTCTGCAGATGGTACGAGCCGAATTTGTACCTTTGGAGGGGAGACAAATGGCGAGGGAAAATTTGGCTAGGCGCCAACGTACGACGGTAGCATTGTACACACAAGAGTTTCGACGCCTCGTCCAAGCATCCCGGGGATCACCAACGACAAAATGCTAGATTGCTTTTCGCGAGGCTTGAAGCCGGCTGTCCGCAAGGACGTTGTAATGGCACGGTGCCGAACATTTGAGGACGCAGTCCAGGTCGACAAACTGATGCGCTGTTTCATCAGTTTAAAGGGTGGTATAAGCAGCAACCCTCGGGGACGGAAGGGGCCCAGGACAATGCGACACCAATGGAACTCGGAACACTTCAGCCATTTTAGGGTCAGTGCTATACTTGCCAAGGATGGGGACACCGAGCACGAGACTGTCCACGCAACACTGGACGAGGCCGAGGTGGTCGGGGACGGGGTGGACAACCACCGGCCCAACAGCAAGGACGGGGGCGAGGGAGACCTGCCCAGCAAAACAATAATGTCCAGATCGAAGAATTGCAAGACTCGGAAAACGAGGCTTTCCAGCAGCAGTAGGGCATCCTGCTGGGAGGAGTGGTGACCATAGCCCTAGGGTCCGGCGACTTTTTACCATCCGAGGTCAAGTAAACAGTAAACTTTGTCGCATTTTACTCGACTCGGGTGCTAGTTCTAATTTTATGTCTAGGACTTTTGCTAAGCAGGGAGGTTGGGACACCCACCAGTTGTGTGGGCAGGTCCGGTTGGGACACCCACCAGTTGTGTGGGCAGGTCCGGTTGGCCAATGGCCAGTGTCAGGCTAATGCCACAATCAGCAATTATGTTAATTTACGCATGGGGGGGCACTGCGAGCGTCTCCGTTTCACCATCACCGATCTTGCCGAGGGGCATGATATCCTGCAGGGTATGCCTTGGTTAGAGGACCACAATCCAGTTATAACGTGGCCTGATCACGAGTTAACTGCGATTGGGGGCGCCTCAGCGTCTGGCGAACAACTCACGGAAGGAAGAGGAGGCGGTGCCGCAAATTTGACGCAGCACTAGAGTGTGCATTGCGCAAGGGGACCAAGATCTTCAAAGAAACCGTATTTGTTATCAAGGAGAGGTCAGGTCCAACGCGACCGGACCGACATGTACATAGGAGATACCAAAGCGCTGCCATAATGGATGAGTTCAAGGGCGTCTTTGGTCGACACCGCGGCGGGATTGCCCCGCCTAGGGAGGTCGACCATCGTATCGAACTCATACCAGGCGAACACAGGCCGCCGTACCGGCCTGTGTACAGGATGTTCGCGCTAGAAATCGAGGAGGCCACACGTCAAGTGGAGGAGCTCTTGAGGAAGGGATATATTCGCCCATCCAAGTCCCCATACGGAGCCCCAATACTCTTCTCGCGGAAGAAGAACGGTAAGCTCCGCATGTGTATTGATTATCGGGGACTGAACAGTCTAACGAAGAAGAACACGTTTCCGCTACCACGGATTGATGAGTTACTGGAGGGACTTGCTGGTGCGCGATTCTTCTCCAAACTCGACCTAGCCAGTGGCTACCATCAGATCCGCATCGCCAACGGGGACGAGGAGAAGACAGCGTTCAACACTCGACACGGCCACTATGAGTGGCTCGTGATGTCGTTCGGAATGACTAATGCGCCAGCCACCTTTCAGACACTGATGAACGGAGTATTTCAGGGGATGATCAACAGAGGAATCTTGGTGTACCTCGATGATATCCTGGTGTATGGGAGAACCAGGGAGGAGCATGACAAGAATCTATGCGAAGCCCCTCGGCTTAGCGGCCGGTTATATGCGTGCGCGTGCGAACCTGCGGCGGCAAGTGGAGTACTTAGGGCATATCATCAATGCTCGAGGTGTCCAAGTCGACCCCGCCAAGGTAGCAGTTATACAGGCCTGGCCTATACCGAGTAAAGTACAGGACCTACAGAGTTTCCTCGGGTTGGCTTCCTACTATCGCAAGTTTATCTCGAACTTTGCGCACATAGCAGCCCCACTCACACTGCTGTTGCAACAGGAGGTTCCTTGGGCGTGGCAGAAGGAGCAGGCGGCGGCCTTTGAAGCAATTAAACAGGCACTAACCACTGCCCCAGTGCTTGTGTATCCTGACCCCCAGCTGCCATTTGTCGTCACTACGGACGCCTCCGACCTAGCTATCGGAGCCGTACTTCAGCAGGATCAGGGGCAGGGTCTACAACCAGTAGCATACTTCTCAAGGAAACTCCAAGGAGCGGAACTCAATTGGACGACGAACGAGAAGGAGACGCTGGCACAAGTGTTGGCCATCAAGAACTGGTGCTGTTTTTTGGAAGGTACCTCGTTCGTTTTACAGACTGACCACTGCCGCTTGTTTATCTACAAACCCAGCGGCAACTGTCACGGAAGCAAGCCCGTTGGCTGGAGTTCCTGCAACAGTATCATTACGAGGTGCAGTACGTGAAGGGTCGGGTGAATCAAGCTGCTGATGCACTGAGTCGTCTCCAGGCTAACTCCGTGTCGACGACGACACATGTTCAAACAGACTGGCAGGAGCAGATCCGTAGTGCGCTTGCTGTTGATGCCACGGCGGTCGAAGCTCGCAAAGCTATACAGGACGGATCCATTGGTGGCGGGGAGCATGACGGGTTGCTATGGCATTCAGCCAAGCTCTTTATTCCACAGTTGCCACATATCCGCCGGGAGATCATTGCTGAAGCCCATGATTCACCATCAGCTGGCCACCAGGGTATTCAACGGACGCTACTAGCTGTCCAACAGACCTTTTACTAGCCCCAACTGGCTCAGGAAGTACGTGACTATGTAGAACTGTGCGATACTTGTCAGCGGAATAAGGCACCCCGACGGAAGCCTGCAGGGTTACTCCAACCGCTCCCTGTCCCGCTCATGCCTTGGGACCAAGTCACTATGGATTTCATTGTCGGCCTTCCCCCAACACAGGCAGGCCACAATGCGCTCCTAGTCTTCACCGACAAACTAACACGTTATGTAATCGCTGCAGCCACAATCGATACTTGCATATGAGCAAAGCGACTTCCTTTGAGTGGTGTATCACAAGATGGTCTCCCACCGCTCATTGTCGATGATCGAGACCCGCGGTTTCTGTGGCACTCGCAGCGTGTGCATGCAGGACTAAGGACTAAGCTATGCTTTTCAACAGCCTTTCATCCACAGACGGACGGCGCTACAGAACGCGCCAACCAAGTTCTTGAAGATATGCTGCAAGCATACACCGGACTCCAACAGGAGCGCTGGGATGAGCATCTTCACTTTGCGGAGTTCGCATACAACAACGCCACCAACAGTTCTACAGGCGTCTCTCCGTTTATGTTCAACAAGGGATGTCCCCGTAGCCACGGAGTTTCTAACGACACGGATTGCCCTACAGGAACAAGCTAGACGCCTCGCTCATGAGGCACAGAACCGCCAGGCACAGGCAGCAAATCGACACCGGCGGCCACAGGAGCTCCAAGTCGGCGACTTCGTCCTCCTATCAGCACGCAACCTACCTCCCATCGTCGGCGTCCGGAAACTATCACCACGTTTCTTTGGTCCTTACCAAATCATACGCCAGGTAGGCCCCGTCGCTTATGAGCTTGCTTTACCTCCCAAGTCCCGTTTGCACCCTGTGTTCCACACCTCTCTCCTCAAACCCTATCATGGTCCTCCTCCCCCACGCCCACCCCCTATCCCTACTGACACAGGTCCCGAGTACGAGGTTGAAGCTGTACTTCGACATCGCCTCATCAAGAAGAAGCTCCAGCTTTTAGTTCTTTGGCAAGGATACCCACTATCCGACGCCACGTGGGAACCACAGGATCATCTCAAACGCACCCGCATCCTTCACGACTACCTTGTACGTCATCAACTCCGTTACCCCCGCCGTGGTCGGCTTTAAACCCCGGGTGAGTTGTCACGACATAGGGTTAGGGTAACCATGGTTAAGAGGTATAGTTAGGTTAAGAGGTATAGTTAGGGTTAGGGTAACCATGAGTGTAAAGGCTACTTAAGCCACAATCAGTCGTAATGAAGGCAGAGCTAGTTGTGTGCTTCCACGCCCATTGCTCGATCGCAGCCAAGTTCATGGCTATTACATTCGTCATCACTTGGTCCAACTTCTCCAGCATTGTCATCACTATCTTCAGCAACACTTTGACTCGCAGGCTGCATGAAGCCTGCGAGTCAAAGTGCTGCTCCCTTATGGAGCTCACAGAGCTTATCCCTTATCACTTTTTTGTCCACCGCTTACAAATATTTCCGTGCGTTCAACACAAACCTATAATATAGGATGACTGTTTCAATCACAAACACCTCCTGTATGTTTTTTGGGTAATGGACCTTATTCCCTTTTTTCCTCGGCATCAGACCAGATGGGTTGGCACTCTGATGGACTATGTATTCCTTCTGCACATATCTCCCTTCGTACGCATCTATGTGCTCGGTCCGATACCAATGGATAAAAAAGTGAGATCATGGTGCATCTAGCTTTGCGTCAATGACCTCCCCAATCCAGAATGGCCTATTATGCGTTTTTGTAGTGCACGACATTGCCGGAAACATCCCCTTCTGGATTTCCGTTATGTCCCCATTCATCCGCGCCATTCCCGCTGTTGCCTTCTGGCATTTTGATATGCCCCCAAGTACATATCACGCTGTGGGATGTCCTCAATAATGCCTCATCCGGCCAAAGCTTCATCCGCACTTGAAGTAGTCGGTTGTATGATCCATACGCACGAAAACCACTTCAAGGACACTCTAGCATTAGCCCGATATTATTCTCCACAATGACAGTAATCTCCTTCTGGTCCACCCAAAAGGCTTCCCACTACTTGTACTCTTCAGCAGTCACCTATGGATGCAAATCTTTTAACCCTTCCTGCAAATAGTGGGAGTAGAATTAGAAGTGCGGAACTTACTGTAGAACAATATGAAGTTTCTATGGGTTCCATCCCACCTGAACCAATCCTCAACACGATATCTTTCGAAGGGGGTGAATATTCACGAAGAGGGTTTTGTGACATATATCCTCTGAAGGGGTTTCACATGGGTCTTGTGGTGGTTTTGAGGTATGAATGAATATAAAGCGAGAAAAGAAGGGTGGAAATTCATGTGAACCCGGTGATACAAGGTCCATTTCATGCCGTGAAGGGGTTATGGTGCAAGAGGTAACCCTATTTGGGGTGCATTTAAGACCCATGACAAGGGCCATTCTTTGCCGGTCCTGCGGTCTTTCTCGCACAACAACCCTAAAGATTCGTAAAAAGCACGGTGATCAAAATTGGATGAGAGGCGAACCTGGCGGGAGCAAAGCATGTCGAGGAGTAGGGGCGCCGGTAGTGCCTCTGACATTGCGGAAACATCCCTTGATTTCCGTTATGTCCCCATTCATCCGCGCCATTCCCGCTGTTGCCTTCTGGCATTTTGATATGCCCCCAAGTACATATCACGCTGTGGGATGTCCCTCAATAATGCCTCATCCAGCAAAGCTTCATCCGGCACTTGAAGTAGTCCGGTTGTATGATCCACTTCTGCACTTGAAAACCACTTCCAAGGACACTCTAGCATTAGCCCGATATTATTCTCCACAATGACAGTAATCTCCTTCTGGTCCACCCAAAAGGCTTCCCACTACTTGTACTCTTCAGCAGTCACCTATGGATGCAAATCTTTTAACCCTTCCTGCAAATAGTGGGAGTAGAATTAGAAGTGCGGAACTTACTGTAGAACAATATGAAGTTTCTATGGGTTCCATCCCACCTGAACCAATCCTCAACACGATATCTTTCGAAGGGGGTGAATATTCACGAAGAGGGTTTTGTGACATATATCCTCTGAAGGGGGTTTCACATGGGTCTTGAACTGGTGGTTTTTGAGGTATGAATGAATATAAGGCAGAAAAGAAGGGTGGAAATTCATGTGAACCAGTGATACAAGGTCCATTTCATGCCAGCGAAGGGTTATGGTGCAAGAGGTAACCCTATTTGGGGTGCATTTAAGACCCATGACAAGGGCCATTGTTGGGCACGGCATCATCGCGGGTCTTTCTCGCACAACAACCCTAAAGATTCGTAAAAAGCACGGTGATCAAAATTGGATGAGAGGCGAACCCGCTGATGGCCGGGGAGCAAAGCATGTTTGAGGAGTAGGGCGCCGGCGCGCCTTTCCGGCATTGCGATGATGCCTTGCGAAAGGCGGAGTAGCAGCCCATAGCGGGATGTGTGTACAAAAGACTTTGGGTGTGGGGTGGTGGGTGGCTTCGCACACCCTCAATTGTGCCGCAAATATAATCACATGGTTCGATCCCCATGCAATCGATGAATGAAGAAAAGTGTGGGGCAACCGGTTCCCGCCAACATATCGCCGCAGAAAAACATGCCGCAGCTCATCGTGTGTTACTGTTAGTATGCCGCAATGCCGAGCGCAACTACCACCACACTCCCACATGTCCTTCCGCATGTAATGGAAAAAGGCTTGAACATTGGAAGTTATTAAGCATGGGAAGTCTACAAGCACAGAGCAGCACAACCAAATTCCTATCATGGGCCTAGACTCTTTTCGAAATATGTCTGCGCTTGGAAATGTGCACTCCAAACTACAGGAATTGAGCTTCACGCATAACCTCACCAATTGCCCGTTGAAGATGACCTAACATTCAGAGGGTTTCCTACTCTTCGCCAGACTCCACGCCATCATCTTCGTTGGGCACGGCATCATGACCATCATCTTCACTATCCTCGGTGGCACTTTGACTCGCTGGTTGAATAAAGCCTCGCAATTCAATTAAGTTATTCTTGATTGCCTTCTTATCCACAGTACAAATGTTTCCGTCAAGTTGAACTCATAATAGAGGATGACCGTTTGGTGAACAAAAACCTCTACTTACACGATTTCTCTGACGGTCTCAAAGTAATGCTATGCTTCACGTTTTGGGTACTGAACATGCCCATATATTCTTGAGCGAAGCACATAGTAGTCTGAATGAATGAATGAAAATAGGTCCATAGGTGTTTTTGAAAATGTGTGCAACCATGGCATGAGAGGAGTTTCAATATACACATCCATAAAGAGAACGCCGGGCCCTTCCCCAACAAGCCTTGTACATGGGCGCGGCCGGCCTCCCCTAACAAGCCTTGTACATGGGCGCGGCGGCCCTCAGCCTTGTACATGGGCTGCCATTGATAAAATAAATAATTAGTGCTTCTAATGTGTTTCAACCTAGGATAGTTACTCAAGTGGTTTGGAAACAATGTGTGCATGAATAGGTCATGGGTTCGAGTCCTGTAGAGGCATGAAAAACTTCTTGTTGATTTTATGGGCGCATGGGCACGGCCATTTAAGGGCGCTAGCATGCCCCTCTATTGAGGCTGACTTGAGGTGTGCAGGATATATTCCACAACGGATCCATGGGTATGAGGTTTTGCGGATCTTGTGAAGAATTGACATTAGAGGCCCACCGGAGGGCTTGCAGTCAGGCAAAGGAGGTGTGTATCAACGAAGGACTCTTTGAAAGCGCGGTGGTTTCTTTGAATGCTCGTCATGAAGACCAAAGCGGGAGGGAGCGAAGACTCAAGGGCTTTGGGCGAGCGATAGCTTTGATGAGCAGGCTGGGCGGATTGAAATTTGGTCATCGTGATGGATTGAGTCCGCTCTAGCACCGATGAGTCACAAGTTAGTCATAGAGAGTAGGTTCTTTACGTAGGCACCTAGATGTGCTTCTTCTACGTGTTCGTAATAACTTTTGGACCCGTTGTAGTGAGGCAATTGATGATCTCATTTTCCCTCTTCCTCAAAAACAAAGCGAAGGCGGCCGGCCTTCCTTATTTATTGTCTTTGTGTGTTGGAAGCGGGTTTTCATGATAACTACTCGTTGAAAAGCAGTCGACCTTTCTTGAAAGCGAGGCCAAAGCATATTTCGGGACTGTGTGGAATGTGCTAAGAGGGTTTCCATGTCACAGAAGGGGGTTCGGATATTCACCCCCTTCGAAAGATATCGTGTTCCTCCCTGACCATGCTGATTCCTTGCGATGCCCAAAATCAAGAATTCCCTGTCTTAGATTCCTTGCTAAAGGTCGAGCCCGAATATGAGGTAGCACTACTAGGGAGAGGGGTGTTTCACAAAACCCCTTTTGCAAATCCCCCAATGTTTACAACGTCAAACCACGTTTCAATTGTTTCTCACCTCAACGCCTTGACCGTTTCAGACTCAAACACACACGTTTATCGTTTTACGACTAACTGCTCGTAACGTCCACCGAACAGGCCTGGCGTGACCAAACGTTTAAGGACTCGTTCGCGTCCGTATCATTCCAGTCTGTCGCTCGTTCTTCTAGTCCGTTCCTCTCACCACTCTCGCTACACACAAAACACCTCCGTTGTAAATTGGTTTAAGTTTCGCTGATGTGGCAAGTTTTAAGACTCGGTTTACAACGGGGGTTTCTAGTTGGATGATGTGGCACTCTTTTGGGTGCTCATTTACAACAACGGATTGATGACGTGGCTCCCACTTTGTAGATTACGTTGTAAAAGTCTTTTTTTTCAAAATTTGATCTTTATTTTTCTAAAAATCTTTATTAACATCACTAATCACAAAAATATTATTGGAAGCCATTTACAACAGCATGCGATGGCGTGGCTCCCTTGTTGTAGATTCGTTGTAAAAGCCTTTTCTCAAAATTTGTTCTTTATTTCTTCAAAACTCTTTGTTATTATTATTAATCACAAAAATATGTATTTACAACAGCATGCGATGACGTGGCTCCCTTGTTGTAGATTACGTTGTAAAGTAATTTTCTCAAAATTTGTTCTTTATTTCTTCAAAACTCTTTATTATTATTATTAATCACAAAAATATGATTGGAGGCCATTTACAACAGCGATTGATGGCGTGGCTCCTTGTTGTAGATTACGTTGTAAAACATTTTTCTCAAAATTTGTTCTTTATTTCTTCAAAACTCTTTATTATTATTATTAATCACAAAAATATGATTGGAGGCCATTTACAACAGCGATTGATGACGTGGCTTTCTTGTTAGAGAAAAATGTTCTTTATTTTTTGTTAACTCTTTATTATTATTATTATTAATCACAAAAATATGATTGGAGGCCATTTACAACAACGATTGATGACATGGCTCCCTTGTTGTAGATTACGTTGTAAAGTAATTTTCTCAAAATGTGTTCTTTATTTTTTGTTAACTCTTTATTATTATTATTAATCACAAAAAATATGATAGGAGGCCATTTACAACAGCGATTGATGACGTGGTTCTTTTGTTGTAGATTACGTTGTAAAGCATTTTTCTTCAAAATGTGAGGCGGGGAGGGCTATTTTAAATTTGATTGGGGTTATTTTGTGGGGGCATGATGAGCGTCCATTCAAAATGCGGGCGTGCCACTCGGCTCGCACTCCATTAATCCCAGCCCTTACACACGATGCATGGAGAGGAAAAAGTTGAGAGGGGCTAGTGCTCTAATACTAATCGTCACGCTCTTTAGCATTTTCTTTAGTGTTCTTATTGTGGCGGTACCACCTCTATGCCCACAAGCAAGTGCGCCTTGCCCGATGGTACATGTTCGTACATGCTTACCTTTCGCGAGCCATTGTATGGCCAGCCATTGTCGGGCGTTAGGCGCCATTGTTAGGCGTTATTTGGGCGCCATTGTTGGGCGTTGGGCACCATTGTCGGCGTTGGGCGCCATTGTTGGGCGTTAATTGGGCGCCATTGTTGGGCATTAATTGCGCCATTGTTGGGTGTTAGGCGCCATTGTTGGGCCATTGTTGGGCGTTAATTGGGCGCCATTGTTGGGCGTTAATTGGGCCATTGTTGGGCGTTAATTGGTACCATTGTTGGGTGTTGGGCGCCATTGTTAGGCGTTAATTGGGCACCATAGTTGGACGTTAGGCGCCATTGTTGGGCGTTAATTGGGCGCCATTGTTGGGTGTTGGGCGCCATTGTTGGGCATTAATTGGGCGCCATTGTTGTGCGTTGGGCGCCATTATTATTGGGCGTTATTTGGGCACCATTCTATGGCCAACCACTGTCGGGCGTTGGGCGCCATTGTTGGGCATTGGGCGCCATTGTTGGGCGTTAATTGGGCACCATAATTGGGCATTGGGTGCCATTGTTAGGCGTTATTTGGGCGCCATTGTTGTTGGGCGTTGGGCACCATTGAATGGCAAGCCATTGTCGGGCGTTGGGTGCCATTGTATGGCAAGCCATTGACGGGCGCCATAGTTAGGCATTAATTAGGCGCCATTATTGTTGGGCGTTGGGCACCTTTGAATGGCAAGCCATTGTCGGGCGTTGGGCGCCATTGTATGACAAGCCATTGACGGGCGCCATAGTTAGGCATTAATTGCGCCATTATTGTTGGGCGTTGGGCACCATTGAATGACAAGCCATTGTTGGGCGCCATTGTATGACAAGCCATTGACGGGCCCTGGGCACCATTGTATAGCCGATCATATTTGTCGGGCGCAAGCACGGTTAACATTTCATCTTGGAAGGTTGATTATCTTTGTTTATCCAGAGAAAGGCTAGACAAGCTATAGCTTGGCATGGTTACTTGCTGCTACCATTGGCAAAAGTACCCATGGAAATTGGATCAACAGTGACAAAGGCATTGTAAGGTGTACAAATCAATTGGGAGTATGTTCGAAAAGGGACTCATAGTACGAGTCCCGCCTCATCGTACATGTTCGAGTTCCCACACGTTCAGGCGTCTTGGAAATTTGAATCAGTGTATATTAGTAAATAGATTGGGGGTTTAGATTTTGATGGGGAGGTGGCGGTTCCGCCTTTTTGGGCCATATGAAGTTCTAATGCTTCCATATAGTCTTTTAATCATCTAGTTGGGCGTTAGGCGCCATTGCGTAGCTCTAGGCGGTTCCTCGGAAAATCTCTGAGATTACTTCAAGGATAAGTATGTCTTTGCATTGTTGCTTTCTCGACTACATACTCTTTCCTTTAGGGAAGTGGGGCGGGGATAACGAGGAAGAGTTTTGATGGGGGTGGAAGGCAGGGAGAGAGGGGTGGGGTATTTTAAATTTGCCATATTGTATTGGGCGCCATTGTTGGGCGTTAATTGAGTGCCATAGTTGAGCGTTGGGCGCCATTATTGTTAGGCGTTGGGCGCCATTATTGTTGGACGTTGGGCGCCATTATTGTTGGGCGTTGGGCGCCATTATTGTTGGGCGTTGGGCACCATTATTGGGCGTTAATTGTGCGCCATAGTTGAGTATTGTGCGCCATTATTGTTGGGTGTTTGGGCGCCATTGTTGGACGTTATTTGGGCACCATTGTGTGGGAGGGAAAACCCCGGGGCTTCCGAGGCTTCCCCCTCTAGCGGCCACACTTATCCCACTGTCGTTTCGTACGTTGGGTTTCGTCCCATGAGACTTGTGTGAAAGGTTGAGTCTTGCGGAAAACAATCGCTACCTACAGTGACACAACTTCTCAGCCTTCTAAACAAGCAAGGCACCCTCTACTCTCCCTCTTACAGCAGCTGCACCACTTGCACTGCTCCAAAAAATCACCAATCCTCGACCTACAACGACACAACACAATTGCAGGTCCTGCCTTAGCAGTGAGGAACCTATCACGGGCGTCCAGGGACCCCCTGATCCACACCGTCCCTACTTCTAAGACCTACTTCTAAGACCTCTCTTCTCCACTCTGGGAGCGCCCTTTTACTTGCAGATTTGGGATTCGTCCCTTAGGCTCTGCCTGTGGCCTTCCACTAACACCTACACTCTAATCCTCTACTCATCTCCTCATCTCCTCATCTTCCTCCTATTATAACCTCAGTTCGGGCTTACTGGCCTCGGCTCGCCCTTACGGCACAACTGCCTGGGGTCGGCCTCCACCAGCAAGTTCTTCCTTGGGCCGGTTGCTATGAGTTTGACACGGGCGGTGAGAACCTCCGAGTCTTTCCTGTAGTCTACCCTCAAGCCGAGAGTTCCACAGGCATTGCCACACACCCAAAGCAAAGCAATTTCACAGCAACCATTCACAAGGGGAGCAACTCGTTTAGGCACTTGCGGTGAGCAAGTCCTCCACCAAACACTCAGACCATGACTTCCTCTCTACGGTGACTGCGTTGGCTCACGGTACACGAAATTCCTTTACAAGGGCAAAGGACTCGATGTATGGGCGCAAGGCGTGATACTTTACTTTGTGAAATCCTCCTCCTCTTATAGGAGGCCTTCCACATACAACCTCCCCTTAGGTGACCCTCTGCGGTCACCTTTTCCAATATTCTATTATTTCCTACATGACATTTAATGCACATCTAAGTCTCTTGTCGATCCTTGGTAAATTCTATTCTAGTAACTTCACCTAAGATCATCCTTAAAGGATGTCAGTCTACATCACTTATCCTTCCTATTTTTCCTCTCATCATTTATGGTCTTTGACCATTCTAGTCCTCATCTTCTTTGGGGGTGGCGTCCTTGTGGATTGGCTCCCTCGCCCTCCTTTTGCTCTGTCCCTTCCCAGATCTTCTTCCTAGTGTGGGGCAAGTACCATTGCCCCTTCCTTCCATCATCATCATCATCATGAGGACCCAATGTCCTCCTCTTATAGGAGGCCTTCCACATACAACCTCCCTTGCTTCTCTTCCTTCTCCGCGCTGGCGCGCTCCTTCTTCAATCACCCTACCGCGGTAGTCGGCGGACTACGGGGGACCTACCATGGTAGTCGTCCTATCTCTTCTCTTCCTTCTTCATCATGACACGGGTTGAAATCCTCTTTGCTCCTTTCCTCTTTTTGGTTTGTCCATACCTATCATGGAGCATGTCTTCAAAGGATCTTTCCCCATTGTTCCGATGTTCTTCCTTGGGCCTTCTTTGCATTGGTCTCCTCCCACCGCCTTGTCTCCTCCCCTTCGTGGGGTGAGAATTTCTCACCCTCCCCTTCCTCGTGGTCGGACCCGTCCTTGTCTCCTCCGGTGGGTTGTCTCCCACCACCTTCTTGTGGTGCTCCTCCGGGGTATGCCACCGACCCCGGCTCCTTCATCCTCGGAGGCCTCCGGCCCGACTCCCCATCAGCCGCGCCCCTGCCCTAGGTGATCAGCGGACTACCGTGGTAGGGTGACTACCATGGTAGTCGGCGGACTACCGTGGTAGGTGACCCCAGTGTGGCCCCCTCCTTGCTCTCCGCGCCATCTTCCCTCCTTGGCGCCGTGGTCTCTCCTCCGTCTCCTATCTCCTCGGACTCCTCGGAGTCCATATCACTTGTGGCCTCATCAAAATCTGAGGCCTCCGGCTGCACCTGTTGCAGCTTCTTCCAGTCATCATCATAAGGACCCAATGTCCTCCTCTTGGCCAATCGCAATACCTCGTTGTTGGCCTTCAATATCCTGTTGTGAAGGTGGGCGCCCAGACTATGATATTGCATTTGGAGATCATCCAACTTCGTGGGCCACTCTCCATCTTCACACCTACCCTTGTAGGCATCCCTTGAGGTGGTCAATTCCCCCACCTTCACATAGAGGGTCACATTCTCCTCCCTTGTTTCTCTTAGCTGGTTGGCCAATTTCGCCTGAAGGGCATAATCTGCCCAAAACCTTCTCTTCCTCACCACCAGCATTCTATGCACCACCTTCTTGTGGTGCTCTTCCTCTTGGGACCTCCTCCGCTCTAGGTCCGCTAATTGCTGGGCAAGCCCCTCCTTCTCCGCTTGCCACGCTCCTCCTCCTCCTCCTTGCTCTGCGCCATCTTCCCTCCAAGACCTTCTCCGCTTCTCCTCTAAATTGTACCGGGTCCTTCGCAATTCTTTTTCCATGTCCCGGATTTTGATGGCTTGAGTAGCCATCACTTGCTCCTGCGCATCCACTTGCTGGACCGCCTGCTTCTCTCTTCCTAGAGCCTCAGCCTTGCTTTTCCTCTCCTGCTCTAGTTGGGCGAAATGCTCCTCCGCCTTTTGCCTCCATGAGTCTCTTTGGGTGGTTGCCCGGAGAGCTTTCTCCTCCGTTTGGGCCAACCTTCCCTCCAAGACCTTCTCCGCTCTCTGCTGGTCCACAAGATCCCGCTGGAGCTTCTCCACAGCCTTTTCCAACTTGGCTGCCTTCTCGTCGGACTCCATGGCCTCTAGCTGCCACTTGGTCCCTGCTCTTCTTTCCGCCATCTCTTGGGCCTTATTTGCCCGAACTTCCTCTTGACACGCCCATAAGGAGGCTGCTAGCTCCCTAGCCCCCTTCAAGTCCACACGACTGAGTGCCTCGGAAGAACTCAACAAATCTCCTAGGGGCCCAAACTCCGCCCCTGCTGGCCTCTTGCTGGAAATTTCCAGCTCCCTCGCACTCCCACACATCGGCTGCGTGGGCCCTCTCACCGCCGCCTCATCCGCCTTCCACCCCAGCGGGTGATGGCCTGGCGCGCCATGCCTCCCTGGCCGTCCCTCCTTCCTCTTCCCTACCCGCCGAGGGCTCGCCCTACGGGGTGCCCGCCATCATGGTAGTCTGCACGTGGTAGGTGGCTACCTACCACAGAGTCCGCACCCACCGGTAGGCCGGGTGCTTCTTCTAGGCACCCACGAAATGGTGGGGACTCCTCCCACCCTTGGGGCTGTCACCCCTACCGTGGTAGTCTGCCCCTCATAGACTACCACCTGGCCCTCTACGGCCGGATTTTGCTCTCCTCCTCCTTGCTCCTCTTATGGGGGAAAGGCCTCCCACTCCGGCAACCTTGTTGCCTCCACCTCCTCTATCCTTGGGCCTGGTGCGCTTGTGGAGGTCTGTCCTCCCATGGTCTTCCTTAGAGCAAAGGGCAAGGGCCGCTCTAAGCTCGGCTGGAGGTGGATAATCTCGAAAGGATGCCAAGCATCCTCAAGCTCCTTGCTGGTTAGAAGCCCCTCCGTCTCCCACAAATGCACCAAGTAGGTGCTTAGGTAACATGGCCTTGGCCCTTCTTCTGTTTACTTTATATCATGCATTCAGCTAAGACACTTAGGCTAGAAAGCATAACACACAAAAGAGAGTATGTATTAATGAACAAAGAATATTTTAAATACAAAATTGATATGTCTCTTGAGTTACGTATCTAACCTCTAGTATAGAAACTAGGGTATAAACTATGTTAGGGTTTCATTTCTAACACTCCCACTAAACCAACATGGTTTATACAACCATAGGTTTGAACTTATAATCATTGTATACCATTCGTGACTACTCTCGGTGACATAAGCGTATTCCTCAACAGACACCACATGGAGCTCCTAACAGTCTTCCTTATATCTTTCTTATTTGGCTATACATTCGTGATTGATTACATGAACAAACATAAAGATGAAGACACGCTCTGGAGCCTCACCATGCAAGCCACTTGGAGTCCTCGACACCAACATGAAGGCAGCTAGCGATCTTGGCGGGAGTGGGCCCACCTTGAACTGATGCGACAACCAAAACCGCAAGTAGGCGAGTGCATGACGCCCTCCCAATTCTTGGCGCCCTCCGGTGAGGTGTGGCGCGACTTTGTGGCCGACGGGCGCACAATCCCGTGTTGTTGTAGCAAGGGGTCCGTTCCCAAGAGAATGATAAGCTCCGTTTGGCACGTTTTCAACCGATTCTCATCCCAACGTCACGGTCATTCGGACCCGAGCGCGTGCGTGCACGGTCCTACGACTAACCACTCTTAACGTTCACCGAATAGGCCCGGTGTGGCCAAACGTTTAAGGACTCGTTCGCGTCCGTACCCGATCAGTCCGTTCCTCGTTCGTCTAGTCTACTCTCCCTACCTCTCTCCACACTCTCTCGTCACTTCTTGAAAAAGAGCGGGTGGGCTGCGTGGCTCGGACCTCCTCAAATCGTTCCGCTTCTCCGTCGAGCTCGCATGCCCTCCCGAGTTCCTCACAGCGTTTCGGTCAGATTCGGCCGGGCCGCTGCTCTGGACGAGCAAGGGTCCCTGATCGTTTCCACCTGCACACACCACCACACGTTGGTCATCACCGGGACCTTGATCGGTCTCTCGGGTATCGTGCACCTTTCGATGACTCAAGGCACACGTTAGCCAAGATGTACAAGGGTCTACAACGAAACGCGGTGTCCACCCCAAGAGAAAGATACTTTACTAGAGCAGCTTCAGCCCTCTTATACCACGCCCAAGTGCGGCGTCTTTATTACACCTATTACGAAGTGGTGGCCATTTGCCTGCTAATCAAATACCATCTTCCCCCCTCCCGCCTATCTCCGTCGTCGGCGGTGGGCCTGGGAGTGCCCTTGGTTCCGCCTCGGCGCCGATGACCCCACTCCTTGCCCTGACAGTTGCGGCGCACCCAATCGGATGATCCGCGAGGCGGGACCCCTTCCCCTTCCCGAGACCCTGTCAGGTTGGGCTACCGGCGGCGGTCTGACAACCGCGGTAACCACCACATCCTCCTCTCCTGGCCTCGGAGTGGGTCCCATACAGCAAGGGTCCTGATCGCCTCCTGAGCAAGTCGAGGGTGACTCCCTCTCTCCTCTTGAGTCTGAACCTCGGGATCCGGTCTCGACTCCGGGGTCCAATCTTCAGAAGTCGGCCTTATTTCCAGAGTCCGGACCTCAAGGTCCGATCTCGTCTTTGGGGTTCGGACCTCAGGGTCCGACCTTATTACCAGGGTCCGGACCTCAAGTCCCGGACCCCCGACCACTTGACCCTCGACCGTTGGGGGCCCATCCTCGCTCACCGGCCCCCCTTCCTGGCTTGGGTCCGGTTGGTTTCCTCCTCCCCCACCCCTTTCGGGGCCCTCGTTCCTATCCTCCCTGGCTGGTTGCGGCTGAGTTACCTCAAGGCCTGTTACGTTGGCCGCGTTCTGCTCCTCCTGAGGCTCCTCTCCACCGCTGGATACTTTACTTCATGAAATCCTCCTCCTCTTATAGGAGGCCTTGCAAGGTGTGCCCGTTTGTTCCTTTCTGGTGAGTATTCTACGAAGTACAAGCCCCGTGATATCGCTCCTGACCTGTGGAATGAAATTCTGGTGGAGGAAAGAGTGAGGTCCCAGCAAGAGATGTCTCTCCAGAAACGCACTGTCATGGAAAGGAAGAACAATCCAAATGCCAAGCCCTATGCACACTTTGGAAATGGAGGACAGCCTGGTTTTAACAGACGTTTTCTTTTGAAGTATGGGAGGCGACCAGGAGGAGGAGAAAGTTGCGTGGCATCAAAATGGAGTGGGTTGCTAAGTTGGAAGCTCGGGATCGTGAGCAGGTCCCTTATCCAGAGCCCAAGTTAGTTCCATTGGAGCCTGTTTTCGCTAGTGTGGGAGGGAAGATGTGAATGTTGAAAGACTGTCCCTTGAAAACACTTGTACCTCGGTCAGCTGGTTCCCGGATAACGCCGATGGAAGTAAATGTTGCTGCAAAGTTTTGAAGTGTTTATCGTGTTAATCCATGTGTGTGTGAGGGTTCCATCAGGAGAGCACGTTGGCTGTCATCATGGCATCTTCCTCAGTTTTAAGGTATTGCAAATAATGTCGCTTGATTTGCTTATTGCCCTTGGTGAGCACACCCACTAACCGATGTATCTGCGTGTTTAAGGATATTGAATGGACTCGGTGTAGCTGTCCAAGAATGCTCTCTCGGGGTTGATGGAAGATGAAAGCACTTGGTGAAATCCAGCATGAAAGAGCTTGGGTAAGCTAATTCCACAACCGTGGTCGCCATGTTAGATTGGGTTTGTGACTTGTCCAGTAACTGATGTGTTTGTGTGTTCAAGGATATTGGATGGTCTTGATGAGCTATCCAAGAATGCTCCTTCGAGTTGATGTACAAGTGAAATCCTCGCCATGATAGAGCTTGGGGTATGCTAATTTCGCACTTGTGGTTGCGTGCAATGTTGGGTTGGGTTTGTGACTTGTCCACTAACCGATGTATCTGCGTGTTTAAGGATATTGGATAGTCTTGATGCATGTCGATCAAGAATGCTCTCTGGGGTTGATGGAAGATGAAAGCACCGTGAAATCCATGCATGAAAGAGCTTGGGTAAGCTAATTCCACAAGTGGTCAAGCGTGCCATGTTAGATTGGGTTTGTGACTTGTCCAAGAATCGATGTGTTTGTGTGTTCAAGGATATTGGATGGTCTTGATGAGCTATCCAAGAATGCTCCGAGGATGTTAAGTGTGAAATCCTCGCCATGATAGAGCTTGGGGTATGCTAATTTCGCAGCTTGTGGTTGCATGCAATGTTGGGTTGGGTTTGTGACTTGTCCACTAACTGATGTATCTGCGTGTTTAAGGATATTGGATAGTCTTCAAGCTGTCGATCAAGAATGCTCCTTCGGGGTTGACAGAGGCACTGGTGAAATCCGCAGCATGAAAGAGCTTTGGGCAAGCTAATTCTGCTGGTGGTTGTGTGCGTTGTTGGGTTGGGTTTGTGACTTGAATCTTATATTCCTCTTGATAGGCTCAACATGCATCCTTCTGCTCATGAACTGCATGTATAATGGCCTTCACGTCCGGGAGCATGTTCATAGGAGCATCACGGCCTTAGAGTGCCGTGATGCTCGTGCTATAACAATTGAACCTTCTTTTCCTCGTGCATCAACATACATCCTGCTGCTGAACCTGCACGCTTCAAGTCCAGGAGCATGTCTTTTAGCATAGCATCACGGCCTTCAAGTGCCATGATGCTCCTGCTTCGAAAATAGTGGGAATCTAACAAGGCGTTATGTTGTAAAATGCGATCCTATGCCTCAAAAAACACCTAAGGACTAGACTGGTGGATCTAGCCCATGAAAGGGTCCTCAAACTTGCCTGCAATACTTACACACATATGTGTATGTAGTGAATTGGAGGATGCACGCCAAGCCTAAGGTTTGTGATTGATTGATTGTTGAAAGAGGATTCTTTGGATGTTGAGTGGTCGGGACCTACAGTAGACATGTATGTGTCTATGATGAAGCTGGAAGGGCCGCGGGCCTAGGTGTTTCTGGTACACTAAGCGATTGTTGAGCGAGGGCGGTGGATGAGGTAGTTGTCGGGACACCTTGGTAGGCAAGTTCATGGATAGAATTGGCATGTGAAGTTTTAGGGGTTGCTAAGTGCAGAATGGTATCCGGATGCTCAATTCACGGTGAATTTATCGTATCTCTCCTTCGTTGTGGGACGAGATAGGCGAGATTGTCTGAGGGCAGCTCGTCGAAGATCGGCCAAACTCTGGGACTCCCATCTCACAGTATGCAGATATGTTCTACTCCCATTTACGGGTGCCCACCGTACCTCCATCTTGCTTTTTGTTTCCTTTGGCTCTTGTTCTGTTGCAATTCTATGGTCTTGATGCTCGCAATTCTATGGTCTTGATGCTCGCAATTCTTGTTATGCTCGATGGCAACATAGCGGGGTGTAATTCAGTTCGCACATGGTAGGGCATGAGCGCAAGGCACTTGAGAGGGCCTTCTTGCATAGCTTTCGGTGAGCAAGGGCTTCGGCACCATGTCAGCAGGACATGTAAGCTTGCTCTTACCGAGCTATGCAAGAAGAAGGCGTGGTTGCACCCGAATAAATCCTCCCTAACCATGCTGATTCCTGTCTTCTCACAGAGGTATACTTCAGGCGTCATGGGGTTGTTGATGCTGTCTCCATCACTGATCAGTCTTACAGTCTTCGTTGGGTGGCCTCTTGGCATGCAAGTTGTTGTTGGTATGAACGAAGCAGGCTTGACAATCCACTCTTGTTTGCGTGGTGGAGGAGCGAGTTCTGCTTTCAAATTGCCAACAGGTTAGAACCAACTTGGTGTGTTTCTTGTTGGAGGGACTCTGAGAGGCTCCTTAGCAACAGGGAGTCTCTTCTTCAACTCTTGGAGCTTCTTGATGAGGCGATTTTCTCTGGTCTCCAACATCTTTGACATGCGGCGCCAGTATCTCATCTTGCACCTAGTCTCACCGACTGTAGCTATTGCCCACTTCGGCATCTTTCCGTGCACCTCACAGCGAGGAGGTGCAATAGGGTAGCTGCAGTGGCGTCGAACAGCAACATGAGGATATCTTGAAGGTGCAGCAGCAGCAGGGTCTCTAGAAGTAGTGGGAGCGGTCGCCGCCACAACATGTTCTCTGGACGCGTGCTTCTCCATGTTTGGCTCCGTTTCCATATCCCCTTGGGCAACATGGTAGGCCTTCTCGTCAGAGTTAGAGACTCGAATCGGAAAGGCAGGTGTTCTGGGTCCGAGCACCATCTTTCATCTGGGGAGAGGAGCAATGGTTCAGAAGTGGCGTTGGGTCTAAGCTCTAGCTCCGGTGCTGGCTGTGGCAGAAGATGCTCTGCGCTTGCTTTCACTCACTTTTGAAGCTGTTGGCTTGAAGTCTACATGTGCGACAGGATTGCAGGAGTAACCGTTTTCTGGCTGATCATGGCGGCGTGGTACAAGGTTTAGGGTTTTAGTTTATCTTCATCTAAACATACTCTATAAATCCTGCTCAACTACGTGTCAGCAATGAGTGGGAGTGTTAAATAATTAATGTTACTCTAGGGTACATTGCTACCATTTAGAGTTAGTGGTAGTTATGACAATTATTTTCAGTTTGAGTTTATATACATTGTTTTGTTCTTTTGTTTAATCAATACACACATTGCACTTGTGATTTCTTGTGATCAATCAATTTCCACATGGTAATCATATAAATCTACAGTTTCCTACCCACAAAGGGTAGGGCTAGGGCTGCCTTACCTTCTTTTGCTTCGCTCATTGAGGTTGGATTCCGCGGGCCTCAAGCGTCCCTCCTCGAGAAGCAATTTTGGCAGACGCAGGTGGCCTTTCTTCGTGACTCGTCCATCCTCAGGGCGGCTCATGCCCGTCTCCGCTCTTACCCAGGTAAGGGAGCCGGTTCATGGCTTCTTGTTCGGCCTTGCATCCAAGCTTTCCGAATCGCACCGGCCTCTTTTTCTACCGCGATGAGGTTTCGCCCAGGCCTAGTCGAGCCTTTGGCCTGCTCTCTCCAGGCTTGCAGCTGTGGGGTGCCCCTCGACGACTTGGGGACCCACCTTGCTCGCTGTCACGGGCGAGCAATGTATTGCTACTCATGACGCTGTTCGCGACGTCATGTTTTGGTTGGCTAAGGAGGGAGGCTTCTTTCCTTATAGGGAGCGCCCTTATACTCTACCTAAGAGGGTTTTCCTCCGGGCGGACGTTATTTTGGCCTAGGGGGATTAGGGGCACGTCTTCATCCCCCACGCCATCGAGATGCATTGGGCCATGGGCAAGGGCTTGCCCATGGCCCCTAATCCTTTAGACCTGTGCCAGGGAGTCCAACAATCTGGGGTTGGCCTCCCTCTTTCATGTATAGTGGCTTTCTACAGGCAACAAGTATGCATCGCCCTGCAGCGAGGATTGGCCAACGCGGTGTGGTGTATAGCACGACGGCAAGCGCAGGGCAGGCGGCTTCTTCGGCACCGGTAGTGGGTAGGCCCTTTTGTATCCCCGATTTTGATATCTTTGGCACGGTAGGCAGTTACAAGATTGGCGACAATGTGGGTTAGTCCCCCATGGTATGGTGCCGTCCTAAGGGTTGTTCCCCTTCTCTTGGGGTAGATGATTTTCCATCTCTTTTTCGTAATAAAGTCTCAGGGTGAAAGAAATTTCCTAAATTCTTGGTTCGTTGGTTTTGAGTTGTGGGTGTGTGTGGGCTCCCACCTTTCCCCTAGTTTTCAGGCTGACATCGCTCAATTCCTGGTCTCCATTGATATGGCTCCGTGGCTGCGGTTCATAATTGCTCACTTAGCCTGTAGCAGCCCTAGTTCAGAGATTTCGCGAGCATGCCACGATCAATCTGGGACGAGCAGATTCCAGCAACCCAGCTCGACATTTTAGTGTAGAAGGGCAGGGCACCGGTTGCAGCTGTGGTTGAAATGACACCAATCGTCAGGCGGGCCGTGCAGCATCAAGGAATTCAGACGCAGGTGCTCCATTGGCCCGCAACCGCACGCACTAATGCTGTGTCCTCGGATTTGAGCATCGCTGTATGGAGACAGAAACTCCCCGTGGCTGTGTCATCTTTGCCCCATGATTTGCTCTTTCTGCAAGTTCGCAGACCTTGGTTAAGTGCTTCGCTCAGATTACAGCCATCCACGGCATGGAACCGTGGGTTTGTACGGGGATTCTACATGCGGAACATCTCTCAGCTTGTGTCGCCGGCCAATGGCAGGAGGGCTTTTCTCGTGGATACTTTAGCACTGGTATACTTGCTTACCCTCAGTGCTGGGCAATGTTGGCGCTCCTTACCCGTCATATGATTGCCTGCACGTTCCACCAGCAGATTGCCATGCTGTCGTATCCTGCCTCTTCACTCCCTTGGATGCACCGTCGTTGCTTGAACTTTACTGGTTGAAAGCGCTAAAGCGAAGATTGGAAATCGTGACCCGGTTCGGGTTCATCGTCCCACATTTCGCGGGATACTTATCAGCCGAGTACTCTGGCTTGGCCGCTTCTCCGACTTTCTGGCATATCTGATATAGTTCTTCTCCTCTTGTTCAGTGGTGTTTTTGTTTCCCCTGCATTGAGCATCCAGTCAAAAATGTTCCATGTCGTTTCCAGTGCGTGAGTTCTTATGCAAGCTGCCTGGTTAGCTGCCATGACATCTGTGAAGTTGTCAATGTAGCTGTTGACCCTTCCTCTGCGTTGCTTGACCTGTTGTAATATGCAACCCATAGTACTGCTTGTTGCTTGGCAGGTACGAAGGCTGGAAGCACAAGGTTTGACAGCAAAACAGGCTGAAGCTATAACTGCAGTTATAACAGAAGTACTGAATGACAGCTTGGAGAACGTTGCACAGTCGTTCACGTCCAAGTCTGAGATGCAGAGAGTGAGTTCTGTATAGGAAAGCACGCATCTGGAGGTTCACTTAGTCCTGACTCGGTGGAAAGTAAATTGTGGCCACGCCATTTGCTTGCAGATTTTGACCTTCGCAATCGAGTAGTCTAACTTCAAGACAACTAATACCCTGTCTTGCTCTGTTCAGAGTGAAATGATGCAGGAAGCTGCTCTCTCGAAATATAAGGGAGAAATGCAAAGCTCCCAGGTAGTGGCAGGAAGGGAAATTGCTTTGAGATCTCTGAACATCGCAGCGCATACCAGTATTGTTTATACTGATAGCGCCTCTACAATATGACAGGAGCATCATTTCGCTACTCAGCAGAGGGAAACAGAGAGGCTACGCACAGATATTGACAAAATGCGAAGTGAACTCAGGTCAGCCGGTTGATCAAGTACAGGACAATGTTGGTCTCTGTTTCCACTGGATCAATGATTTGCTGAGACTTCTCCGTGGTAGCAGGTATGAAATAGATAAAGTCACTGCTGGCCAGCGCTTGGATCTGAATTTGGAAAGAGGGTAAATATTTTGTTCCTTGTACCAAGTTTCAGTTGAAAGTTGTGTCCAAGTTTGGGTGGCCAGATTTTAAAGGTCATTTTTTGGATGTTTGTAGCCGCCTGCGGGAGGAACTAGCTACTCAAAGTGCTGAAACTTCCAACCTTACTAACAAGCTGGACAGGGTGAGGAATCAAGAGCTTGTCATGTAGTTATTCTCTGGTTTCATGTGTATGGGAGCTTTCACGTAAAGGCCTCTTTTTCAGGAGATCCATACCCTCAAAACCCAGTTGGAGGCTGCCAAGTATGACGTAATCAAGTACTGCATAGGTAGGGAGCTTGGTTGCTGGATGCACGTGTGGTCTTCTCTGTCTTGCTATTGATATTCTCTGGCAAGTGAGTTTATGCTTCATTACTGCAACTAATTCAATACCACTTTCCGTGTCCAACTGCAGGTAGTATTGTGTCTGTCACAGCCGTAGGCCTTGGCCTTCTGCGTATCATCATGTGAGCTCTTGGATATCTCCCTAGCAGGAGGCACCGGTGGAGGTTTTGGAAATGTGCGCACCAACTCCTATGAGGAGGCTGGGATAGGTGATTTGTCTCCGACAGGCGAGTGGTCTGAATTTTGTGATCCTGAGAAAAACGTCAATGTCTGCTGACAAAACTGTTTCTCACTGCGTTTTCCTGGGTGTGCTTTATTTCAACGATTAACCATGAGGATTATCAATGAGCTTTTGACCTTTTAACCCTACTTTTGTGAACTCTGAAAATCAGAATTTGGGATGCTAGATAAAACTCATCGCGTCCAATCTCTCATTACCTTCCTTTCGGCTTTTTGTCGCCAGGAGATCTTCGCTTGTAGGCAGGGATGTTGCTTCTGGAAGGTAACTAGTCGTTCGAGAACTGGTAAAAAGTTAAAACGTCATTAGCTTGAGGATGGTCGCAGCCATAGTGATACAAGGAAACGGGTTTTAATTGCTCTGAACATGGATGCGGTCATACAACCAGGAAAGAAGCCGAAAAAACATATTAAAAGAACCATGCACAAATGTAGTGTCGGTGAGTCGTGACAAAACTAACCCGACAACCCGACGATAGAAGAACATCGCGCGTCAAAGCATGCGAGCGGAGTGCCTTCCCGAACAAGGCAGCTGCAGTGGGCGATGCTCCAGCAGTTGGAGCATGTGGAACAGGCAGCGTGATAACAAGCTCAGGCTGTAAGATCTGCATCAGCGTGCTGGATGTTGGAAGCGGCGCTCTTGTGTAGGCTCACGGGGATGGCTTGGGTCCAGCGCCTGCTTTGGAGCCTGCGGGGTCAGGGATGCACATGTGGGTTGGCAGCACCCCGACAGGAGCACCTTCTGGGCCTCAGATCTGTTGCATCTGCCATGGTTTCGGACTGCAGTAGCCCGGGGCTGCGGGGTATCTTGCCAAGGGCTGGTACCCTGGGCTCGGGATGGAGTGCTTTGGCCGTTGCCAAGTGGAGGATATCAGCGATGGGGAATGCCGTTTCGCGACAAATGCACAGGGGCAATGCCACCGGGAGGGAAGGCGTGGAGCAGCGGTTGCAGTTCGGGTTCCAGGTGCGGCAGCAGCAACAGCGGCCTGGGTTCAGGATTAGGACCGTCCCTTACAGCACAGAGTCGTTGCAGCAGGGCTGGGTAAACAAGTGGAAATCCTTCCGGCAGAGTGTCCAGGACGCTACGTCCTCCAAAGGGGCAGCACCGGGCACGGGACTTCGCAAGGCCAATGTGGCCACGCAGAAGGTTTTGAAGGAGACTGCCTTCGTGCCGGGTGCCGCTTTCAGGAGTTCCGTGTCTCGCTACAGGGAGGCTGCCCAGCTTCAGATAGAGGCGTTTTGGAAGCGGAATTATCTGATTGTGGTGGGGGCAGCGGCCGTGGTGTTGTGCTTGCTCCTGTGGAGAATCATGTTTGGGATTGCCAGCACGTTTGTGGGGCTGTCCGAGGGCATGGCCAAGTTTGGATTTCTGGCTTTGGCAGCTGCTTTTGTGGCGTTCGCGGGTTTGATTGTCCGGGCAAGGTATAGAATAAATCCAGATGCAGTTTATAGGACAGCCGTTCGTAAGCTCAACTCATCTGCTGCTCTGTTGGAAGTCCTTGGTGCTCCACTCACTGGGACTGACGTGCGAGCTTACGTCATGTCGGGGGGAGGACTCAAGCTGAAGAGTTTCAAACCACGCCTAACAGGGAAACGTTGTTTCCTGATATTTCCGATAAAGGGATCTGAAAGGCGGGGATTGGTCAGTGTGGAGGCTAAGAAGAAGAAAGGTCAATACGAGTTCAAGCTGCTGGCTGTGGACATTCCAACGGCAGGAGTTGACCAGCGGATTTTCTTAATTGGTGATGAGAGTGAGTACAAAGTCGGCGGTGGCCTTATCTCGGAGCTCAGGGAGCCGATATTGAAGGCCATGGAGGCACAGAAGGAATTCGACGATGAAGACGAGAGAGAAGCTGAAGAGGAGGAACGGCAGGAGCTTCTCCAGGCGGAGAAAGATCGAAAGGAGGAGTAGAAGAAACAGATTGACGCCTAGACGAGAAGGAGAGCAGGCGTATATGTTTTCTAGTTGCATCTATGCTGCATTTGGCAGGGTTACTCCATGAGAGGTTTGGTGCAAGCAGGGGTATACGTTTCCTAGTTGTACCTTTGCTGCATTTGGCAGGGTCACTCCATGGGAGGTTTGGTCCTCAGACACCTGCTTACTTAAAACTTTAGAGAGATTGCCATGCCTTGATCTCGCAGAAGCACGTGTATATGATGATGAACGCTGTGCGGGTTTACTACGAGAGACTCGTTCGAGACTTAGGGTTCGAGATTTTGTTACAGCTGAAGGGTGCGCCTTTCTCATGGCCAAAGAATTGGCTTGCACCTTCTTTGAACCACCGTCCCGTCGTCAACTCAGTGTAGAAGAGTAAAGTGAATTCCCTCACGTCTGCTTCATGAGCATGCGGGAGTACGAAGCCAGTGTATGTACAGTCGGCCCCTCTGAGGTTGGTTCGCATGCTCACTCCACTTGCCCAAACAAATTGCCCAAAACCCAGTTTCCATGGCAAACGACGCATGCCTATCAGTACCCGAAGGCCATTAAGGCCTGCCACTCGCCGTACCGCAGGACCGTAGGTGCCCATGCCCTCCCTATTTCCATGCACATCAAATGTACATCATGTGACCATGCCCTAAGATGTACCGGCCGCGGGACCAAGAAGTCCCGTGGGACGGTGCCGGGTATCTGACTCAGCGGGTTACATAATCACGATTAGCCTGTCGAGTAAGAGATCCCGGGTTAGGAGCCAGCACCGAGTACTTTGCTGAGCAGAATTTTCAGATGTCGAGACTGTAAACACAAAATTGTCACAGCTATTGCCCTTACAAAATTCTCACAGCTACTTTCGTGTGTACTCAATTCTCTTGTTGAATCCCCTGTAACTTAAGATTCCAAGATACAGTCTTTTTATTGCTTTTCCTCGGCCTCTCGTCAAATGACTTCAATCGTTTCAATGTGTTAGGTCCTTCGTTCTCTGAGAATGGTTGCAACGGCTTTCTTGTCTGGCCTTTTTCAAGGTGTTGACCTACCAACCTCCTCACCTGATGCATGGCTTGTTCCACAATAACAGCAACATCAAAAGCCAACTCTTTGTGCTCATAAGTAGCATCTGAGATCTCCTTGCATCCTGCAACAATTGTGCTCAACCGTATTTCTCTTGTAGCTTCAAACCTTGATTTGGGCACAGGGTCAACCAATGGGCTATCTGGAAGAACAATACGTGGGTTGTTTTGGTCTTGTAACTGGAAGAGCGAGCCGGGTTTGTTGTCTCGCAAGGTCATATCATATACTCCATTTGTCCGAGAACTTTCCCGAGATCTAATAGTGCCATCTTCTGCACAAGAAGTTCTTCGAATAACATGCTTGCAGATGAAGGTCTTGAGACCCATGGGGCACGTACATGTAGCCCACGGTGAAAAAGCATGGTCTATGACGTACCATTTTCCAGGCGAGCTAGTGGACAAGCACTGAGCAAGCACATGTTCAGAGTGTGGCAATATGACTAAACTAATCGAAATACCTTCAGCACCTGCAAGTGCTGTCTCCTCTAACATCTCTTGCTTCTTGTTGCGAGTATAACCACTTTCCTTTGTGAAATGTTGATACCAAAAATGTCGTGCAACAACGTTCACAAGCTGGTGGAGCGGCCAATCCATTCGACGACCTGCAAAACTGGACTTGAAACACATGCTCTCTCCTTCATGTATCTATGGAAGGCTTCAACACCGGAAGTGGTATTCTGCCCAGCATGTAGCAGCATCCTCGCATGGCAGAGCCACATGTCAAGATGAATGTAATCGACACTCCAGCAATGGCTAGCGAAGAGTTAGTTAGTTCGTCTCTATATATACAGACTTCATTACATAAATAGCAAATATATGTATTTAGATATTATTTAGGTATTTAGAAATATGCAGGCTTACTTGTAGGCTAGGGCACCATTCGTGCAGGTGCCACCAGCTTCAGCCAAAACGGCTGAACCAGAAGCATGCAAGCTGGATCTGGAGTCTGAAACTTGATGGCCCTGAGCGCAAGAACCAATCACAAGGCGTGGAGGGCTGAGCAAGCTGGTACTGGGCGGCAGCAATGATATTGAGCATCGTGGAGCTAGAAACGCCCAAGAACTGCTAGCGTGTGCACCTTTGGATCGCTGAGGATTTAGGTTGGTGTGGCTAACAATTTCAGCAGTTTTCAGCAAATCCCTTAGGACGTGAGAGTGCTCTAGCTCGTGTGTGCAGCATCTGCTGCTGCTGTCTTGTTCCCCTTTGTGAAATCGCAAGCATGGAAGCACTCATGGAGGTGTATTTTGCAGCTGTGCGAGAATCTGACCATCTCTGCGTGTGTTGGGGACATGGCACGGGTCTGGGGAGGGACTTGCTGAGCTCGATATAGCTAGAAGGAGCACGGGCGCAAGAGGTTGCAGACTGAACCCTAAGTCTGCGGGAAACCCTCGTGAGTGTGGCGAACTTTGTTGTTCTTGCGGTATTGCTACGAATGTTTTGCTTGTGTTTTACATGTGTCTCCTCTACGACTCATGGCAGGCTGAAGAATAGGGACTGCTAGGGCTCTGTGTGAAGGGGGCAAACTTCATTGTTTGCCACTAATTTTGGTGTGTCACAAGCAATGTTGCTTAGGTCACATGTTGCCATTAATTTTGTGTGTTTGGTGGGTTTCATTTGCTGAAAACTATTATAGATCTTTGAGTGCTTGATGTAGCTGAGATCTTGTGTGGCAGTGTCATCATGATTCGGAGCCCACCTAACATTTCTTGTCTTGCTTGAATTTGTGACTTCTTGACCTATGGTGTGATGTGCTTGACATGATGGGCACCTGGGCTATGAGAGCATGTCAGCTGGCGGTGGTCGGTCCCCTTATTTTCTAAGAAGCAGGGCCAATAGCCGAGCTTGCACCAACTTCTGTGGGGTTACACTCGTGAGGGCAGGCTAGGGGCGTGGGCGATTGCATTCCCAAAGCCGCCACTTGAGTGTTGGTTGTGAGTCTCTCAAGGAGGAAACTGAAGGAGAAGAGGTCAAGGCCCTCCCAATAGCAGACTCCAGCGAAGACTCTGATTTTGATCCTGCCGTAGCTAAGCGGATTGGGTCTTAGGACCATCTTTGGTGCCTCCTGCTGCTAGTCTCGTGAGCTTGGGGCACATGTGGTGGGACATGAGGCGGGACAGGCGCCCCCTCAATCACACCTCGGGTGAATTTCAGATTTGGTCGGAGCTTGGGTGTGGTGGGACATCGAGGCGGGACAGGCGCCACTCAATCCGGCCTCGGGTGGGGCTGGAATTTCAGGTCAGGTTTGGGTGCCTACCACCCATGGTCATCCAATCCCTAGCATTGTGGTTGCAGCACCCATGGATGGGGAAGGCACATACACACGTGTGTCTCGGTTTAGCAGTGAACTGGAACAACGACTTTGAGGGATTTCAAGGTGTATTACGGGATATGGTCTCGAAATGCTTGAAGCATGGGAGCAATTTCACCATGCATTATGCTTTTGAGCCGGGGCAGGTGGTGATGAGCGCTAGATGTCTTGAGGATACACTCGGCTGCTGCGCCATTTCCTCGCCTAACCCAGTGTTTGTGGCAGCCATAGCCAATGCTCAAGCCTCAGCGCTAAGCCGGCGATTCGGCCCATGCTACGATGGCCGGGGCAGGGGCCGACGCCAAGCAGCGGTGACCTTGGGCGCAACCAGGCTAGCTGCGACCACATTAGTGTCCCAGCTACCTTGTCAACAGCTGCAGTCCCAGACCCAGTGGCTGCATTCTTTGCCATCACGGAGAAGGAGTTCCGAAAACCGCAAACAAAATCGGTCATTGATCAAGTTCGAACTGAAGGGAGAGCGATGCGAGATGATGTACTGCCGCATCCACAGCTCGGGAGGATACTAAGAGCATCACGGGTGAAACAGCTAAGTTTACAGGTGCCTAGAAATTTGAGCCATTCACTGCATTTCGAGATCTTGCGATCGATGTTAAACAAATTTGGAGATACCCTCGATCAGTGTACTCGATGGCGAGAGAAATTGGGCGTGGCAAATGCTCACTATCTTGCCAGTTCGAGAGAAGGCCTATGGGCAATACAAGAACAATGCAGAATTTTGAGGTGCTCATTCTGATAAAAGCGGTAGTGGGACAGCCAAGATTGCATCAATAAGCGGGGCGGCTGCAACTTTTCCTTTCTGAATCACTATGCTCCAGTTGCAAGGTGCGTGGCACACTCCACTTGCGTCACTTGCAACAAGACTGGTCATGTGGCTTCAGTGTGCTTTGTGAGTCATCCAGAGAGGAAGAACATGAAGGTTCCCAGCAACTCTAAAGGATCTGACAATAGCAATGCCACAGCGGCTGCAATAGGAACGCTAGGGACGACAGCAGCCATTGCTAGTGTGAATGACAAAGTTCAACAACGCTGAGACAAGAACAAGCAAAGAGAAGGCGGCGGGTGACAGGAAAAATTAGCGTCAAAATTGGCTAAGGTGGCTGCAATGTCCACGAGGAGCTTTGAAAACCAAGTTGAATGCCATGGTGGGTGGGTCGGGACCTCGTTCGATGTGAGTGTGACACACGCTAGAAATTACAGGAGTAGCATAGCCCACTGATTATGGGTTTCCATACCATGCATATCTTTGGAGCTTGGTCTCAAATCACAGGAATTCAAGCCATGCCATCGTACTGGTCATGAACCTAGTGGAATTGTTGGAGCCGAAGTTTCCAAAGATGTTGCTGCGATGGGGAAGAGTGACAAGGTCTTCAGCTCAGATGTTGAGCGACTCCCAAAGCAGGTGTCTGACCATGCCAAAATCATTTGTGCAACTCAATGCAGAGGAAATGGAAAATCAGCTTGCCGGACTCCTCATTCATCTCACTGAATTCTGGGGCCCAGTCAAGGATGCAGTCGATGCTGTTGGTGAAGGAGAGCCCCTGAGACTCTAGGTATCTCAGTAGGACTGGACAAGACTCAATGGCAATCACACCTGAACAGGTGAAGGGTCGAGTGCTAGACACTGCCTTGTTCACATACAGGGACCTGGACATTTCCACGACCAAATTGGTGGAGATGCTGGTGCAGTCTGTCTCGGGACATACTCGGGACTCATCCACTTCGGCCAGCTTGGGACTCTCCAGCATGGGGGAGCCATTAGCCTTGATGCCTGTACAGCATTCACAGGTGACCAGCATGCCTGGGGGCCTAGTAGAATTCGAGGGTCTGTCGGCGCTGATGAAGTCCCCAAGACATACTCTGGATTGGGACAGCCATGCATTGCATGCTATCATTCAGGATGAGCCTGCCATTTCAGGGCATCACAGGGTCAACGTGAGGCTAAACACTGCCCTCGTGGATAACCGTAAAGGGGTGGTGACAATTGAAGGAATTGCCCCACAGGTGGTTATGATGGACAGGCGTGCGGGATGATACTCGATGCCAGATTAGTGGCCTACTAGGGAGGGACACCTCACCTTCTACATGTGTAATGCGACCGGGGTGGCAATGAGGCGGTCAGAAACACGAGAACCCCTATCCATAGTGTTCAATCCTGGCACTCCAGCACAAGTGACTATTCAGGTGAAATGCTTGGTTACACAGCACCACCCTATATGTGTTACTTAGCAAGAGGCCTTGTTTCCACCAGGGTTTGTTGTGGACAATTGGGCAGAGCAAGACACATATCGTATGGACTGGTTGGGACAAGGAAGCAAGCGATCATGATATCGAATTTACAGTCCGTAGAAGGGGAGCTATCTGGCCGTCTGAGGCAGCCTGAGGGGACTTTCGGTCTCAGCATTCTTTGCCACACTGACCTCAGATTGGAACAACAAGCGCATTGGGACTCCAGCAGCCTGTGGACCACGGACTCTCCCTGGGGGTGGGAAATGAGTGAGGTTTTGTTTTTTTTCGTAGGTACGGAGTAGAAAATAAGGCGGGAAGGAAGAAATAATGACAGGTCATCGACTTTTATTGCACGACATGATGACTAGAACACATGGTACAATGAAAGGAAGCACATTTCCATTCATCAAGGAGCTGAAGTGGAGGCTCTTTGCGAAGATTGTGTTGGGGTTGGTGAATTACCAACGGACATCTTATTTCAGCACCAACTTCCTCCAGTTCTTGTGGAAGATTTCGCGAGGAGCTGTTTGGATTGGGGACATTATGTATGAGGCCTACATCCACCACAGGAGAAGCTCCTTAGGCCAAATTCGGTGGATGAGGAAGGGCCAAGGCCCTCGCTATCTTAGCACCTACTTGGTGCATTGTGGGAAAGCGGAGGCTCTCACAAGCAAGAGCTTGAGGATGCGTGGCATCCTTTTGAAGTCATCCACCTCCAAGCTTAGAGAAAGGCCTTGCCTTTTGCATTGAGGAGAACCATGGGAGGTCGGACCTCCACAAGCACACCTAGACCAAGGCGGAGGAAGTGGAGGCAACAAGGTTGCGGAGTGGAGGCTTTTCCCCACAAGAGCAAGAAGGAGGAGAAGAGCAAGATTTGGCCAAGGAGGGCCAAGTGGTAGTTTATGAGAGAGAACTACCGCTCCAAGGGTGGGGAGTCCCCACCATTGCATGGGTGCCTAGGGAAGAGGCACCCTCACCCCAGGGGAGCCACCCGGTGGCGACTCACTGCAGGGCCACCACCTATGATGTGTTGCTAGGGCAAGAGGAGGAGAAGGCAGCCAAGTTGGAGAAGGAGGAGGAGCACCACAAGAAGGTGCAAGGGAGGAGAAGGAGGAAGAAGGAGGAGAAGCGGGCGCCTGGGCCGCCATCACCCGCATTAGGTGGGAGGCGGATGGGGCGACGAGGGGACCTGCCCGCCGATGGCCCAGGAGCAAGGGAGCTGGAGATTTCCAGAAGAGGCGGGGTGAATTTGGGCCCTAGGAGATTTGCTGAGTGCTTGTGAAGCACTCAGCCGTGTAGACTTGAAGGGGGCTAGGGAACTAGCAGCCTCCTTGTGGGCATGTCAGGAGGAAGTCAAGGCCCAGGAGATGACCGAGAGGAGAGCAGGGACCAAATGGCAGCTGGAGGCCATGGAGTCCGACGAGAAGGCAGCCAAGTTGGAGAAGGTCAGAGAGCCAGCGACCTTGTGGATCAACGGGCGGAGAAGGTCTGGAGGAAGGTTGTCACAAGCAGGAGAGAGCCATTGACAACCCAAAGGACTCTTGGAGGAGGAGGAGCATTTTGCCCAATTAGAGCAAGAACGAAGGGGCAAAGCGGAGGCTCTAGGAAGGAGAAGGTGGCGGTCCAAAATGGACGCTACAGAGCAAGTGATGGCTACCCAAGCCATCAAAATCCGGGATATGGAGGAAGAATTGCGGAGGACCGGTATAATTTGGAGGAGAAGGTCTGGAGGAAGAAGGAGAAGGCAGCCAAGTTGGAGAAGGAGGAAGAAGGAGAAGGTCTGGAGGAAGGAGAAGGAGGGCTTGCCCAAGCAGCTGACCGGAGCAAAAGGAGGTCCCAGAGGAGGAGCACCACAAGAAGGTGTGGATGATGGTGGTGAGGAAGAAGATTTTGGGCGGACTATGCCCTTGGGAGAATTAGCCAAAGGGCAAGGGAGGAGAATGTGACCCTCCATGTCAAGGTGGGAGAATTGACCACCTCAAGGATGCCTACAAGGTAGGTGTGAAGATGGAGAGTGGCTCTGAGATTGATGATCTCCAAATGCAATATCAGCTTGGGGCTCACTCCACAACAGATTTTGAAGGCCAACAATGAGGTGTTTGGCCAAGAGGAGGACAATAGGTCCTCATGATGATGACAGAAGGAGTTGCAACAGTGCAGCCTGAGGCCTGATTTTGATGAGGCCATGACATGGACTCGAGGAACTGAGAGAAGGAAGGAGGAGGAGGAGGCGGCGCCAAGAGTGGAAGATGGCGGAGAGCAGGAGGGGCAGCCGCCCTCACGGTCACCTACCATGGTGGTGACCACCTACCATGGTAGGTAGTCACCGGACTACGGGGTGAGGTGGTGGGAGGCGGAGAAGGTCTGGAGGAAGGAGGAGGCGGAGGCCTGGGGTGAATGGGAAGGGGTCGGGGGTAGTATACCCAGGCGGTGAGGTGGTGGGAGACAACCCCACCGAGGAGACTAAGGACGGGTCCACCTGAGGAAGCAAGGGAGGAGGAGAATGTGACCCTCCATGTGAAGGTGGGAGGCGGAGAAGGAGGAAGAAGGAGAAGGCAGCCAAGTTGGAGAAGGCAGCCAAGTTGGAGAAGGCAGCCAAGTTGGAGAAGGAGGAAGAAGATCTTTGAAGACATGCTCCATGATAGGTATGGACAAACCAAAGAGGAAGGAGAAGGCAGCCAAGTTGGAGAAGGAGGAAGAAGAAGGAGAAGGGTGGACTACCATGGTAGGTCACACCCTAGTCCGCCACTCACCGCGTAGGTGTGAAAACGGCGCCAGCGGCGAGAAAAGGCGCCGAGCGAGGGGCGCGATTGCCGATGAACAGAATCAGGCGCTACCTGGAGATGGAGGAAGGAGGAAGGCGGTGTACTTGCCCCACACGGAAGGCGACAAGATCCGGGAAGGGACAGAGCAAAAGGAGGCGAGGCCAATCCACAAGGACACGTCACCACCCCAAAGAAGATAAGAATGGTCAATGACCATAAATGAGCTTTGGGGAATGGGAAGGATAGGTGGTGTGGTGACATCCTTTAAGGATGATCTTAGGTGAAGTTACTAGAATAGAATTTACCAAGGATCGATATAGATTTAGGTGCCGCATTAAATGTCGTAGGAAATAATAGAATATTGGAAAAGGTGACCTGCAGTAGGGTCACCTAAGGGAGGTTGTATGTGGAAGGCCTCCTATAAGAGGAGGAGGATTTCACAAAGTAAAGTATCACGTCTTGCGCTTCCATACTCATGAGTCCTTTGCCATTAGGAATTTCGGTCCGTGAGCCAACGCACACCGTAGAGAGGAAGTCGCGGTGGTCGGAGTGCTTGGTGGAGGACTTGCTGCAAGTGCCTAAGCAGTTGCTCCCCTTGTGAATGGTTCTTTGTGAAATTGCTTTGCTTTGGGTGTGTGGCAATGCCCAGAACTCGGCTTGAGGGTAGACTACAGGAAAGACTCGGAGGTTCTCCCGTGTCAAACTCATAGCAACCGCCCAAGGAAGAACTTCTTTGGTGGAGGACCCAGGCGGTGCCGTAGGCGAGCCGGCGCCGATGGCCAGGCGAGGTTAGAATAGGAGGAAGAGGATGAGAAGATGAGTAGAGGATTAGAGGTGTAGGTGTTAGTGGAAGGCCCAGAGCCTAAGGGACGAATCCCAAATGCAAGTAAAGGCGCTCCACAGGTGGAGAAGAGTGGTCTTAGAAGTAGGGAAAATCGCGGTGTGGATCGGGGGTCCACAGGCGCGTGATAGGCTCCTCTAAGGCGGGACACCTGGTGTGTTGTGTCGTTGTGGGTCGAGGATTGGTGATTTTCGGAGCGGTGCAAGTGGTGCATCTGTGAGAGGAGAGAGTAGAGGCGCCTTGCTTGTTTAGAAGGCGAGAAGTGTGTCTCTGCGGTGATCGGTCATCCAGACCTCGAACTTTCACACGAGTCTCATGGACGAAACCCAGCGTCTGAGCGGTGGGATAAGTGTGGCGCTAGAGGGAAGCCTCAGCCCGGGGTTTTCCCTCACATTTTTGCGTGGGGACTTCTTGAAAGTTTGAGTTTTGTGATTTCTTTCGCTAGGCTGCAGAATGTTTGAGAAGGGACTGGCGATTGACCATATGTTGTGAAGGACAAACTTCACGCCCTCTAGTTTGCCATAGGGGTGAACGGCTGAGGCACTAAAGGGCGTGGATTGCTTCCTTCTTAACAACTGTGGGTTGGAGGACATGAGGATGCTTGCAGATGACTGGTAGGGGACGGTCTCGAGAGATACACGGAAGGTCGCCACCGCCTGCACCGCAAGGGATTTACGCGCTTCACGGAGGAATCGTTTGAGGGAAGAAACTACTGTTGCCGTCACCCATCGACAGCAGGAGGAAGACGCGCTACGCAATTGAAGAGGAGGCCAGTCTTGCCGCGATGCACGCAGGAGAGTCCGGTGGTCGACGGGAGGACGGATCGGAGGGAGAAGGAGCGGAGCTCACTGATAGCGAACGGAAGGAGGTTGTGGAAGAGAAGCTGGTGTCGGGGAACGAGGAGGAGACATCCTCCCGAGCACGACCGCACCGCCGCAACTCCACGACGACTTTGCGAGACGGCGATACCCACATCCCAACTTCCAATCGATACGACGACGAGGTCGCCGAGCGGGAATTTCGTGCCTGGTCGAGGATTTGGCAACGCCTCGACGATCGCGCCCATCGATCTTTGGGACGCTGTGGTCGCACATCTCCGGCCAACCCGTAATCTGACCCAAAGATCCCAACTGCTCTCCGCTTCCACCGAGGGAAGGAGAAGTATTGGGCAATGCTAACGCCAGACGAGCAAATATGAGTGGAGTTGGTCGGAGGAGGAGGCCGCCATACCCACGGTCCGCCAACAAGACGTGAAATTTGGCGAGAAAAAGAAGGGAGACGCTGGAGGCGCTTTGTAAGAACTTTTGAGCATGTCTCCCACGCCACTTGGAGGATGGAGTCGCCGATCGATCGCACATCTTTCCGGATCACGAGAGGGCGTACGCGCAACAATGGTATGGTCGCACTGCAGGGTATTAAACAATATACTTAGACTAATACACTTAGTCTAAGTTAGGTGTCGCTATCATTCATTAGTTAGCTTAAGCTAATCACTAGGAAGCTTCTTGTGCTCCTTCCTAGGAGCTTCTTGTGGAGCCCTATTGGAGGGTATAAATACCCTCCAAGCCTCATCTCAATGTGAGAGAGCTACTTTGCCTCCTCCTCTCCTCTCCTCTTTCCACCAGATGGCGCCCCACGATCCTTCAACCGTATCGAGCCATGGTTTGGTTGTGTTGTGATGCTAGAATTTTCTAGCGCAGGGCCGTGCAGCTCGGAATTGCATGATCCGATCGCGGCGAGGGCGAACGCCGCAGAGCCGCGAGCGGATGAGGCCGTGAGCGAGGCAAGACCGCGACCGGCGCGGGCGGCGGGCAGGGCGGAGGCGTGCGCAGGAGGCCGCGGAGCGCGAGCCGCGGGCGCGGGCCGCGAGCCGCGGCGCGCGCAGCCGCGGCGCGGGCGCAGCCGCGGCGCGGAGCGCGGCGCGCGGGCGCCAGCGGGCGCGAGGCGCCAGCCGGGCGCGCCGGGGCTGGGCGCGGCGCCAGCGCGGCGCCGCGGGCGCCGCGCCGGCAGCGGGCCGCGGCGGCGCGCCGCTGGCGCGGGCGCCGCGCGCGAGCCGCGGGCGCGGCGCGCCCGCAGCGCTGGGCGCGCAGCGCGGGCGGCAGCGCGGGCGGGCGCCGCGGCGCTGGGCGCGCAGCGCGGGCCGCGCCGCAGCGCAGGCGCCGCGCGGCGCCGCGCCGCGAAGGCAGGCGCCGCGGGCGCGCGCGCGCCGCGGCGCGGCCGCGCAGGCGGCGCGCGCGGGCGCTGGGCCGCAGGCGCTGGCGCGCGCGCGCGCGCCGACGCGCAGCGCAGGCGCGCGCCGCCGGGCGGTGGGCATGCGGGCCGCGGGCGCGGCGGACTCCATACACCACATGACCGCGGGATTGTGCGCGCCGGCTGTCCATCGGTGGCCACAAGATGGTGACTGCCACGGTAGGCTGCCCACCCCTATGGTGCCTCCCNCACCATCTCTCCAGCCTCGCCTCCCACATCCGTGTTCCCCACCATCTACGTTGCCTCCAAAGATCACTTGACTATGACGCCTGCTTGCCACCTTCCTCCATCTTCCTTCTCCACTAGTATCTCGTGCCTTCCTTCCCCGACATGGCCTTCACCTTCCACCGCCTTTCCTTCCCTTCTTCCCCGCAAGTCATGCACACACATCACTTAGAGCTCACGCCCCCATATATCACCACGCCGCACCAACCGCCAACTCCTCATTCTCCACCCAACCTCCATCGCATAACCGCTCACAGCCATGTACACTCCACCACGCCCATGTACCAGACAACACGGCAATGACGCTGCCTAGTGGCTTACCGCCAACCGCCTCCATCAATTCTGTGTAGTGGCAATGTAGTCTATGTCCGTCTCCACCTCATCATCCGCCATCTCCACATCCGCCTCGCCGCGCTTCCCCATCATTGCCGCCACCGTGTCCTTCTCCTCACCGCCCTCCCGACCATCATATGCACGCTGCCTTGGCCCCCGCAACCGCCTCCTCCAAGAGACCAGCCCACTCCTGTGGCAGCAGTTTCCTCCTCCACAGCATCCTCCTCCCACGTTGTTGGGGTTATCCATCGCCACCGAACAAGGTCCACAAGACCAATGGCCTCTCTCTCGCCAGCCACACGGCCGGCCTCTTGGGCAGCACCACCATGCTCCTCCCGATCACCACAGCCTCCTGACTCACGCCAAATTCCTCCTCCCTCCCGATGTCACGGCCTGCATTCCTCCTCCGAAAGTTTTGATTCTCTCTGCAGAAGTGCCCAGGTTAGCTCCCACCTATTAGAGACACCCACTTGCGGCCGCTTTCTCTCAAAGATCGCCTCTTGGCGCAGACTCCACCGCTGGAAGTTGCTCCCTCCAAGACCCGACACCTCTCTCGCCGCCCGCTCCACGCGATGATCATCCACCTCCACTTCACCGAATCCGCATTCTCCACATGCCCACCTCACTTGTCGCGCTAGGACCATCCTTCACTGCTTCCATCCAAGCTGCCAGTTTTGTCCGGCATTGAGTCTCGTGCTCTTGGTCATTTCCCGGCTTCCAGCACCTCACCATCGACCGAAGCGCCAAGCCGTCTATGGGCCCCCTCTCCTACTTAGGGCCACCACCTTTTTTGGGCGCCGACATCCAATGATGCACGGATTTGTTGGAGAAACTCCAGTGCGATCTTGTGGATCAGCGGCACGCGGAGAAGATCCTGGAGGGGAAGTTGTCCCAAACGGAGGAAAGAGCAGTCCGGGCAACCACCCATGCCATGAGTTTTCAATTATTCTTATGGCAAAACTGGGGACTATATATGGCATGCATGGAGGAAAGGCATACGTGGACAAGGAAGGTTTCGTGTTTGTGTACAGGCCAAGGAAGGTGGCATGGCAAGGCAAGAGCCAACCGGTGGCATGGCATGCCACGTGATCCCCTTCTTCACACCCGCCCCCATTGGTTTGGGACGTTGACTTTGAATATTTGGCTGAAGCTCCTTGCAAAGAGGAACCCTTGGTAGGCGGTTCCTTCCCCTTGCCCTTCCCTGCTCGAGGCATGGCGCCTTTCAACTCCAAGTGCTTCTAAGGCAGTAAATTACTTCCCAAGTGCTGTCAAAGGAGGAAGCTACTTCCCAATCCCAAGCTTCCTCTCGTCCTCTTGGGGTCTCACCTTGAGGCTCTCCTGGTGGGGAACAATCACACAATCAGGAAGTTAGCTCTGGCTCACTCCCCGCCACCTTCTTCTCTTCTTCTCCTCTCTCGCAGAGGTGCCTCCCCTCAGTTTGCCTGCGCTTTCCTGGCGACTCTCCTCTTCAATCCGTGGTTACCCTCCGTCGCCTGAAGCGCCGCCCTCGCGTCCACTGTTCCTCCCAGCACTCAACACTCGCGGTGCTTCGCAAGTCTTGCTCGAAAAGCTCCTCAGCACATGATATGTTCCTCCTCTCCCTCTCACTCCAGCTAGGGTTTCTTCCTCCGCTTCAGCTCGCGCGTAGCCTCCCTCTCCTCCATGCTCAGTGGTGGTGGCGATGGTCTTTCTTCTCTTCTCTTACGCTCCAGCTTCAACTCCAGTTCTTCATGAGGTGGGGACGCAACAGCCTTCTCCAACTGCCTTCTCATCGGACTCCATGGCCTCCAATTGCCATTTGGTCCCTGCTCTTCTCTCTGTCATCTCTTGGGCCTTATTTGCCCGGACTTCCTCCTGACATGCCCACAAGGAGGCTGCTAGTTCCCTAGCCCCCTTCAAATCCACACGGCTGAGTGCTTCACAAGCACTCAGCAAGTCTTCCCCTTCCCTGCAGCAGTGAGGCTCGCCCCACCGGTGGGGTGCCAGCCCTACGTGGCTGCTCCCCCCTTGCAGTAGCACCGCCTACCTACTGGTGGTGGTGGTACTGACGGTAGTCACCGCACCCACCGGGTAGTGCCTCCCTACGGGTAGGCTGCCCAGGGTGCCTCTTCCCAGGGCACCCACGAGATAGTGGGAACTCCTCCCACCCTGGGTCGTCACCCCTACCGTGGTAGTCCTCCTCTCATAGACTACCACCTAGCCCTCCTTGGCCGGATCTTGCTCTTCTCCTCCTCCACCGCTCTTGTGGAAAGGCCTCCCACTCAAGGCAACCTTGTTGTCCACCTCCTCAGCCCTGGTCACAGCCTGAGAAGGTGGTGCATAGTGTAAGGGTATTAAAGCCCAATGTACTTAGACTAATACACTTAGTCTAAGTTAGGTGTCGATTAAGTATCATTAGTTTAACAAGCTAATCACTAGGAAGCTTCTTGTGCTCCTTCCTAGGAGCTTCTTGTGGAGCTTCCTAGGGAGCCCTATTGGAGGTATAAATACCTCCAAGCCTCATCTCAATGAGAGCTACTCTTGCCTCTCCTCTCCTCTCCTCTTTCCACCATCATGGGCTGCCACACGATCCTTCAACCGCATCGAGCCGAGCTTTGGTTTGGTTGTGTTGTGATGCTAGAATTTTCTAGTCGTGAATGGTCGCGTGGGTCTGCAGTGATCCAGTGTGCGCGAAGCTGCAAACGCCGCCAGCCGCGAGCGACGCCCAAGCCGTGAGCGAGGTAAAGGCGACCTCAGCGCAGCCGTGTGCCGCAGCCTCATGGTGTGAGGCCTTGTCCGCGGAGGCCGTGGCGGACAAGGCGCTGGGCTGCAAGCACGGGCGGGGCCGTGTTAACACGGGCGCTGAGGCGGGCGGGCGCAGCCGCGGCCGCTGGCAACGGACGGCGCGCCAGCCGAACGCGGGCGGCTGCCCGCAGCCTTGGCAGCGGAGTGCGCAGCCGCTGGGGAGCGTTGTGAGGCTGGGCGTGGGAGCTGTGGCAGCGACAGCCGCGGGCGGCGAACCGCGGCTCGCGCTACGGGCAGCCAGCCGGGCTGGACGCTTCAGCACATGAGCTGCTGGAGCCCTGGGTCAAGTGACGCAGGTTCGGGCGCGCACTCGCCTGCTAGCGCGCCAGCCTCCTCCTGGCGTTCGTCTGAGTGGTTACCCCAGCCACCATCATCCTTCATCTCGCCATCTTCCTTCTTCAGACTCTTCCACGATTCACGATGTCGTTGGATTCGCCGAGAAATCACACTCCGCCTCACCCTCAACACTGGTGTCGTGGTTACGTACCCGGTCTCGGGATTGGCGTGCCTCTCCCGCTGCAGATCCCGTGACCCACAGTCGCTACCGGTGCCACTCGCGCCACTCCCCAACACCGGGATCCCCATCTTATGCCCCACCCTTGCGCATTTGACAAAAGGTACATAACCCACTTGTTTTCGTGGTTCCGGGCATTCATTTGAGTAGTGACCCGGTGTTCCGTGAATTATACAAGACTTTGGAATCGCCATTGGCTCGTGATGGATCTGGTCTCAGTAAGTCGGCCTCGTCTGGGGCCTCATTACTTGAATCGATTTTTTTCGGTAGTGGAAATTTTAGAGAGAATTGACCTTTTGGTCATTGTTTTACCTGCATAAGAAAATTCATTGCAATAGTAGAAAATCATCTACCATCAAGGTACAAAACAATTGAACCATCCAAGTGGGTAAAAATCATCTACCATCAAGGTAGAAAATAGAGCAAAGAGAAAACATGACGACTAAGTGAATACCACCGGTCTAAAGCTCATTCTAGAAATCCCACCAAAATCGCTTAACTGACAACAACATTTTCTCGTTAAATAATATTCATAGTGATCCTGTGATATACAAAAACCAACAAAGAAACCTTTTCTTGCAAGAGTTTCCGATATCCGTAATGGCATGAAATACAATTCAACTAATGAAGAGTAAATACCGTAATAGATTGAACTCGCTAGATTGAACTCTACTTCAACAACAATGGAACCTACAAACAAAACGAAAACAGCACACAAACCGTGATTAGGCCGATACTAGAAAACACTGGAAATAATCATAGCAAATACTTAAGAAATGATACTCACCTTATTTAGGGAAATTGACTGTACAATTATACAGATTGAAAACGTAATTTTCACCACCACTTGGCTTGATTGGCTTGTCCAAAGATCATTATTGGCAACCAATTGATGAAGAGGACTTGGACGAAATTGTCCTTTCCCAAGGTCACAACCTAATAAAATACAACCATTGATTTTCAATGTACCGCATTAATAAAGAGCATAAGAAAACTTACCAATCCCGACGGATTTTCGCAGACAGCGCAAATATCTCGAGGCACATTCTTCTCGCCTGCCTCTTTCCACCGCAGCCTCAACCTCTTGCCGCTCTATCCGCTCAGCCTCTTGATGCTTAATGTGCTCTTGTCTCCTCTCCACATTTCTCCGCCTCAATCTCAAGGGCTTTCTTTGCTTAGAGACTCGTAATTCAACCGCGACGCCTGCTCTCTATAAGAGCCTCCAAATCCTTTTGCCCTGAAACTCCAATTCGCTTCGCCTCATCATACTCCACCCCGTACGCTAATCTCGAAGTCACCAAAGCCACTTCCATTTCCATTTGCAACACAGTCAATACAATATCCAGAGGTGCTACCACCACATTTCATCCCGGTTAACTTCGGATGATGATCACTCACTATGCACAATGCCCTCCAACAGAGGGACCATCGCATCCACTTCCCTCGTATCAATGTTGAAATGAGGGACGAAGGTTTCCACTAGTCGCAGGATTCACAACCCGCCAAGATAAACATAATCGAAACTCCAAAAGAAGTGAAAACAAACAAACAGAAAAAGAATCAACCTTGTCAACATATGGAATTTCACTAGAACACCCAGCTTGTTGGTCTCGCTTATCCATCCGATGCCATCGGAGGTATGTTTGCAACCAAAACACCACGCCTCCCACCCCTGAATAACAGAGACCAAGATGATTAAAACAGATCCAACATGGCTGCATCGCAAGGAACCCGATAATACTGTGGACTACGGACTTCCCCAAGAAATTAGGTAGGATTTTGTTTTTGTGGGAGCGAAGGATAGAACGAGGCTAAAAGGAGGAAATAAGCCCTGCTAGCACCTGACGGCACCGAGTATACCCCGACCGAGTGAGGAACGACTAGACCTAATGGCGGCGTGCACGGGTACCCACCCACCTGTGACCAGGTGATAAGTACGCCGTGGAAGGTAACTTAGAAGTTGGAGCGTAAGGAGATCGGGCGACGCCACGTGACGACCCCGAGTGGAGGACGCATGCGCTGGTCAGACTGTAACCTGCTGAGGCCGTTATAGCGGTGTATTCACGCCTGGCGCGCGCGGAGTAAGGCGAGTACGTCAGAAGCGCCAGAGTGCCATGCACCGGCGCACGGACAGTGGAAGAGGCGCCCCGCCCAGTTACTCAAGGCGTGGTCGCGAAGAAGGTCCTGGCGCACCGAGACACCGCGATCTCGCGCCCCGCACCGCTCCGCGGTATCTCGGGACACTCGACGCGCGGCTCACCGCTGAGGTCGGAGAAGCGAACGCGCGGGAGGCTCAACGCGCTGCCAGCCTTCGACAAGCGGCGAACCAAGGGAGAAGAAGGCGATGGCACCCAAAAGCCATGGAAGTTTGGGAGCCATGGAACCTTGTGGAGCGCAACATTGTGACCCGCGCTATCCGGACTTTGGGCTCGCCCAGGAAGCGGGGAATTGGTGCAGGAGTGGCATTTGGACGTGTTCCAAATGGTCTGGACCTTTGACGGTCACCGTCCGGAGTTTGCCCGGAAGATGCTGGCGGCGGTCAACAAGGAGGTGCGGTCCAAGAACCTCCGAGAGGACCCAAGGCGATGGACCTTGAGGTCCCAAGGCGGCCTACAACCGCCCCAAGGAGGAAGAGGGGAGGGTGCCGAGCCCTCAAGGCGGGGAAGATAGGTCCACCACAGCGATGCTAAGGCTCGACGAACGGACCACCAACGGTTGGTCGATATCCGACCTGCTGGATGAGTCGTGGCGTGGCCCGGATCATCGCCCATCGAACCTACTACCAAGGTGGATCACCTTGGTGATAATCTATTAGTGTTCCCGCACGCTGCGCCGGGGAAGAGGGCGACTGGGAAGGATTATCTTCACCGTTTAGCTGTGAAGCTCGCAAGCTCGTGGAGCGAGAAGCCCCGCCATCTGGCCGCCCCATACCGATCCATGTATGGGGCATTTCAACTCCTCGTGGAAGGAGAGCTTGAGCGAGCGCCCGAAAGGACCGGAGGCCTCCCAAGTGGAGCGGCAAGGGCGCCGGAGGAGGAGGCCGTCGACAAAACCAAACGGACTGGAGGAGGATGACGAGGATTCCGACTCCATACGCCTGGAGCGGACCCCTCACCACCTGTGGAAGTATGGAAGCACCCCGCCTCCTTCCGTGCCCCAACCACCAAGCAGAAGGCCTGCCCCCAAATTTCACCGGCCATCACTCCTACCGAGGAGCCTCACGACTGTGAGAGAGCAAGAACGCAAGACCACGGCTACCAACGCACCCTGGGCTGCAAGATTCTTCCCCGCCGACGAGTGGCAAGAAGGAGGAAGCGAAGGAGGGCGTAAAGGGACGCCGCCTGTGGAGCGGAGGACACCGCGCAGCGTGATCCGAGCCGGGTCCTGCCGCCGATGTGAAGGGGCAAAGGGCGTTCCTGACTCCATCACCTCCGCCGAGCCTGTGAAAAAGGGCGGAGAAGGAGCTCGCGCCAAAAGGGCCAAGGAGGGGAAGCCCGAGCCAAGACTCGTGACCTAAGGGTCCCGATTGTCCGAGAACCCACCGACTTGCCCGGATCATGTATGGAGGTCCTGACGGACTGGAGATGCCGCCCCGCAACGGACTTTGTGGGAGCCTCACTCAGCCGCCGTGGAGGAAACACGGCGGTCCTGCCACCGCCATGGACGTATGCCTGGGTCTGTAAGGGATGGCCGAGAAGGCCTGTGAGGTGGAAGCCACCCGAGGCGCATGGTGCTCCTCCGAGTGCTGGAGGGAGCCTGTGAGGCGAGAAGGAAGGCCGAAGCTCTCGGCAGGATTGAGGAAGGAAAACGCCGGGAGGCGGAGAGGGAGGTTTGGTCCATCCGCAAGGACCGGACCAAATTCCTTCAGCTGGAGGAACAGCTGAAGCAGGCCAAGGAGGCCCAAGCGCGGGCGGAGGACCTCTGCAGGCAGAGGGGCGTAGCGCAGCAGGAAGCAGAGGACGCCCGGGCGCAAGCGGAACGGGCGCGGGATCTCGCGGAGGCAGCCCGACTGGACCAGAGCCAAGCTGGAGAGGCTCAGGTGAAGGTGGCCAAGGAGGCGGAGGCCACGGCGAGGCCGATCGCGATCACTATCGGATCGAACCGTGGAGAGAGGCCGAGAGAGCCGCGCCAATCAAGGCCGAGCAAGTGGTCATGGAGCAAGCACGCGAGCCGTGAGGAGGCGCTGAGGCCAGCACCCGGGAGATTGGGGACCCTGTGGTGCAGCAGCAGGAGGTAGAAGGGCGGAGGCTGGAGCGGAGGACAACAAGGACACCTTTGAGTTGCAACCCAAGATGCACGGAGCAGGGGTTCTCAACGAGAATCCAAGACTTCGAGCGAGGTGGAACGCCGCCTCCGGGCTGTGGAGCCTGACGGATACGCCCGCCTGAGAAGGAAGTGGAGGACCTCCGGAAAGAATAGAAGAAGGGAGGAAGGCACTGGAGGAAAAGGTACATCGTCCCAGGAAGTGAGGAGCTCACCCATGGCCCGCAAAATGGCTGAGTAAGCAACAACGGGAGGAGGAGAACGCCGAGCAGCAAGGTTGCAAGAGGTAACGGAGGCATTTTGACGGCCTCAAGGGAGTCCGCCCGCCATACCGTGAGCTTGGCCACGAGACAGCGCCAAGAAAGTGGGCGATCCGCCTGCCACGAGCACCTTGAGGAGGGAGTACCGGTGCCCGGCTCATGTGGAGGAGGCGATTCAAAGAAGTCGATTCCGCCTTACCACGCAGAGCTCCTCAAGGCCTGGAGGTCCCGCGCCACCCCAGTGGGGAGGGTGGACTCCGGGACCAAGGAGGAGGAGGACGGACCCGGGACAAGACAACCGCTGGAGTCCTAGGAGCGCCTGCTTGACGACGGCAGCAGAAGAAGGAGAGCAGCTGGAGGAACCGGAGGAGGAAGGGGCCACACCGAGGTAAGCTCAGACCTCGCATGGAAGGACGAGGAGGATCTTGAAGGGGGGCAACCGGGCATTCGGGAACCAAGGGAGGGCTCATGGATGAACCTGGCTAGCCCGGGCGAGGAGGCATGCCCAGAGTCGAGGGTCCTGACTTTGTCCTGACTCGAGGAAAGGCCGGACCCGAGGTCCGCCCAAGGAAGTCCGACTTAGGGATCCAGACTCCAGTGACGAGTCCGGCCCCGAGGTCCGACCCTGTGGAAGGGTTGGGTCCAAGACCGACCTGAGGCTCCCGGCCCCGAGGACCGGACTCAAAGAAGGCCGGCTGGGGAGACCTGACTGGAGGGAAGACCGGACCTAGAGGTCCGGACCGAGTCGAGTGGTCCCGAGGTCCAAACTCGGGAGTGGGGAGAGCCATCACACCAACCCCAGCAGATCCAACTTGAGGGCCCATCGCGCAGGGCCCGCGAGAGAGAAGAGGGAGGACGAGGAGGACTTGGTGGTGATCGCTGCCGCCGCCGGTGGCATGGCTGCACCGGAAGAGGAAGGGTCCCGCCGCGATCATCCGATTGGTGCGCCAGCTGTGGCTGTTTTGGGGCCGCCGTGCCAAGAAGGAATGAGGGGCTATCCTCCCCACCACCGACGGCGGCGATAGGTGGAATAGGCGTAGTAGGCGGCTGGTTAGGTACCCCGAAATGGCCCCTCACTGCAGAGGTGTAATAAAGGCGCCGACCTTCGCGAGTATATAAGAGGGCCAAGGCCGCCCGAATAAATCATCTTCTCTTGGTGTTGATGCCGCTCTGCACCTTTGTGTGTCTTCTTGCTAACGTGAGTCCCGAGTCACCGAAAGGTGCACGATCCCGGGAGATTGACTGTGGTCCCGTGACGACCCTAACGTGTTGTGGTGTGCAGGAAGGGTGATCCCGTGCTCGCCGGAGCCGCGCAAAGACCGAACGGACTGAACGGTGAGCCGAGGAACTCCGGAGGGCGGCAGCCCGGACGGAGAGGCCCGCGGAACGACGAGGAGGTCCGGACTGTAACCCGCGCTTTTCTAAGACCGAGGAGTGTAGCGTGAGGGAGAGAGGAAAGGATCGATGTGAGTGAGTGAACGATACGGACGCGAACGGGTCTCTTAAACGCTTGGCCATACCGGCCCAGACGGTGAACGCTGAGTAGTTAGAGTATGTGTGTTGAGGTCAACGAGCGCGGCGGTAGGAATCACCAAACGCGGTAAACGGAGCCTATCATTCCTTTGGGAACGGACTTTCCTACAACGACACGGGATTGTCGCCAATATTATCACCGAAAGTCGCGCCACAAATACCAACTGAAACTTGTGATAAAGTGGACCACATGGTGCTGAAAACTCGATGGTCGACATTGTTCGAGGTCTCGCTTTATGATGAACAACAGGAGGGGCATAATTTAACACACAAAAACAAGTCGTGACACGATTTTGACAAGTCCCTACAAACTTGCAACAAATCTCAAACACTTACATTGTTAACTTGCACTCGCAAGGGTTGATCAGTGACTAGAAAATACAATTTCGGAGTCACATTGAGGACATTGACGGAAGAACACCCTTAAATCATCCCGCATCCGATTAAGTTCTTCGCTTCCCTGATAGGATCGCTCACCAGAACAAGGACTCTTCTGTTGCCTGCTTGCTTGACCGACCGGTCATATCCGCAAACCATATCGAACATCGGGAAGGAACATACAAAGGACTCAAATGTCACAAGCTTTCAAAACATATTACCTTGAGAATCCAAAGATCCGTTTTATGGCCACACACTCTCCCAAAGATCGAAGGCACCGAGCCATCAAACGTGTAATCATTGTTACACGGCAGCTCTTATTGGTGTAATAGCCAACGAGCCCAGCTTCCATGGTCTTCATGAACCTTGACAACATTCCTTTTGAAACACGGAGTTTTGCATACCAAGCCTAGCCAAAAACAAAACAAGCTTAGTAAATACAAACCACAAAACTTAAGCCCAAATAACAACAAACTTACATTTGATCTTGGGTTATCAATCGTTGAATTGAACAAAACCCCGAATTGATGATTTTTGTCGCAGACCACTTGGGAGAGTGTTCAATACTCTAAAAGTTTCGATAACATCCTCGTCAGAATCTTGACCTTTGACTAAATGCTCACTGGTAATTCTTCATGTCCACTTTGTAATTTTTAAAGCCGTTCTTGATACCGCAAATAAGAAGCTTAATACAAGACATCAAACGTCAAAGATACAATGAACAAAACAACCAAAACATCCGAACAAAAGGTCCACCAAAGAACGAGAAGTCCTCGATGAGCGTTATGTAACTCTTCACCACCTCGAACTCCAAACTGGTCATGCAAAAATATGCACACCGCAAACAATAGAGCATAAGGCCTGTTTAAACCATAAATGAACAATCAAGTGCACCCCTAAACCAACAATATTACCTTTTTGAGCCCCGCCCAAATGAGCATTGATGATCTCGTGAAAGAATCACCATCATCATCGAAATCAACTTCACCTCTTTTCGACATGACACAATCCCAAGGTCCTTGCTGATTTTCATGGACAACCACGCTGGACCCATGGAAAATTCCATGAAACATGTTGATCATCGAACATCGAACCAAGCTTTGGTTAAGATGCACTTCCTTGTTAAAATTCGTTAAAACCACGAAAGAAAGACATCAACCGCAAGAGAGAATCAAAATCACCATGTGAAGGAAAGTCGAACTATCAAAATCAACAAGTAAAAAACATCACTACTTACGTTTCGGAGAAAATCTTGTCCTTGATTCGAACTTGATGGAAAAAGGATATCGAATAAGATTTAGATCCTTGTGAGGATATCCTCAACAGAGATCCCATCCCGACCCCACTCACTTTCATAAAGGCCCGAGACGACTTGACACCGCTTATTCCGCTTTGGACCTATCCTCCCACCACTCAAAGCATCATTCACAGCTCCCTCCGGGACTATTGGGTCAAATCCGCCTCAAAATTGCTTCATCATCAATTTCCTCCATACCCATGGCAAAGTCATCTTCGGATCATCACACTTTAGCCTCTCAAACATATCGAGCACTTCTTGATCGTGATGACTCTGTGGTCGGGAACCACAAGCATGGAAACCGCTGTAAAGCATTCTGCTCAGGCAGCACACAAATCTCTAGACTCCAGACAGTTTTGGCAAGACTCACAACCATGGGATCGCCGTTATCAAGAAATCATTCTCCCCACAACCGGACCCCTCTCTCGATAATCGGGACATAGTTAGTAATCGCAAGAGGACCTTCAACCAATGCCACAGTCGAGTGTCCACCCTTCTCCTCTTCTCGAACAAACTCACGCACGCGAGCATCCTTCTTGGATGAGAAGTGCCTTGGCGGTTTAGGAATGTCTTTTGGGAACTAAATAAGTTCCTTCACTGTGCACCAAGACACCATCAACTTTACCATCATCCTGCGTGGATGGGGATGAAGAATCATGGATTTGACACGCTCTTGTGTAATGGCTTAGCCATGACTTCACCAAGGACCCTTGTTTTTTCCAGTCCAAGGCCCAGTGGGTTTCTTTTAGGAGCCATCCGCAAGCCAAAAAAAGAATTAGAATGGACAAGGAACAAAACCATCCAAAAGGAGAACTTCAAAAACAAACAAAAAAAAAAAAACACTTACGTGGTGTTCGAACTTCCAAAACGAACTTCTCAAGGGTCTAACAGATGATTATAAAACAATCCAAGACAAAGAGAGGGGTGGGGGACATGGCATGAACATTCATTGAATCTACACATTGTTAAATTTAGTGATCCTTTCCACTTTATGTTAGTGAGAGAAGAGCACTCCTTCCAAAAATACCCACATATTTCGTAATTAGACCTATTTGCCAAATAATAAGAAACAAAAATATAGCCCCAGCAGACAAAACAAACACTACGCATAACGACAACATTCAATCGTGACTAATCAAGCAAGAAGAGGTTATCCGATCTGCTGCAGACAGAATCAACGCGTTGTAGGCCAACCCTTCACACGATGAGGAAGCCTACACAAAAATTTGAATTAAATAACTTATAAGTGGTACCAAAGCAAACTCTTACCACATGAACCAAACAATGACGAAAATGACAAAGACCATCGGTCAATACATACGAATCATACCATATCAAGGATAACACATAAACAAAACTTCAACCGCACCAAAGCTTGTCCAAGAAAGCTTGTCCGCACAAGGAAACCAATAAGAAAGAGAAGCACGTTTTGCATCGACAAAACAAACAAACGACATTATAATGTGTCATTATGCGAGTTGAAAAAGTAAACCAGGACAAATGTAACTCAAGTCAATTTTTGTTTAACCAACACTCTCTTACATTAAAAATCTTATGGCCAATTACTTCTGCATAAGAATACAAAACAATTAAAAAATGCTGCTCAACATAAAGAACAATGCAAGGTAGAAAACAAGATAGATAGCATTTTTCAAGAACATATGTAAAGCGAGTAACAAAAGACGCTTCGCATCAAAACAAGGTCCCAAATGTGTCCGCCACTACATCCAAACCTTGACTGCATCAAAACAGCGGGAGAGAGTAAGATCACACGAGGAAGGCGAACGCTGTCCGAGAAAGAACAAAAAGGCAAGCTTTGCAGACTGACAAAACAAACAAACGATAAACCATGAACCATGACAAAGGACAAATGTAAAGACAACATTACTTTGCAAAGGTCATAACCAACCTCTCTTACGTCCAACAACCTCTTGCAGCCGATTACTCCTGCGTTTCAAAAAGGAATAGAAGACAATAAGAACAAAATACTGCTCAACATTATGAACAATGCAAGCTACTGAAGAGAAGATAACATACATTTTCCAACAGCAACATATGCGTAAACGCAGAGTAACCAGTTGACACAAAAGACATTTGATGACTTACCAAAGTGGTCCCGATCTATGACCGCCACTTCAAACGAAAACTTGACTGCATCAAAACACAGCGGGAGAGGGTTACAACACACGAGCAAAGCGAGAGCTGTCCGAGAAACAAAGACTTGCACAGCGCTTTAAACGCATACATTTTAAACCAACAGAAACAAAACTACACGAAGACACACAGGAACCGAAACCTAAATAACAAAATCGATCAGGTAACGCGATAGAGACAAGAAGACAAGACAAAAGAAATGATACCAAGCCATGGAACCACAACGACAACAAGCAGATAAAGGGGACACTTCCAACAAACAAACAAACAAGCAATACGAGATTTTGCAGAAGAGAAAGAACACAAGTATCACACATGCAACAGAATGAACAAAAGTAAGCTAGCCAACCATAAGCTCGAAGCTCCAAGTCGAAGACATTACGGCTGGTCGCTTACAAAAGAGGAAGTAACACCATCGACGCGTAAGCAAAACAAGATCGAACGAATTAACTACAAAGAACGAGAAATCATAGAAACAAAGAGCACTAGGGACATACAAATCGATAACATCTTAGCGTGTCTTTCCTAAGAAATATAAACAATCACGCAGTGCAAAGAACAACATCAACAGGGAAAATACACAAAACATCCTACGATATATATAGAAACTTGAATACACTACCACCATAGAGGTAGACAAAACACCAAACCCAACAGAGACTAGAAAACAAGAATGAAATGACAAAGCGCCAAATACACTACTCCGTAGCAACGAAGCAACAACAAAACCGCAAAACAACAAGACACAAAACAACAGATAGAACAAAAAAAACAACGTGAACGCAGATGGACAGCGACTTCAAATGGAGCAAAAGGCCTTAACCTTTGCTAAACCTTGGCCTTCGGTACTAAAACAACCTTGGCCTTGGACTAAGCAAGCACATGGACCTTAGAGGCAAAGACACCTTGGCCTTCGAACATGGGAACCCCTTGGCCTTCAAAAGAACCTTCAAAACAGAAAGCAAAACCTTGGCCTTCGAAACAAACTTTACAGACCTTGGCCTTCGAACGAAGGCGAGAAAGGCCTTAACCATTGGAAAGGGCCCGAAAGAACCTTGGCCCAAAACTTAAACGACCTTAGCCTAGCGAACCTAGAACACCTTGGCCTTCAATGAGCTACATGCACCTTAGCCGGGAGCGAACCAAAGACGCTGGCTCGCTAAACTAGAACTAGAGCTCCTTCCCAAATGAAGGAAGACCTTGGCCTCTGAAACTAAACACTGAGCAAAACACCTAAGCCTTGGCGGAGACTAGACCACCTCGGACTTGAAAAAGAGAATGACAAAAGAACTCGCCGAGGGAAGCCATTTATATAGGCCAGCAAACCCTAACATTCTCACTCTGGGCGCGCTTCTCTACCAAGCTGGTTTGAATTTACCGAACCTAACATTCCGAGCCCAATTCCAAACCAACGTAGGTTTGCCACCGCTGCCCCTACTGCTCAACCAAACCTAGATTCAATTTTCCAAACCTAGCCTAACCAAGACCAAACCTAATCTCCGAACCCCGATGCAGCAGTATGAACCAAGCTACCGCCAACCACGATCGCCACGCACTACCCCACCATCGAACCATCTAGAACCTAACTTTCAGTACTTAAACAAAGATGCACATAGGGTTACCGGGTCACTACTCAACACACCGCCAGCCAGGGTCAGCAAGCACGGGCGGTCCGTGACACGACTGATCGCCACGCCAGAGTGACCATTTTAACGAGCCCTATTCCTCCATTCTAAAGTAGACAGATTCAAAACATTGGATTGACGGTGAAAGATACATTTTTTTTGTGGTATAGAAAGTCCGCCAGTAGTTCCCTACAATGTAGTACAAGGCTTGAGTCTTGTGATAGACCCGTCAGGCACCGATTGGCGGTGTCTTGATGGTCATTGTAGTGGAGGCAACCGCAAACATTTGGAGTTGGACCCTCTTGACCAAACTTTGACCGGTCCAAAAATAGCCTTTTACATCATGCTCAAAACATCACCCCCATTCCTAGAGTACATATACTTACACACCAATCACAAGTTTGTTGGTCGACCTACAAAAAGGAACAAAGGGTGGTGCTAGCTGGCCGCGCCCACTCCATTCTCATTGACACATATGGGCAAGGTACACACCTTTCCAGAAAGCGCTTTTTGAAAGCGGGCAAGCATCTCGTCTGTCGAATGTAAAGGATATTCTTCCCGAACCTCTTTGAAAGAAGAGCAGCCTGTGTTTCACCATCGCCACTTGTATGACATGGAATTTCTTCCGAACGTGATCTCCTCATCCATGCCCTTGATCTATAAGTCCCGCTAACACCTTTTCGAGCGTTATCGAATTTGCCCACATTCTCCAGTTGGTATCCCTTGAAAGGATTTCCATGGCTTTGCCAACATGTCTTTAGGCTTCACATAAACACTGTCCACTTGCTTTGGCTCCTCAGTCACCTTTTGCTTCCCTTTCCCTTTTTGCTTGTCCCAGCTGGTGTACATGCTTCGTCTGTTCCAATAGCTCTCCTGCTTCCTACTTGGAAAAAATCATGTCCACATTGTCCCACACCTTACCCTCCTGCTTGGCAATGCACAAAATGAGGGACCGGTTGTCCCACGGTTTTGCTAGACGCCGTCTCCTTCATCATCTCAATCAATCCTAGCACTTTGTACAAATTATACTTCCATGACATGGTCATCTGCACTCCTTCTCGTTTTGCAACGAACAGCTCATTCCTCAAGTACCTGACTTGCTCAATGAAGTTCATCTTCTTCCTTTTGTCCGACATAATATTGTGATATGTGGCAAGCACTCGCATTTTAGGAACAGTAAGCCCACAGGATACATGTGCTTCAACATAGTGGAAGCGCTTCTTCCCTGGAAAGATATCAGATAAATGTTTCATGGCTTCATTCGTGTGGTTCTCGCCAAGCACCCCCGTGACATATTTGTTCGCCCGCCATCGCTTCCAGTCCAGCTTGCTCAAGTCATCACACTCACTTGGAGCAATCATACAAAGCAGAAGCAACACACCCTCTTCTATCCTTCCCTTTGAAATAACAAGTGCCAAATAGTTGGCCCATGCCTCATCAACCCTCCAAATCTTCGCATCCGGGGTAACGTGCGATGCTAGCCTTAGGTTCTCCAATTTGACCAATACTATCTCCAATACAACCTTCTTCGAGTACGCAGAATCCCTAAGGCAAGTCAGGGGATCTGCATCTTTGATTGCATCCTCCAGCCGTTCAACATCTATCAAAATATAAGCTGGAATGTTGGCACCGAGTCCTCTTGCCTTGCCACGTTCTTCGCTTTCCTCCTCCACCTCGTGCTCCACTATGGATTTGCCTGGTACCCTCTATAGCATCCAAAGACGCTGCACTCCGCTTTCCTCTTGAGCCAGCCGTCGGCCCAGCATCACTCCTTGCAGACCCTTGGAGGCGCTGAGCCAGCCCCTGCTGTTTCTACCTCCTATCAAGCCTCCTTCGGCCCCCATATCACCTTCATCTCTGCGGCATCCGATGGCCACCACCACTTCCACTTCCTCCATGCTCCCTTGGATGGGTTACGCTAAAGGACCTCGTGGAAGGGGCATCGGCCGGCCGGCGCCCCAGTCCAACATCTCCCTGTTGAAACTGGATGAACCAATTTGGATCAAGTGTAGGCAAGTCCGAACCTGCTCCACCCTTAGGCGCAACATGGGTGCCGGCCGGCCAGTGCCCATGAATCTCATCTCTGTTGTATGCAATAGTTGGGACCACCATGGACGGCCCTTGCATGGCCAAGCTTAAGAGGTCATTTGCATCCCTGTCTTCATCATATCCCCAATACACTTCTTTGTCTGAATGGCCAAGCACGTCTGGAATAGGGCCATCTTCCTCATATGATGGGCCGAGCTCATTGTCTGGATTCTCTGACTCCGGACTTTTTGCCTTTTCATCACTTTTTTGCATCGCTGCTCTCACCCATCTCATGGACACCTCCCTCCTATGATCCACAATTGCCTCTGTAATCTTCCCACAGATAGCCCTGATGAGTACCCTTCCGACTAAGGGGAGCTGCAAAACCAAAAACCGAAAGATGGGTCATTGATCAAAGTCATAGAGCAACCAACAAGAGTATCATTTCAGACAAAACCTGTGCTTACAGTCTACTGGCGCATGGAGTCACGGAACTCTTCAACAAGTGATCACAGGTGCACATTTCTTGCGGTGAAACCTCTCCGGACTAAGAACATAATGTGTACATATCGGGATCTTGGATTACTACCTCGAACTCATATGGCTTGGTGGTGCAAGACAAGATAAACTCTGGCTCTACCTCGAACTCATATGGCTTGGTGGTGCAAGACAAGATAAACTCTGGCTCTCCCTCATTGATGTCCATAGTGGCCCATATAACCCAACCAGCCCTAGCTCTTTGATTGGCAATCCACTTATGTTCCGCAGTTTGAACAAGGGCGTCCGCAACCGCATCTCCTCATCTAGATGTGGATCGTGCATGAGCACCCAATCCTTGTCCAAAATAACAACATGGTCAAGCTGACCACAGTGACTAAGTCCCTGGATAAGCACCATCCTCTCGTAGCTGAACAGAGAAGGAATTGGGGTGCATAGGATTAACCGCACTTTCGCAACCTTCTCCACTCCTATGCCACTGACTTTGTTCGCTATATACTTGAAAGACATGCTCCCGGATTTTGCACTCTTACGGAGGCTATACGTCCTCCTACACCTACAGGGAGTGCAGATTGCATTGGCAAGGTGCCCCATGTGTGGAACACAGTGGGTCGTGCCTCCACCTGCCCGTGGAGGTCGCCATCTTTGCCTTGCTTGTAGCCCTAGTTTTCTTTGGCTTATGGGTCGGTGCTGGCGGATCGGCGACTGGGTCAGCCTAGTCCTTGTTACTCCTCCTCCCGCTTGCCATCTTCCTGTGAACAAACCTTCACCCATTCTGTACAGACTGCAATGGCGCGGATGTTCAAAATTCACCACAAGGATGAACGATGGACCTCTCTCACAATAGCTGCTGCCTAGCACACTTGAAGGCTCTCTCGTGCTTGCCTCTTAACTCCCAATCAATTGACGAAGGCTTCTCTTCAGCTCTTCGCTCTTCAGTGCGTTACCGCACAGCTCGGATGCCCTAGATTGCACCTGAACTGGCTCCAAATGGCTTAGGCCAAATTGACACACAATTATAAGAATGTGGTTGTTAAGGATCAAGTCGTGGTGGTACCTTAGGTGCAAGTAGCTAAGACACACCATGGTGTTAACTATCCAGCGCTTAGATCAGTACGTAGATGGGGTGCCTAGAGGAAGTGGATGCCCTTGGTGTAAGTAGTTTAGGCACACCATGGTACCAAGTCCTATGACGAACGTTGTCTAAGAAACTATCTGAGACTTTATGTAAGAAAAGAGATGGGAAGTTCTGTCTAGAGTGAGGTATAATAGACTTCTTAAGTCTTCTTCTCTTGAGTTTTCAACCAGACTTCAAAATTTATTTATTCACATGTTATTTTAACTCACAACAAATACTTTGAATGTTGTTTAGAACCTTGTCCCGACCAACATCAAGGTTTTTACAAATATATGTCCCCACATGCCACTTTAACTCACAACAAACACTTCGAAGGTTTTTTAGAATCTTGTCTCGGCCAACATCAAGGTTAAGTAAATGTGTGTCAAATGGTTTAGGCCAAATGAACACACATATATAAAACACAAGTTGTTAAGCATCCTGGCTTAGATCGATACTTAGATGGGTCTTTGGAGGAGTAGATGCCCATGGTGCAAGTAGATTAGGCATATCATGGTACACGTGGTTAAGTACCAAAGTCCCATGACTTGATGCAGTTTTTGTAAGCATCCAAGTTTTTGTAAGCACATTTTTCTGGTTCGAGACCGCAACACATTTTTCTAGTTCGAGACCACCGCAACACGCGGCCCACATGGGAAACCGGTGCGAGTCCTTGTTTACATAACTTATTGTCAAATAAATAAGTAGCTTAGGCGCTGTAGAACATGATAGGTAGTGATAATAATATAATAGGTAATGATAATAATGCCCTTCTACTCTTCCGATAAAACCATCCTCCCACCCTCCACTTCGAACGGACGAGTAGGTACCTATCTGGTCTCACCTCTAAAGAACCAACCTCCCCCACCCCATCCTGCCCCGCCCTCGTTTATTTCAGATAAGTCAATTAATTACCTAGCCTAAGCGAATGAGATTGTAGACAAACGGTAACGCTAGAGAGTGTCAAGGCACTGGCTCAGGATCTTCACAAAACTGCAGTGCCGGTAATGTCCACATCCACGTGAAGAGCCCTGATATTACATGGTGCGAATGTCAACATCCACGTGAAGAGCCCTGATATTACATGGTGCGAATGTCCACATCCACGTGAAGAGCCCGGATATTACATGGTGCGAATGTCCACATCCGCAAGCTACATGATCATCTACTAATGTTAGAGGTGTTCTATTCTACGACCCAGAACCTTGGTCACCACACGCCGTACAGGTTCGGAGACGGCACCAGTTTTGATGTAGCAAAGGAATCCGTCTTGCCTAACTTGCACCTGCAACCCGTCATGCTGCAGCAGTCTAAATGCGCAGGCAGTTGCAGCCTGTAGGGTTGTCGCCTGAAGACGTTGCAGGCAACAAACCTACGAGCTGCAAAACTACGTCTATGACATAACCGGCAAGATGCACCAAACTATTTACCTCAAACTGGATGAAATAATGAAAGTATCTGCTCTGCATAAAGCAACATGATTTGCTCGGTTGCGATCTGCCGTTCTCTAAAACCTCACATGCCGACATCCTCTACGAGCTGTTCACATGTGCTGATTCTTCTGGTGCTGCCTCCACTGCCACAGGTGAAGCCTCTAGTGCAGCACCTTCTGTAGTCAGCACCTCTTGCTCCACAATCACCTCATGTTTGTCCGCTCCACTTCTCTCTGCTGCCAGTGGAGCTCTGACTTCAGGAAACATATCATCTTGAAGCCAAGGCGAAATAGCCTGAACCTGAGGCCAGCTCTGCTCCAACAAGCTGTCGCCTCCGAGAGTGCTTCTCTGCATGAGGACTCCTCTGGTATGCATCACAAGCAGCATGTTCTTCAAGATCTCAGGCACTTGTTCTTGCAGCCTGTCGCTAGCTTTGCCCCTGAGCCTAAGTTTCAGGTACTTTTCCATATGACCCAGAACAGCGAGCCAGAGTGTCCCGAAGCTAGGTAGGGCAGACAGATGGTCAAGAAAATGAAGAAAACTTTTTGATATGAATTTCATCGCTTGATACAGAGTTCCTTCCATGCTCCGAAACTCTTTTGAGGACTGCCTACTTACTATGTCCAGTAGATCATCTAGCAAAGGAAAGACAATCTGGTCAAAGCAATGAGCCAAAACTGCTGGGCTGGCGTTTAGGTCATCTGCTGCGATTATACACCGTTGCAAAGCTGACAAGGCATAATTCCTGACTTCCTCCCTGTGATCCAGACATACTTTCCTTAACCCTTGAGCAAGTCGAAGCCACATATCTGCAAGCTCTTGAATCACCTTTCCATTTTCACCTACTTCCTCAGCTGGGTTAGCATCAGAATTAGCTACTTTCCTCCACTGGACAAGACAGGTGACTGACTCTGAAAGAAGATCAAGTGCGGATCGACTGTCATTGCCACCAGTCCTGGATTCAGCAAAGGCCCTTGCTGCATCAAGGCAAAGAACATAGTTGGCGGGCAGCATGTGTGCACCCTCAGCCATTATAAAAACAAGAGCTTCAAATCCAGGATCCGACGCCTCTGGATGCCGAGCAGTCATTGTCAGTAAAGATGCTACTGTTCTCCATCCAGCCATGGATTTAATATGTCCAGCATTGGCTCTGACGAGCTGCATTACCTCCTGGGTGATTCGCTCACAAAACTCGTCAGCAACGCGGGCATCAAGTTTCAAAATCAGCTGCAGAGATCGCAGAAGCTCTTCAGACAGGTTTTCCTTATACGGAAGCAGCCGTTGGCAAATGTGAAGTAGACCAAAAACAGCCTTCTCCACAAGGGGGGTAGGAGTAGTTGCAGTCTGGACAATGCCAGCCATGTGCTCATAGACACCCTGCCAAAGCAACATTATCCGGTCACGATTATTGAGCGTGATGGCAATTAAAAGCTCTAAGCAGAAAACAGCGGTATCTTCATCCTCTGGTGTGGTTCCTTTCGTTGACCTTCCTGCAGCCCCAATGAGAGCCTTAGCTAGCTCCAAAAGTGAATCCGCTTGCAAAAATCTGCTATCTGTGAAAATATTGTCAATATGACAAGCTTCAATGGTACGAAGGGTTCGTTGATGAGCTGCCAACTGTTGCTCTGTAGGCTGCAATCTAGGCTCCTCACTTTCCAGAGAAAGAAGCTGACTAAAACGACTCATTAAACCAGATGACTTCCGACGCGCACCACCAGTAGGTGCAGGCAATAGGGCCTGGTTGCCCGGGAAAACTTTTCCATGTGCTGATGAAGTCATGCCATCTGTCTCATCAGCAATATCACTGGCAACACGTGATGCTAAGAGACCTAACTTATGCAAACGGAGAATGCAATCCAGAATATTACGCCATCCACCACGAATATAGTCACCAAACTTATTGGCAATGGTGAACACAGCAAGTGCAGCCATTCGAGCCTTTGTATCCCCTCAAAGGCAATGAGGCTCTTCCACAGACGTGGTGGGATTGAGTAGAGTTGTGAACTTGCATAGGGACACAGCCAAGTCATCTAGCACATCCTCAAGGCGATAGCTTGCAGCAATCTTTGCCACTGCCAGGAAACCATCTACACATGCCTGTTGCACCTCCTCTTCTTCAGCATGGTCGAAGACAACAGAAATAGCAGCAATCGTTGGACCCGAGATCATAGCAAACATATCATTGTCTAGGAGTTGAGCCATATCACACTGAATATAAGGAGAAGTTGTTCGAGACCTACGCATCAAATCCACCCACCGGCTGTAGGTCATATCACCAGATGCTGTACCATGGTCATAAGATACTTTGATTTCATCCCGTACAATTGAGTGGTACAGATCTAACAGCATCTCACGAGGTAGATCTTCCCCACCATTGATGCTCCGATTATTCTTGATGAAGTCTTCTTCACTCATCTTCCGTTTAACTCGAACATTGTGCTGGTCTGTGTTGAGCATAATGACAGAGTAAGCAAGTACATAAGCAGCATCCTTATTAGCCAATATCCCAGAGGACTGTTCATAGTATCTCTCTGCAAATGCATCAAGCACCCTGGATATCTTCTGAGCCTCTCCTGGTGGCCAGCTCTCGAGGAAATGCATAGGCACTATCTAGACTCATATCAGTGAAGTCAAAAGTTCGAGCAAACTCAACCAGCACATCGAGGCAAAACTCATCAGGATCACCCAGGAAATCTCCTAATAGGCTCTTATCCAGACCCGACGTGTACCTGAAGAAGCATGCCACACTTCGCGGATCAAGCTTCTCTGGCAAAAAACGGATCACTTGAAGAAACTCAAGACCCTTCTTAGGATCTCTGTTAAAATGATCAGCACCAATCATTAGCCTACGTTTTATGTATTTGCATCGTCGAACAAACTGAACCCAACACTGTGGATCTTCGTAGTTCTCACACTGCACTGTCCAGAACGGCACATACTCCTGACCTTCTTCAATTGCTGGCCCAGAATAAGGGACTGAAGCACCGTCAACTCTGTCAGCCATACTATGAATCACAGCGAAGCCCTCAAGTGCAAGAACATGCATGGCAGAAAGTGGACAGTTCACTGGAAATGCACTCTTGACAGCAAGTTCCCAAGATCTTCAAACAAATTACTGCACGTGATGTCACAGTCAAAGTTGGCGTACATTTCAACCATGAACCTAGGTTGACGACAAAAGTCAACCAGGGCTTCCATAGCCACTTCCTGTTCTTGGTACGTCGCCCCATACCTCCCTGTGCCAGACGGATTATCACGTAAGAGAAAAAGCTTCCAGTTGAAGCTTGACATGGCACCGAAGATGATGGTACAGATTAAGGACTATACTGCATGCCATGGATAAAACCAAAGGCTGACGAGAGAGTCCCATCTGGATAAGGTTACGGCAGAGCTCATCCTGCACAAGGGCCAGCAGCTTGGGGTGCTGACCAAATGATTGCCCACCCAATTCCAGCGCAGAGTTGATAAGCCCAAGTGCAAAAGTGGGACATCCTCATCACTAGCTAAAACACTTTGACCAGGGCCCTGGGATCCCCACATTCAAGAGTGAGCACAAAAAATGAAAATCTCCACCATGCACATCACTCCATAGGACTCCCTTGACGCAGCATCACCTTGATGACCATCCATTTTGTTCACTGCCCCCCAGTCTTGGAAATTACTACCATCAGACAAAGCTAACCCAGGTGACGATGGTGATAGCTGAGGAGGAAGCTTCTGTGTTCCATCTTCTAAAGAGGGACCATCGTTAGAGCCTGTGCTGGACAAGCCCAGAACATTTGCCCCATTCGCCTGTAAACCAGAAACGGTTCCCTCTGTTTGCAACTCTCCCTGCACAAAAGCAAGGTTCCAACGTCAGTTGTGACAGCCCTACTTCTGCCCACCGCTTGCGTACAAGACATTAAGGTGTAGCATCACTCACGGAAGCGGAGCTGTTGCACGAGGATTGCTCAAACTGACTGCTTGGAGTCGTTCCAGAGTGGACACTGACAAGAGGCAATCTTGAGAAGATGGTCCTAACAAGCTCATGCATGGCATGGCGGGCAGTGCGCTGCAAGAGCTCGCCTTTTGAACCAGCCTGATGCACAACTCTAAAGCAGGTGTTCACCACATTCAGCACATCACCATTACTAAGAACAGCACCCGCACCAGTTTTAACACATGCCAGCAGGACTTGCAGGATCTTCATGAGGACAATTTCCTCAGAGGCTGGGTCAGTGACCTCGAAACGGCAGCTAGTGACACAGTCCACTATGGAATGCATCGCTTCACCAACGTGTGCCGTCCTTGCATTGAACACTTGCAAAGTCAGAATCTTGTACACAGCAGAAAGAGCAACGCCTGTGATAGGAGCTCCTGCCAAGTAACGACCAGCAGTGTCAATCGAATCCACAGGCACAGCAGCAACGGCTGTCTTTGACAACACAAAAGAAGTTCAAGGATGACGATGCAGGTACCTGTCTCATCGGAACGGATAACCTCAAGAAAGGGTGAAAGGTAAATATTGGGGCTAATGGTCTGCCAGGGCTGGTGCCAGCTGAAGATGCGGCGTCGTAGCATCTTGAGTGCATGCATGAGTGAGTGTTCGTGCTGATCGTCATGCCCGGCCATGTAGCGAGTGCCCCACCGCGCATTCCGGCGCATCACAGCCAACACAGCCCCAATCTCTGCATTCACCATACAAGCCAATGTTCCACCATCCCCTGTTGCGGCAACCCCTGTATTCGAATGACTGGTCTCAAGGATGCCGCCTCCAGGCTGCAGGTCCGACACAAGACTACCGCATGCCATGGCCTTATAAGCTGCAGGATTCCTCCTTAGGTTGGCAGGAGAGATCCCCCCTACTGCAGCCTTCTAGCCCGCCCCTTGCCAGATCTCCATGAAAATAACACGGAGCAGATGCGTTGCTTGCTGTGAGAGCCCAACAAGGCAATGAAACACTACCACGAAGATGGACATCCATTCACAGCGAGCGCCTCGGAAGAAGGCCGTCAGCCCCTGTCGATGCAGCTAAGCTTGAGCCATTTACAGCGAATCCTGTCCGGAACACTGCAAACGGGTTCGACGATGATGACTTCAATGGAGTGAAGCCAGTGAAACGACAGTCGACAAGACCACCAACTTTTAAGGAAACGAAAATGGTATTATTCCGTATGAAAATATATAGGGAACGTGGAGACTTTATAAATATGCGGAGATAGAGGTCCATCCACAAGAACAAGCCTGAGGTCCAGACCTATTATATATATATATAATTTATATATATGTATATATAGTACTTTCTCTTCACATCGAAGTATAGAAAGAGAAAGCTTAATATAAAAATAGTAATAATAAGTATGATTAATATTATTATAGTTATATATTTACTTATATGGTCATAAAGTTTTAAATATCTGATATATAATAAAAATATTAAACCAAAAGGTGAGAGGTTGTTCAATTTCTAGTTCTCATATCATGTAATAATGCATTCTCCGACTTTCCTTGAATGGAAAAGAGATAGGCATTATTTTGACATGCATGAGTCTTGATGAATTAAATAAGCTCAATAAAAAAAGCAAGCTAATTGTGTACCAGGGAGAAGTTAAATGCTTATTGTGTAGAAGAAGAAGGAGATGAAGAATTGTTCGGTGCCGTATTTAGTGCTACTTATACATATTTAAGATGCAAATCACTTTGTACACAAGTGGGCACCGCTTATTCACGGTCAATCCTTCTTCCGTCCTCATCCAAATTTTACTCCCTCGTTGATCCATAAGGTTAATCGAAAGCCATCACCAACAACCCTCTACGCGCCCAAGCTAATCCCTAAGGACAAAATTCACTCGCTTTGAGACTCTTGCACAACGCGGAGTAAGACTTCTTAGTCTCCTTTTTTTCAATTTTTTTGTAATATAATACTATCCATTTTAGGCCGTACAGTCGATACTTATAGGCAATTCCATAGCAATTCCAGTATCATGGGATGCCATAATGCGAAGCGATCACTAAAAGCCATCAAGTTCACAAATTCCAACAAATGTCTTTCAACCAGTGTGGTTCAGGGCTGGATTAAAAGCCATCAAGTTCACAAATTCCAACAAATGTCTTTCAACCAGTGTGGTTCAGGGCTGGATTATTAGGACTACCGAGACATGTCACGGGGTAACCGCAGCGGTGGCATAACAAGGACGAGGGAAATCCAGATTTTGATTTTTCAATGATTTTGAGGTTCAATAAATTAGCATGTACATCGGACGGGCTTGTGAGAATCTAAAGGCTTGTGAGAATCTAAATTAGCACATACATCGGACGGGCTTGTGAGACTCTAAATTAGCACGTACATCACACGGGCATGTGAGAATCCGATGCTACCACTCGTCCGACATATGTGTTGGTGAGGCTATGATTATGCACTACGTTGTGGAAAGCACCGAGGATGTGTTCTTTTAGAGAGAGATCGTGTTCTTTTACCAGTATTAACAATGAAGAGTCACACAATCTAGAGCATATATATATATATATATATATATGGTATGCAAGATAATGCGGTCCTTCCATGATGTAGGATCTGTTCTGCGTTTGTGAGCAGGGAAAGTGTAGTACCAGTGTTGTGGGTGAGATCATGAAGTTAGGTAGGCTATAATCATGACAATTTGCCACACAGCATATAATAAGATGTGGGTGACACATCTAGGTAGTGTATAGCACCACCTTAGGGACCTCCACGGCAGAAAGGAGATGTTTTTTGAATGGTTAATTTAAGTAAGCTGTGAAATAAGAAAGGGACAACCTCAGGCCCCGCTCATGATGGGATTCAAAGATAGACGAGAAAACTGATCGAAGTCCTCAGAGCTACTGCCCCATACGTTCTCTAGTGTGAGCGAAATAAAGAAGAAGCCCACTTGCATCCCGCTATACTTTGGGACCTTGAGAGCATAAAAAAGAAGCCCTCTTGTATCCCGCTATACTTTTGGACCTTGAGAGCGGACCGGGCGTTCCAACCAGATTAGTTAGTGATAACCTAAGCGAGATGGTGTCTCATGGTGGTCAATAACCACCACGTCCGCCACCGAAACCTCCACCATGGACAAAAAAACATGTCGTGACCGATGAGCAATATGTTCTAAGAATGTACCTCGCCCTCCTAAGCCATGTAGCCAAGTCATGGCGAGCTATGGCAAACATGACATTGGGGATAGCGTCGTAGGTGGCGATGTGATGACCCCCATAGGGATAACGAGCAAGGTGTATCCCCGAGTCATCGAGGTAGAGCCGCACTCGCAAGTAAGAAGGGAAGATGCCACAAGCTAGAGCAGTGCCGGGCGACTAATCGCATCGCAGCGGTGAAGGTGGTTGCGCGCCTCGTATACATGGATATGAGCCATGTCAAGCGCTCATGTTCTTACCAAAACAAGAGCGAAGCCGAACTCTTGTGGACCTAGGGATAGAGGAGTCCAAGAGGACGAAGTGGAAAGCCTAGCCGAGTTGCTTCTCAAGCAACAACGCCTGCAACCCCCTGAAACCATCGAAGATGAACGTCGAGAAAGGAGGAAAATCTCGCCGAGCATCTCCAGAAAGCATTTCCTTGGCCTGCCTCAAGGAAATTTATAGAGGCCTAGAGGATGAAGCGAGAGGCCAGAGTAAGTGGTCTTGCAAGTGGATATTGAAAACGCTTTCAATACTATATAGAGGGCCGCAATATTTGAGGAGCTCAGGGATGCAGGTGGTGTCTTAGCGAATCTCATCCCGTTTGTTCGTTGTTTTTATGGCAAGTCTTCTAACCTCTATTGCCAGTACAAGAATTGTACCTCGGGATGTGGTGTCTCATTTTTGGAATCGGCCACGGGGACCAAGCAAGGCAACCCTCTAGGAGGTGCTCTCTTTGCCCTTGCTCACCAGAAGGCAATATCCAAGACTGCCCCTTCTGCGCGTGATTGTGTCTTTCCTTCACTAGCGAACGACTCTCACATCATTGGGCTATGGGCCAAGGTCAAGAAGGCCTTTGAGTTCTTCTCACATGAGCTCTTATTGCTATGATGGAGGGTCAAGCTCTCTAAGTGCCGAGTTTGGTCTCTGTCGGCGCTCATCCCTACTTTAAATTTTTAGTTCCCGACTAGTGAGATTGTCGTGCTGAAACAGTGTTAGCCAAAAGTGCCCTTGACATTAGGCAACCAAAATTGTACGCGAACGAAAGTCCTAACCTCTCACTCTCTGAGGAGGTCGCTATGAACGTGAATGTGAGAAAATGAGCAGGGATGAACGGAATCCTGGTAAATCCTTATCCCCCGGTGTGGTGCAAGCCACCAAAGCTGCAGCAAGCTCATCGGATGCAAAGGAAAATCCAAGGAGTCACCGATCATTCAGTGTCCCTAGCTGGCAAAGGGAAAGGGGGCAATTCTCCGCACCTCGCGGTGGTGGTGAAGACAAAATAGGTGGTAGCCGCCATTGCGACCATCACACAACAACATGAGTGCCGGATCATCAATTCTCCGCACACCGACATGGATAGTCAACCGGAGGGACCCATTCTTTGTGACCATTGGGGTCCAAGTTGGGCAGATGGCATGGGGCACAATTCTTCATGGTCCGTTGTAACCCTTGCCATCGACCCCTCCAGTGACAACACTCCATTTCTACGCACCTCTCGCATCAGCACATGTCTGCGGTGCTAGGCTCCAAAGTATCCCTGTGTTTGCATTTGTAGATAGACATAGTCCTGGCTGAAATTTCACGACCTTAGGTGGAAACTCCCACTCTGATGAGCATACGAGTGTATCACGATCTTGAGCTATCTTGAGATTGGCCATAGCCATTGGCATCACCGCCTAATAAGGCTGCGTTCCCCAATAGCCTTGGCCCTATGGTGGGTCATCCAAACTCAACACTTCTTGCATCATGAGCAATGGCCACAGGTGGTCGCTCTCTTCCAAACAAAAGGAAAGGTGAAAGTTGGCCGTTGATGCATGCTTGCTCATCCACAGCCCATAGCAATGTATGGCAAAGCCAAGTCCCAATCATCTTGGGCTTGGTGAGGCATAGCTTTCTCAACGCTTTGTTTGATGGTGCACCATCCTCTCAACAAATGCCCTTGTGGGTGATCACGGCTTGTCGCGGTGGTCAATAAGTGCACCATCCGAGATCAAACTCACCTCGAATTGACTCCACTGTGCTGAGACACTCAGACTGCTCCTCACTAAGCACATTGTGCAAAATGCTTGGGATGTGCTTGGTGATGTCTTGTCCGGAAGTGCTACATTCCACCCCGCAAAATGTTCAATCATGACCATGATGTAAACATTGCCACGTGGTGTGCGTGGAAATTCTCGAGTCACGGGACCACCTAAAGAAGAGTCCCATGATGGGCAGCTGCGCTCAGAATGAGGGTTGCTAAAGAAGCCTTGACCACATTGAGCACACTGCCACCTCCTCGCTTTTGGTGAACATGCCATGCTGGAAATGTGATGGAGGCAGATCAGGTGCGCTTCACACCAAAATGGCCTAGATCTTCATGCACCCTATGGATAAGCCTCAGACGATCCTGTGGTGGAGGCACCAAACGCTTAGCCCGTTGTACCTCCTCGGCGGTACCCATCCCTCCACTCATAACAAGCTCTCTGACCTTCTCTTCGATGTGCATCCAAGCTAGCATCCATTTGCCCTCTTCACATGCAATGTGGCCTTCACTCACACATCCTTGTGTGGCTGGCAAATTAACCGCACATGCATTCGCAAAGGCAGCATTAGGAGTTTCCTCCATGTCACCGTCTGGCGAGCTTCGGTGTCCTTCTCTGTCAGGGTTGCGTGGTATGTCGCATTCGTGCTTGGTTCCAGCCGATGGACCACCTCAAACTCATAGTCCTCAAGAATCATTGCCCACCTTGCGAGTTTCCCGCTCGTATTAGACGCCCATTTCAAGGGCGATGGTCTCACCAAAATTAACATTCGCCCATACAGATAAGGGCGAAAATGGCGATAGCCCACAGTGCAAGCAACTCCCTTCATATAGGAGTAATTTGCTTACGCATGTTGCTTCTTGAAGCATAGGCAATGACCCTCTCGACCTTGACATCCACTTGCTTGACTCCACCCAAAATGCTCCGGTCGTATGGAGGACAAAAGGCTTGGAAAATCAAATGCCATGCGGCATTTGCATCGGCTTGCTCTTCAAGCCCTCAAAGCGACAACAGCTACATCCAATCCGGTTGTCTCCTTGGATCATTCAAGGGCTTAGCAATGCTGCTAAAGGCCGAACATAGACCCTATAGTAATTGCACAACCCTAAAAAGCCCTAAGGCAGGAGCACATTAGTTGGAGCTTGGATCATTGGATGGCCTGCACCTTAGCAAAGATGTGGTGTTATGCCATCTGGCGGTCCGATGCCCAAGATATGCTGCTGTCCATGGCAAATTCACACTTGGTGGATGACATGTTAGGCGGGCCTTTGCGACCTCTGGAACAAATCCTCCGGATGCATCGGATGAGTGTCAAAGTCCACACTATGGACCAATACATCATCTATGTAACACAAAAGATGAGGCGCCTGCCGATTCTTGTCCATGACTCTTTGGAAAGTCACTGGTGCATTCTTGAACCCAAAAGGCATGACCAGCCACTCCCACAGCTGGTGGGCTCCATGAAATGCTGTCTTGGGAATGTCCTCCTCTTGCCCGGCACATTGAAGCCATGTAGTCCGATGTAGAAAAGAACTTAGGCGTCCGTCGCGTCAAACAACTCCTCTGGTGTAGGCATAGGATACCTATCCGTAGGCTGTTGCGCATTGATGGGACGATAGTCCCCACATTCGTTTTCGGTCAAAGCCTGTCCTTCTTAGGTGGAAGAACGATTGCTGCGTGTCGAACTAGAGGGCCTAATTAGCCCACCTTATACAACTCACAGCGGCGTCCACGGTTTCCCATTCTGGCTCAACTTTGTGCTCTGCGCTGTAGATAGGCTCGATGGTGTTGAGCTTAATCACGAAGGTCATGACATTGCACCTCTTCAAATCCTTCATCTTGAAAGCAAAACAATCAGTATTGTAAAAGCAAAGTATCTTTGCCTACGCCTAAATCCGGTGAGGACCCATGGTCCAACCAAAAGTTTCCGTAGTAGGTGAAGCCTTGGCAGCCGTTGACAGTCCTGGTCCTAGATCCACCAAGGTAAACAAGTTTGGGAAACATGTGCTCCACCCCATGCGTCGGTGATAGGACCGATGGCAAAGCGAGATGGCAAGTGATGACGATCGGATGACAAGAAAAAGTACTAGTATGAACAGCAGTGGGTCCCGCGCCTCGAAGTCTGGTGAGCATCGAAAGCCAAGCAAGGTGACCCGGCCGGTCGCCGACATCCATGGCACGGCCAAGTGCTGCAAACCTCTGAGCCCTGGAAGCCTTGGGTGCAGCCGTGCTGTGGGTGTGGAGACCCATCACCCGTTCCCTCTCCTCCACTATAGGTTCCTCCCACACCTTGGTATCTTCATTAAAAAGCATACCGGGACCGTTATTCCTATAAGCATAGGAGCCGGGATAGTGACCACGTGGCGTGTGTTCTCCTTAGCCGGGTGTGTTGGTAGGAAACCAAGGGGCTCTCTCCTTGGCTGCAACAGGCTTGGGAGTATGATTGTCATCCAGGACATCCTGTAGGAGACGGGTGGGCTCCATTTCTTTGCTTTGTAAAAAAAGTGCGAGGATAGATAAGGGACCAAATTGGTCCAATAATTCTGTGAGCATAGCTGCCCACAGGCTGCATCCATGGTGAAGGAGGTCCAATGATGTGTTGGATCACGACCATGTCTTGGCGATTGTGGCCGAGCATCCAATTGGGCTGGTGTGTTCTCCAGATAAGCCACTTGAGGATGTTGATCCTGGCCAAAGTACTTGCACGGATCCTAAATAAGCCTGAGCGGTTATCTTGCAACCCGCTCCTTTCCGGCTTGGGATAGGCCTTGGCACTCCATCTCGCAAATCCACATGCCCAAGGGCTTGACGTGTGCTTGGATGTCTTGAATGTTCATGGGGAGTGTCAAACATGCTCTTGCTTGCGAAAATTGCTGGAAAGCTACTGCTGCAGTGCACCGATGTGCGGCATATGCCTATGGACAAACATCACAAGATGTACGAGAGGCGTGATGCCACACCTCAACAACGCCTCAAGACCCGGTGCATAGGCCCCAAACACTCCACCAAGGTAATACCTCGTGATGAAGGTAGCCAAGTAATCACAGCTGATGAATGGGGAAACATGTGCTCCCTCCCCGGGTCTGAAGGCTTCTGCAGCACTTGCATAACACGAGCAACTGTTTCTTGAGCTTCTTGCATGCTCCTTACTATGGGAGGCTCGAGAATGGGTGGATCGAGACACGAGAGGACAGGTGTGTTCCCAACACATCTCCTCATGAGCATGTGAGAGGATGTCCTCATCCTCTCACACTCGATAACCATGCTTGAGCGATGTGGTGGTAATAGGCGGCCCCATCCCCAAGGTGGATCTGCACCATACAGCTGTCTTTCCACCGTAGCCTCGGTACTGTCACCCATGCAAATCAAGGTAGGTAGGCAATTGCCCCCCACAATCGGCCTAAAAAGGCTGTGCATCCGATTGTCAATTGAGACTCGAGGAAGCAATTCTGTCCAACAGATGTCATAATTAGTGGCACAGTGACTAGACAAGCTTAAGCTCATCTGCTGTGTTGGGCTTCAAAGTGATCTTGGTTGGTGTTTCCCCACAGCTCAAGCCCCATTTGTCGCGAATGTTCCATGGGGAAGGCTTCTCCCTTCAAGCGGCCGTAACCTTCCCTATGATCCGCTTGTGCTCTTTCCAACAACAGGTGCAAATCCATTTACCGACATGGCTAGCCCGATTGTCCACAAGCACGTTACTTACGTGGCCTTGCGCGATTTGTGGGTATACGATTGGTAGACCCCGACTTTCCCAAGCCAATTGTGCACGCAGTCTTGCCGGAAACAAGTGAATCCAGTGTCACCATGATGGCGCAATCATCGACCAACGATTACCTCACCGTGGCTGCGACATGGTGTCCAAGTTAGCCTCTTCAATTCCTACATCCCAGAGGTGAGCAAGGTATGTACACCCTCTTCAACAACTCCTTGCGCGTTAACATGGTCGTCAGCTGTTGGACTTGTGTGTGTCTAGCTTATGATCTGGCTAGGAACCAGTCGGGTCCTTTGCTCCTCTTGATCCCCTTTAGGTAGATGATTTGACCCTCTCACCTTGGTATCTTTGGACTCGATGGAAGTTCTTTGGAAAGACACAGGCATTGCGGCTCTAGCTCCTTCTTGGCGTGTGGTGGATGATGCGTCTAAGAGGTGACCCGGCCAGTTGTTGTGGCCCGCCACTGGACGAATCAACACGCTTAGACCTTTGCCATGCAATGGTTCAGCCTTGGCTCCTTGTGTGTTGCATAAGCCTCCATGATCGCCCATAATCTTCACCAAGATCATCGATGTCCGTGATTCTGAGTTCCATAGCATTGGCGGGCTTAGCATTCAAGCTTGCCGCCAAAGTGCTGACGGTAGTCGGTCGACCATGGCTGTCTCGGGCGATCATTTGAGCAGCAATACCTTAGCCTCGCGCTTGACTTGGCTCTTCTTGGCGAGATTTCCTCTGTAGCCTCTGCCGAGGCACTCCACATGCAGTTGCTCCAGTTCAATAGTGATGGTAGGCTTAGTGGCGGCACTAGAGTCTATCCTGTTTTCCAAGGTCGCCGCTCGGATACTTTGAAAAACAAAGCGCCTCCACGTGACGGTTTCTTGCAATGCGATGTAAGGAGTCGACTAAATCCATGCGAGGCAAAGGTGTTCAACGCCACACTTACAAAGTGTGGTGGCGATGTGTGACCTTGGGCGGCTTGGACTCCCTTGTTGACGACTGCGTTATTCTTGAACTACCCTTCCACGAAAACATTTGGTAATGGTGGAAAGCCTTGGTATCTTTGAGCTTGTCTGTGAAGGTTTCTGCAGCACTTGCATAACACGAGCAATCGCTTTCTTGAGCTTGCCGCGCGCTCCGGGCTGGGAGGCCTGGGAATGGTCGGATATCGAGACCGAGAGGACATGTGTTCCCAACACATCTCCTCATGAGCATGTGAGAGGATGTCCTCATCCTTCCACACTCCTAACCATGCTTGAGCGCGAGCACTGTGGTAATAGGGGAACGCCCATCCCCAAGGCGGATCCGCACCATACAGCCTGCCTTTCCACAGCCTGTGCAGCCCATGCAAATCCAAGGTAGGTAGGCACCGCTTCCCTCGCTAACTGCCTAAAAGGCCTGCTCGTCTGGGCTGTTGAGACTCGGAGGAAAGAAATTCGCCCCAACAGGATGTCATAATTGGTGGCACCGTGACTAGACAACGACCGCCAAGCTCACCTCATCTGTGTTGGGCTTCAAAGTGATCTTGATCGTTGGACTTTCTTTCACAGCTCAATCGCCTCAAGCCGTAAGGCGAATGTTCCATGGGGAAGGCTTCAACGCACTTCTAGCCGCACAGCAGCCTAACCTATGATCACCGGCCGTTTCCCCGTGTCCAACAACACCTGGGTGCAAATCCATTTACCAAAGACATGGCTAGCCCGATTGTCCACAAGCACGTTACTTTACCGTGGGCCTTGCGCGATTTGTGGGTCAGACGATTGGTAGACCACGACTTTCCCAAGCCAATTGTGCAGGCCTTGCCGGAAACAAGTGAATCACCGACCATGATGGTTTTGCAATCATCGCACCAACAAGACCTCACCGTGGAGACGCAGCATGGTGTCCAAGTTAGCCTCTTCAATTCCTACATCCAGGGCCGAGCAAGGTGCTGTACACCCTCTTCTTCAACTCCTGCGCTTAACACCATGGTCGCGCAATCGAGCGGCTGCTCACTTTGTGTGTCTAGCTATGACACGGCTAGGAACCCGGTCAGTCCTTTGCTCCACTTGATCCCCTTCAGGTAGATGATCTGACCCTCTCACTGGTATGCTGGACTCTGATGGAAGTTGCTGGAAAGACCTGGGCATTGCAGCTCTAGCTCCTCGACGCGGTGGTGACAGTGTCGCTCTAAGAGGTGACCCGGCCAGTTTGGTAACAGACATCGCCTCGACGAATCAACTCGCTTAGACCTTTGCCATGCAATGGTTCAGCCTTGGACTGCTCCTTGTGTGTTGCATAAGCCTCCATGACTCGTCCATAATCTTCACCAAGATCATCGATGTCCGTGATTCTGAGTTCCATAGCATTGGCGGGCTTAGCATTCAAGCTTGCCGCCAAAGTGCTGACGGTAGTCGGTCGACCATGGCTGTCTCGGGCGATCATTTGAGCAGCAATACCTTAGCCTCGCGCTTGACTTGGCTCTTCTTGGCGAGATTTCCTCTGTAGCCTCTGCCGAGGCACTCCACATGCAGTTGCTCCAGTTCAATAGTGATGGTAGGCTTAGTGGCGGCACTAGAGTCTATCCTGTTTTCCAAGGTCGCCGCTCGGATACTTTGAAAACAAAGCGCCTCCACGTGACGGTTTCTTGCAATGCGATGTAAGGAGTCGACTAAATCCATGCGAGGCAAAGGTGTTCAACGCCACACTTACAAAGTGTGGTGGCGATGTGTGACCTTGGGCGGCTTGGACTCCCTTGTTGACGACTGCGTTATTCTTGAACTACCCTTCCACGAAAACATTTGTCGGTAATGGTGGAAAGCCTTGGTATCTTTGAGCTTGTCTGTGAAAACCAACTCCTTCTTCTCCGCTTCGATAGACCTGATCCGGGTGTGTAGTTGTCCCCATACTTGTCAACCAACGTAGTAAAGTCGATAATGAAACATGGGGTCGGGTTTCAAGGCGAAGAACTGCGCCTCACTGGTCGATCAACATACCCGTGCCATCCCTCAATTTCGTAATCGCCTAAAGGCCATCATCTTGTTTCACCCTTCTTGCAAATGCAAGCTCGGCAATTTTCTCGGGGTCTTGGTTGGGAAGGCCTTATCCAAAATTGCAAAGAAGTCTTCTCTGAGGTTGTCATGATTGGGCACATCTAACATATCTGGGCAGTAGCGATAGCCATCTCACTGGAGTCATGTTCCTGCTTGTGGGTGGTGGTGACGACATTGTGCCGGTACAATCCACCTTGATGGCGATTCTGCGATGGCCATCAAAGCTGTATGCCACTTGCAGGCAGCTGCGTGGCGAGTTAGGCTTCTCTACTCGCCAACATTTACGGTGCATGAATCTCAAAGCGGATCCGGGGCCTCATCCAGCTAGATACCCGGTATTTGTTCAAACATATGCCGGAGTGTAAGCGGCTCCATGCTTAAACGACGCGACTAGTTAAAGCCATAAAGCAGTTTGAAGTCCCTAAGAGTCTGCGTCCACTGGTCTACCGAAAACTTCTCGGACTTGTGAGCAGTACTCGGATCCTTCCATGGTATCGGACTTCGACTCCTCCTCCTCGGGCGTAGCTCCACTCATCCGAACAATGGTCGATAGAGGTGACCAACTCACTCTCTTGCTTCCAGAGACGGACACTACCCCAGCATCGGCCCGTGGTACTCGGCCGGAGGTAGAGGATGACGGCGTCGGCTCCTCAACCGGTCCTAACTCGGATGAACCAAGCCTCACAGTCCATTGACGTCGTGCTCTCCGCTGTGAGACCCAAGGTCGCTGTGGTACAGTCCTGCTTCTCAAATGATAGGCTGGCTCCTCATCGCTCCCATCAGATGACATGTATGGCCCATGCAAAAGTAACAAAGTCGGTAATTAACAGGAGGTTAGGAAAGGGAAGAGCATGACACAAAAATTTGTGCCTGCTGACTTGACCCTGACTCCTTGCTAGAACACCAACAGAAAGCTCAGAGATAGGTGTACCACCCTCCACGGACCTCGGCCGGTGAGTATCCTGTCACTCCCTTAGCTCACAAAGCGCTGTACGTTAGGTCCACACCATGATGCCCATGAATCGGGCGAGGTAGATCTTTGTGCACACAACAACTCTGCGGCCTGGCCGATGGCGGCAAGTTTCGAGCGTTGTCGAGTAAAACCATACGAAAGAAACATCGCTACCGCAAGGAGCGCTAATGTGTCTTGTTCACTCAAAACCGGTGTTTGGGCAAAATCGCGAGCGGTGAACCACCGTGGCGCAATCTTTCACAACAGGCGCGGCCGCGGATCACCAACTCGAAACACAGCGGATCTTGAGCACCGCCCTAACAAACCAGATTCGGTGAGTTGCAGGTAAGTCCTCACCCGGCATCAACACTCGGACCACACACACGACATGACGCTCACGACTTGCTCCGATTCGAGAAATCACATATCTTATGTCCCCTAATGCTACGGGAAGGTCCAAGCCAGCAACGGCGCTGAGAACTTCGACAACTACTTTGCTAAGCCCCGCACGGTACTTATCCGGCACACTTGCTCGGCCGCTGCCGCGGTCTCACTCCACCGTCGGCGATGCGCCGCTTCAACCTCGCAGCCATCTTGCGTAATAATGCCCGAGCTGCCCGGTCACTCACGTTCGTCATCGACATCATATGTTTGCCCTTCACGCCTCGCTCACGAGCCCTAAACGAACCCATACGTTTCATGCCCTGGTCGGATTTGGTTATTTAATAATCGGCCTGATTACCTAGGTTAATTAATTAGCTAGCCTAATTAATCAGCATGGCTTGACAAGATTGCTTCTACTCTAGGGCTACGGAATTGGGTGTCCCCTTTGGTGATCTCGACTTTGTCAAGAGCTTTTTGGATTAGTCCTTAGCGGATGACCTTTCCCACATCGAAGACCTTCGTTTGCTGGAGGATCCATATGTGGCTTTAGGCATTCTCTCCTCATGCTTTGCCAAACGCCCAGATTACCTTATCCGCACATTGCCTCCTTCTCCATTTCTTCTCCCGCGTGTAAAGGTCTCGAGAAGAAGATTATGAGTGTCTTGGGAGACATTCTAGGCCTTGGGGCTTTAGTGTCCGCAAGCAGTACAAGTGACAAGCATCCTTAGCTTATGGTAGGATAGTCTAGTTTTCATGGAGGAATACTTGCCGGTGTGGTTTTTGGCGGTGGGCTTTGTACACCTGCTTTAGCCTCGCTTGCTTCACGACAAGACCTCTTTGGAGGACTGTATCGTGTTGAAGAGAGAACCCTCCTTTCAAGTGACCTTGAGATAAGCTTAGAACGTATTATTATCTGACAAGCAAAGTAGCTTTTCCTCCTTTCATGACCTTCCTCAACGATGGTTTAGGGTTGCGCATCCTTTGCTTCGACAAACAACCGCCAGCCTAATCCATCTTTTGGACCCTCGATTCCGAAGATACAATAGACCGCCTTGCTCTAGTTCTAGGAAGGGCACAAGAGCTTTTGGATTAGTCCTTAGCGGATGACCTTTCCCACATCAAGACCTTCGCTTTGGAGGATCCATATGTGGCTTTAGGCATTCTCTCCTCATGCTTTGCCAAACGCCCAGATTACCTTATCCGCACATTGCCTCCTTCTCCATTTCTTCTCCCGCGTGTAAAGGTCTCGAGAAGAAGATTATGAGTGTCTTGGGAGACATTCTAGGCCTTGGGGCTTTCGAGTGTCCAGCAAGCAATCTGGCTCATCGGCAAGCATCCTTACCGGTAGCTTATGGCGGGATAGGTCTAGTTTTCATGGAGGAATACTTGCCGGTGGTGTTTTTGGGCAGCTGGGCTTTGTACACCTCTGCTTTAGCCTCGCGTTTCTTGCTTCACGACAAGACCTCTTTGGAGGACTTTGTATCAGGTGTTGAAGAGAGAACCCTCCCTTTTCAAGTGACCTTGAGACAAGCTAGAGACATGTTATCTACGGAAGCAAAGTAGCTTTTCCCTCCTTTCATGACCTTCCTCAACGATGGTTTAGGGTTGCGCATCCTTTGCTTCGACAAACAACCGCCAGCCTAATCCATCTTTTGGACCCTCGATTCCGAAGATACAATAGACCGCCTTGCTCTAGTTCTAGGAAGGGCACAAGAGCTTTTGGATTAGTCCTTAGCGGATGACCTTTCCCACATCGAAGACCTTCGTTTGCTGGAGGATCCATATGTGGCTTTAGGCATTCTCTCCTCATGCTTTGCCAAACGCCCGCATTACCTTATACTTTTGTTGCCTCCTTCTCCATTTCTTCCCGCGGTAAAAGGTCTAGAAGAAGATTATGAGTGTCTTGGGAGACACTAGGCCTTGGGGCTTTTTCAGTGTCCAGAGCCAACTGCAATCCGGCAAGCATCCTTCACCCGAGCTTATGGCTGGATAGGTCTAGTTTTCATGGAGGAATACTTCTTGCGATTGGTGTTTTTGGGCACCGGGCTTTGTAACCTCACGCTTTAGCCTCGCTTTCTTCACGACAAGACCCTTTGGAGGACTTTGTATCAAAGGTGTTGAAGAGAGAACCCTCCCTTTTCAAGTGACCTTGAGACAAGCTAGAGACATGTTATCTACGGAAGCAAAGTAGCTTTTCCCTCCTTTCATGACCTTCCTCAACGATGGTTTGAGGGTTGCAGCATGTAGCAAACAACCGCCAGCCTAATCCATCTTTTTGGACCCTTCGATTCCAAGGAATACAATAGACCGTCTTTGCTCTAGTTCTAGGAAGGGCACAAGAGCTTCGCCATTGACTCATCCATGCATACAAGAATTTCACATCGCACCTACAACCTTCACTACAACAATGCGCTTTCGTCTGGGCTTGGTTCAGCCAGTGGCTTCCTCACTTCTCACCTATGAATGTGGCTCTGCCATGGACACATTTGGGATGCATCGTGCACATTGTCTTAATGGGGGTCAACGTATTGCCACCCATGATGTCATTCGTAACGTTATGTTTGCAATGACTTGTGAAAGTGGTAATATGGCTTGAAGGGAGCGTTGGTATATGTGGGCGTACTTTCGCTGGCGGACTAGTCGGGCGCACATTTGTCCCGTATCGTGTAGTATGGGGTTCAATCCCAAGGGAATGGTTCACTCCGTTGCTTACTATTTACCTACCCCGTGCCCTTCTTGGTTGCGAGACGGGGGGCAGCGGACCGCTGACACAATGCGGTCCCCGGTCGCACCCTTCTAAGGCATTCCTTTAGCCTGTGGTACGGCGCCAGAGGCGTTGCTCAGGGTACCGCCCTCACTTGCCCATCGAGCTGACCGCGGTACGTCCCTCCCTCCATAGCGTCAACGACCAGAGGTTACAAGGGACCAACTATACTGCCCCCAGACTTTCTACTTTGTACCTACCTTGCCTCTTCTTTCATGTTTCATAATCAACACTACCGTACAGGCCCGGTATGGCCGAACGTTTAAGGACTCGCACACGTCCGCTTATTCACCCTCATTCAAGGTCTTCTCTTCCGCTCCGCTCTCGTCACTCTCACTCTCACTTGCACTTTCACACGTCGTTGGAGTCAGCGCTCCGTGAACGCCCGTGGTACCCTCCATCTGCGGGCGCTGCTCGGCCAGCCCGGGCTCTACATGCCCTCACGCCAACCGCTCCTCCTCCGCTCGGCCATCCCTCGTCCCGTCCCTGAGGCCGTGGATCGCGGTTCCTCATCCCCTGCATTCAGCTCTCATGCGTTGGGGGTTCATCACCAGAACTTGGATAGACCTCTCTGGAGTAGTTAACCCGCTCGATGACTCGAGACTCGCATTAGCACTTGTCTCGCAGGAGTCAGTATGCACAACACAGTATCAACTGTGGCGCGACTTTCGCTGACGGCAAGCCGGGCGCGCACAATCCCGTGTTGTTGTAGTAAGGAGTCCGCTCCCAAGAGAATGATAGGCTCCGTTTGCCACGTTTCAATCGTTTCTCACCTCAACACCGTGACCGTTTCAGACTCAGACACACACGTTTATCGTTTTACGACTAACTACTTGTAACGTCCACCGAATAATCGGCGGTACGTAAGCTAAGGACCCGTTTGCGTCGGGTATCAATCCGATCGCCACTCGTTCTTCTAGTCCGTTACTCTCACCACTCTTGCTACACTCATCGTTCTTGGGGTAAAAGGCGGGTGGGTCATTAGACCTCCTCCGGAAGCTCGCTGGGCCTCTCCCGGCTCTACATGCCCTCCTGAGTCCCTCCGGCCACACGTTCCACGCTCCATCCAACGCCGATCCACGCCTGACGAGCAAGGGTCTTCGATCATTCGCCCTGCACACACCACCACCACATTAGGGTGGTCACCGGGGACACTGATCGGATCTCTTCGAGTTGTCGTGCGGCTCGGTGACTCAAGACTCACATTAGCGCAGGGCGCACAAAGTGCGCAAAACGCGATCCACCAAGAGAAAGATACTTTACTAGAGTAGCTTCATCCCTCTTATACTACGCCCAAGTGCGGCGTCTTTATTACACCCCTATTCTGAGCTGATGGCCAGCTCAGTGTGCCCTAATCGGCCGCCTACCATCGTTCCCCCTCCCGCCTATCTCCGTCGTCGGCGGTGGGCCTGGGAGTGCCCTTGGTTCCGTCTCGGCGCCGATGACCCCACTCCTTGCCCTGACTGTTGCGGCGCACCCAATCGGATGATCCGCGAGGCGGGACCCCTTCCCCTTCCCGAGACCCTATTAGGTTGGGCTACCGCCGGCGGTCTGAGAACCGCGGTAACCACCACATCCTCCTCTCCTGGCCTTCGAGTGGGTCCCCGTCAGGGCCACGCTGATCGCCTCCTCCGAGCAAGTCGGGTGACTCCCTCTCTCCCGAGTCCGGACCGGGTCCCGTCTCAACTCCGGGTCCGATCAAGTCGCCCTTATTTCGCAGTCTCGACCTCGTGGTCCGGCCTCTGCCCGTCTGCACTCAAGGTCCGACTATTGTGGTCCGGTCTCAAGTCCGGACTGACCACCGGACCTGACCGCCGGGCCCACCTCCTCACCGCCCCTTCCCGCCTTGGGTTCTTGGTTTCCTCCTTCCACCCCTTTCTGTGGTCCTCGCCTCCCTATCCTTCCCCGGGTTGCGCTGGATTACCTCAAGGTCTCACATGCTGGCGCCATGCTCCTCCGGGCTCTCCTCCGCAGCCTTCTTGGGTCTCATCGCCGCGTCCTTCTTGCTCGCTGGCGATTGGCGCCCGCCTCTTCGCCGCTTGTCGCCCAACCTCAAGGTGAGCTGCAAAAGTGCCCAAGCTAAAAGATAGCGCCAAAGAGCTGGGTGACGGAGCGCGAGAGACTACGAAAATCGTCGCGAGGTCACAAAGAGAAATGGCCTACCCTCCGTGCCACGACGTCGAGAGTAGTCGCCGAGCGGGAGGTGTCCTTCGCCAGAATCGCTGAGGTCCATGGCCTACTTCGCCTTACGCCTGCCATTACGCCGCCAGCCTAGCCTACGCCGAACTGCATCGGAGCGTGAATACCGCTTATAACGGCCATGCAACCCTACGGCCCCGTCTGCTGCATGCCCGCTTCACCGAGCCCACGTGGCTCCTAAACACACCCAACTTCTAAATTACTTTACTTGGCGACTTATCCCGCCCCACTCGGAGTGTGGTCCGGACTTACACCCCGATGGGTGTGTCCGAGCTCCTCCCGAGTGTGCTCCGAGTCCTTCACCACTCCCGAGTCCTTCGACCTTCTCCGGAGCATTAGTACTCCGGCTTATTTCTTCCTTTCGCTTATTTTCTACTCCCCACTGAAAAACAAAACCTAACTCATTTCCTACCCCCGGGGAGAGTCCGTGGTCCACATCAACCCCAAAAGGAAAATCACATTATGGGGGCGGCAACCCCCCTCTTATACTGCCTCTAAGGCAGAGCCATTATTGCAACCCCAAAGACTAGCCCTACCCCCAGCTACCTATACATGCACGAGAGACACCGGATCCTTACACGTGGCTACCTACGTCTTCGACGGTGGGGCTGCTGTTGACTTCAGACTCAGACCGGCAGCCCAATCCCCAACCTCGCGCACCCGAGGCACCTCATTATCCTTGACCTGCCTTGGGACCCGGCCCCACCTCCGGTTGGAGGTGTGCAGTAGAGGTCCGCCTGAGGCGTGAGGGACCCAGACCCAGGTCCTGGCCTCGGAGTTGAGGGGGGACCCAGAGATCCGGCCTCCGGAGTTAAGGGGGAACCCATTGGTGCCCGAAGGACAAGCCTAGCCCAATGACGGACTTTCCCTTCCGGGCGGACTCATGAGGTGGGGACCCACCATGGTAGAGGGGCACAACCCGGCAGCGGTTATCGTGAGCGAGAAGAGGACATGGTGGTGACTCCCCCCACTACGGGTCCATTCTCCGTCCCGCCTCTTCCTCGATCGCTACCTTCTACGCCCCCCAACCCGAGTGCCGAGTTCGGGAAGCATATCTCTTGGTTCGCTAGGGACTCACCGCCCGGCTGCTGCCCCTCGCCCGAGGGCCCCGCCTCGCCATCGCTTCCTCTCTCAGCACCTAGGTTCCTGCCATCCTCTCCCAAATTCTTCTCGGCTCTCTCCCACCCTTCTGGTAGCCCTACCACTTCCGCCATCTTGTGCACCTTGCTCACGGCTCGTGGGGTGAGGGAACTTTTCACCCTCCCTTCCCATGGATCCGACCGCCTTGATCTCTCCGGTTGTTTCTCCCACCACCTCGCCTCCTTCCGTGGGTATACACGACCCAAAGATATGTATCATCGTGGAATGCAAAAGTTTGGGCAACTAGCTTAAATGAGTTCGCTTTGAAACAGCCCACACTTTTGCTAGAAATGGTTTGGTGAAGACATGCAAGGAAATTTTTGCTCCTTTTGAGCGGGAGTTGTAGGACCATGTCGGAAGGCGAGAGGATATGCAGGAAAAGAAACGGGTCAAAACGACCTGGTGAGGAGAAAAGGTAACCTACATGAGTGGTAGGAGGTGTCCTACCACCGTAGGAGAAACTCCTACCATGGTAGACGAGGGTAGGAGAGATCCTACCACCGTAGGAGATGACCGCTAGTGTTTTGATCACCTACCAAGGGAATAGCTCCTACCATGGTAGGAGAGGGTAGGAAGGTATCCCACCAGAGAAACTCCTACCGTGGTAGGAGAAAAGGAAAACGCCACCATGGTAGGATGTCCTACCACGGAGAGATAGGTTTCTAAGGAAAGTAGCTTATGTTTTAGGCGTGATAGGCTTGCTATATATAGAGTCTTTTAGTGGACTAGATAAATAGGCCAAAATAGGTAATTAAGAAATTAGAGGCTAATTTTCGAATTAGAAATTAGAAAATAGGGAAATGGTATTTTAGTATAAGGAATTAGGAAACTAACATCAATGGTGAGAAAGGGCCACGTGGCACACATCCAAGGGCAGGATAGAATGGTAGTTACTTTTTCTAACCCTTGGGTGACTTATAAAAGTGAGCAGTGTGCGCAGGAGGCCACAACTCGAAACTTGAAGAGACGGCCTCAGCAGAAGGCGCCGCCACACCTCAAGCTGCCCAAGGCCCCATACAGCAACACCGCACACGCGCCTGTTGAGGAGGAGAAGGAGGGCGCAAGCTCAGCAAGGAGGCGAAATCCAGCGCCCAAGAGAGGAAGAAGGAGGAAAAGAGAAGAAGAGAAGGGAGAAGAAGGTTGGGCAACCCAACACTTACCAAGCTCGTGAGGGTGCCTAGGAGGGTGGAGCGTGGCAAGATTGCTAGGAAACCGTGCAGGAAGGGCTCCTAAATTGCTGTGGAAGGTGTAAGAGTCCGTGGGGGAATTTTGTTGAGCTTTCTCTTGCAGGAGAAATCGGGGTTACTGGGGACGCCAAGGTGTAAGGACTGCAGGAGGAGAGCAAGGGCAAGGACCTTTGAGCTGTGAGCAAGAGCAAATCACTGAGGAGGAGAAACGTTTGCAAGGATAGGAAGCTGGCAGGTGCTGCAGGAATTGCAGGAGAGGCATCACTTTTCTTCAATTTCGTGCAAGTACTAACCAAGGAGGCCATGACCAAGCCTACCATGACCAAGGGCAAGGAGGTAGTAGCCAAGGAAGGAGCGTCCACCAAGGGAGGTGGCGCAGGAGCGCAAGAGGTCTAAGGCGGAGGATCGACCTGAGGGTGGAAATTTGACATGCCCTTATTTACGTGCTATGCAGGCCAGCTATCCTCTAGAGACCTTTCGACTTTCGACCTTGGGCAGCAGAGGAGAATATTCAGCTAGAGTGGGTGTATGGGCGACATTGGTCTTACACCAACCTTGAATTGATAGAGGAGTGTTTTGCTAATTTGCAGCAGACGGAAGAGGAATTGGCCGCCCACCGGATAGAAACGCACGGACGGATCCACGGTGTTGGATAAGGAGCATACGCTGTATATGGCAGCCGGATAGCGAGGATAGCGGAATCACGCTGATGGAAGGAACGAGTGAGGCAAGCGTGCATCAACGGCGGATCTTCCCAAGGGAGCCCTTACACTTATGCAAGGGGCATGAAGGCTAAGTCCAAGAACGGTTGGCGACGGACCAAATCTTGGAGCCCAAGTGGAGATTGTTCACAAGAATTGTTTTGGGCTTGGTGAGCAATCCAAGGGTGTCATATTTCAGCACTACCTTCCTCCATTTTCTATGGAAGATCACTCAAGGAGCGAAGCCGGATTGGGGCTCATCATGTATGAAGCATACACCTACCACCGGAAAAGTTGTCAAACCCAACGCGCTTGGATGAAGACAAGGCCATGCTATCTTAGCACTTATCTAGTGCATTTGTGGGAAGTAGAGGGCTACTCACAAGTAAGGAGTTGGATGATTCCAAGCATCCCTTTAACATTGTGTACTTACCTGTGGAGAGGGACAGGAGTGCTTGGTGCTTTGCTAAAGGAGGTGCCGCAGCACCACCGGACATTATTGCCGGAAGGAATCCTCCAAAGATAGGCCGAGGATGTGCAGGAGGACTTGCAAGGAGAAGTTGTAGGGGATTTGAAGTTTGGACCGCTGGAGGATGCGGAGATGGAAGGTAGGATAGATCCTACCATGGGTGAATCCGCGAGGGTGGGAGGTGTTCCCACGGTTTGGGACCCCTTCGTCCTCCTCATGACAAGGCCTACAGCAGGAATTAGTCCTACCACGGTGGGAAGTAGTCCTACTGGTAGGAGCACCTCCTACCACGGTAGGAGGAAAGGAAGTCACGGTTTGGAAGCTCCCAAGGGGAGATAAGAAGGCAACCGCCCTGCTAGGTGGGCGAGCGGATGGAGTCACGGTGGAGGAGTTGCCCACCAAGTGATGAGCGGGAGCTCATCATAGGGAAGCAAGGGATGTAAGATCCCATGAGCAAGGCAAAGGCCTTGAGTCTCCGGAGGTAAGAAAGGAGACTTAGACATGTTGGAGGAGATGCTGCGCATAGGGGAGATGTTCAGAAGATAGGAGCCGCCAAGAGGAGAGTTGAATTCTTGAAGACGGAGGCGAGAAGACAAGGACCTACCAAGCAAGGGAAATTGCGGTAGGCGGAAACCCAAGTGGAGGATGTTATGAGGATGGAAGCTCAAGTGGAGCACTTGGAAAAGAGTCTTGAAACAAGGCAACAGGAAACAAACCATCATATTCGGAGAACAAGGCTCTTACCAAGCAATTGGCAGCTCGAGAGGAGAAGGTGGAGCAACTTGCTCACATGGTGCGCACATGGAAAAGAAGGCGTAAGACAAGCAAGTGCTGCTAATGGAGGAAAGGTCAAGACGAGAGCAATCTGCAAAGAAATGAGGACAAAGACAAAGGCAAGTAGGCGCACATGAGCGGGTCATAGCCACACAGTGTGAAGATTAGTGACATGGAAAAGGAGCTGGGAGAAATCCACGGAGGCTGGAATTGAAGGAAGAAGAGCTGGAAGAACGGACACATTTTGTCCAAAGATTGGAAATGGAACGAGAAGTCCAAAGAACGGAGAATGCACAACTCCCTAGGAGGATAGGGGAGTTGGAGGAAGAAATGGCAAAGGAGAAAGGCCGTCATGAGGCGCAAAGATATGTTGGCGGTGAGGGAGCAGAGATTTCTGATTATGCCCTACAAGAGAGATTGATCCGCCAACCGCAATGAGAGGACGGAGAATGTGGCTCTCCATGTCAAGACCGGTGAGCTGGCCTTGAGCGAGATGCTTACAAAAGCAAGTGTGAGCATGGAGTATGGCTTGAGGATTACGAAGAATTGGAGATGGCACAACAACGATTTGCAGCCCATCTTCACAACAAGGTGCTCAAGGCCACTAACGAGTTGTTGCGACTTGCTGAAGAGGAGGAATGTTGGGACCTCATGACGATGATAGGGAGGCCCTCATGCAAGTCCAACCGGAAGCCTTAGACTTGGAGAGTGTCCCAAGCAGGGTGGAGAAACTTCGCACTGTGGAGAAGCAAGCGGGAGAAGCCGCATGTGGAGAGAATCACCCTGTGAAGGGGTAAGGAAGAAGAAACGACTGTAGGAACTCCTACTGGTAGGAGGAGTTCCTACCGTGGTAGGAGGGACTCCTACCGTAGGAGAAGGTCCTACCATGGTAGGAGGGCCGGAAGAAGCAGGATTCAAAGGTCGCTAGCATGGATTTGACGGCAAGGGAGGCGAGTACCTTGGCCCTTGCAGAAAGAAGGAAGAGGGGTTGATCTTGAATGGAGCAAGAATCACAAGGAGAAGACCAACCTCCCAACATGGGTGCAGAAGGAGCTCACTTGCTCCACAAGTGAGAGGAAGAGGAGAAGTCGAGGATGAGCCATGGCTAAGAGAGCCCGGCTATTTTATTGGAGGAAGGAACTCAAGATAGGCATCAAGATAAGGAAGGGATTCATAAGAAGTCCTTAAATTAGCTTGAAGACATGGGGCAAGATGCCACTTGGGAAGACTTTTCTTTAGAGGAGGACAGCATTAATGCTTGTCACCCAAAGAGTGTGTTGACTAGCTAGATAGGAATGTTGTGAGCCATTAAGGCTCACATAGGTGAATTTGCTAGAATAGAATTTTACCCAAGATGCTTGGATGTCGAACTTAAAGTCGACAATAGGATACACTAAAATAAGGAGTGAGGCAAAGGCGGCGCTGTGGGAGGTATGTGAGGACCTCCCTATAAAAGGAGGGAGCTTGTGAAGTAAAATTATCGTGTCTTGCGCCCCATCCTCCCGAGTCCTTCACTTTGTGTGAATTTCGCGGCCGCAAGCCAACGCAGGTCCGGTAGAGAGGAGAACGCGCGGTCGGAGTGCCGGGTGGAGGGCTTGCTTTGCAGCGCCGCTAGCCGCCTCCCTTGTGAATGGTTGTGAATTGTTTTGCTTTGAGTGTGTGGCGATGCTCAAGGAACTCTCGGCTTGAGGGTAGACTGCAGGAAAGACTCGGAGGTTCTCTGTCCGGTGCAAACCACATAGCAACCGGCCCAAGGAAGAACTCACACTTCCTGACGGACCCTGTGCCAGCCGTAAGGGCGAGTTGGAATTAATGAGCCAGAATTGGTGTTAGAGTAGGAGATTGTGGAGGAAGGAAGGGTAGATGAGTAGAGAAGAAGAGGGCGTTGTTGATTGAGAGAGTTGTGAGGAGGATTAGAGTGTAGGAAAACTAAGGCCATGCAGAGCCTAAGGGACGAATCCCAACTGCAAGTAAGAGGGCGCCTGTGGAGAAGAGTGTCTTAGGAGTAGGGACGGTTGCGGTGTGGGTCGGGGTCCCCTGGCGCCCGTGATAGACACCTTGTCATAAGACGAACTGCAATTGTGTGGTGTCGCTAGGTTGAGGCGCAGAATTTTACGGGCAAGAGCGTGTGGCCGAGAGGAGAACGCGCGGTCGGAGTGCCGGGTGGAGGGCTTGCTTTGCTGCGCCCCGCTAGCCGCTCCTTGTGAATGGTTGTGTGAATTGTTTTGCTTTGAGTGTGTGGCGATGCTCAAGGAACTCTCGGCTTGAGGGTAGACCGCAGGAAAGACTCGGAGGTTCTCACCGTCTGCAAACCACATAGCAACCGCCCAAGGAAGAACTCACACTTCCTGAAACGGAGCCGTAAGGGCGAGTTGGAATTAATGAGCCAGCAATTGGTGTTAGAGTAGGAGATTGTGGAGGAAGGAAGGGTAGATGAGTAGAGAAGAAGAGGGCGTTGTTGATTGAGAGAGTTGTGAGGAGGATTAGAGTGTAGGAAAACTAAGGCCACAGTGTGAGCCTAAGGGACGAATCCCAACTGCAAGTAAGAGGGCGCCCCTGTGGAGAAGAGTGTCTTAGAGTAGGGACGGTTGCGGTGGGTCGGGGTCCCCGCCCGTGATGATAGACCTTGTCATAAGACGAACTGCAATTGTGTGGTGTCGCTAGGTTGAGGTGGTGAATTTTACAAGACGGCGAGCTGCTGTAGAGGGAGCGTGAGAGGGCGCCTTGCTTGTTTAGAAGGCTGAGGTAGTGTGTAGCTGCGGTGGTGGGTTCTCAAGATCTCTACTGCTCCCCAAGTCTCATGGGACGAAACCCAACGAACGAAAACGACAAGGGATAAGTGTGGCCAGAGGGTGCATCTCGAAGCCCCGGATCGCCTCCCCACAATCACATCTTGGATAATGCATATGGTTAAATTAGCATCGCCCGCAAATTTGCGGCGTGACACGCCCTTGACGTGAACATGTGATTGTGAATCATACACCCCACCACATGGACTAGAATAGCCTTCCTTTAGCTCCTTAGGCCATCTAAGTATATGCGGTAAGGATGTTTTTTTCTGATCCATACCATCGATACATAATAACATGTACTTGTGAGGCTCCGTGTATCCTTTCGTTCGATGTTGTGTCAACTTCTTCCGCTCCTCCATAAGCTTTATGCGATGTTTGTTCAATGCCTCCTGATATATATCTGCTATACAACCAAATGTCATGTCAGTGTTCATCAATGACATATACCATCATTCCACGACCAACGACCCTCCCCACTAATGCCTCATTTCAAATGCAATAGATGAAGGGGTCGACTCCATTATAAGGCTGGCGTCTAGGCGATTGTCCATTGTAGCGGCCAAGGGGCACTGACCCTAAACGCCCCTCGAGAGGGTCAACCCCTAAACGACAAACCTAGGGTTCCGGCCGTTGTATGGTCCCGGCATAGCGAGGCCCTAAAGGGTCCTCCACTCTAGGGCGCCGAAAAGTCAAGGCCATAAAATGTCAAGGCGAAGTGTCCACCGCCGGCTCATGCGCCTTCAATTCAAACATGCGCTGCAGCCGCGCCAACCCCTACCCCCATCCTCCCTCCTCCTCTTCCCATCCCCCTTCCACCCTTCCACTGGGAGCTGCGCCTCATCTCCTCCTCACTCGAGGCCCCGATGCTGGCGCCTTCCTCCTCGCATGTCGCCCTCATCTCCTCCCCCGAGGGCGCTGCATGCCGACGCCTCCTCATCTCCTCCCCGGGGAGGCGCCGCATGCCGCGCACTCTCTCCTCCCTCCACACTTGAGGCCGCTTAGAAACATGCCCGCCTCGACCAAGGGCCGTACCGATCGTACATCTGACCAAGGGTCAACATCCACCATCACAACATACCACTGTTCGACATCAGATGGCCCACCTCGCTGTGACGGCCAACCTGTGCCTCTTTTATACCATGCCGGAAAAACGGCGTACAGCGATGAGCATAGCTTGATCTGTCCGCGATCCAGTGCTCCGGATGTTGAACTTTAGACCGGCGCGGAGAGAACATGTTGAAAATCAATTGGATTTCAATATCTTCATGCGCTTCAAGTTTTGGTTCTATAGTCTCGTAAAAGCACGACTAAATATATCGCACTCGCTTTGCTCCATGCCACATTTGTATTGTGTCCACACTTCTAGCTTGGTGAAAGTGTCGGGAAGATTGTAGACTTCAACATTAGGCAGCCGCTCTGCCAATTGCAGAAATGTTGCATCCATCCATGCAATAGCGCCCAATGCATAAGATGATTTCACCCGGGGGTTTGGCTTGCTACCATCCCATGGTGAATTCAACAGTACTCTGCCCTTCACCTCCTCGTACCTTTCCGACCCTATACAATACACCCTTCCAAGGATTTCGTGCAACACTTGATTGAACCTGCCTTCGTAAAAGCATGCACTGCCTTTTCCTTTCGATCCATGGTCGCCTTATAAGGGTCTCTAAATGTGTCTCCTCATCACAAAACTGGATAAGCATGTTTTTCATGTGGAAATCATATGGCGCCATGGCCCATGCCGTTGGCCATGGAAAAAACCATATGAAAATAATATCCTCAATGTGTATGTATTTTTATTTTTAGTTTCTATGTGTTCTACATTATTTATGTTTGAGTCCTACAAAGAGCTCATATGTTACTCATGAAAGGACAACATGCTCATGTTATAAATGTCATTCAGTGTCTATGTAGTTTAAATATTTCAATATATAGGTGCTCTTATATGGAATCTCTTATGAATCTACGTAAAATGAATATAAAAACAACATAAAAATAATCACATCCCTAAATTTTATGCCCTTCATACCAGTCTTATATGAATATTTATAAGCTAAATTTTAAAATTTTAAAATAATTAAATATTTTTACTATATGAAAAATGTCTAATAATATAAAAACATGGATAAGTACATCCAATAAAATTCATATGTATTTTAATACCCTGTATCATGTGTAAAATAATATAGAGAGCATGTAGATAGGGTCCACACGGTCGGCCATGAAAAGAGGGTATGAATATCATATCCTGTCATAAATGTCATTCCTTGTAAAGTCTTAGTACCCATTTGCTTTTGAGTACTACAAAGAACTTGTAAAATACTCATGAAGCTACAAGTATCCTTCTATTTTGTGTGTCATGCTAAATGCATTTACTTTCTTTATATCAAAATATATGTACGCTAATATGAAATCTGTATGGACTTATGTGAAAATAGATATACACATCATACGCGAATTGCAATGATTTGTATATACCTTTCACAATTCCTTTCTGAATATCTAATACAATAACACCCCCTTTACAGCGAGGTGGGGCAGTCACGCCAAAACATCACTGACACCAAAGACTAGGCCTCCAAGTAGCCCGCCGTCCTTCCACGGACGACTTGCAACAAGACATCCGCCACCGCTATTTATTCCAAAGAAGAGTCAACAAGAATACATGAGAGATCGGAGAGCTCCCCATCTTTGCCTAAGCTAGGAGCTTAGCCTCTCCTCGATCTCCTCCTCAGCCTCTCCTCTAGCACGCCACACTCTAGGCACCAAAGTCCTATCCTCACAAGAGTGTAGCTCCCAAGTGCTAGGATCCTTCTAGACATGCTCACACTCTAGGCTCCCAAGGCCTTTAGGCTCCAAAGTCCTATCCTCAAGAGTGTAGCTCCCCATGCTAGGATCACAAGATATCTCTAGGGCTAGCCTCATCTCCTTATATAGGAGGCTTACATCATTTCCAAAGTAAGCTAAAAGCGGACTTTCTTCCTTAAGCCCTAAGCTAAGTCTTACCACCACTACTTACAACTTACTAACTAGATCCATGCAATAGCGCCTAATGCATAAGATGATTTCACCGGGTTTGGCTTGCTACCATCCCATGGTGAATTCAACGATCTACGCCCTTCACCTCCTCGTACCTTTCCGACCCTATGCAATACACCCTTCTGAAGGATTTCAGGCAACACTTGATTGGAACCGGTGCCTTCAGAAAAGTACAGACTCTGTCTTTTCCTTTCGATCCATGGTCAGGCCTTACAAGGGTCTCTAAATGTGTCTCCTCATCACAAAACTGGATAAGCATGTTTTTCATGTGGAAATCATATGGCGCCATGGCCCATGCCGTTGGCCATGGAAAAAACCATATGAAAATAATATCCTCAATGTGTATGTATTTTTATTTTTAGTTTCTATGTGTTCTACATTATTTATGTTTGAGTCCTACAAAGAGCTCATATGTTACTCATGAAAGGACAACATGCTCATGTTATAAATGTCATTCAGTGTCTATGTAGTTTAAATATTTCAATATATAGGTGCTCTTATATGGAATCTCTTATGAATCTACGTAAAAATGAATATAAAAACAACATAAAAATAATCACATCCCTAAATTTTATGCCCTTCATACCAGTCTTATATGAATATTTATAAGCTAAATTTTAAAATTTTAAAATAATTAAATATTTTTACTATATGAAAAATGTCTAATAATATAAAAACATGGATAAGTACATCCAATAAAATTCATATGTATTTTAAATATCATGTGTAAAATAATATAGAGCATGTAGATAGGGTCCACACTCGGCCATGAAAAGAGGGTATGAATATCATATCCTGACATAAATGTCATTCCTTGTAAAGTCTTAGTACCCATTTGCTTTTGAGTACTACAAAGAACTTGTAAAATACTCATGAAGCTACAAGTATCCTTCTATTTTGTGTGTCATGCTAAATGCATTTACTTTCTTTATATCAAAATATATGTACGCTAATATGAAATCTGTATGGACTTATGTGAAAATAGATATACATCATCTGCGATTGCAATGATTTGTATATACCTTTCACAATTCCTTTACGAATATCTAATACAATAACACCCCTTTTGAGGTGGGGCGATCCGCGATTAGCGACAAAACATCACGGACACCAAAGACTAGGCCTCCAAGTAGCCCGCCGTCCTTCCACGGACTTGCGGTCGACTTGTCTGCCCATTGCTATTTATTCCAAAGAGTCAACAAGAATACATGAGAGATCGAGAGCTCCCCATCTTTGCCTAAGCTAGGAGCTTAGCTCTCCCTCGATCTCCTCCTCAACGCTCTCCTCTAGCACGCTCACACTCTAGGCACCAGTCCTATCCTCACAAGAGTGTAGCTCCCAAGTGCTAGGATCCTTCTAGACATGCTCACTCTAGGCTCCCAAGGCCTTTAGGCTCCAAAGTCCTATCCTCAAGAGTGTAGCTCCCATGCTAGGATCACAAGATATCTCTAGGGCTAGCCTCATCTCCTTATATAGGAGGCTTACATCATTCAAAGTAAGCTAAGCGGACTTTCTTCCTTAAGCCCTAAGCTAAGTCTTACCACCACTACTTACAACTTACTAACTAGATCCGAGGTGCATGCTTCTCATGCAAGGCTCGTTACTTTCTCCCCATCGAAAAGAATCACATCCTCGATGATAGCCAACGTCGAGAGATCATCCAGATCCTTTCGAATATCCTCTAACGTTACCCAAACCGGATCGAGATCCCACGCAACTTTACCATATCGTGGTACGATTCCACGCTTTGTAGGCACGCTACTCTCGCAAGGAATTCCTCAATTTCCGCATTCCTTGATTATCTTTGCGAACACTGTACTTCTTGTCCATGTCTTCTTTCTCTTTGCACACAAATGGTTTCGAGTGATACATGAAACACATTGTGTGCAAAAATCCATTCAGCTAACTTGTAAGCCACTTCTCCAATGCGCTTCAAGACTACAAATGGACCACCATATCTTGGCCTTAACTTAAGAGTTAATCCTTGAGGTAATGGGAAATGCTTCAATTTCACCCATACTTTATCCCCAACGTTGAAGACAGCTTTCTCCGTGCCTATCAAAGATATTTCTTCCGACGTGCTTGAGCCTTGGCTAAAATTCCTTTGGCAATCTCATGCCTAGCCTTCAACCGCTCAATGAATCGGCGTGGATCTCTAGTGGTAGTATCGAAAACTTCAGCATTTAGCATGGATACCATCCGGTCAATTTCCTCCCATCTCAAAAGGACTACATCCAAGAGAGGCGTATGTGTTGTTATAACAAAATTGCATCGTCTAGATGATCACCAATCCTCCGATCAATCGCACATAATGCCTTAAGTATTCTTCTTGGATTCGTTGACTCGCTCGGTTGAGCCATCGATCGGATGGAAAGTCGTGCTCATACATAATTCCACATTCAAGCATTTCATCAAATGCTGCCAAAATTCTCCTGTGAACCTTGGATCCCTGTCACTCACAATCTGCATAGGTAAGCCATGGTACTTGTATACATACTTCTTAAACAAGTGGCTACCTCGGCCACTCTTCTTTGTAGGGATGAAATGTGCTTGTTTGGTGAATCTATCCACCACATGATATGTACAACCATTCTTTGGTGGCAAAGGCATGATAAAATCCATAGAGATACTCTTCCAAGGTCCACTTGGAATAGGTAGTAGCAAACCTCTTGGTTTAGCTTGCTCCACCTTATCTTGCGACAAACAGACATGCCTTGACATAATCCACATATCGATACATTCCGGCCAAAAAGCCTTCCTTAGCTTCTCATAAGTGGGGTCAATTCCACGGTGACTGCACTTGGCACATCATGACATTCAAGAAGCAATTTGCTCTTCAACTCAAGAATTTGGGATCACAATCCTCCTCTTGTATATCAACAAACCATCCCTCAATTTGAACTTGCTTCCTTTCTCTATTCCATTAATCCGATCCACGAACATCCGGATCCCGCAGATATGCTTCCTTGATCTTTGTGAGTGTCCATAGGTTCAACCAGCATTGCCATTGCCTTTACTTCCTGACTCTTTTTGCGACTCAGCGCATCCGCAACCTTATTCTCTTTTCCAGGTTTATACTTGAGAGTCACATCATACATAGCTAGGAAATCTTGCCATCTAGCTTGTCTTGCATTCAACTTCAATCAACTCAACTGGTTAGAGAAGTATGTTGTGCTGATATTATCAGTATAGAGCACAAAAGATCTGCCCAAGAGATAGTGTCTCCATACCTTCAGACAATGAATGACAGCAGTCATTTCCTTCTCATAGGTGGGATACTTCAACTCATAAGGATGCAATTTCCTTGACTCAAAAGCTATCGGCTTATGGTCTTGCATCAACACTCCACCTATGGCCACGTCTGAGGCATCGCTGTACACTTCCACATCCTTCTTGGGATCATACATTCCTAAAACCGGAGTTGTACTCAATTTCATCTTCAAGTATTCAAATGCTGCTTGACATTCAGCATCCCACTTCCAAGCTTTCGTCATCTTTAAGAGGTCAGTTATGGGGGCTGCTATCTTAGCAAACATATGTACAAATCTCCTGTACACAGAAGCCAAACCCATAAAACTGCGAACCTCATGAATGTTCCTAGGAGGTTGCCAATCTTGAATGGCCCTCACCTTATCAGGATCCATTCTGATGCCATCAGCAGAGACAATAAAGCCTAAGAAAGCTACCTCTATCTTGACAAAGTCACACTTCTTAATTGCCAAGAACAAAGAATTCTCTCTTAGCTTCTGTAACACTTCTCTTAAGTGTTCAGCATGTTCCTCCAAGGTATGGCTAAAGATCAAAATGTCATCCAGATAGATTACAACACACTTGTCCACCAGATCTACGAATATAGTATTCATAAGTGTATGAAATGTGACAGGTGCATTAGTAAGTCCAAATGGCATGTCTAGAAATTCAAAAGCCCCATACACCGGTCCTACAAATTTTGTACTCATGTCCTCTGCGATTCGATCGATAGTACCCGCCATCGATCTAGCTTGGTGAAATACTTGGCACCCTTCAACTCAAACATATCATCCATTCTTGGCAAAGGATATGCATTCTTCAACGTAATTTGATTCGAGCTCGTAATCTAAACACATCCTTAGTCCTCCATTCTTCTTGCGTAAACAATACCGGCGCACCAAAGGAGACTTAGAGACTCGATATATCCCTTTGCCAGCAAGTTGGATAGTTGTCGCTTGAGTTCCTGTAGCTCATCCTGCGACAATCTATATGGTGCTCTTGACGGAGGCGTACTCCCTGGCCTCAATTCAATCTCATGATCTACTACTCTATGAGACGGTAAAGGTGGCAATTCATCAGGCATCAAATCCTTAAAGTCATCCAAGACAGCCTGTAATTCCTTCGGGATGTCTTTCTCTTCTGAGGATTCTTCCTCAAGACCATCCTCTAATCCAGCATAACTAGATAAAGCTCCTTCTTACATCTTATGTCTGCTTGAGCTCTCTTTTGAAATCAACTGTCGAGCACATCTCAAGCTTGACTAAGATTAGCACAAACCACCTTGTGCTTTCCATTCTTCAATATCTCAATGGTGCGGGACTTCACATCTACACGCACTTCATTGGATTTCATCCACTCTAGACCCAAGATAACATCATGGTCATCCATGTCTACAATCGTGAAACTCATGTATCCTTCCCACGCTTCTATTTGCAGCTTTACTCCATGCAATTCACCCAAGAAAAGCGAGTTCCTTTAGCTTGCTTGATTCCATATGGCGGAAGTACTAGCCCATTCTAGCCCAAGCTCTTTCGCCTTGCGAGTTATAAAATTGTGGGTGAGTCCAACAATAACTCTACTTCTAAGCCATTCATCTTTCCACATATGTACATAAGGGCTCCACCTTCCTCAAAATAGTGTCATCCTTGACACTAGATGACTCACCACATCGTCACCACAACATGGTAGCGTCATTTGGGCTCTGCAGCTCACGAATCCTAAGTCCGGAGCTTGAGGATTGGCTATCATTCGTTGGGAATTCCCAGCATGCGGACAATCTTTCGCAAGTGTCCTTGCTCTCCTCCCAAGACGCACCAAATTGAGGGCCTCGTCCTTTGGCTTCCACGGCCACGACCTCTATTGGCTCCTCTTCCTCTTCCTCTCCTCGCCAACATTATCATTTGTTCCAATATGCCCGTGTTGGTGGCTCTTCCTCTACCTCGTGATCTTCCTTGAAAAGATCTTGGATACCTTCCTCACGAAGACCGGTGCTTCCTCGGCACGACTTGTGTCGTATCGCTGACCACAATAGCCTCTCGAGTTTGAGGTTTGTCATCGATTCTATCCAGGCCCACCTTTGAGTCCACTATAAAACCTGTGGAGCTTATCCACCTCCCGCATATCGGCATTGTAACACAATTGCTAAATTCACTCACATCTTGCAACATTCCTGTGCTTACATTCTCTAGCATCCTTCTTGCCGGCATAGATGCATTAGTTGGTGGAATTGAAGTTGTGCATCTTTGAATTACGGTGGAAATAGTTTCCACTCTATTACCTTGTTCAATACTCGAACATAAGTTCTCCACCAAGTAAGGCGTACCCTTCTAAGAAGTTAACGATGTGATCTAGATACTCTTCTGCGGAATCCTGCGGCAAGTATCCTTCCAATGAGAAAACCACGAATTGATTTTCTCCACATCTCGTTCACCCTTATACCTATCTGGGTGAACGCTTAGCCTCAACTTCTTGGGTCTCCTTGCTCTACTCCTTTTTTCGGGCTCCAATTTCCCTTCATCATCCTTCTCCTTCATCGAGCTTCCTTTTCCTTGTACTTGTTGCTCTAGAGCTTCCATTCTCCTCAAAAGATTTTGAAGCTCCTCTTGCGGCATGGTGACGGTCTTGGAGGTCTGCCTCTGCCGTTCGAATTAGTGGCTCCATCGGGGCTCATCCCCTTTAAAGCTAGCAACATCTGGAGCGATCCATGATTGATAACAAAACATCACAGACACCGACACTAGGCCTCCAAGTAGCCCGCCGTCCTTCCACGGACGACTCATCGGCCATCCGCTATTTATTCCGGCAAGAGTCAACAAGAATACATGAGAGATCGAGAGAGCTCCCCATCTTTGCCTAAGCTAGGAGCTTAGCTCTCTCCCTCGATCTCCTCCTCAGCGGCTCCTCTTCCTCTTCCTCTACCTCAACATTATCATTTGTTCCAATATGCCCAGTGTTGGTGGCTCTTCCTCTACCTCGTGATCTTCCTTGAAAAGATCTTGGATACCTTCCTCCGAAAGACACCGGTGCTTCCTCACGACTTGTGTCGGTATCGCATCTGCAGCCACAATAGCCTCTCGAGTTTGAGGTTTGTCATCGATTCTATCCAGGCCCACCTTTGAGTCCACTATAAACCGTGGAGCTTATCCACCTCCGCATATCGGCATTGTAACACAAGTGCTAAATTCACTCACTTGCCGCAACATTCTGTGTGCTTCACATTCTCTAGCATCCTTCTTGCCAAAGATGCATTAGTTGGTGGAATTGAAGTTGCATCTTTGAATTACGGTGGAAATAGTTTCCACTCTATTACCTTGTTCAATACTCGAACATAAGTTCTCCACCAAGTAAGGCGTACCCTTCTAAGAAGTTAACGATGTGATCTAGATACTCTTCTGCGGAATCCTTTTGCGAAGTATCCTTCCAATGAGAAAACCACGAATTGATTTTCTCCACATCTCGTTCACCCTTATACCTATACGAAACTTAGCCTCAACTTCTTGGGTCTCCTTGCTCTACTCCTTTTTACGGGAGCTCCAATTCGTCCTTCATCATCCTTCTACTTTCGAGCTTCCTTTTCCTTGTACTTGTTGCTCTAGAGCTTCCATTCTCCTCAAAAGATTTTGAAGCTCCTCTTGCGGCATGGTGACGGTCTTGACCCGGTATACACTTTCTGCCGTTCAGTTAGTGGCTCCATCAGGCTCATCCCCTTTCTGCTTCAAGCAGGTGGGGCGATCAAATTAGCGACAAAACATCACCGGACACCACACTAGGCCTCCAAGTAGCCCGCGCCGTCCTTCCACGGACGACTCGCGGTCGACACATGCAGCTATTTATTCCGACAAGTCAACAAGAATACATGAGAGATCGAGAGAGCTCCCCATCTTTGCCTAAGCTAGGAGCTTAGCTCTCTCCCTCGATCTCCTCCTCAGCCTCCTCTAGCACGCTCACACTCTAGGCACCAAAGTCCTATCCTCACAAGAGTGTAGCTCCCAAGTGCTAGGATCCTTCTAGACATGCTCACACTCTAGACTCCCAAGGCCTCTAGGCACCAAAGTCCTATCCTCAAGAGTGTAGCTCCCCATGCTAGGATCACAAGATGCCTCTAGGGCTAGCCTCATCTCCTTATATAGGGAGGCTTACATCATTTCCAAAGTAACTGCTTAAGCAGACTTTCTTCCTTAAGCCCTAAGCTAAGTCTTACCACCACTACTTACAACTTACTAACTAGATCCAGGGCTGCATGCTTCTCATGCAAGGCTCGTTACTAATACTGTAGTTTTAAATTTCTATCATGAATATATTTATATATATTTATATCAATAAATTACAAATAACAATAATCTATAATACAAATAATTCGATTGAATACACAATATTTTATAATTTTAAAATAACACAATCATTCAACAATTACAACATCCAGCTTTTATGTCAATCCAATCTAGGGCTTTTTGTGCACGATTCTCCTCGCTCGAAACGAGCTACTCGAGACCATGATCCCTACCCATCAATAGGAACTCACAGGTCAAATTTTTTTTGCAGGGTGCGCCTAACATATGCATTCAACCCATACGCTACAAAGTTGAAGAGCCCCTGCAATCATACAGATGTAAGAGGCTATCATACAGGATCAGAGACTGAAAATCCGCCAAGGCAGGTTGCCCTTATCTTGAGAGCTGCTGTGCCGATGTGAATGCAATATAGCCAGAACAGCCGTTTACGTGGTTTCACACAATGATGAGTTCGGTTGACAGTTCCAAAAGTGGACTCCAGGAGCCTATCAGAATCAATGGATAATAGCCCACCTGTTCATGGCCTGAAAAGATGATAACGAAGTTCACAGTGACAGCCAGGTAATGGCATGTAAAGGCGAAGTAATGTTATAAGCAACAACCACACCGAACGGTAGGGACAAGGTTTTGCATTCGGTTACCTACCTTCATGTCAGTGCGCACCTCAACTTGTCGCTGACGTTCAGACATGCCCACTGCCATCTGCAATAACCAAGTGCTTAAATCAAGCAATATATGGCAGATGGAACTAACGGGCTTGAGCCTGATGACGGCGACAGAAAGCCAGATACTTACTCGGGTTGTATGATTTATCATGCGAATGACTGGAAAGTAAGCTGTTCCGTTGAACAGTATAGCTCCCCATAGGGGTACATAGAATGTGATAAACCGTAGCACCTGGTACCAGAGTTTTGATAGTTGGCATCCATGGTTGCACAGTGGTCCTCCCACACTGCAATCGAAGAAAACCACAAAGTTTCCATACCTTTCCTGTAGTTGTCTCTATCCTGACCAAACACCAAGCACCAGCCGGTCCATAGTCATTTGAGCTGCAAATGCCGATAAATTGACCACTGCACGAGGAAAGACATGAAGATCACCACTAACCTGTCCAAACTTGAAATTCGGCAGTCCTTCTTGGACCACCAATGCATTAGAGGCCACTCCCAAATGCATCTTCCAGTGCCTGAACGTGCACACAAAAAGAACCTTTAGATGGTCCAGAAAACTATACAGTATGGCACATTGTTGTAGTAACATATGTCAGTCAGTGCAGGGATGACTACACCTAGCTGACATGCCGAGAATGAACAGGAGCGTACCAACTAAAGTTCAAACCGGTCCGTTGTGGGTTTCAGGACTTCCATGTCAGTTAGATCATCTGCAAGGTAACGCCATTCTCCACTCACAAGATGGGCAATTGATGCAAACATGGCAGCATGATGCATCTTCTCCATGTGACAAAGCAGGCTGAAGTCCAAGTACCTGTACCACAATCATTGACCCTCACTGATATCACAATCAATGACTGATTGTGATATCTGCAATCCAGACCAATGCACTGGCTGTAGAACCGTCTGAACAGTCGATGAAATCCAGTATTATAAGATTCAGCACGCTCTCACTTTGCCACCTACCATCGGCATGAGATGTCGCTTTGCTTCATTCTGATCCTCAACACTAGCCACCTGACCATCCGACGAATGCCCCTCTGCAATTAGTTGCGTGTCCCAAGGTCGATCACCTTGCACCCATTCCATAGACAGGACCCTCTTGGTAGTCATGGGAAGCAGCAGGAGGCAGGAGGCAGGAGGCAGGAGGCAGGAGGCAGGAGGCAGGAGGCAGGAGGCAGGAGGCAGGAGGCAGGAGGCAGGAGGCAGGAGGCAGGAGGCAGGAGGCAGGAGGCAGGAGGCAGGAGGAGGCAGGAGGCAGGAGGCAGGAGGCAGGGGACAGGAACCACGATGTACTTCAAGTGAGCACGTGCTTCCTACAAGGAAAAGCCACCAATTGTGATCCAATTAACAGAGTCCAAGCAATAAAGCTGCCAGAAGGATGGCTACATGTTACGACAGCTCTGGAGCAACAGCTGCTTGGACAATCCAAAACCTTCATGAGAAAATAGTTCGATCCATACTCAAAATTCTTCCACATTTGTGGCTTCCATGTTGTAGTCAAGCTCCCATGCAGACCCCGTCCAAGCTCATCAGCCAAACCTAACCCTGCCGCAACCACCGCCAATTGAACAAACAATACGAACACCAAAATGATCTTACAAAACAGAACAACAAAGCCGCACGCATCATCCTTTCAGAACAAAGCCAGTCTCAGCAAGGAAACCCCGTCCGACAGCACCAGCCGAAAGCTCCTGCGAGGTGGAATTGCTCCCGATCGCCTTGATGTCAATCACCGGTGCCGCCATCGCTTATCTTGCCGCAGCTGGCCGAGATTCCTCCCTACGCTTGCTACCCTTGCTGGAGTCCGAACCGTTGGCGCTCACCGCAGCTGAGCGAAATGTGTTCATACACTGAAATCTGCTATCCTAAAGTGTACATGGCGATGCAGCCAGGATGCCCCTCCGTCCCTCCTGCAACTCCCAAACCCCAACCCCAAGCCTACCTGAGAATCCAAACTGTAGCAGGGAACATCACTCACAGGCAAGTAGCTTGTAATTACATTTGAAACTCACGTGTCACGGAAACACTTCCTTCAACAAAAACTCCTTGTCATGTGTCTTCATTGAGGTAGATTTTTTTCGGGGACAAGACGGTACATTGGGAACAAATGGTGGGGCTGTTCTAAGGCATACAATGCCAGGTGAAGCTTCTACCGACCACAGCCTATCCTGTTCTCACCACCAACAAGCAGTAGCACACAATGAAAAATTGCGAGAGCCTTCCCTCCTGAGATCATTCTGCGATTTGAGGGCCTCTCCTCCGTGCTAGTGGCTGTTCTGCACCTTTCCTACCATAAAGGAGTACATATTTATCCGACGTGAAGGCATGCGCAGGCTTCAATGCCCTGCCTACCAACGTATGTAAACACCCACGTGTAATCACTGTCCACAGTAAGATCACACAACTTGGTAGCTATCAACCACCAGCTGAGTGGGTATGGCGATTTTGCAAGAGATCCACTTTGCGTGTTCTTAACGATGCGGACCTTGATATCACAGCACGTCTTGGTGGCAGTGAATTTCACATCAATCGGGAGAAGGCCGACGGGTCTGCTAACTCCATGGTCCCATTCCGATTGGTATTACCAATTAAGGTGATGGACCATTCTAGGACGGACTTTCGTGCATCATACGTCCAGTCTCCATCAACTTGATTCATGCTTGGTGGATCCCGCAAAGGTGGCAAGGGTATGCTGATTACAACATTTTGCAGATCAAATGCTTTCAAGGCTTCATACTCGATGTTGATGTAACATTCCCCGCCAGAGACAGAGGCTAGGGCCAGCAGTTTATACCAAGAGGAACAAGAGAGTCCTGCTTGCTTTGCATTCGCCATCAATATGCATCTTCTTATGTTTGAACAAATAACGAACGCCATTTTACACTGCACTTCAAAATTCTCCACACCACCGTCCTTCTTCAAAGTGACGTCAAGCCTGTCTTCCACAATAATAGTGATAGGATCTGTAGGAATAAAAGTTGTCTGCAAAGGCCGAGGTGCAGCATGGACATCCTCTACAATCACTTCACCTTCCGCCTTCAAGGATTCTAAGAACTGGTTTGCCTTCTGTGACTTGCCAAGCTTCATACCAGCTCCTTGGGCAACAAAAGGGACAGGTTGTGTTGACCGTCCTTTGGTTTTCCGAAGGGTCTGAATCTAGGCCTGAGCCAAATCCCGAACTGCTGCCAAAGCCACCGCTCCCAAGATCGGATCACTGATACCATTGTCAAAATATGTGATGGCTCCCGAAGAGTTAACACACAGAGGGGCAGGCTGCACTCAGAGATTGTCAAAAGAGGATTGCTGGAAAATGTAGTGTTGGTCAACTGCCTGGTGGACATGTATGCAAAATGTGGTGAACTGGAAGACGCACGCCAGGTTTTTGAGAGCTTGGCCATAAAGAATGTGGTGACATGGAATGCCCTGATTGCTGGGTACGCACAGCAACTTGGAACCGGGCAAGAAGCTCTCGTTGTGTGTCGACAAATGGAGCAGTAAGACCTCATTTTGGCTGACCATGTTACTTTTGCTTGCCTTCTGAAGGCCTGTGCAACCACTGGTGCCATACAGAGGGGCAGGCAGCCGCAGAGATTGTCAAAAGAGGACTGCTGGAAAATGTAATGTTGGGCAACTGCCTGGTGGACATGTATGCAAAACGTGGTGAACTGGACGACGCACGCCAGGTTTTTGAGAGCTTGGCCATAAAGAATGAGGTGACATGGAATGCCCTGATTGCTGGGTATGCACAGCAACTTGGAACTGGGCAAGAAGCTCTCGTTGTGTATCGACAAATGGAGCAAGAGGACCTCATTTTGGCTGACCATGTTACTTTTACTTGCCTTCTGAAGGCCTGTAACCTTTTGGTGTTAACCACATTAAACATGCAACCACTGGTTGCATGTTTAAGCTGTGGTGGCCAACCCCATTGGGTTCCACGGAGACAAGCTGCAGAACATAATTCTCATCTCACAACAGTGTCCCCATGACACACTAGCAACTCAAGAATGCAAGGACTGCACAATGAGATTGATTCACGAGCAAAGTCAGCCCAATTCTGGAGTCCAGCCTTGCTTTTCGTCAGCAATTTCCCATGTCCTGAGCAGAGCTTAACTGCCCGCTGTTTAGGAACTTTGTAGGCACTGCCATTCACCGTCCAGGTCAGTCCACCGACCCTGGCCTGGCTGCTGTAGAGGCCGGGTTAGTGCGTGGAGAGGACGCGTTTGTGAGCGGCCTAGTCCTGTCCATGCACCTCCGACAGCGGTCCCTGAACGATGGCCACAGCGAAGGCTGAAGCTTCTTTTCTTCTCTTTGCAGTTCGTTGGCTTTCAGGCGGGACCCAGCAAATTGGTGTGTGTACAGGGATTCAACGAGGAGCTCCTGCTAACCTCAGCTTAGGGAGTCGACTTCTGGCAAGCAAAGCCTCCAGGTGCAGCAGTGTAAGGAGCCCAGTACTTCCACTTCCGAGAAAGTGTGTGGATAGGGACGGGTTTTCCAGCTACGGTCGTTGCCAGGAGCAAGAGCACTTGTGGCAGCAATTTTTCTGGACCCTACCCTGTGGTGGGACAACAGACGAGGTAAGAAGAGCGCCGTTCCCTGACTTCCAGCGTAAGGGATCCGGCGAGGTGCTGTGATTAAGGAACATGTTTGAGCCAGCTTGGGTTGATGAGCACCTCATGTGCATGGATCTGCAGATAGAACATGGTGCCTCTCCTTCCGAGTCCAGCTCCCCGGATAAGCCTAAACCTGGGAGGTATGCAGGATCGGCAATGGGTGTTGTTATTGCTGTTACCGTGAGCACGTTATGTCAGCAGGGGAAGCTTTTTGATGCCGTTGGAGCCCTGGAACGCTGGCGAACACAGAGTCTGCCATTTCCCAGTCTCTGTAGCACATTGTATCTAAAACTGTGTACAGCTAAGAAGGATTTGGTTGTGGGGCATCGAGTTCTGGTCTCATTCTCCTAAAATCATTAGGAGAATGAGACACCTCAATATCTATATTACATCTAGAGAAATTTGATGATCATATATATATATAGAATATTAATAATCCTTACAAAATATCTATCCATATATATATATATATATTAATAAATAGTATACTATATATATAATATTATAAGATAACATATATGACTTCGGTATGAAAAATAATCTATATTAAAAATATCATAATATGTATTTTATCTTGATAACATGGATAAAATAATTGCATGAAAAACATTATGATTACCTTGTGACAAACATTCCTCAAGAAGAATGTTATTTCATGTAAGAACCTTAAAACATCCATAGAGGTATGAACATATGATAAATACGTGGATTAAAAAAATTAATTTTATTCAGCCTATATCAGAAAAATTATCATGTTAGTATGAACTATATGCATATGCAAGCCATGTGAATTTTGATATCTTAATTTACTAGTAAAATTATACATAAAAATATATGTGATGTATTTTTACACATATATAATATTCAATATACTAATATTCAGTTACTCATGGTTACTTGTGACATACATATGGACTCCATATAAAATGTTACTATATGTAAACTACATGGTATCATCACAGGATATGACTGAGACTCATATAAAACACATCATGACTTAAGAAGTGTATTTATGCATACAATTCATATTATCACATACAAATATCATATCCTATAAATGTGGAGTTATTATAAAATAATATCACATTAGAATTATAGGAAAAGTATATGATAACTATAAACTCAAATAATATAAAGATTTTATATTTTTTTGTATATTGTGGATTCCATATGGTTACGGTATGAAAAACGTGGCCCTTCAGTTTTGTGATGCTGCTCAGACTTGCGGCAGCTGTCTTCTGTGAGTTTGCCATCCCTGATTTCCCTCCTGCCCCAACTCCCTTCATTGTGCTCACCTTCGCTGATCCACAGGATCCTGAAAGTTCAGGGCCGTGTGCCCCTCCAACATCCGGCCCAGCGTTACGTCTTCCAACGTGAGCGCCCTGAATTGGAAGGGTCCTTTGCAGGGCTGCTCTGCCTTCTTCGCTTTCGATTTCTTCTGACACCATTGCCCTGCTCACAAGCAACCAGATGCATACGGTGAGACACCAAATCTCCCTCAAGCAACGCAAAATAGGTTAGGCGTGACGCGCACCTCCACAAACACTCTGAATGGCGCCTGCAATGACCTTCAATCCTGCACAGGCGGCTTGGAAGAGTGCAATTCACAGGCCTTCCCAGGTTTCGCAGGTGGAGCGCAACTCGCTGCCAGCTGAATGCAGTCCAGACACTGGTGAACGCTCCATTACGGGGAAGGAAAACTGCCTTATAAAATGCCAGGGCAAGGGTTAAATAAGGCGGTAGACGGTAATCGGCACCGTCTTTGCCAGGTGTCTGTTTTTCCCCTAACCCTAATTTGGTGTAGCAGCTAGCTTTGCCACCGTTTTATTAACATGGTGGCCCATGTTTTTTAACCGTGGTGCACTTGGCATACATTAAAGCCTTCCCGATCCCAAACGGCAAAAGCCGCAACTTTAATGACCGATTCTGAATAACAACGGCGTCGGATGATAGGTAAATCTTCTCCGCAAGTGAGTGCTGGAAAGATGCGACGCCGAGGCATCCGTGCACTTGTTCTGCTATGTCTAATACTATTGTGCCTTCCGGCCCATGTTCCTCCTTGTTCACGGTCGCACGTCCCTTGCACCATGCTCCACTCCACCCATACCGATGAAGACACAGAGGTAATTTTCATAATATGCGGTAGCCTCCTGCTCATAGTCCTGGTCTCCTACTGGAACATTGTTCCTAATAGTGGGTGTCATGCGCTCGACTAGTGCGTATGGCGGGAACTTGACCGCATCGGGAATGCCTCGCTTTGACAAAGATACCTACATGTAGATGAAAGGGGCATTCAGCGATCTATAGGCCAAACGCGCCCGCAAGCTTTGACTGCCACTAAGGCACCGGGTTTTCAAATGCTCTTTCTAGACAATCTGTGTGAATCAGAACACAAGCTTATGTAGACAAGCTGGACTTTAGACTTCGCTGAAGCATGCGGATGCCCAATGGTAATCGTTGTAGATGACGATGTGCTTCACCTTGTTCTCGTGGAAAATCGTATGCAGGCTCAGGATGGCGAAGGACTCATAACCATTCTCGTGCCCCCCCCTATGTGCCGCCGACGCCTCGGAACATGAACTTGTATGCGGCTATGGAACTTAGACCCGGAGGGACGAGGCGATGTCGCCCGCCCGCAGAAGTCAGAAATCAACATGCCATGCGAGGTCTGTTTCGCCCTCAGGGTGGAGTGTTGGGTGCATTGGGGGAGCATGATATTGCTGGCGATGGCAACATTCCCCATCCTCCCCGTTCCCCTCCTAGACTGCATCGTGCGTATCATCCGAAGCCAATGTCGGAGACAATGCAGGCTGGGAGCGACCTTGGGTTTTGGTTGCAGAGGCGGCGCGCGGCTGGTGTCTCCTTAAAGAAGACTGAGGCGGACACGGTTCTGCTAGACTTCCGGAAACCGTGTTGCAACAATTCATGTATCCAACAACTTTCGAGGGAGGGTTTCCAAGAAGAGAGGCAAAGGTTTCTTATGATTATGAATTGGAAGGAGATGAGGATGAGGCCGAGTATGGACCCTCGGATGAAGAGGATGGCCCTATCCCGGAGCTGCGTGGCCAAACAGATGACGAATTGTCGGAGGAGGATGGTGATAACCGGGTTGAGGAGGACAGAATGCAGATTCCCTCCATGCTGGCGCCAACTGTGCCTTACAATCCTGCCGAAGACATGGGTCGTAGCCAAGCTGGGGAATTGCCTGCCGGTGGGGAGAACACGCAGTTGGGCACCCCTCAAGCAGCTTGGTTTATATCCGGGTATGAAGGCATGGGAGGAGAGGAAGGGCGCCGGCATGCCGGTGCCCATCCCGCCTCCCGCCGCAGAAGGCGACATCCCAAAGACTGGGGTGTGCACCACGCAAGAGATCGCCAGAGGCCACCGGATCAAGCCGGACGGCCTGAATGAGTGGAGGGCGCCGGCATGCCGCCTCACTGCCATGGGGATGAGGAGGGCGCCGCATGCCGGCGCCCGCTGCCCCTGGGATGCAGAGGAGGCGTCGGCATGCCGGCGCCCGCAGATGGTGGCGCCATGCCGCCTCACCGCCCATGTGGATGTGAGGCGGGCGCCGCATGCCGCCTCACCGCCCATGTGGATGCAGAGGAGGGCGCGGCATGCGGCGCCCATCTTCATCAAGATGGTGGAGGCGATCGGGAGTACTGAAGCGGAAGGCATCACCGCGCTTGGTATGGGGGGCAGGTTGCCAAATGTGGAGGCCGAAAGAGATTTGAGGAGGAAGAAAGGCAAGGTGAGCTGCAGATACCAACGATATTCCGACTATGCATGTTGCGACTGATGGGGAGAGGCTGGAGGCCTCCATCCAGGATGAAGATTATTTGCGGAATATCGTAGAGTTCGATACGCCAAGAAAGTGGTTCGAAACAGCTTCAAATTAGAGAATTTAAGGCCTGCATCCTTTCTTACTCCAGATGCTTAGATTCGGATTGTGGACGAGGCATGGACCAACTACCGCTCGAGTTATTTTGAAAGGTAGAGTTGAGGAAGGTGTGTCGCTTCACTATGCATGATTGACCCATCGGATCGCAACATATTCAATCTATAGATCGGAATAAGTTTAGAGCCAAGAAGTATGTGATGGGAGTGCTCGGGGCAATCACACCTATGCAACGATGAAGCATCCGCATATATCTCCATCGAAGGCCAGATTCCAATGGATGGAAGCCATGACTATTGTGGGCTCACTTTACAGGAGATGAGGGTTCTGGCCACAGACCACAACACCATGTCTGACAAACGGAGGAAGATGACTTTCATTTAGCAAGTTCGGTATTTGCGAGATGAGTTGTAGATAGCAAAAAGAGATGGAGTCAATATGAGCATGAACTGGAAGTTCAACATGTATAAGGTGCTGGGCTTGATAGATGATGATGAGGCCAGAGAGGATGAGCAGTACAAGCAAAACAAGGTCGACAATCGCACACATATCCTTTGCATCGCCAAACTTGAGGGGAGAGTGTGGGAAAATGTCGATAAGATATTCACAAAGTGGGAAGCCATGGAATTGCTGTAATAAGCCAAACATGTTGTCAGGAACAAGCAAAAGAGCAAGGGGAAACGGAAGACTTCGGATGAGGCGAAGTCGGTGGACCAAAGTTTTGTGAAGCCAAAGGACATGCAAGGGAAGCCTTGGCGAAGTTTTCAGGGTATTCCACCGGGTGAGACTGGCCAAAAGATGTTGATCAGTGTCACTGAGAATGTCCTTACAAGTCTCATAGACCTCAATGGTATGGCCAAGGAGATCACTCTTCGGAAGAAACTACATGTGATACAAGTGGCTATGGCAAAGCATCTAGGCTGCGATTCATTCGAGATGGTGAGGAAGGAATACCTGGTGCACTCAACGGATGAAGTCATTGCGATTTCACCGTCAAGGGAAGGTGAGTTTCTGCTCTTACCAAGATAGAACTATTGGAGGGCGCCGATGCCGATGCGCCTCCCTTTCCCTATTGTCCCCAATCGACTTTTGGCAACCTCACTTGTTTTGTGTTATTTTGCAGCAAGTTAAAGATGTTGAAGACCAAAAGCTACCGTAAGATTTCCGTGCTTTTATATTAGAGGTCCACACATGGAAAGGGCTGGAGGATGAGCAGAGGGCACTTGGACATGGACATGGAGGAAGGGCTGCAATCTTTATCGTGCCCAAAACAGAGGAGTTAGTAAGTATCAAGTGGTGCGCAGAGATGTGGCGTAAATGAGAGGGTTTCTTTGGAGTCAAGTATACAACGCGGTGATGGATGTCCCTGGATTCAACAAGGGAAGTATGATGTCAAACTTGAGCAAAAGAAATGGCAAACATATTTCATTCCTTCCATGATATGACAATGTGCGACGAGATCGTAATGATAGTAATGCATGGTGTGGAAGAGCTCCATATTGTGAGAGTATGAGGAAGTGGTGTGGTGGAGGAGGCATGGTCTCATTTGTTTGGGACAAAACTAATATGCACAATGACCAAGGAGGCTTTGACATTGTGGAGTACATCATCGGGGGTGTGACCGCACGAGCAAGACGACAAAGGTATCCATGCTGCCGAATACCTTGCAGGGCTCTTTCAATAATGGGCGAGCAGTTATTGCACATGACGCTGTGGTTAAGAAGTTATTATACATGTCGCTAGACAAGTCGGTTGTTTCCGCGTATCAGAGGCCACTGGGTCTAATAATGAAGTTGATAAGGAACTTCTCCAAAGAAGGAGATTGGATATTAGATGCATGTGCAGGGAGTGGAACAACGACATTAGCGGCACTCCTTTGTGGCCGAAATTGCATTGCTGTGGAGGTTGACAAACGCTGTGCAGAGTTCATTCCGCAAAGGATTCATGGCTATGAAGTTTTACCGGACGCAGAGGAGGAATTGACCCATGAGCCACACCGCCGAGGCCCCACCCAATTCTGGGCAAAAGAATTGAGCTTGTCCGAGAAGGATGCATCCCAGGCCCAGGTAGTCCCACTTGGGTTGAGCAGGATGAAAGAGAAGACTGGAGATCTTCTAGATGATCGCCAGCAAACCTCGCATTGTGGCATCCTGACTATTTGGAGAAGAGCAAGGAGGATGCGAACGATATCGCCGGAAATGCTATGGACGAAAACGACAATTTTGAGGATCCCGAGGATGCTCGACTCCAAAGGATGGAAGTTGTGTTAGATAGCGTGTCAGGACAATGCCCTCCGGAGCCACAGTCTCAAGCCGAGAATCCCCCTTTGTAGGGAATTAAGTCTAGTTTACTTTTGAAAGTACTATAACCTGCATGGTTAGAACTTAGATAGGGCGCCGGCATGCCGGCGCCTGATATGCCTCCTTCTTTAACTATGAGCGCTATTTTTATTTGTTTTGTCAGGGATGATATCTGTTGCCGGCTCCAAAATATCCATAGAGCACGTTTTACGCCTTAAAGACATTCGTCATGCACCGTACCAGAGGTCCTAAATGCACCAACATACTCATATTCGTGTGAAAGCACCAACAAAATAGGGATGCGCATGATCTAAACCACTAAACTTGCAGACAACCGGACTGTATAGGGAACCCAAATCCGTCCCGGTCCAAAGCGGTCTGATATTCCGGGTTCAAATATTATGGTGTTAAGAAGGCGTTCCCAATGTTGGAGGAGCTAGTCTTAGAGGTGGGGACGAAGTGGCGGCGTGGGTCGGGGTCCCCGGCAGTGGTGGACTCCTTTCATTTGAGGCATGGCCTACGGTTATTGTGTTGTCGGTGTCGTTGTAGGTCAAGAGTTGGCGAATTTTGAGGCAGTGCAAGTGGTGCAGTGGCATAGAGGAAAGTTAGATGGCGCCTTGCTTGTTTGGACAAAACTAATATGCACAATGACCAAGGAGGCTTTGACATCGTGAGTACATCATGGGTGTGACCGCACGAGCAAGAAGACAAAGGTGTCCATGCCGAATAGGTGGCTCTTTCAATAATGGGCGAGCGTTATTGCACACGACTGCGTGGTGAAGAAGTTATTATACATGTCGCTAGACAAGCGGTTGTTTCCGCATCGAGGCCACCGGGTCTAATGATGAAGTTGATCAAGAACTTCTCCAGAGAAGGAGATTGGATATTAGATGCATGTGAGTGGAACAACGACATTAGCGGCACTTTGTGGCCGAAATTGCATTGCCGTGGAGGTTGACAAACGCGTAGTTCATTCCGCAAAGGATTCATGGCTATGAAGTTTTACCGGACGCAGAGGAGGAGTTGACCCATGAGCCACACCGCCGAGGCCCCACCCACCTCGGGCAAAAGAATTGAGCTTGTCCGAGAAGGATGCATCCCAGTGTAGTCCCACTTGGGTTGAGCAGGATGAAAGAGAAGACTGGAGATCTTCTAGATGATCGCCAGCAAACCCTGTCTGCATTGTGGCATCCTGACTATTTGGAGAAGAGCAAGGAGGATGCGGAGGATGCGGTCGATATCGCCGGAAATGCTATGGTCGAAAACGACAATTTTGAGGATCCCGAGGATGCTCGACTCCGAAGGACGGAAGTTGTGTTAGATAGCGTGTCAGGACAATGCCCTCCGGAGCCACAGTCTCAAGCCGAGAATCCCCCTCTGTAGGGAAGTGAGTCTAGTTTACTTTTGAAAGTACCATAACGCATGGTTAGAATTAAGCGCCGCATGCCCTATGCCTCCTTCTTTAACTATGAGTGACATTGTTATTTGTTTTGTCAAGGATGATATCCGCTGCAAAATATCCATAGAGCACGTTTCACACCTATAAGACATTCGTCATGCACCGCAGAGGTCCTAAATGCACCAACATACCCACATTCGTGTGAAAGCACCAACAAAATAGGGATGCGCATGATCTAAACCACTAAACTTGCAGACAACCGGACTGTATAGGGAACCCAAATCTGGTCCCGGGTTTCCGAAAGCGGGTTCGTATATTCCGCCGGTTCAAATATTATGGTGTTAAGAAGGCGTTCCCAATGTTGGAGGAGCTAGTCTTAGAGGTGGGGACGAAGTCGCGGCGTGGGTCAGGGGGTCCCTGGGCGCCCGTGGTGGACTCCTTTCCGATGAGGCATGGCCTACGGTTGTGTTGTCGGTCGTTGTAGGTCAAGAGTTGGCGAATTTTCGGAGCAGTGCAAGTGGTGCAGCTGCTGTAGAGGGAAAGTTAGATGGCGCCTTGCTTGTTTAGGGGGCTGTTGTGAGAAGGTGTAGGCAACAATCGATCTCTCAAAATCCGGCAATTCACGGAAGTCTCATGGGACGAAACCCAACGTGCTAAGCGACAGTGGGATAAGTGTGGCCCCTTGATGGTGAATCTCGGAAGCCCGGATTTTCCTCCCACATGAGGATAAGTTGCGCACTTTAGTTTGAAAGTATCACCGCAAGCCCGAGTGTCCGGAAACATTTCTAGAGTTGCAAGCGTTGGTATTTGCTCAATGACAAGCGTGGGAGGCTCTTGCGAGCTCAATGCATCGAAAACGATTATGTGGATGGTTTGAACGGACCGCAGCTGCCTGTGGTCAAACCGAGCTTCTGGCGATGATGAGGAGGAGTTGTTAGCTCGACATCGAGCAAGAAGACAAAGGTGTCCATCTTTGAATACCTTGCAGGCTCTTTCAATAATGGGCGGTTATTGCACATTGGTGAAGAAGTTATTATACATGTCATCAATGGTTGTTTCCGCGTATCGAGGCCACGGGTCTAATGATGAAGTTGATCAAGAACTTCTCCAGAAGGAGATTGGATATTAGATGCATGTGCGGAGTGGAACAACGACATTAGCGGCACTCCTTTGTGGCGAAATTGCATTGTGGAGGTTGACAAACGCGTAGTTCATTCCTCAAAGGATTCATGGCTATGAAGTTTTACCGGACGCAGAGGAGGAATTGACCCATGAGCCACACCGAGGCCCCACCCAGTCGGGCAAAAGAATTGAGCTTGTCAGGAAGGATGCATCCCAGCCAGTAGTCCCACTTGGGTTGGCGGGATGAAGAGAAGGCGGAGATCTTCTAGATGATCGCCAACAAACCTGTCTGCATTGTGGCATCGACTATTTGGAGAAGAGCAAGGAGGATGCGAACGATATCGCCGAATGCTATGGTCGAAAACGACAATTTTGAGGATCCAGGGATGCTCGACTCAAAGGATGGAAGTTGTGTTAGATAGCGTGTCGGGACAATGCCCTCCGAGCCACAGTCTCAAGAATCCCCTTGTAGGAATTAAGTCTAGTTTACTTTTGAAAGTACTATAACTGCATGGTTAGAACTTAGATAGGCGCCATGCCGCACGATATCTCCTTCTTTAACTATGAGCGCTATTTTTATTTGTTTTGTCGGGATGATATCATTGCTCCAAAATATCCATAGAGCACGTTTCACGCCTTAAAGACATTCGTCATGCACCCGTACGGAGGTCCTAAATGCACCAACATACTCATATTCTGTGAAAGCACCAACAAAATAGGGATGCGATGATCTAAACCACTAAACTTGACAACCGGTGGGATAGGAAACCGTCTGGTCCGGGTTTAGAAAGCGGTTCGTATATTCCGCCGGTTCAAATATTATGGTGTTAAGAAGGCGTTCCCAATGTTGGAGGAGCTAGTCTTAGAGGTGGGGACGAAGTCGCGGCGTGGGTCAGGGGGTCCCTGGGCGCCCGTGGTGGACTCCTTTCCGCTGAGGCATGGCCTACAGTTGTGTTGTCAGTGTCGTTGTAGGTCAAGAGTTGGCGAATTTTCGGAGCAGTGCAAGTGGTGCAGCTGCTGTAGAGGGAAAGTTAGATGGCGCCTTGCTTGTTTAGGGGGCTGTTGTGAGAAGGTGTAGGCAACAATCGATCTCTCAAAATCCGGCAATTCACGGAAGTCTCATGGGACGAAACCCAACGTGCTAAGCGACAGTGGGATAAGTGTGGCCCCTTGATGGTGAATCTCGGAAGCCCCGGGATTTTCCTCCCACACATGAGAGGATAAGTTGCAGACTCCTTTAGTTTGAAAGTATCAGCCTGGCAAGCCTGAGTGTCCGGAAACATTTCTAGAGTTGCAAGCGTTGGTATTTGCTCAATGACAACGTGGGAGAGCTCTTGCGAGCTCAATGCATCGAAAAACAGTATTATGTGGATGGTTTGAACGGACCGCAGCTGCCTGTGGTCAAACCGAGCTTCTGGCGATGATGAGGAGGAGTTAGCTCGACATCGAGCAAGAGAGCGTGCATGGTTAGGAAAAGCACAAGTGGATGAGTATTTTGATCCAGAAGATGCCGGTGTGGCTGCTATGTTGGCTACAGGAATGACAAAGCACGACAAACCATCTAAACCTCAACTCCAAGACAACATGTTCAGGCAGTTTTATGGTCGGTTTTATGGAATCTGAATGCCCAAAGTGGTGCTCCGATTTTGTCAGCACATTTTGTCGCAGCACCAACTTTTGGCCGAGGGGCCATTTGCGGCTATTAGTTTTATTTCCTTATTGCAGTTAGGGCGGATTTGGCTACTGGTTAAGGCCTTTGTTTAGGTCCATGCCTTGTTTTGAGCCATTGTAGTACAGGGCTCCTAATAGTTTGCTAGCTTTGTGTGAGTCATCACTACTATGCGGCTATGGCGCAACAGTTGTCATGGCACATAGACCTTATGTCAGCATGGATAGGCATGTGGAATATATGCATGTGTGTATGTAGTATGTATGGATGTAAGTACATATATGTGGCATGCATATATGTGTAGATATATGTATGTGATATTTATACATGTGGCATGCATGTATGTGTAGATATATGTATGTGGTATTTATACATGTGGCATGCATGTGTGGTGTGTATGTATGGGTGAGGGTCAAGTCATTTTGGACAAGCAAAACGACAAGTGTAGTTAAGGCGAATGGCGGCTCCTTCCATGACTCACGGATTGAAGCGTGTGTTTTCTCAAAATCAAAGCAAGCCATTAAGAGATGGCGGTGCCAAGCAATGGGATTACAAAAGCGAGACAACTGGAATGTCACGGATTGTTGATATTTGTTTCATGAGGAACGACCATACATCCCATTCTCTTCTTCCGTGAGCTCTCGGAGTGGTGTGTCGATACACTTGCCCATGCAAGAGGCAAGTCGATTTTGCCATTTTGGCTATTAGTTTAGTTTCGTTAGCATGTTTGTGGAGTATCACATGTGTCCTAACCCTTCTCTGTGGAATGAATGAATTTTTTGTTTTGGTGTCTTAGTATAGCGGAATGCTTTGGAATCGTCGTAAGACCTTTTATACGGAAAGAGTCCTTGGCCCATGGTGATAATAATATTTTCTTGTCCTCGGGTTTTGACCACAGTTAGGAAGGTTAGATATAGGGTCCTTGGGTTTTGGTAATTTTAGAAATAAAAAGTGTCTATATATGCTAGGTGCGTACATTTTGCCACGATTCGATCAAGTGGGAGGTGGCTAGTTCCACCACGGTGGCGGAGGCAGGCGTCTGGACAGGGGAGTTCACAACCCTAGTGGCGGGCGGGCGCATCAATCGGGCCTGGCGAAGAAGAACACACGACATCGCGAGGTCGCGAATTTCGGGCGGCGTCGGGCGAGGCTGCAGGCAGGCGCCGCATGCAATCGCGCCAAATCACCGTTCTTGTCGGTGGCGGTGCGCGTCGATCAGTCGGGCGGCGGCGGCGGAGGCGAATCGCGAAAGGGGAAAGAGGCGCTAAGTCGGAGGACCAGCGCGAAGAGGAGCGGGGAGGCGAGGTGGTGCTTTTCCTCTCGACCCGGCGTGAGGGAGCCGAGTTTTTGAAGATGAAGGAGAAAGGAGATGGCGCCTCGAGCAGAAATTCTCACCATGGTGGCCCAACATGGACCCTTTGGAAGGTTAGAGCTGATGATCTTGTGCGAGGCGGGCCTAGATTTCATGGAGAAGAAATGGTGCTACGGCTGACATTAGTGCAAGAGTGTGCCCGCCAACCGAGAACCAAAACGCAAGAGGCGGCGCAAGGAAGAGGCCGCAAAATTGATTTGGGGCTCTTCCGAGCCGTGTAGAAGAATCGGAAGATGGGAGCTCGGTGATTGACCCGCAGAGGAAGAAAACTCGAAGCTGCGGCGGCGCTCATGAAGCAGGAAGTGAGAGTTAACAATGGATGGGTGACTTGCCACCGTGTCTGTGGTTGGGTTGGCCAAGTGGATTTTGTGTTTCCTTGAATCGAAAGTTAGATCACATGGCGGACCACTTCGGTCTTCCTTCATGAGGTGGTCAAGGGCACGCAGATCGATTGGGGAGGATGATTTTGAAAGAGCGTGTGAGAAGGCGAATTTGCTCTCCCCCCCTCGGCCTTCCTTGATTTCACCTTTTGATTCATGTGTTTGAGCATTACGGATGCCTAACGGAGTTGGAAGCCGTGTCCGCCCTTCATAGGCTGCGGTCGGAGAACTCAAGGTGGAGGAGGAGGAATATAAGGAGGATTCGGGGAAGGACTCCGGCGGTTGGGAATGCGCCTCACTAGAGGATTCGGATGAGGGTGGGGAGGTTTCCAAAGGCAAGAGGAAGAGGGTAGCGGCAGTGAGCGGTCGGCCAAAAGGGAAAAGCGGAGGAAGAACCAGCTACACCTAGGGTCACGAGGTCAATCGCGAGGTCGCGAATTTCCGTGAGCGAGCGGTGAGCGCAGCAGCGACGATGCAATCGCAATCGCGCCAAATCACCGCTTTGCGGCAGTGGCGGTGGCGCGGCCGATCGAGGGCGCGGCGAGGAGGGAAACCACGCCGGGCGAATCGCGAAGGGGAAAGAGGCGCTAAGTCGGAGGACCAGCGAAGAGGAGCGGGAGCGCGAGGGTGGTGCTTTTCTCTCTCGACCAGCCGCTGCAGGGAGCCGAGTTTTTGAAGATGAAGGAGAAAGGAGATGGCGCCGAGCGCGTAATTCTCACCATACAAAGGCCCAACATGGACCACTGGAAGGTTAGAGCTGATGATCTTGTGCAGAACTGGCCTAGATTTCATGGAGAAGAAATGGTGCCGACATTAGATTAGTGCAAGAGTGTGCCCGCCAACCGAGAACCAAAACGCAAGAGGGCGACGGAAGAGGCCGCAAAATTGATTTGGGGCTCTTCCGAGCCGTGTATGGGCGAAGAATCGGAAGATGGGAGCGGTGATTGACCCGCAGAGGAAGAAAACTCGAAGTCAGCCGCGCCATGAAGCCTGGGAAGTGAGAGTTAACAATGGATGGGTGACTTGCTGTCTCGGTACCGTTGGGTTGGCCAAGTGGATTTTGTGTTTCCAATCGAAAGTTAGATCACATGGCGGACCACTCGGTCTTCCTTCATGAGGTGGTCAAGGGCACGCAGATCGATTGGGGAGGATGATTTTTGAAAGAGCGTGAAGAGAAGGCGAATTTGCTCTCCCTCCCTCGGCCTTCCTTGATTTCACCCTTTTGATTCATGTGTTTGAGCATTCGGATGCCTAACGGAGTTGGAAGCCGTGGTTCCGCCTTCATAGCCGGAAACCGCCGAGAACTCAAGGTGGAGGAGGAGGAATATAAGGAGGATTCAGGAAGGACTCCAGCTTGGGAATGCGCCTCACTAGAGGATTCGGATGAGGGTGGGGAGGTTTCCAAAGGCAAGAGGAAGAGGGTAGCGGCAGTGAGCGGTCGGCCAAAAGGGAAAACAAATTGGAGGAAGAACCCAATACACCTAGGGTCACGAGGTCAATCGCGAGGTCGCGAATTTCCGTGAGCGAGCGTCGGAGCCGCAGCAGCCGGGCGACGATGCAATCGCAATCGCGCCAAATCACCGCTTTGCCGCAGTGCGGTGGCGGGCCGATCAGCCAGGCGGCGATCGAGGAGGGAAACCACGCGCGCGAATCGCGAAGGGGAAAGAGGCGCTAAGTCGAGGACCAGCGAAGAGGAGCGGGAGCGCGCGAGGGTGGTGCTTTTCCTCTCGACCGCCCGCAGGGAGCCGAGTTTTTGAAGACGAAGGAGGAAGGGAGATGGCGCCTCGAGCCGCGGCAAAAATTCCCACCATACAGTGGCCCAACATGGACCACTGGAAGGTTAGAGCTGGTGATCTTGTGCAGGAACTGGGCCTAGATTTCATGGAGAAGAAATGGTGCTACGACAGCCCAGCATTAGTGCAAGAGTGTGCCCGCCAACTGAGAACCAAAACGCAAGAGGGCGACGCAAGAGGCCGCAAAATTGATTTGGGGCTCTTCCGAGCCGCAAGGGGCGAGAAGAATCGGAAGATGGGAGCCCGTGATTGACCCGCAGAGGAAGAAAACTCGAAAGCTGCAGCCGCGCCATGAAGCCTGGGAAGTGAGAGTTAACAATGGATGGGTGACTTGCCACCGTGTCCGTACCGTTGGGTTGGCCAAGTGGATTTTGTGTTTCCAATCGAAAGTTAGATCACATGGCGGACCACTCGGTCTTCCTTCATGAGGTGGTCAAGGGCACGCAGATCGATTGGGGAGGATGATTTTTGAAAGAGCGTGTGAAGAGAAGGCGACTTGTTTCTCCCTCCCTCGGCCTTCCTTGATTTCACCCTTTTGATTCATGTGTTTGAGCATTCGGATGCCTAACGGAGTTGGAAGCCGTGTCCGCCTTCATAGCCGGAAACCGCCGAGAACTCAAGGTGGAGGAGGAGGAATATAAGGAGGATTCTGGAAGGACTTCCAGTTGGGAATGCGCCTCACTAGAGGATTCGGATGAGGTGGGAGGTTTCCAAAGGCAAGAGGAAGAGGGTAGCACGAACGGGTCGCCAAAAGGGAAAACACCGGAGGAAGAACCCACAGCTACACCTAGGGTCACGAGGTCGAAATCGCAGGGACGCGTGAAGGAGGAGAAAATAAAAGGGAGACGGCAGTTGTCCCCTTTCGGTCGAGGATGAGTCAGCGCCACTAGGGAGGTTGAAGCGGATAAAGGGTAGTTGCGGATCAACCCCTAGGGAAGGGCTAATTTCGGCACCCGTGACGAGCTCAAGGACATTTTTGGCGATATCTCCTTAACCCGACCCGGCCGGGAGGCAGTGTGGCGTCGCGTCAGAACTATTGTGGAAGGGAATGGGCATGAGGCAGCCCAATTTGGGAGTCTGCAGGCTCGCCACGCCATGGCTCGACTCGGATCTTCTCGACCAGCCATGGCTCTCACTTGGCTAAGTGTGCGGGGCAACAAGAGAAGTTGCTCAAGGAGAAGTTGGAGGGGCGGAGGGTGAGAACAAGGTGGCGGAGGAGGGGCAGGAGTGCGAGGAGGCATTGTGCAAGGCACGAGGAGCAGTGAAGGCCATGACCACCCAACAGGAGGCCCTAGTAAATCAAGTAAAAGGGCGCTACGATTGAGGAGCTCAGAATGAGGTCATGCGAGTCCAAGAGCGGTGGAGATGATGGCGCCTGGAGAAATTCAAGCTGGGAGAGATATAAGCGGGAGAGAGATGAAGCTAGGGCCGAGTCAAGAGAGAGGCAGTAAACCAAGAAGGGCAGAGCAAGCCACCATGATGGCAGCAACCAGTGGGGAAGCAACCACCACGGTGGCTAAACCACCGTCGTGGAAGAAGGAACCGAGGTGGGGAAGCCACCAGCAGGGCTGCAGTGGGGATCGACTCCCACAGATTCGGGAAGGCGGGGTTCGGGATTGTCCACAGGAGGAGAGGGTAAGGACCTCAGCGGAAAGGCGTATTGTGCTGCGTCTGGATGAGGATGCTCATGTCACAGCCACGCCTACATGGTGGCGGGTGCTCACTCTAAATGTGTATGTGGTTGTTGGGACAGAGGGGCGTAAACCATCGCACATCTTGACGCCAGGCGTTTACGATGGTTCCTTGAGCGGGGCTGGGGCCTACCCCCAAGTGGTGATCGAGGAGATGGCGGGCGGAGGCAGGCGTGGAGGAGGAGCACACGATGTGGCTGTCCGGCGAGTGGAATAATAGGCATAGGGCCTATAGGCGCGACGCCCACGGGAAGACGCGAAGAAACCGCAGGCTGCGACAGTGAGGTGGAGGTTTTGGGGGAGAATCGCTCGGATCGGGCGTGGCGGGGAGGCGAGGCGAGGGACCCCATCGGCGCAGGCTAAGCGGCCAGCGCACAGCGATTTTAGAGGAGCGACATTGCAGGCCAAGGGTTTCTTTTTCGGGTTAGAGGATAGGATGTTTTGAGGTCATGGAGTCGTAGTTAGGAATGGTAGGAGGCTGGTAGTGGGCCATATTTTCTGACAACCTTTGGGGAGGGATGTGGGATCCATTTGGATGTATAAGAGACCCTTTTTGTGTCTCTCTTAATAGACAATTTCAGGTGTGAACTTCCGTGTGTTGAACCTACGCGCGAAGTTGGTTAGAGACGTTTGATCGGCATCAAACTGGTTTGATGCACCGCCTTCTCGTCACAAGAAGGCCGGGAAGATCCCTGGGTGGTCGAGGCGGAGTGGCCAAGCTCCGGGAGTGGTGGAGGTAATCGGCGCATGCCGGGAGAGGGTAGGAATTTCCGGAAGGCAGGGGTGTGAGGCTGAAGGCGGATCGCCCAATCTTGACGCCAGGCGTTTACCAGTGGTTCCTTCGAACGGGAGCTGGGGCCTACCCCCAAGTGGTGATCGAGGAGATGAGCGAAGCGGAGGCCAGAGCGTGGAGGGAGGAGCACACGGTGTGGCTGTCCAGCGACGAGGAGTGGAATAACAGGCATAGGGCCTATAGACGCGATGCCCACGGAAAGACGCGAAGAAACCGCAGGCAGCGACAGTGAGGTGGAGGTTTTGGGGGAGAATCGCTCGGATCGGGCGTGGCGGGGAGGCGAGCGAGGGACCCCATCGGCGCAGGCTAGGCAACAGCGACGCCGCTGATTTTAGAGGAGCGACATCACTGGTGCCAAGGGTTTCTTTTGGGTTAGAGGATGTTTTGAGGTCCGGAGCTGTAGTTAGGAATGGTAGGAGCGCCCGTGGTAGTGGGCCATATTTTCTAGACATCGGAGGAGTGGTGTGGAGATCCCATGTTGGATGTATAGAGACCCTTGTGTCTCTCTTAATAGACAATTTGTGTGAACTTCCGTGTGTTGAACCGAGGTTGGTTAGAGACGCGTTTGATCGCATCAAAGCAAAGTTTGATGCACCGCCTTCTCGTCACAAGAAGGCCGGAAGATCCTCGGTGGTCGAGGCGGAGTGGCCAAGCTCCACGCGGAGTGGTGGAGGTAATCGGCGCATGCCGGGAGAGGAATTTCCGCGGAAGGCTGGGGTGAGGCCGGCGGATCGCCCAATCGACCGTGTTTTCTTTCCTGTCCTTCCTTCCCAAACTGCTGCCACCAGGGCGTGTTTTATTCCATGAAAGGGGGTCTGTGTGGCCCAAGGTGAGGTCTGTGTGGCCCGAGGTGAGGTCTGTGTGGCCTGTGAGAGAGAGAGAGAGGATTTATTTGTGGAGTGGAAGGTTCCCCCGGAGGGGGCGGTTGAGTGTGTGCTGTAGGGGATTGTGTATGCGTATGGGGAAATCGGGAAATGATCGAGAAGAGTGGAAGTGAATGGTGGGGTCACGGGGAACTAGCGCCGGAGTGAGGCGCCGCGGCATTCGAGGACGTGGGGCATAACCCTCAGAGAAGGTCCGATCGCGGGTATCCCTGGAAGAGAAGTAAGAGTACATGTAGGTGTGTGTATGTCCATAACCCCCAAGGAGACCGCGCCAGAGAAGCCGGGTGACAACAATCACCGCGACGACGGCGTGTGGGGCCCGCCACAGTGGTTGAACCAACCACTACGGTGGTTGAGCCTTCCACGGTGGTGGCCGAGTCTTCCACGGTGGTGGTCGAGTCTTCCACGGTGGTGGCCGAGTCTTCCACGGTGGTGGTCGAGTCTTCCACGGTGGTGGTCGAGTCTTCCACGGTGGTGGGTTTGGGCATGGTAGCTGGTTACGGAGGGGTAGTGATCGATTGTGGTAGGACTGGAGTCCATAGTTTTAGAACATCTTGACACAAAACCATTCCCTTGGGATCGAATCCTAGGACTATAACGACATAGAGGGTAAATGTGGCCTCTTTGCGTCTTCGGATGCAAAAACCCATTCCACAATGTTGCATATTGAGTTAGGGCGGCTTTGGTTGCTGGTTATGGCCTTTGTTTAGGTCCATGCCTTGTTTTGAGCAATTGCAGTACAGGGCTCCTGATAGTTTTGCTAGCTTTGTGTGAGTCATGACTGCTATGCCGCTATGGCGCGACACATGGGTTGAAAGCATCTATTGGAGTCTTCGAGGTAGAGGTCGAATTTGAGGTACTTTTTATTTTTGATTTATTTCAAAAATATGATCTTGAAGGACCATGCCAGTAAAATATATGTTCAAGGATGGTAAGTTCAAAATATGGGTGAAAATAAATATATGCAGTGATACGTAACATCAAAGGACTCGTTTTGAGTAGATTCGCCATTCTGGGGTTAAAGATGTCTAGTCTGGGCAACTGAGCTACAACAGCCCTCGCATCGCTCGGGCTACGGTCGTGGGTCTCGCGCGTCGGCCCACCTGACTCAGCCGCGATGTTACGTTATGGAACATGCGCTCGTCGGGGCGCCTGGCTTAGAGGAGTCTCGGCCTAACGGTATCGACTCCTCTGCGCAGGAGCGCCCCTCCGAGCACACGTTCCGTAATACAGAGCGAATCGACCCGTAAGTTATCTTTTTCGTGGATGAAAGAAACATGATGAAAGAAACAATTGCGAAGGAGAGAAGTGCAAAATGAGCTTGCTAATAGCTTGGTGAAAGTGGCAATCACGAGATCGAGAGGCGCAAAATGAGTCTGCCGGTAACTTGATGAAAGTGGCAATCGCGAGGCCGAGAGGCGCAAAATGAGCCTGCCGGTAGCTTGGTGAAAGTGGCAATCAGAGGTTCATTTTCTGCCAGACGTTCTGGGGTGAAGGCCATCGATATGATTGGTATCGATATGGGGAAGCACTTCAACAGGTGCAAAGGAGCGCAGAAGGTAAAGTATTAACTAAAGCAATATTCATTTTGATTTCCGATTGATCTTGGCTTCGACGCGATTCATCTTGGACCTGTTTCGAAAGCTATGTACATACTCCTGAAACGACTTATTGAAGACTGACTTTACCGGTTAATACACCAATAGGGCTGGCAAGGCTTGGGGCTCCTATCCATCAAGAGGGCGGCCACATTCCTGCTGCATACAACTCTACATACCAGGTGTTGAAGCTCGTTGAGGCCAAACAAAGGTAGCTCCCACAGCGCACATGCACTGGTTCACGGAATCAAAACTGGTACAGACATCAAGCAGCCCTTATCACATCACACCAAGACGTGGATTGGCAAGACATAGGACATGTTCAACCAGAGTACCATCTACCTGGATGTATTACGTCTACAAATATATATTGGACCTGTACACCCTGCTAGAAAGCAGCGCTCGATTGCATCCAGATGCTTCAAAAGACTCTGGCACCAGAATCTTCTCTAGAAATGTGTGCAATTTAAAACATCTACAAGTGCTGCCCAATTAGCCAGAGCACAGACACTCTACCAACTAATCTAGTCAGCATCTGACCGAAAGCTACTACATGAGACCGTGGCCAGGCATACCTGAATACTGCGATTGACCTCCATGCCAAACCACCTTTCGATTCCTGCATTACCGGTTGCAGCATTATTGCTTATGAAGCTCAATATATCATGTCCCTTGTTCGCATGTCCAACATCTGAGCCATAATGTGCCGCAGAAATGAACCCCCCTGGTGGCAGATGTCCACCTCCTAGCTGCCCAGGAGGTTGCGCACGGGCATTATGTCCCGGTTGATGAAAGATTGCATTGTGGACAGAGTGCACAGAAGGCCCGTTCACGGGGAAAATGGGAATCCCGGGCTGTCCTTGCTTAGATGCAAGACCGTGAGGTTCATGCAGGGGATGATCATGAATAAAAGGACCACCGTTCATGCCCTGAAAGAAAGGTCCCCTCTGTGGCAAACGCGCAGGCCCAATGAACTGATTAGGAACTGGGCCCACAGGACCAACCTGGTGATACGCCCCTTGTCCAAGATGTGCGGGTGGTGACTGAAAATGGATTGACCCCGATGCTGAGGCATGCAGAAAGGACCTGCCCCCATTGTCAGGCATAGGACCATATCCAAAATAAGGGAATTCCACAGCACTAGCACCACCGAACTGAGGCTGCATCTGCTGCTGAGGCCGATATGGCTGATGCGAAAATCCCGAGTACCCACCCGGACTTGGCCCCTGTGACACCAAGGACTGCTGTAGGTGGTGATGAAGAGGCGTAGGATGTGCGTGGAGGCCTACAACTGAGGATGAAAGGGGCCTGTACAACGGAGCGATTGGAAGACCAGATTGGGGCTGCTGCAGAAGCTGTCCCTGATAACTGGAGTAAGCAGCTTGATGCGGTCGCATAAGGCTGCCTTTCAGCTGAGCTGAAGCACTTGCTCGGGGTTGAGGTTGAGCTCCACCTGAATACCCAGCCAAACTACCATCCAGTGTTGACATCAACTCTGTTGCCTTACTTTTTGATGATGCACCAGTTCTCTCGCTCTTGCCAAATACAGAACCATTTGAGGCAGGACATGCCTTCCCTCCACTCTCATCTTCAAATGCCCAGGAACAAGTGGAATTCTGTTTACCTGAACTGAGACTCTCCTGCGTGTCCACTGCAATCAAATCCTCAGCAATATCAGCCAAACTTGAAGGAAGCTTCAACGGACTGTCCAAAATGGAACTTCCTAATGAAGAGTCTCTTTTTGAATCAGGAATCCTTGCAAGAGGTGACCCTTTCAGGAGAACATCATGGCCAGTTCCAAAAAACCCATCCACTTCAGCACCGATGGGTCTTGTCACAACCTGCATGGGATTGCTCAATTTCACAAGCTCCCTTTCTGTAGGTTCAACAGAGCAGCCCTCATCTTCACATAAGTTGGTCGTCAGGACACTTCCATAGCTGCCTTGGGGTGTCAATCTCTTCGACTCTTGTGCTGTAAGTGGGTAGCCAGTTGCCCACATGAATTGGCTAACACTTGGAGACAGAGGAACACTCTCACTGCCTGATGTAGAGCTTGTTTTTAGTGCAAAACGGTCCACATCCCTGATCTCCCTATGAGATTCTTCAGAGGTCGAATCAGATGCTGCTGGTCTGGACACTCGGCCAATAGTACCATAGGATGGCTTTGAAGCACCACTAATACCTAAAGAAGTCTGCCGGACACTGTTGAAAGATGATAGTGAGGGCTGTTGCACATCATCTTTTCCTTCAATTGCCTTGTCCGAAGGAGTCTTCATGGAGACAGGCTTATCCTGAGCTCGCAGTTCATTCATGAATGCCTTCCCAAACAGTGACTCCAAAGTACCATACTCCCCAGAGATTTTTGTGTCAATCTGCGAACTAGCCTGACCCTTGGAAGCCCAGTCCAGGTGAATTGATTCGTTAATTAAGCCCTGATAATCCGCTGGATGCACTTCTGCACTGACAGCAACCTCAACTGCTTGAGGGACTTGGCTACTGATCTTGTGAACTGAGGATTTCCTCTGCAACAGTGACAATAGATGCCGAGAGGCATGACCATCTGAGGTCTCAGCTTGCTTGCCCTCTGAATCCAGCAAACCATTGGGCACTGTCGTAGTGAGAACCCTGCTTTCAACTGTACGATCTGCTTCAGCAATAATTGAAAGCTCAATATCTTCACAAGTAAGGAAAACAGGGGGAAGCTTTGGAATCACGGCTTCTGCTGGTGCAGAGGACTCGTGGCTCTCCTTCCGCACTGAAATCCTCGGCAGAACCACCTTACCCCTGATATCAAGCACATCCAATGCCCCAAAGCTTGTTGATGATCCAGTATCCACAGCCGCAAGACCCTTCTCAATGTCCTCCAAGGATGGGCCAGGTGGCATCGGCAAGACTCGACCTTGGTGCTTTCGAGGTAGAGAAGTTGAAGAAACTGAATGCTGATCCTGCAGCAAAGACTCAGAAATCCCTTCTTCCACCAGTGGCCTTGACACAGATGCAGAAGACTTCCCACTCTTTGGCAAAGGTGAAAGACCATCAGCAGAGTCTGCAAGAAAACTTCCCCCTGAAATTTCTGTTGCACAAACCACAAGCCGAAGATATCAAAATCCTCTCAACACACAGCAAGCAATTTAGCCCACTAAGTAAGATATCTACTACCAAGAAACTCAAAGGATACTACTTAAAGCCCTGTTAGAGGATACCTTCAGGATCAGACCATTTTACAAGTTTCAGACTGTCCTGGTCAAAATCAGACCAAGCATGTTCTCCTGCGTCCAGGGTGTTTTCCTGTAACAGGCCATTAATTCATGGCAATGTGAAAGACAATCAATTCAATTGACAGACACTGAACCTAGATACAAATTCAAATCTCCTTCCATGGTAGCTTGCTTCATAGACTTGATGATGGGATGAAAACAAGCCAAGTGTATACCGTAAACAGAGGGAGTGAGCGAGCGTGGTTGCCATCCATGCTTGCTTTGCCAAACAGCTTATCCAGCACAGAACGTGGCTCGGTACTTAAACCGGCTGCCATCCCATCTGAGTTGATGTTCTCAAATTGCATATCCTTAGGCTTTGAACCTCCATTGATACTGAGGTCCCAGTCATCCAAACTCTCCTCCGCTTGCCTTCTGTTGCTTGTCTCAGCATCCAACAGTGGATGGAGTATTGTGATCGGATTTTCTACGATTGTCTTTGAAGATGGAAGCACAGAGATTATCTTATAATTTTTGTCATGATCTCTCCGTTCTAGGGCAGTTGAAGAAGTATCTGCCTCCTGCTTAGGCATTGGAGAAGTATCATGCAAGTCACTTACACCATCAATGATGTCATCCACAGCAGTGGCTACTTGTATTCCCTCCTCCTGGTCAGAGTATTGGACAACAGAAATCCATTAGGCAGTCCAGATGAAAGCTAGCAACCTATTAATTGCCCACCTGACTACCATGTGTTCAAGAATATCACTTAACACATCAAAACCCTTAACTATGGCCCACTACTGATCAAAACGCAATCATACAGTCCCTAAGGCAAAGCAAAACTTACTACATAAAAGCGCCCCTCGTTGTCTCCCAGTTGAGAGGTAGGCTTCACCTGAACAGCTTTTGCAAACCCTGGAGGAACTGCAGGCCGAGGTATTGAAGTGCTTGTGTGATTAGTAGAAGGTGCTGGATTTGCAGTCTTGAGATTAAACCCAATGGACCTATTTGGTGACTTTGGAGAAGAGCCCCATTTCATCCATGGACATTCTCGCATCCCAAAGACTGCTCTCATCATGCTTTCTATTGATTTTCTGTTCATCATTTGAAAGCTTCTGCTCCTTTGACTGCTGGTATTCTTGCAGCTGCCGCTGATGCTGCTTCCGCATGAGTTCAAATGACTCTGCATAAGACAGGCTGTCATATACATCAATTTCTTCAACACGAAGAACATACCCATTAAGATCGAACCAACCAGTTAACAAACCTCTTCGCTTCCGCTCCTGCTCCACTCTCTCTTCACTTGAGGGATCATCAAATCCAAAAGTCTCATCATTGATGAAGTCCGCTTCCTCCGCCGCACATATGGAGATGCCTGAAAATGTCAGGAGCCATAGTGGTGACATCCTAGACACCTCTAAACAGAGCAGTGAACTGCACAGATGTTTTACAAACACAGGCTTGTCAATAGCAAGTATGTTTCAGTTCACCTTGACCTGTCTAGTTGGCTGATACTGGTCATGGCCACGGCCATAGCGAGTAAATCCAGTATATCTTGACGAATTGCCTGGTAAGGCACTTGCAAAGACACTTCGAGGACCACCACCACTACCCAGGAGGCCATCACGCTCAGATGGCACCCAACCAGAACGGCCTGTCACACTGGCTTGCCCACAAGTACGGGCTCCAGAATCTGGGAGACAACCATGCCATACATTTTAGAAATTGAAGTCCTTGAACATCCTAGCTGCAAAATCCAAATCAGAGAAGCCACAACTTCTACAGAAGAAGCAGATTGCAATGAACAAATAAAAGTCGACAGGCAAGTGAACCATCAGCATCAGAGTGGTTTTCAGATTTTCTCCCCACAAGTAAATTTCAAGAAGAAGCCTACCCAACTCATCAGCATCCCAGTCATGAAATGGGCGCTTCTTTTCTCTGTCACCGCACCCTGCTCGGTGCTCCGCTTGCCCTGACCAGAAGCACCTGCCCCTGCAGGCCTGTCAACAGAGCGAACATGCCCATTCTCACCCCAGTTCGCAGCTGGCCTGGGTGGGTAGCTGGTTGAAATGCATTCCGACTTCATCATCATACAGTTTTCGCCTGGGGCCTTGTTGGATCCCTGATACGCCACTTGATCCACTTGATCCAGGGCGCCATGAGTCTTTTCGCCATTCTGGAATCTCCTGGGGAGATCTGATGTAGACCTCACTGCGCATGTCATACCACATTTCCACATTTGGTCCGAGCGTGATTGGTATGACATTATGTTTCCAGCCATAAATACTTAAAGTAGGAGACCCCTAGCCATCACACAGTTGGGATCAAGTCTTACCTTTCCCTATCTCGGCGTGGTAAGCCTCGAGATGCTGGAACAGGAATTGCGACACCTCCATCCACGATTTCCGAAGGGGGAGGATCTCTGCAAAGCAGATGACATTGGTAACTCAGCACAGGAAGTTGATTTGATTAGGTAAAAAAAAGACAAATCATTGGATCATGTAAATTCTACAGAAGATGAACTTAAGATACAAATGAAGAGATCACATGTGCCATCATATATTTGACCCTGACCAAGTCTTAACAGCATTGAATAATACTACCTCCACAATACGGGGTCAAGGCCACCCGGCCGTAATTTGCATGATTCATGATCAGCAAAGGACAAGAGAAAATCCCTTGTGTAGCAATGCTTGGCAGATCTGCAGCCAAAAAGAGAATGGCACAATCAACATGACATGTGCTCTGACACTTAAGTTGCAGCACAAAGCAGTAGAACCGGGTGTCACAGGACACACTGCAAGCACCAGTACAGGAGATAAAAGATACCCACGATTCAAACATGGCAGGCAAGAGACAGGTTCAGAAATTACTTGGACGTCAGACAAGGAGAAGCTGGATATCCTTCGGTTGCACCAGGGCCAACTCCTTCCTCACCCATCTGAGTCGACACTTCGAAAACTTTGGACAATCCCGAAACCACATTCGAGGCGCTTGCACACTCGACCTACGACAATCTGAGCCACCAGCCTGACTGATCTGCAGCTGCCACACAGTCCGCTCCGCGCCGAGGGCTAGGCAGATCCAAAGACAAATCATCCACTAGAAACCTCGATCCAAGGTGCCACGATATTGCTAAACTCCAGCACGTCAGTATATAACAGAAAGGATCCTATGAGATACACAATGGAGCGAGAGGAGGTTTTGTACATTTATACCGATACCTATATAGGTTACATATAAGAACGAAGTCCTTTATTATAGTCTACTTGGATGAAATTTTTCAAACAAGTCACCCCATCTAAGTATTGATCTAAGGACTGATCTATGCCTGAGCTACTTGCAACCAAGGGCATCCACTTCCTTTAGGCACCACAATCTAAATACCGATCTAAGCGCAGGATGCTTAGCAGTGTCCATTAGGCCTAAGCCATGTGTGTCCAAATGGCGTAGGCCAAATGGACACACATTTATAAGAACGTTTAAGCATCCTGCGCTTAGATCGGTACTTAGATGGGGTGCCTAAAGGGAGTGGATGCCCTTGGTGCAAGTAGCTTAGGCACACCATGGTACAAGTTTATTAAGTACCAAGTCCCATGACGGAAATCCGTCCTTAGTGGACTCAAATAAAATTCTTCTTCTTCTTCTCCATTTGGACACACATAAGAGTGGGGTGTTTTCCAAAAATGAATAGTTGGGTGATTAAAACTTTCAGATTCAATCAGATATAAGATGCAAATAGATCAAACGTGTTTTAGATCTTTAAGAGTGTTTTATAATATATGTATGTAATTAGATCAGTAAATAGATGGGGTGCCTAAAGGGAGTGAATGCCCTTGCTGCAAGTAGCTTAGGCACACCATGGTACAAGTTGTTAAGTATCAAGTCCCATGACCGAAATCCGTCCTTAGTGGACTCAAATGAAATTCTTCTTCTTCTTCATTTGGACACATAAGAGTGGGGCGTTTTCCAAAAGTAAATAGTAGGGTGATTAAAACTTTCAGATTCAATTAGATATAAGATGCAAATAGATCAAACGTGTTATAGATCTTTAAGAGTATTTTATAATATATTTATGTAATAATTATTTCATTACAGCTATGAAAATACTAATTTTAGTTGGGCCTTGTGGTGTACCAACAGCGGACACTCAAAAGTTTTACATTTTTATTTTCTTTTGAAAGCTCAAATCTCAAAAAGAAAATAAAAAACACATAACTCAACTCAAACCTTGTGCATCGGTATCATACCCCTCATCGGGCCATGAAGACATTATGTTGATTGGGGGATGATGCCTATGGCTAGCCCGATCCAGCTTGATGAAGCATGATCCAGTTCATCAAGCTCAATAAGTAGACAATGATTGTGCTCATGGCGACAGACTAGCTGTCAGAATGCATAGTCCCATTAAGCTTTCCAGCCCCACAACTCCAAAATGCTGTTAGATTTGCGGTTATGCCTACAAAGGCGCCCTCCACATGGACAGATGCAGGTTTGTAAGCAAGATTGTGAGAATAAGGCACACGTGGGCCGGCCTTGTCAATATTTGGAACAAATTAAAAAATGCGCACACCTTCGCCTCCCATGGGGAACATCGAGCTCTAACATGGTCACATCGGTGGACCAACAAATATTTTTGACGACCGGCTACGTTCGACATGAGATTAAGCATTTTCCTGATCAAGTCTCCGGTGAATCGTGCTCTTTTTAAGGATTGTATGGTCATATTGGGCTCTCCGAACACCCTGAAGCTACAATTTAAGGAATCAATGCCAAGTTTGAGAAAAGGCACCGTTGATCGCCCTTTGATCAAACGTGGTCAGCCAGATCCAGCCATGACATGATCTATGGATCAGCTTGTGGAACGGAAAAGATTGGGCGTTTTCATTTTTGGGAAAATAGAGAAAGAAACATAAGAAGTTGCGGAAGATTCCAGTAAGAAACTCCTTTTGTGAACTACTGCTGATTTTTAGGATTTTCCCAAGAAGAAAATGGTTTAGATTTACTTGGTAGGACATACCTGGTCCAAGGAGGCAGGATTGCATCTAGAAACGCGCCTGGATCAACCACTGTTGACCCTAAAATCAACAGTGCTTCACAATTATGGAGATAGCTTCAAAGAGAAGGATAGATTCAACAGTAAGGACTACGACGTCTGGCACCTGCGAATGAGAGGAGTCTTGCGAAACCGAGAATTATGGAATATTGTCAATGGAAGCTTTGAGCGTCCAGTTTGGGTCCTGAGAGTAAACATACCTGGGACACAAAGGATGAGAAGGCCCAAGACATCCTAGTCAGCGGCCTCTCATACCATATGGTGAGGCAAATCGGTGAAGCAAGCTCTTCCAAGGAGATGTGGGACCATCTGGCTCAACTATACTCTTCCAAAGATATTATGAGTTTGATGACTGCTGCCCACAATTTCCATATTCTCAAAATGAAGGAATCAGATACAATTGAAACTTTTGTGAGCAGAAGCTCTTAGAATTGCAAACGAGAATAATGCAATTAATTAAAGTTGAATACAAAACTGTCTTAAGTACTTTGTGAGGAGGTGTGACCATTCACCACTAACCTAGATATTAAATAAATGATCAATAATAACTAGTAGGTTAAACTAACCCTCACTTTTAACACTTCCACTTAAGCTAAGCAAGTTATCAATAAATCACCATTTTACTCCATATAACTCACTGTAGATAGTGGTAGGTAGTAGTAGATATGGGTAGAAAAGCTGTTATGTACCCATGGGCATGCAAAAAGCCATGCCCATGTGGGGGTAATAGGGGGGGATCCATTGATGGCCACACAACCCCCATGCCAGCCTTATCCCCATTAAAACATAGGGTTACCACTGTAAGATGGATGCGGTAAGACGAGAGGTGCCCAAAGCCTACAAAGATAGCTAAGAGGAAATCCAGAGAGAATGGGCGGAGGCGGCGCAGCATGTGAGCACAAGAGGACGCCACAGGGGGACTCGACTGAGCAGCCCGCATGTACTTAATCTTTAGGGAGTGCGCGTGCAATGAGGGGGGAGTATCACCCTCATCTCGCCATGCCAGTCCAGATCCCACATACCAGAGTTGCCTTCCGCCCCGCCATCACGCCGCTGGAGCCTAAGGGGACGCATAAAGCAGCCGTGAGGCGCAGAACACCTTCTCGAACATTGCGGAATTTCAGTGCTTGGAATCCATGCCTGCCGCCAGGTGCGTGGATGTATGCGCCCGATGAACCCGGCACTCGCTCTCACTCTACTAGTTCATCGCCAGGTGCCTCACCAAGGTGTAACTCTTCCTTGTTTTTTTCCTTTTTCCGTGTGTGCCCCTTCAGTGTAGTGGCTCCAGTTCCTAATCTTGAGGTAGCCGCTGACGACAGTACTAATGCTTTCGTGTGTCAATGTAGATGCTGACGAAGTGCCACATAGAGTATGTTAGAAATAAAGCCAATGCTTCGGCTAAGTAACGTTGGTTTAGGTTAAGTTTGGTTAGTTCTAGGGTTTGCTATTACAGAAACATATAAAAAACCATTTGTAACTTTTTCATTTATTTTAAAGTTTATTATTTTGGTTCTGCACACGATTGCTCCACCGAAAACAAACATGGTATCAGAGCTGCCTCTTGCTCTTCTCCAGAATTCCTAACAATGCCGAGGCGGGGGAATCTTGGCAGAGGACCTCGCAGAGGAAGATTTGGTGGCGGCTATGCAAGGCGCATTCTCGCACCACAACGATCCATTCACATTCATGAAGGACCTCTTCCCCTGGAGACTTTACTTGACCTCTAGAACGACACTCACCCCTGACCGAGAGACTTCATGAACAGAATCACTGTAGAGGAGGATGCCGACAATCCCGCCACCAATTAGAGAGGAATGGAAGGTCGGAGGTGCGCAAGCGCCCGCATGAGCACAAGAGGACGCGCCTGGGGACCATCGAAAGCACCGCATGACTTAATCTTTAGGGAGTGCGCGCGGTGCAATGAGGGGGGGAGTAGCCCAGCCTCATCTCGCCATGCCTGTGTCCAGATCCCACCGCAGCCAGAGTTGTTTGCGTTCCGCCCCGCCATCACGCCGCTGGAGCCTAAGGGGACGCCACGATAGAAGCTGAGGCGCACACCTCGAACATTGCGGAATTTCAGTGCTTGGAATCCATGCCTGCCCGCCGCCGTGGTGTGTGTGGATGGCCCGATGAACTGCACCGCGCCTCACTCTACTAGTTCATCAAGTGCGCCTCACGCCAAGGTGCCAACTCTTCCTTGTTTTTTCCTTTTTCCGTGTGTGCCCCTTCGCAGTAGTGGCTCATTCCTAATCTTGAGGTAGCCAGACTTAACTAATGCTGTGTGTCAATGTAGATGTCAATGGGCGCCACATAGAGTATGTTAGAAATAAAGCCAATGCTTCGGCTAAGTAACGTTGGTTTAGGTTAAGTTTGGTTAGTTCTAGGGTTTGCTATTACAGAAACATATAAAAAACCATTTGTAACTTTTTCATTTATTTTAAAGTTTATTATTTTGGTTCCGCAGACACGATTGCTCCAATCGAAAACAAACATGGTATCGAGCTGCCTCTTGCTCTTCCGAGACTCCTAATAATGCCGAGGCGGGGAATTCGCAGGACCTCGCAGAGGAAGATTTGGTGGCGGCTATGCAAGGCGCATTCTCGCACCACAACGATCCATTCACATTCATGAAGGACCTCTTCCCCTGGAGACTTTACTTGACCTCTACGAGAACGATTACCCCTACCTCGGACTGAGAGACTTCGCGAACAGGAATTCGAATAGAGAGGAGGATCGTCGACAATCCCGCCACCAATTAGAGAGGAATCAGGAAGTTCACTCTCTCTATCGGGCGAGATGCCTTGAGAGGGGACAGAACCCCGACATGCGTTACACGGGCCCTGACGGGTCCTTCACCCTTGCGCAGCTAAGGCTAGACTCGCAGCGACACGCTCCATCAGAACCTACAAACAAATCCAAGGATGATCAACTCACCTCAGATGAGATCTAGTGCAGCTATAAGGATGGAACAAACCTTGTCGCTACCATCTCAAGCGGGAGAAATTGAAGAGTCAATTTTATGGATCCGAGTACCTCTCAGGGCAAGCAATTTCTACAAGTTCAAGCGTCATTTAGCGACAGATTGCTGAGATCTAAGACTCCCTGAGGACGATGGAGATCGGCCACTGCTCGAGCCAACGCCGCCCCGCCAGGCGAAAATTCCTTAGCTGATCGCCTGCTACCCCCGCTACTGGAAAGGCACGAGGCCTCGCCGAGGAGAATTGGAACGTCACCAAGCCATCCGGAGCGCCCAAGCGGCAGGAACACGTTGGCTTAGCTCCGAATGGTCGCGGGCCCCCATCATGCCTCCTCGGCTCCCCAGGGTTTACACCCCTTCACCTGAAACCCTCTCAATGGAGGGAACGCGCACATGAGCAGTACCTTAGTTAGTTTTTTTTCTAGGTCAGACACATACAGTATTTGCAAGTCTACTCACTTGTGATACTTGTTGACTGCTTGGAAATTGCTGCATGTCGGCTGATGACTAACCCCGCAGTAGACGAGCAGGCGGGGTGAAGCCTCGTGGCGAACCACACATCGTGCTGATCCCACACCACCCCACGCCTCATCTCAAGCGGGAGAAATTGAAGAGTCAATTTGCGGATCCGAGTACCTCTCGAGCAAGCAATTTCTGAAGTTCAAGCGTCATTTAGCGGCTGATTGCTGAGATCTAAGACTCACGGACGATGGAGATTCATGCTCGGTGAGCCGCCCCGAGCTGGGAAATTCCTTAGCTGATCGCTTACTCCCCGGAAGGGGCACGAGGCCTCGCCGAGAGAATTGGAACGCCACCAAGCCATCCGAGCCCAAGCGGGAACGTTAACAGCTCAATAATTGTGGCCCCATCATGCCTCCTCGGCTCCCGAGGTTTACACCCTTCACCAAACCCTCTCAATGGAGGGCAGCGCACATGAGCAGTACCTTAGTTAGTTTTTTTTCTAGGTCGACACCTCACAGATTTGCAAGTCTACTCACTTGTGATACTTGTTGTTGTGATGCCATCGCAGTTATTAACATGGAGAGCGGGGTCTAGGAGGGGTGAAGCCTCTGGAACCACACATCGTAGATGCGTTGATCCCACACAAGCACCACCCTACGCCCTATCCCCTGCACGTGCTAGGTTAGTTTGTACCCCTACTAGAAAAGGCAGCCTATGTTACAGTCGTTGTTGCAATTTTATGTTACACTTCCAAATTGCAACATGCTATGTAGGCTTGGTATTAAGTCTGACACTATTCCCTTCTCATGCTATCACCATCTTAACACGCACCTGGCTCTCTCTCTCATCACCTCGCCCTCCTAAGTACACCCTCCCTCTCGTAAGCATTGTTTATTATTTCAAACACATACAATGAAAACCTGCTTATGTTACAATCCTTTGTTACAATTTCATGCAACACTTTCCATGTGGAACACCCAAAAAGTTAGTTGGCTTGGTGTTAAGTTTGTGATTTTCTCCTCCCCCTTCTCTCACCATCTTAACAACATGCAAGTGGTCTCTTGACCTTACACCTCACCATTAAGACCATCTCATTAAGGTTGTTGGTTTGGTGTTAAGTTTGTGATTGTCTTCTCCACTTTCTCTTAATAAGAGAAAGTGGAGAAGAAAGTGGCGTCTGTTTAGAAAGGGGTTTCTCCTGTCAAAAGGGGTTTTGGAAAAAATCCCAACCCTATTTCACGGAACCGGTTGGTTTGGTTTTGTTGGTTTTGTAGGTGTTCATCCATCGGTTTCGGGCATTCTCGGCCTCCCACCACTGCCGAGTCATTTACACCTGGCGCCTTATACTCGTTCATGGCGATTTAGTCGGTGTGATGAAGGGCGATGACCTCATTGTTCCATAATTTCGCCATGTCCGTAGTTTCGTGATTTTGTGTGGTTTTGTATGTTTTGTATACCGGGGCCTAGGCGCGCATAAGTGCGCCTAAACAACGCTTATGTGCAAACTTGTGCATGCACTGCAAAAAGAACGCTAAAATGATCTTCTAATGGGAAGCATGTCCTTTTGGCGGTCGAGGATGCCGAACTCCCACAAAATAACAAGTAGCGTACATCATGGAGGTTCACCTAGACCACTCTTATATACCTATCCTATGCCCTAATGCGACGAAGAACACCCTATCCCTTTTTATTCTTTACGGTGTTTAGTCTCTTTCGTGATGACCTAGTACCGGTTATCATCAAAACATGCTAGGGGCCCACTGGGTGAACAAGTGCATGCACCAGGGGCAGGGGCCATACTGCGCACCACGGGCAAGGCCCGGTGTGCAGGGGCAGGAGGCACGGGCAGACTGGTGCAGTGCCAGCGCACTGTGCAAGGAGGCGCACACACAAGTGCACGCACCCAAGGTCAAGAAGGGCCTGGGAGCATGAACCCAAATGGTTCATGCCTCCTAGTGCATTCCTGCACGGTTCATCCAAAGAAAAAGAGCAAAAGTCTAAAACCCTAAAACCCTAAAAATTACAAAAGTCCAGTTTTTGAGGCAAGTGCGCGACTTTTCTAAAATTTTGACAAATTTTTGCATTTTTGTATTTTTTGATATTTTTGTTGTTTTAAAGGGTTCCTTTCGACGCTTTCAACCTTTTTGTGCAGCACCCTAATGTGGATATGTTCTTATCTTTACTTAACCCTCATCTTTTTCTAGTGGTTAAAACTTTGAACTAGTAGTGAGAACCTTTTGCATCTTTTGAATCTTGAGACGCTTACGGGCCCGCCCAAGTGCGTACCATGCCACTCTCATTCTCGCACTAGGCGTGGATCAAGAGCATCAGGCCAAAGAAGATATTATTGTCCCAATGTCTAAGGAACAAAGTCCCGTGAAATTTTGAGCGAGAGTATAGTCATAGGATTGACTAGTATGAATGAAAGGTGCGCAAACAAGTTTGCACTGCACAATTACAGAAGCCCTAAAAACTCTAAATGTTTAGATATCGCTCAACACCGCAATGATTGCCGATGTTGAGACTGCTTAAAGGCGCGCGATAAGTTTGCGCAATTTTGTGTCCAGTTTGAAAGAAAAAGCCGAACGAGAATGGGACTTTAGGTTTTGCCACGACTTGCAATCTACAATCTCAAATAACGTGTATCAAAACAATTATTCAAAGGTTGCGTAACATGTCTCAGCAGAGAAATATCAAAAAGCCCGATTATAGTGCGGATTTTTCAAGTGTAAGCAAAGGGTCCGCCAGTCTCAGGCAAAAGGGGTTTGTGGAGAAACCCTTTCTAAACAGAGCTGTTTACCATCTTAATAACCTCGGCTTCGTCTCTCCTTTCACCTCTTCACTCTAGTTAATTGCTCCAAAGATGACACCCATTTTTTTATTGTTTCCCTCTTTGTGTTGCAACATGACTGGGACAATGAGCTCCCCTCTCCCACTAGTATTTTATTCTTCCCCTGTTGCTTTTCCTACATGGCAGTAATCAGGAACTCTATCTCTCTCCCTGTGGGTATCAATCTCTTTCCATCTTACCTCCTTTGCATAGCTATGAATTTGTAATCTACATTCCCTCTTCAATGCACACTTGTGTCCACACCTGGTTTTGTTTTTAAGCCCCATATACACAACTGAAACTCTTTTTATTACCTGATTATGTATAGTAGGATTCTAGATTATTTATATGTCTATCTATATATACGGTTGGCAGGCCGACTTGTTCTGTATAATCCTATATATATGACTGAAACACGTATTTATATATGTATATATATTTTTATACTTATAATGAATACATATTCTTTATCTATAGGTACAAAATCATAGGTATCTAACCATGGCATAGTTATAAGTATAAACCTCATACATTAATATATACCCCATGTCATATACCAATCAAAACACCGATTACGCGACATGCATTCTTCCAACGCCCCTTGCTTTTTCCCAAAGTGCCTTTTCGCCATGTATACGAACATGCGGCTGACGATGATCACCCTGCTCTTCCAAAGGTGACTGGTGACACTACACAGGATGACGAAACTGAAGCCAATGAAGAGCCTCCTCAAGTCCTACGTTGGTCTACTAGACACCGTCCTCCAAGGTCAGAGTGGAAAGAGCCTCCGTATGTTGCAGGTATTGCTGTAGAGGAACCACTTTTTCCACCTGCTCATGTTTTTAGTGCTGTAGAATCATTAGGTGAACCTGCCACCTATAGAGAAGCTATTGAAGGGCCTGAATCTTCCTTTTGGCAGAAGGCTATTGAGTCTGAATATCAATCCCTCATTTCTCATAAAACTTGGGTTCTTGTAGATCTCCTCGGTCAGAAACCGCCTGTTTGTAAGTGGGTCTTCAAAAAAACTCAATACATGGTAGTGTTGGTAGGTATAAGGCTCGTGGCAAAGGGATATAGTCAAGTAGCGGTTAGACTACAATGAAACATTTGCTTGTTAAGTCTACTTCCATAAGAATACTCCTTGCCCTTGCCTCACTACAATCTCCTCGACATCGCTTAGACGTAAAACCGCTTTAATGGCACCTTAGATGAGGTCATCTACATGGCTCAACCTAAGGTTTTATTATAGACCCTAATAAAGTATGTCAACTTTTAAAACACTTTATGGTCTTAAATAAATTCCTGCATGGAATGAAGTGTTTCATGCATTGCTCATAGAATTGGGTTTCACATGTTTGACGATAGCACAGATATATTTTATGGGATGACAATGATTTTATCATTTTAACTGCTTATGTGGATGATAATATTTTATTTAGCACTTCACCAACTCTTATGGCAAGAATGAAAGATTTTTGGCGAGGTTTGATATGATTTGGGGTGCTTATCTTTTCTCTTGGCATTCAATTCCATTTTAACACGCGATAACACTATTGATATTCATCAAGAGCATTTTGTACATCAACTACTTAAGAGGTTCAAGATGGAGGATGCACGATCAAGAAGCACACCTATGTCTATCTATATATACTGTGTGCCGACTTGTTCTCAGATAATCCTATATATGACCTAAACACGTATTTATATATGTATATATATTTTTATACTTATAATGAATACATATTCTTTATCTATAGGTACAAAATCATAGGTATCTAACCATGGCATAGTTATAAGTATAAACCTCATACATTAATATATACCTCATCACATATACCACCAAACACTGCACATGCGCATTACGTTTCTTCCAACGTCCCCCTTTGCGCGTTTTTCCCAAAGCAGCCTTTCGCTTCGTATACGAACATGCGGCTGACGATGATCACCCTGCTCTTCCAAAGGTGACTGGTGACACTACACAGGATGACGAAACTGAAGCCAATGAAGAGCCTCCTCAAGTCCTACGTTGGTCTACTAGACACCGCCCTCCAAGGTCGAGTGGAAAGAGCCTCAAGGTGTGTATTGTCAGAGGAACCACTTTTTCCACCGCCATGTTTTAGTGTTGTAGACTCATTAGGTGAACCCGCCACCTATAGAGAAGCTATTGAAGGGCCCAAGCTTCCTTTTGTAAGGCTATTGAGTCCGAATATCAATCTCTCATTTCTAATAAAACTTGGGTTCTTGTAGATCTCCTCCCGGTCAAACCGTTGCTTGTAAGTGGGTCTTCAAAAAACTCAATACAGATGGTAGTGTTGGTAGGTATAAGGCTCCCCTCGTGGCAAAGGGATATAGTCAAGTAGGGTTAGACTACAATGAAACATTTGCCCCTTGTTAAGTCTACTTCCATAAGAATACTCCTTGCCCTTGCTCACTACAATCTCGTACATCGCTTAGACGAAAAACTGCTTTTCTTAATGGCACCTTAGATGAGGTCATCTACATGGCTCAACCGAAGGTTTTATTATAGACCCTAATAAAGTATGTCAACTTTTAAAACACTTTATGGTCTTAAAGTTGCATGGAATGAAGTGTTTCATGCATTGCTCATAGAATTGGGTTTCACATGTTTGACGCCGATAGCAACAGATATATTTTATGGGATGACAATGATTTTATCATTTTAACTGCTTATGTGGATGATAATATTTTATTTAGCACTTCACCAACTCTTATGGCAAGAATGAAAGCACTTTTGGCGAGGTTTGATATGACCGATTTGGGGCGCTTATCTTTTCTCTTGGCATTCAATTCCATTTTAACACTCGCGATAACACTATTGATATTCATCAAGAGCATTTTGTACATCAACTACTTAAGAGGTTCAAGATGGAGGATGCACGATCAAGAAGCACACCTATGTTCAGGTGAAAAGCTATCTAAGGAACAATGCCCGACAACAAGAAGAAAAGGCCGAGATGGCACTCAAGCTCACCGACAAGTCGCTGGTTGTTTAATCTATCTATCGTTGGACTAGATTAGACATCACACGCGCTAGTAATGTAAGTCTTTTAGAGAACCACAGCTTGCCACATTAAAGAAGAAGAATTTTAGGTACCTCAAAGGAACAAAGATGCAAAAGGTTTACGCTTTTCTAAGCAAACCGATGGTTTGGCCTAATGTCCTTTGTGATGCCGATGGCTGGTGACCCACACTAGACGTAGTATTGCCCATCGTATATTTTAGGTGGATCGCTTATCTCTTGGTCAAGTAAAAGCTCACTACTATTTGTCTTTCCTCTACCAATATGGTGCCAAGGACACAAGTCGCTAGAGAGGTTATTTGATTAGATCTTTCTTAAGTGGACTTAAGCAGCTTCATGAAGGACCAACTCAGCTTTGTGCGACAACCAATGGCCATTGCTTTATCAAGAATCCAGCTTTTCATGCTAGAAGTAAGCATATCGAGATTGCTCATCATTTTATAAGACAAGCAGGCGAAAGAGGTAATAGTGGACTATGTTGCCACTTTAAAATGTGGCTGACCTTTTGACAAAGTCTTTGCCAAAGTTGGTACATGAGAAACATACTTTGGCACTGGCTAATTTATACCGTGAGCAAAGCAGAATGTCATTAGTTGATTTCTTTCATCCGGCTTGGTGATTGGATGAAGCCTTATTGTGTTATGTGATCGCCACACTTGTCGGAACTCTTTTCTGCTTATATCGTGGGAGTACACTTTCTATTATGAAGTCAATTTTCAAGATATTTTCAAGCTTATCAATTAACTCCTAATTGCAACTAAGTGAGAGTAATGGAATATAGCTTATTTTGGAATAAATATGTGTTAAAACATAATAGTTATTTCAGTTACAATTAAATTAGGTTTAGTTTTATTATTCGTTAATTAATAACCATCAATAACCGTTTTTGTATAAGACCCTTTTTTTGTGTGTAATTTGTATCATCTTACGATTCCAACTTGCTCTTGTCCCTCTTGCTTACCTCTCCCACGATCTTCACACATGGCCAGCAACAGCCTGGACTTCATTTCCTCAATAACAAATCTGCTAGCAAAGAAGTTTAAGATGTCAGATCTTGGCCCTCTTCAAAGCTGCCTTGGTATTCACATTCAGCGAAATCGGGAGAAGAGGGTGCTTACCTCAACTTAGCCTAGATATCTCTTGGAGAGTGCAGAGCAGCTTGGACTCAAGGATGCAAAGGCTGCTGCCACACCACTTCCAAGTGGGTTGAAGCTAAGTAGAGAGATGTCTCCTGTCACACAATCTGCGAAGGATGACATGAGGAATGTACCCTATCGACAGGGCATTGGCAAACTCATCTATGCTGCCAACACTACACGCCCTGAGGTAGCATTTTCCACAAGTGCATTGTTGCAGTATTTGGAAAATCCTGGACAGACCCACTGGACATGTGTCAAAAGAGTCTTTAGATATATGAAGGGCACATCTAATAGAGGCATAGTATATGCACACAAGGAGGGTGTAGCACCGACTCGAGGTTTACACGCACTTCGATTACGAGGACATCGAATAATACCCACTAGGCCGTTTCAGCTTTTAGCGGCCCTATTTGCTGGTCGAGTAAGGTAACAGCCAACAACAAGGCTCCTCAAGTATGCAAGCTGAAAGGTAGTGCTTAAAGAACTTGCAAAGGAGGTGATTTGAAGCCGCTCTTCTCGTAGCTTGGGATCCACCACCAACCCGCATCACGATCAAAAATGCATAAACTGTGCTCAATATCGTTAGCGTAAAAATCGTGTTTCATTCAAGAAACCAAAACATGGAGCATCACCGATACGAGAACCTGCCGCGGTGCACAATTACTTTAGAATACGTCCCCACCAGGAAACCCATTAGATATTCTCACAAAAGCTCTAGGAAAGGAGCTACGAAAACATGTGAAGAGTTTAGGGCTAGGAGACTCCTCGGAGTTCCTAGGCCACAGCAAGTCCTCCTAAGCTCACATGGCTCTAGTAGCATGCACTAAAGCTATCAGAAGCATAGTCAGAGGAAACATATGTCTCTTTGGTGCGCATGGAAAGTGATCCATAGGTGGATGTTTCTGATGAGAATCACGCATAAAACACACTTGCAAAGAGCATTGTAGGATTGCATTAATTATAATAGAAAGTACAATGCCTTAAATAGGCAGGGTGGTGGCAACCACTTATTGTTGCAACCATAAGTTGTTGTAACCATAAGTAGTTACAACTATAAGTTGTTGTAACAACTAACAACTAACTACCTAAGCAACTAATCCTTGTCCTAGGTATTAAATAATGTTAATGAATAGTGCCCTAAACCTTGTGTATTTCATCACTCCCACTCACTATGAAATAGGGGTGAAAACTAGCTTCAAAATGAGTCCTAATAGGCTAGTGGACTCCCACTAGGTAGGAAGTTAGAAGCTAATTCAGAAAAGCATAAAATATTAAGCTAATGAAATTGATTAACCTAATTAAGAATGAACTAAAGAAATTTTGGTGAAACAAAATCGCTTTGAAAATAAACTTAAGTGAATGTGCGGTGTATGTCCATCCCTCCCACCCCACGCACATATAATAAGGAGGGGAGGGGAGGGCATGGCGCTATAACCACCTTCCGCCTCCGCCGGCAATAAGGTGCTACGCATGAAGTGCGTGGGTAAGGAGCATCATGGCTGCGCGGCCGCACACGCAAGATGTTATAACACGCGCATTGCACACGCTGCCGCCCACAAGAGCTGCATGGGCGGATTGGCAGCAAGACACTTGAGAGTGCACGCTAATCTCTTGCAAATTGCTCCCAGAACCAAGAAATTTCAAAGGTTTGTCCCTCCGACCGCAATCGAGAAGGCAGCCTGTGAGGCTCCCACTTGGGAGGACGCCCTCACGATGATGGTGGTGCCATAAATTGCTGGTCCTAAGTGTGATGCGCAGACGATTGGAGAATCACGCCTGGAAAGATTCCCCGAAGTCGGCGGAGCCATCCGATGCTCCATGGAGTGGTCGGCGGAACCACATGAAGCTGGTGGAAATGAAAAGAGCCAACTGGGCCGTTCAAAATTGCTCGAGAGGATGCAGACTCCGCCCGCCATCGCCGGTGTATACGCCATCTGGTCCTATGTATGCCCATTCATGTTTATCTCTCCTCCTCGCACTCGAGAATGATGATCCCGCAGAATAGAAGATCCAGCTCCCCATATTGTAGAAATAAGCACGATGAAAGGCATTGTGAGGCACCATGAGATGAAGCCGAGGGCCCATCAAGGAAGCCCATCCTCGCAGCGGTGGTGCGCAGAGATATCGTGGCGTATGTTGAACACATCAAGAAATGGCCAAATATGCAAAAGTACGATGTCCTAGATCTGCTCTTAATATCGAAACAAAATCATTAATGTCGAAATAAATAGGATGCCGGATGTGCGGTGATATGAAACAGAGGATGATGGAAATGGAAGCACAGGAGAGGATGGATAAAGGTATCCAAGAGAAAATTGGAAGAATAATCAAGGTGAGAGTAAGAAGAAGTGGTAAACTCAATATCAAAATTAAAGTTTTATGTGATAAGTGAAAACTAAAGCATGATTATTGTGATTAGGTAAGGAGAAGTGCGAGATATTAGAGGATTAGCTAGCTGTCCCTACGAGACCTAACAAGTGCTAGAAAGGACAAGTATGACATACCCGAGGTAGTATTGCCACCACTAAAATTCTAATTGAAAATGTTAATCTATCCCGGGATATAGAGAATGCAGATACCGGAAGAATATGTATGCTTAGTGAAACGGGAATCCATATGGTGTGGATTGGTTATGAGCCATGTAAGGAGTACAAGGGCCATGTGAAGCGCACATATTGTGAGTATGAAACAAAACTAAAAGTTAGTAAAAAGTATGTGAATTTTTAAAACTTAAATACTAAAAATTGATCAGGTTCAATGTGGGCACTCAGCGAGGAAGAGATGACATATGCAGAAGATTCTCTAGAGATAGATAATGAACTGAATTATTTAGACAAAATACTAGACCTCTAGAAAAATGAAGGTAGATTTAGGATGATTTGGGCTTGATGTCTAAGACCCCTAAACTCTTCATATATGCTTGCTATGTAAATCTCTTCCTACCTCACACAACTATCCTCCTCCAAGGATGTTATGAGTTTGATGATCAAGTACTGTGAATAACTTCCATAACCTTAAGATACGAGGAATCGACACCATCGAACATCATATTAGTTCATTTCGCATGGCAAGATCCCAACTTGAAGCTGCTTCCAATTCCAAACTCTACGAGTTATCGTGTTTTTTTGCATCGTGCTATCCTCCCTTCCATCCTCCTATAGATCATTTGTGACACAACTCAAAATGTCAGGATTAAGAATGAACTAAAGAAATTTTGGTGAAACAAAATCGCTTGAAAATAAACTTAAGTGAATGTATATGTCCATCCCTCCCACCCCCGCACATATAATAAGGAGGGGAGGGGGGAGGGGAAGGCATGGCGATTCACATAACCACCTTCCGCCTCGCGCCCTGGGAATACTGATAGGCTATGGCGGCGAGGGAGTAGCATCCAGCCACGCAGACACGCCAGCAAGACGTTGCTGCACGCCGTTACTGTGCCACAAAGCAGTGGCATGGGCGTGGGATTGGCCGCGAGCACACTTGAGGAGAGTGCAGCGGCCAATCTCTTGCAAATTGCCTGCAACCAAGAAATTTCAAAGAAATTTGTCCCTCGACACACACTGCGGAGAAGGCAGCCTGTGAGGCTCCTACTTGGGAGGACGCCTGTGTATGATGGTGCTGCCACCGGCTGGTCCAAGTGTGATGCAGGCGGGCATTGGAGAAATCGCTTGCGGTGGAAAGATTCCTCGAAGTGGGCGGAGCCATGCGATGCTCGATGGAGTGGTCGATGGAACCAATATGAAGTCAGTGGAAATGAAAAGAGCCAGTTGCTCAAAATTGTCGAGAGGATGCAGACTCCGCCATCGCTTAGCCTCGCCATCTGGTCCTATGTGTATGCCCATTCATGTTTATCTCTCCTCCTCAGACTCGGAGAATGATGATCCTGCAGAGAATAGAAGATCCAGCTCCCCATATTGTAGAAATAAGCAGACGATGAATGCTGATTGTGAGGCACCAGTAGATGAAGCCGGGAGGGCCTACTGCGAAGGAAGCCCATCCTGGCAGGCACGTGTGGTGCGCAGAGATATCGTGGCAGATGTTGAACACACTGAAGAAATGGCCAAATATGCAGCTAGTACGATGTCCTAGATCTGTTCTTAATATCAGCAAACAACTTATTAATGTCGAAAATAAATAGGATGCTGGATGTGCAGGATATGAACAGAGGATGATGGAAATGGAAGCACAGGAGAGGATGGATAAAGGGTATCCAAGAGAAAATTGGAAGAAAGAAAATAATCAAGGTGAGAGTAAGAAGAAGTGGTAACTCGAATATCAAAATTAAAGTTTTATGTGATAAGTGAAAACTAAAGCATGATTATTGTGATTAGGTAAGGAGAAGTGCGTGGGCATTAGAGGGATTAGGCTAGCTGTCCCTACGAGACCTAACAGTGCTAGAAAGGACAAGTATGACATACCCGAGGTAGTATTGCCAACAGCCACCCTAATCGAAAATGTGTACCTAATCTATCCTGGGGATATAGAGAATGCAGATACCCCGGAAGAATATGTATGCTAGGAAACGGGAATCCATATGGTGTGGATTGGTTATGAGCCATGTAAGGAGTACAAGGGCCATGTGAAGCGCACATATTGTGAGTATGAAACAAAACTAAAAGTTAGTAAAAAGTATGTGAATTTTTAAAACTTAAATAAATACTAAAATTGATCAGGTTCAATGTGGCACTCATGAGGAAGAGATGACATACGTAAGATTCTCTAGAGATAGATAATGAACTGAATTATTTAGACAAAATACTAGACCTCTCTAGAAAATGAAGGTAGATTTAGGATGATTTGGGCTTGATGTCTAAGACCCTAAACTCTTCATATATGCTTGCTATGTAACTTTCCTACCTCACACAACTATCCTCCTCCAAGGATGTTATGAGTTTGATGATCAAGTACTGTGAATAACTTCCATAACCTTAAGATACGAGGGAATCTGACACCATCGAACATCATATTAGTTCATTTCGCATGGCAAGATCCCAACTTGAAGCTGCTTCCAATTCCAAACTCTACGAGTTATCGTGTTTTTTTGCATCGTGCTATCCTCCCTTCCATCCTCCTATAGATCATTTGTGACACAACTCAAAATGTTGTCTTGAAGAATAGAATATGAACAAGTATGGTACACGGATACTTTGGACATAAGTGTAAATGAGTTGATTGGAGCATTGATCACAGTGAGGAGGTCAAATCGACGCTCATGACTCCCGATCTAGCTGGGCAGAAGTGATGTACCTAGAAGAGGCATCGAAGAGGTCGCTTGAGGCCGAAGAGGACCTCCTTCTATTAGGACTGCCAATTCCTCACCCAGCTTTCACAATGGAGCTTCTTCGTCTTCTTCCACACCTGCAAGAGGTATCAAGAAGACGGGCACTATTTGCAGTTGGTGCAGAATACCAAATCACATGGAGAAGGACTGCAGAAAGAAGAAGAGTGGTGAGCCAAGGAAAGAGGCATCACCAGGCGCAGCGCACATGTTGGCTGTGAAGAAACCCTCTTCATCAACTCCTTCATACGCACTTCACAAGAGCTTTCTGGCCTCATCCAAGCCTTCTAATCTTTACTAATACTTGGATAGTGGAGCTAACTCACACATCTGTCATAACAAAAACTCTTTTGAGTCTTATTCCCCAATCACAGAACACCGGTTTGTTCTTTTGGGAGATGATCACAACCTCCAATAATTGGCCGTAGGTTCGAGTTGTCACGAAATATCGAGGATGTTCCCTACATGTGTCGACTTCCACTTATGTCATGTCCTTCATGTACCAGCCATGTGTAAAAATCTAGTCTTTGGCCTCTAGTTTGTGTCACGACCACTACTATACTATGGCGGCAAGTCACATTCCTTTTCGCGGATAGTTGTCTTATTTCTTTTTGTTCCAATGGAAAGTCACATGTCATGCGCCTTAGGGCAACAGGGGAGGATGGGCTATATAGACTTTCAACCCAAGTGGGTCGCATGACACATTCCACAAATGTAAAGGCGTCCCACAATTCCACTCCCATCGTGAGCTCATACCATGTTATGGTATTGTCGTCCTTAGTCATCCCAATAGCCAAAAATTAATACAAATGTCCTGGGCATGACACCTCCTATAGATCACCACACTTCCTCACATACAACACACCTTCCTTGGTGAGCCTTAATATTGTGCAAGCGACATCAAGCTCCTTTTCGTAACATCTCTCCTAGGGCTACATCACCTCGCAGCTTGTTCACATGCACATTTGTGGCCCTATCTCTACATACCTTCTTCGCGGTAGCGAGTATATTTTTGACCTTCATTGACGACTACTCCCGCTTCACTTACTTACTTATCCTCAATCACAAGGTGATACTTATCATTTTTGTATGGATTATATGGCCCGGGCGAGAGATTATCAGATAAGAATGTCACACTGACAACCCCACGACACAAGTGTGTGAACGCTTAGTTCACTTAGCTAGGGTAATTCCATGGCATTATCCGGAATAACAATGCCGAGATAATTCAATATAAAGCAAGGGGAGTTAGTTGAGCCTCCGTCTGGCAGTATAGTTAGTGGAACCCGTCTCGGCAGAACGTACGGACGCGGGCCGTTTGACCAACGGACCGGTACAAGAGACATCCCAAGATCAACAAGCGGCTACCTCCGATCGAGTCCTCGCTCAAGCCTCACGCCGGGTCTGCAGCGACATTTGGTATCGAGCCTCTCACGATCCATGCACGCTGGAGCAGGTAGGTTGCCGCAATGACGCGCGGATCCGGGCGGGCCCAGAGAAACCCACGATGAGCGATTGCGTTCCAATCGAAGTCAATCGTAGAAGCCCCGCGAGCGATGAAGAACTGGTCAAGGGATTGGTGGTGACCGGTCCTGAGGAGACTTCCCACCAGGCCCTCGATGGAGGGACGCCTCCGAGTGTAACCTAGGACAGGAGCTGCGGGAGAGACGTAAGAGGCGCAGTGGAGAAATTGCTGCCGATAGCAAGAGCAAGCAGAGTTGGGAGTCGCTTGCCTACCGGGTGCGGGAGGGACACGTGCTGGGGTCGGGACTATTGGCAACAACCCGCGACTCATCGGCGGCCCCTTTAAAATGAGGAAGCATCGGATCCTACATCAAGAGAGGTGACAAGCCAATAATGAAAAGACGTCTGAACCAGAAGGACAACGAATCCAACTTGTTGCACACCGTGCAAGAACATAGTCGGGAGCAATCCTGTGAAGAAATCTCGGGAAGTTTAGAAACGCAAGAAAAGTGCGAGAGGTGGAAACAAATGATCAATGAGTAGAAGCAAACTGAGGAAAACCAGCCCACCTCGAACGCCAGCTGAGGGCGCCCCACAGCGCTGGGACAACCTGAAGCTCACCCCACCCCAACCCGCCCCACTGCACGGCCACCGTCAATTGTCATCCATGCCCAATCGCGAACAACACTCCACCACCACCTTTAGAAAGTCTAATGAGAGCGAAAAGCGGCCAAGACCTGCAGACACCGCGGCCACTCATGACCGGGTCTGGCCAGCAAAGGATGAAGCCACAGGAAGCTTTTGGTCGAAGCAGTTACCGGAGAGAAAGATAACCAAGAGATCAAGGCGTTGGCAAGAAGGCTGCAACTCATGCAAGCATTAAAATCGGGAGTCACAACGGGTAAAGATGAAGATTACCAACGAGAGAGGAAGGTGAACTGCTCAAGTCCCGTGCCCAGCTTGGATCGGATCTCGCAGAGGAAGATTAAACATCCACCTTGACTTTGGATTGTGAAGGACGACAAGCTGCCTATGATTGGACTCGATAAGACTAAAGATACCGGCACCAAGGAAAAGACGACCATCGAGAATTCGCTTTTGCACCATGTCCCTCGAAGGGTACGCATATCGATTGTGGCGGCAGAGTAAACGACAGGTGGAGCTCGGATGGAGGAACCCATCCACCGTGGACCCCTGCTGCTAACAAGCTTCTAGAACAATTCCTACCCATCAACCACCTAAGGACCTATATCAAGAGTTTCGGACTATCTCCAACAAGGTACCATTCAAGATTATTGCTAATTTGCAATTTTACCCTCGATATGCAAGGTCTTGACTAAGAGCGTAAAATCAAGAAATTCGTCGATGGCTCACGATAGGAGATGCAAGTGACGCTACTAACGAACCCCCACCGGTGGAGGCAATGAAAGCCGCAAAGGAATTACTTGAGTCAACAAATATAAGTATCAAGGATCGTGGCAAAGACATGATGGTGGAAAGAGGAGAGGAGAGGAGGAGGCAAGTGTAACTCTCTCACATTGAGATGAGGCTTGGAGGGTATTTATACCTCCAATAGGCTCCTAGGAAGCTCCACAAGAAGCCCCTAGGAAGGAGCACAAGAAGCTTCCTAGTGATTAGCTTGCTAAACTAATGATACTTAATCGACACCTAACTTAGACTAAGTGTATTAGTCTAAGTACATTGGGCTTTAATACCCTTACAACCTCCCACTTAAAGGCCAATTTACCTTAGAGAATGGACTATCTCATGCCCATCGTCCGAGCTTGTGCAAATTGCTCGTAGAGAGTCCCTTGGTAAGAATATCTCAGGGTTCCGGTGTGAACCTTGACAAGTTGTACCCTCTTGTCATCCAACACCTCTCGAATGAAGTGATACTTCACATCCACATGTTTAGTCTTCGCATGAAACATCGGATTCTTTGCCAATTGGATAGCACTGCTATCACAATGCAACACCGGCACTCAACCTTGATCCCCAAGTCTCCCACTAAACGAGCAAGCCATATGGCTTCCTTGCAAGCCTCTGTCGCAACATACTCGGCCTCGGTAGATAGCGTAATGCACGATCGCAAACGAGATCGCCATGAGATCGCCTCCAAAGGTCATGAAGACATAACTCGATGTGGACCTTTTGTCCATATCCTCGATAATCGATCTGTACCCAACCACACATGCATCTTCACTAAAACATATGCACAAAGCTTTTGTACCATTCGATACCTCATAACTCCTTTTATCGCCTCCCAATGCTTCTTGCCGTGGTTTGACATAAACTCGCTAACCACTCCCACGCAAAGGCAATGTCGACGTAGCAATCATTGCATACATCAAACTCCTCAAACCTGATGAGTATGGGACCTTCTCCATTTCTTTGTCCTCCTCGAGCTTGGGCAATCCGCTTGAAAGTTTCACATATGGAGGCAATGGAGTACCCAATGGCTTCCCTTCCATGTTGAAACGTTGAAGCACTAATGTATTCCGCGAGACAACAAAGACGCTTATGTCTTCCGACGAATACGCATGCCAAGTATATGGCTCGCCTCCCAAGTCGTCATTTCAAAGTGAGCATTCAACTTTGACTTCAATGAAATCTCATCAAGACTGCTCCCAAAGAATTAGCATATCATCCACATAGAGGATCAAAATGAGCAAGCTTTGATCCTTAGCTTGCTTCAGATAGAGGCAATGATCCTCATCGCCACGCTTGTAGCCTTGAGAAAGCATAAATGAGTGGAACTTGTGATACCACTGCCTGCTTCAAACCATAAAGGCTCTTCCTCAACCTCGCACACCGATGCTCTTTGCCCTTCTCAACAAAACCTTCCGTTGTGCATGTAGACCTCTTGAAGGTCACCATGCAAGAATGCCGTCTTGACATCCATCCGCATAAGTTCCATATCATTCCCGGCAACCAAAGCAAGAACACATCGCAAAGTTGTCATTTTGACTACGGTGAGAAAATCTCATCAAAGTCAATGCCTTGTTGCTTGAAACCCTTAGCAACCAATCGTGCCTTGTACTTTGGTTTGCCATCAAGGTATGACCTTCATCTTGTACACCATTTTGTAGAGTGCCTTCTTATCCTAGGCAACCGAACCAACTCCCAAGTTTGGTTCTTATGCAAATAATTCATTTCGATCGCATGGCCTTCTCCCACTTCTCTTTGTTGCTCATTGACATGGCCTCTTTGTAAGAAGAGGGTTCCCACAACTGTCACATGACATAATCCAGATGGATCATACCCGCTGTGAGGTGTAATCCCGCCTCGACCTACGGCACGTGCACCTCTATAGGTGCTTGTTCGACTCTTGGTTCATCTATCGGTGGAGGAATGTGCTCCGCATTACCACGCTATCAACCCCGCCCATGATGATCATGTCCATCTTCTTGGAAGATCACCCTTCGCACCTCCACTTGGAGTAGGCTTCCTGCATCTTGTTCTCATTGAAGAACACGTCGTAACAACCTTTCTAGCCTCGGATCCCACAAACGGTATCCCATCTCACCAGAATCACCATAGCCAAGAAAAATACATTTCTTGGACTTAGGTGCCAACTTGTCCCAAACTCTTTTGGAACATGGCATGCCTCATGCCCAAACACTCGCAGATGCTTGTAGGATGGTTTCTTTCCGCACCATAGCTCCTCGAACCCGCCATCAATTTTTATTAGGAGATCTTAATAAGATGAAGCAGAGACACGCCGCCCAAAACCCATTAGGCAATCCGAGTTTGACAACAAACTACGCATCCTCTCCGAATGGTTCTGCTTCATCCGCCACCACACCATTTTGTGGAGGAGATACGTGGAGGCAATCTCTTTTGAGATTCATCCTCTAGTTGCCACACTTATCCCATCGGCTGCTTCGCACGCTGGGTTTCATCTCCCCATGACTTGCACCGGCCGATCTTGAGAAACCGCTGCCACCGCAGTTTCCTACACTACCTGCCTTCTAAACAAGCAAGGCGCATGCTCCCTCTACAGATACACCGCCCAGACCGTGTAAATTCACCACGCCCACCTACAACGACACCCCACGATAGGTCCACACCCTACGGCAGAGGGTGAAGGTGCTACACGGGACCCCCTCACGCTGACTTCACCACCCCGTGATCTTCCACTATTCCTTTCCCATCGCCTTCCCACAATACATCGTCAACCACCAACTCGACCAGGGCCGCTCCCCGCCCGCCGAATCGCCGCCTCAGACCTACAACCAACAACAAACAATTGTAGGGCCTACCCTCCTACCACTTGTAGGAGAGTTGTAGGAGATCTAGTAATCGTGGGCCAAGACACCCTCATTCCTACGTGGGGAGGAGACACCTATCCCAACGCACGCAGGGCGATCCTACCACCGTAGGGGTCGCACCGGCGCGCAAAGATTACCTCGCCTCAGTTCAAGGCCTCCAACTCTGTGCCCGCGCCCAACTACAACATGGCGCCCACAAAACTCCACACCGGCAGCAGCCCACGACACCTCCGCCGCCCCGATCTCCGCCTCGGACCTACAACGACATCCCATGTCAGAGGTCCCACCCTCACGGCAGGTCCACGCTCACGCACATAGGGACCCCTACAACAGCATGACTTCTCCACCCCGTGATTTTGAGACCTTAGCTCACCTCCCCTCGGTTTGGTGCATTTGGGACCCTCCCTTAGGCTCGACTTGGGCCTCTTCTTACTCCTAATCTCTACCTACTCCTCTACTCAACATTCAGCTCCACATTCTCCTCAACACTCACCTCAACTCAACTCCTCATCCTCCTAATCTAACCTTACTTCAAGCTCATGCCCTAGCTGCCCTTATGGCACAACCGCCTGGGTCCGCCACAAGCCAACAAGTTCTTCCTTGGGCGTTGCTATGAGTTTGCACCGAATGAGAACCTCCAGGAGTCTTTCCCCGTAGTCTACCCTCAAGCCGAGAGTTCCTTGGGCATCGCCACACACCCAAGCAAAGCAATTTCACAAAGAACCATTCACAAGGGGAGCAACCGCAGAGGCGCCTGCAAGGAGCGAGCCTCTCCGCCAAGCACTCCGACCACCGCAAACTCCTCTCTACCAGACGCAAGCTTTGCAGCCGCACGAAATTCCTTCACAAGGAGCAAAGGACTCATGAGTTTGGGAGCGCAAGACGCGATAATTTTACTTCACAAGCTCCTCCTTTTATAGGGAGGTCCTCACATACCCTGCGCCTCGCACCGCCTCACTCCTTATTCTAGTGTATCCTATCACGACTTTAAGTTCGACATCCAAGCATCTTGGGTAAAATTCTATTCTAGCAACTTCACCTATGTGAGCCTTAATGGCTCTGCCAACATTCCTATCTAGCTAGTCAACACACCCCATCTTGACAAGCATTAATGCCTGTCCTCCTCTAAAGAAAGTCTCCCCAAGCAATGAGCCCACACCCAAGCTACCACCAACCCTTCAATTACCTCTAGATGCCGCCGCACCGCCTCGTGATCCTACGCCAGGATGTAGGGCCACCTCTACACCTCCTACGAGGGGTCAACTTCTTATGGCCCTACCGCCTCCACGCTCCACGCAAGAAGGTCTCCCGTGAGCGGATCTTGCTCCATGCCTTCCTCTTCCTCCTCCGAGTCATCCTCACGGCCTTCCATATACTGGATGTGTTGGGCTCTGGGCCCTGCATCCCTGCCTCAAGTTCCTCTTCTCCCTCCCCCCTAGCAACCAACTTGTTCTTAGGTGCGCGCCACCATCTTGTACCTTCAAAATAATCGCACAAACAAGACAAGCTTGGGCACGCCCACATGCTCGCTTCCACCTAGTTGTCACCTCGCCACACACAAGATTTCTTCACTCGCCACACAAATCCACCAAGAGAGCAACTTCAGCCCTTTCCACTTACTTCCTCTTCACTCCACCCCACCTAGCTCAAACTTGATGTCCTCACAAGATAACCCTTATGCGCCCAAATCCCTCACTTGCAAGGTCCTAGGCACAAAAATTCAGCGCCTTGCCCTCTCTACCGTGCTTCAAATCCTTCACACACAACTCCTTATGCACGCACACCCCTTCCTCCTTGCACACGGCACTCTGCTCCCACCAAGTCCTTGCTCTAGCCTGCATGCACAAGCTCTTCCTCGCGATTCCTCGCAGCTTCCTAGGTGCCACCCCCACACACCCCGCTTGCATGGCCCTTTGGTACACCTGAAACTCTTGATATAGGTGCTGATTCCTTGCCATGTGGCACCATTTCCACCGCCCTCGCCCACAAGCCTCCGCCACAACCCCTATTCCCTCACTAGGGAGACACTTCCCACCCACACCACCCTACCTCCCGCCACGTAGGGAGACCTCACACTCCCTACCAGGGAGACACCTCATCCCACCCATCTACCTACCTAACCAATGCCCGTAGGAGCCCCGCCACTCACATCCCACCCATGTAGGGCCACCGGTCACCCTACATACCACAGATCTCACCCCACTTGTCTCCCACATACCCTTATGGACACTCACCCCACCACATACATACATGTAGGGACATGGTAGGGTCACCTACCACTACACTGTCTCACCCCCTCCACGCCATTCACCCACACCTACCCGTGCATCCCCCTACGAGGGGATCACCCTACGTACTACCACCCTACACCTCCTTCTAGGGTCACCCTCCACTCCCTACTCTCATCCTCCGCCCTACACGGGTGCACTCTCACCACCCTACCCTCTCCGTCCACTATCACCCTACACCTCCCCTCGTAGTGCACCTCCTCCTGTGAGGGAGTGCCATGCCCACGTCCACTACCACCCTACACCTCCTCGTAGGGTGCACCACTCAAACACTCCAATTAGCTCATGTGACCCCTGCACCCACACCACCTCTCCAATTAGCTCTCATGTGATCGTATAATAAGTTGAAACACCTCACACAGGTGCCCCATCTCGATCGATCCACCCCTAGGACGCTTAACTTTGAGTTCTTACTTCATTGTCCAACACACCCAATTGGCTTGTGCACAACACTCAAGAATAAATGAGTTATTCCCTGAACTCCTCACACCTCCAACAACATCTCGTATCAACCCTCCTTGCTACCCATTTCTCCTCGCCCACCACAACGGCCTCCCTTCACTTTGACTTGCAGCCCCACCGCAAATTCCGCCATGCACACCCTGCAGATCCTTCACCATGTTGCACCCCACACCGCCTTCCTATGGTTTGGCCACACCTCCATCTTGCAGCCCTACAAATTCAGCCGCCGTGAGTGCTCTACCATCTTCCTAGTTCAACACACGCCATCCTCACATCGTGACTCCAGAGCACTTCCATGTGCCTGCACCGCCATGGCCTCCTCTTGCAACCCTTGTGGCTGCTCACTCAACATGAGCTCCTCGCCCCATCCTTGCACCGATTGCTGCCTCCTCGCATGCCGAGCTCCCAACCTAGAGCCCCGCAGCAGATCCTCATACCCACCATTACGCACTTGGCCCATCTTCCGCAGCAACCCTTGCCACACATCTCTACCTAGCCCCTCCCATCGCAAAATCTCAGCAATATGAGCACCGCCCATGTCTCACTTCTTCCACACTGTGGCAAATTACTTTGCCTCAAACTTGGTGGTGGCCCCAATAATCGTGCCTTTGCCTCCGCAAGCCTATCAACCGCTTGTGCAAGAACCTCAAGCTACTTCCTTGGCTTAATTGCCTTCACCCTTTTCCTACCGTGGTAGGAGCTACTCCACGCCCGGTAGGTCATCAAACGCTAGCTAGGCCGCCACCCACGGTAGGACATTCTCCTACCCATACCCACGGGGTAGGAGTTCTCTCACTTAGCCTACCGTGGTAGGAGTTTCTCCCACGGGTAGGATACCTCCCTACCACGGTAGGACATCTCCCACCGCTCACATATGTCTCCTACCCTCCTCACTAGAAGGTCATTTCGATCCGCTTTCTTTTCCCTAAGTATCCTCTCTCGCCTTCCCGACAAAGATCCTACACTCAATCGAACAAAAACATTTCATGTTTCCACCAAACCATTTCTATCAAAAGCAATGGACTGCTCAAAAACAACTCACTTAAACCATTGCCCAAACTTTATGCTCCAGAAGATCACGCAGTCAATTCTCTTCGATTCCTTGGAATCACAATGACCGAAAGCTTCAAACATACTTCCACCATTATCTCGCCCTAGACACTTCAATCGGCCGATCGACTCTACAAGGGTGACAAATTTCAAACACCGAACTTCATCCTTTTCCTCAAAGGATAAACCCACACCTATGAGAAATCATCTATGAAAGTGACAAAATAGAGGCACCGCCTAATGATGCAGAGGCATACCACATACATCATCGCGGAACCAACTCAAGAGGTTTACTCCTACTTTGTGTTCGATGTGATGATTTTGTCTGCTTCCCATATAAACTGGCTCACACATCGAGAGATCGAGAAGAGAACAGGATATAACCGTAACGAGATAAAACCTTCATTCCCTTCCGAGACATATATGTCCTAACCGCAATGCCACAAGGAAACATTTGGTCGCTCACATCACATGATCTTTGATGGTTTACAAGTGAGTACAAAGTGCCACACTTCGATCCACGAGCTAACACAAGAGAACCTTTGGAGATCTTCCAAGAGTGATCCCCAAACCAGCAGTGGTACCAAAGATCATCCAACCGCCCGCTAATCATGCTCTTTGTCAACTTCGAACATGCCTAACGCCCTTCAAAGATGAATGAAGATCCGTTGTCAAACTTGAGTTGCACATCACCCACGCGCGATCCGCATGCATAGTTATTTCCAAGCCTAACGATCCTTTCCTTGTAGCATCATACGTGCTAAACCACTCTCTATGAGGAGTAACATGGAAAGATGCACAGTCAATTATCCAATTGCGTAATAAATGACTATCCACGGGTTAATTGTGCAGATTCAAGTAAGAAGAGATAAGGACATCTCGTCCTCAGTAGTTTAACTCTTCCAACTCGATGCATTTAAGTCGCCTTCTTGTCGCCGCTTCTCTTTCCTTGGTCCTTTTGAACTTCTCGCACTCTTTTGAAGTGACCCCTTTGTGACAATAGTGACACTCCACATTCTTGTTACGACTACGAGATTTGCTACGAGAGAAGCTCGTCCGTTGCTTCCCTTCGCAGTGGACCTCCCTCTCACTATGAGGGCACCGGAACCTTTGAAGGTTCCATGTTTTTCCTGCTCACCTCCTCGCCAATGTGCTACCTTCTACATTTACAATGGTAAGACCACTAGCGTAATTACTCGGCATTTAAAGGTGTCCCAACTCTCCGTAATGTGACCAAACATAGCTCTCACGGAACGGAACGTGATACCTTGAGATGATCGGCTGAAAATGGTATTGAAATCATTCGATGATCGGACATCCTCGTCCCTTCCTTCATCTTCAAGTCCACCAAATGTTTCAACCAATACCCCGAGAAGCCGCACTTTGCTTCTCATACAGTCACATACCGCCACTCGTGGTCTTATCTTTCACATTGAAGTACACTTTTTGACAATGTTAGCATGATAGTAGATCTAGCAAGCTCATCCGTGTCCCGCCACTCATCCCGAGTCATACTATCCGTTTGACGCCTAACAACTTTATGGGCTTGATCCGCTTTCGCACTAGAACATTATACACTTGTTCTTTTCCAACGGAAGTTAGTACCATCTAACTTCTCGATATTGAACATGACATGACGATGAAGACATCATGACTCAAAAATCGATAGACAAAACACTGACTCGCCTTGTCGAAAAGTCAAAGAAGAAACCACCGTGCGCCCGTGTATTTTGCCGCTGACTATCCACCGAATATTTCGAATTTCGCACCGCCGCTGCTCGGACCCTCGCTGGCCACCGCGCGCCAAGACGGCCACCGCCGCGCTGCACGGCCACGCCACATCACGAGCTACGGCTACCATCAAGGGGCAAGGGCCGGGGCGCTGCGCGCCACAAGGCCGGGCCTGGGCTCACAAGGGCTGGGCCGGGCCATGCTCGGCGCCAAGGCCCGCGGCGTGCCAAGGCCGGGCGCTGGCCGGGCGAAGGGGCGCGGCGCCTCTGCGCCCGGGCGCGCTGGGCCCGCCCGCGCCGCGCTCGCTCGCGGCTGCTGCCGGGGCCACGCGCGGGGTTGCCGGCCAAGCGCCCGCTGGCCTCGCGGCCGCGCTGCCCGCGGCCGCCGCGCCTGCTGCCCGGCCGCTGACGCCGCCAAGGCCCGCACGCCACTGGTGCCGCGCGGCCCGCGGCCGCGTCGCGGCAACACGCGGTCGGGTTTCGCGCCGCCTCCCCGCCTGGGGCGCTTCGCAGCCTCGCCGCGATCTCGGATCACGCACTCCACGAGCCGCCACTCGCAGCTAGAAAATTCTAGCATCACAACACAACCAAACCATGGCTCGATACCGCTTGAAGGATCGTGTGGCAGACATGATGGTGGAAAGAGGAGAGGAGAGGAGGAGGCAAGTGTAACTCTCTCTCATTGAGATGAGGCTTGAGGGTATTTATACCTCCAATAGGGCTCTAGGAAGCTCCACAAGAAGCCCCTAGAAGGAGCACAAGAAGCTTCCTAGTGATTAGCGCTAAACTAATGATACTTAATCGACACTCCAACTTAGACTAAGTGTATTAGTCTAAGTACATTGGGCTTTAACACTTACAAGTATTTGAACACAACCAAGTGGAACAAAGTCGACATGCTTCCGACAAGAAGGTGGTGTTCAAAGTATTGACAGGACTAACGTAATACATGGACAAGCTTGTGTTTCACCCGCCGCCTGCATCACTTGCCCTGAACCGCCTCATCGCCGCGTGACTTCCTAACCTGGTTGGAGACCGGCAAGTCCGTGAAACCCACAAATGCCTACAAAAACGGGTTCACTCAACAAGTTTAGAAGAGGAACCGTCTGAACAAATTTAGAATGTTGAGGTACTCCTGACTCTCACTAGCAACAAACCATGTTCCCATCAAGCTCCTCATGGGGTAGAAGGCTACTTGCCACGGTTGTTGGACTCAGAGCGAGTCATCACTACATCTCAAGGTCACCGGACGGCAGTTCGAAGATCCGGAGACAGTACCATCGACTGTAGGTCACCGCACTCAATGAGAGAGAAACCAAATGAGAGCAATGGGTAGAAGCCATGCTCAGTTTGAGTCTAGGTAAACATACACGGACACAAAGGATGAGAAGGCCCAAGACATCCTAGTCAGCGGCCTCTCATACCATATGGTGAGGCAAATCGGTGAAGCAAGCTCTTCCAAGGAGATGTGGGACCATCTGGCTCAACTATACTCTTCCAAAGATATTATGAGTTTGATGACTGCTGCCCACAATTTCCATATTCTCAAAATGAAGGAATCAGATACAATTGAAACTTTTGTGAGCAGAAGCTCTTAGAATTGCAAACGAGAATAATGCAATTAATTAAAGTTGAATACAAAACTATCTTAAGTACTTTGTGAGGAGGTGTGACCATTCACCACTAACCTAGATATTAAATAAATGATCAATAATAACTAGTAGGTTAAACTAACCTCACTTTTAACACTTCCACTTAAGCTAAGCAAGTTATCAATAAATCACCATTTTACTCCATATAACTCACTAGATAGTGGTAGTAGTAGATATGGGTAGAAAAAGTTATGTACCCATGGGCATGCAAAAGCCATGCCCATGTGGGGAATAATGGGGGATCCATTGATGGCCACACAACCCCATGCAGGCCCATTAAAACATAGAAGCTACTGAACAGAAGATGGATGCGAAGCGAAGACGGAGGTGCCCAAAGCCTACAAAGCATGGCGAAGAGGAAATCCAGGAGAGAGAATGGGCGGGGCGGCGCAAGCGACGCATGAGCACAAGAGGACATACAGGGGGACTGATGACGGCCACCTGCAATCTTTAGGGAGTGGCAGTGCAATGAGAAAGCCCACCCTCATCTCGCCATGCCTGTGTCGAGGATCGGCCTGACGAGTTGTGGTGTCGGCCATATCACGCTCGCTTGGAGCCTAAGGGGGCCACGATAAAGCCGGTGAGGCGGACACCTCTCGAACATTGCGGAATTTCGGAATCCATGCCGGTAGCCATGCCGTGGTGGTGCGGTGGATGTATGCGATGAAGGCGCACTCGCTCTCACTCTACTAGTTCATCGATGCGGCGGGTCTCACGTCGAGCCAACTCTTCCTTGTTTTTTTCCTTTTTCCGTGTGTGCCCCTTCATGGTGGCTCGATTCCTAATCTTGGGTGGCTATTGACGGCCTAATGCTTTTGTGTGTCAATGTAGATCTTTGATGCCACATAGGTATGTTAGAAATAAAGCCAATGCTTCTAGAAACGCGTTGGTTTAGGTTAAGTTTAATAGTTCTAGGTTTGCTATTACCGAAACATATAAAAACCATTTGTAACTTTTTCATTTATTTTAAAGTTTATTATTTTGGTTCCGCACACATTGCTCCACAAACAAACATGGTATCGAGCTGCCTCTTGCTCTTCTCAGAATTCCTAACATGCGGGGAATCTTGGCGAAGGACCTCGCAGAGGAAGATTTGATGGCGGCTATGCAGGGCATTCTCGCTACAACGATCCATTCACATTCATGAAGGCCTCTTCCCACAGAGACTTTACTTGACCTCTACGAGCGAACCCCTACTCGTTGACCGAGAGACTTCGAGCAGAATTGAATGAGGAGGATGGTCGACAATCCCGCCACCAATTAGAGAGGAATCGGAAGTTCACTCTCTCGAAGTAGATGCCTTGAGAGGGACAGTAACCAGCATGTTACAGCCCCACGGGTCCTTCACTTGCGCTAATTTAAGGCTAGACATGCAATGACACGCTCCATCAGAACCTACAAACAAATCCAAGGATGATCAACTCACCTCAGATGAGATCTATGCAGCAGTCATAAGGATGGAACAAACCTTGTCGCGCCTCATCTCAAGCCAGGAGAAATTGAAGAGTCAATTTGCGGATCTGGAGTACCTCTCAGGGCAAGCAATTTCTACAAGTTCAAGCGTCATTTAGCGACAGATTGCTGAGATCTAAGACTCCCTGAGGACGATGGAGATTCATGCTCGGTGAGCCGCCCCGAGCTGGGAAATTCCTTAGCTGATCGCTTACTCCCCGGAAGGGGCACGAGGCCTCGCCGAGAGAATTGGAACGCCACCAAGCCATCCGAGCCCAAGCGGGAACGTTAACAGCTCAATAATTGTGGCCCCCATCATGCCTCCTCGGCTCCCGAGGTTTACACCCTTCACTGAAACCCTCTCCAATGGAGGGCAGCGCACATGAAAGGTACCTTAGTTAGTTTTTTTCAGGTCGACACCTCACAGATTTGCAAGTCTACTCACTTGTGATACTTGTTGTTGTGATGCCATCGCAGTTATTAACATGGAGAGCGGGGTCTAGGAGGGGTGAAGCCTCTGGAACCACACATCGTAGATGCGTTGATCCCACACAAGCACCACCTCGCCCATATCCCTGCACGTGCTAGGTTAGTTTGTACCTACTAGAAAAGGCAGCCTATGTTCTGATCCGTTGTTGCAATTTTGTATTACTTGGGTGCAACATCTTATGTAGGCTTAATTGTTAAGTCGACACTATTCCTTCTCATACTATCACATCTTAACTACTTTAACTCTCTCTCATCACCTCGCCTCCTAAAGTACGCCTCCTCTACGTTAATGTTGTTTATTATTTCAAACACACATGACACAGCTTATGTTACAATCCTTTGTTACAATTTCATGCAACACTTTCCATGTGGAACACCCAAAAGTTAGTTGGCTTGGTGTTAAGTTTGTGATTTTCTCCTCCCCTTCTCACCATCTTAACAACATGCAGTGGTCTCTTGACCTTACACCTCACCATTAAGACCATCTCATTAAGGTTGTTGGTTTGGTGTTAAGTTTGATTATCTTCTCACTTTCTCTTAATAAGAAAATTAAGGAGAAAAAATAATCATTTGAAAAGGGGTTTCTCTCTGTCAAAAGGGGTTTGGAAAAATCCCAACCCTATTCCTTGAGCCCGAAGTTGGTTTGGTTTTGTTGGTTTTGTAGGTGTTCATCCATCGGTTTGGGCATTCTCGCGGCACCACTTCTGTCGAGTCATTTACACGTGGCGCCTATACTCGAGTTCATGGCGATTTAGTCGGTGTGATGAAGGGCGATGACCTCATTGTTCCATAATTTCGTCATGTCGTAGTTTACGCATTTTGTGTGGTTTTGTATGTTTTGTATACGGGAGGGCCTAGGCGCGCATAAGTGTGCGCCTAAACAACATATGTGCAAACTTGTGCATGCAAAAGAGCGAAAAATGATCTTCTAATGGGAAGCATGTCCTTTTGGCGGTCGAGGATGTCTTGGAACTCGACAAAATAACAAGTAGCAGACATCGGAGGTTCACCTAGACCACTCTTATATACCTATCCTATGCCTAATGCGACGAAGAACACCCTATCCCTTTTATTCTTTACGGTGTTTAGTCTCTTTCGTGATGACCTAATCGGGTTATCATCAAACATGCCGGGGGCCAATTTGGGTGAACAAGTGCATGCACCGAGGCAAGGGGCAGGTGCAGCGCTTGTGCGCACCGAGCAAGGGGCACAGGTGTGCCACCGAGGGGCAGGAGGGCCGGGTGCACGAGGAGGCGGGGCCGGTGCACTGCCTTGTCTTGGCCACCGAGAACAAGGCGCAAGTGTGCACACAAGTGCACGCACCCAAGGTCAAGAAGGGCAGGGCATGAACCCAAATGGTTCATGCCTCCTAGTGCATTCAGACAGTTCATCAAAGAAAAAGAGCAAAAGTCTTAAAAATCCTAAAACCCTTAAAAATTACAAAAAGTCCAGTTTTTGAGGCAAGTCGCACTTGCCTAAAATGACAAATTTTTGCATTTTTGTATTTTTTGATATTTTTGTTGTTTTAAAGGGTTCCTTTCGTTTTCAACCTTTTTGTGCAGCACCCTAATGTGGATATGTTCTTATCTTTACTTAACCCTCATCTTTTTCTAGTAGTTAAAACTTTGAACTAGTAGTGAGAACCTTTTGCATCTTTTGAATCTTGGGACGCTGGGGGCCCACTAAGTGCACCATGCCACTCTCATTCTCGCACTAGACGTGGATCAAGAGCATCAGTGCCAAAGAAGATATTATTGTCCCAATGTCTAAGGAACAAAGTCCCGTAAAATTTTGAGCGAGAGTATAGTCAGGATTGACTAGTATGAATGAAAGGTTGAAAAACAAGTTTGCTAAATTACAGCAAGCCCTAAAAACTCTAAATGTTTGTATACGTCCAACACCTGGCAATGATTGCCAGATGTTGGAGACTGTTTAGATGTAAGTGCGCGCATAAGTTTGCGCGCGAATTTTGTGTCCAGTTTGAAAAAAAAGCCGAACGAGAATGGGACTTTAGGTTTTTGCCACGTACTTGCAATCTACAATCTCAAATAACGTGTATCAAAACAATTATTCAAAAGGTTATGTAACATGTCCGCAGAGAAATATCAAAAGCCCGATTATAGTGCGGATTTTTCAAGTGCAAAAGGGTCCGCCAAGTCTAGGCAAAAAGGGGTTTCTGTGGAGAAACCCTTTCTAAACAGACGCATTTGTTTTACCATCTTAATAACCTCGCTCGTCTCTCCTTTCACCTCTCACTCCTAGTTAATGCCCAAAGATGACACCCATTTTTTATTGTTTCCTCTTTGTGTTGCAACATGGCCCGGGACAATGAGCTCCCTCTCCTACCTAGTATTTTATTCTTCCCCTGCTGTTTTCCTACATGGCGAATCGTGAACTCTATCTCTCTCTCCACAATAGGGTATCAATCTTTCCATCTTACCTCCTTTGCATAGCTAAGTGAATTTGTAATCTACATTCCTCTTCAATGCACACTTGTGTCCACACCTGGTTTTGTTTTAAGCCCCATATAAAATAATCGAAACTCTTTTTATTACCCACGTATTATGTAGTAGGATTCTAGATTATTTATATGTCTATTCATATATAGTATACGTTATGGCTAGTCGTACTTGTTACATATAATCCTATATATGACCTAAACACGTATTTATATATGTATATATATTTTTATACTTATAATGTCATACATATTCTTTATCTATAGGTACAAAATCATAGGTATCTAACCATACGGCATAGCTTATAAGTATAAACCTCATACATTAATATTACTCCCATCGTCATATACCACCAACACCGATTACGCGATTACACGCTTCTTCCAACGCCCCCTTTGCGCTGCTTTTTCCCAAAGCAACCTGGGGAGGGGTACGAACATGCGCGGCCGACGGTGTGATGATCCACCGCTTCTTCCAAAGGTGACCGGTGACACTACACGTGATGACTAAACTGAAGCCAACCAGAAGAGCCTCCTCAAGTCCCTACGTTGGTCTACTAGACACCGCCCTCCAAGGTCGAGTGGAAAGAGCCTCACAGATGTTGCGGTGTATTGTCAGAGGAACCACTTTTTCCACCGCCACGCTTTTAGTGTTGTAGAATCATTAGGTGAACCCGCCACCTATAGAGAAGCTATTGAAGGGCCTCAAGCTTCCTTTTGTGTAAGGCTATTGAGTCTCGAATATCAATCTCTCATTTCTAATAAAACTTGGGTTCTTAGATCTCCTCCCGGTCAGAAACCGCTTGCTTGTAAGTGGGTCTTCAAAAAACTCAATACGATGGTAGTGTTGGTAGGTATAAGGCTCGCCTGGCAAAGGGATATAGTCAAGTAAGGGTTAGACTACAATGAAACATTTGCCCCAGCTTGTTAAGTCTACTCCATAAGAATACTCCTTGCCCTTGCCGCTCACTACAATCTCCTCGTACATCGCTTAGACGAAAACCGCTTTTAATGGCACCTTAGATGAGGTCATCTACATGGCTCAACCAAGGTTTTATTATAGACCCTAATAAAGTATGTCAACTTTTAAAAACACTTTATGGTCTTAAATACCTCCTGCATGGAATGAAGTGTTTCATGCATTGCTCATAGAATTGGGTTTCACATGTTTGACGATAGCAGCGTATATATTTTATGGGATGACAATGATTTTATCATTTTAACTGCTTTATGTGGATGATAATATTTTATTTAGCACTTCACCAACTCTTATGGCAAGAATGAAAGCATTTTTTGGCGAGGTTTGATATGACCGATTTGGGGTGCTTATCTTTTCTCTTGGCATTCAATTCCATTTTAACACTCATGATAACACTATTGATATTCATCAAGAGCATTTTGTACATCAACTACTTAAGAGGTTCAAGATGGAGGATGCACGATCAAGAAGCACCTATGTTCTGTGAAAAGCTATCTAAGGAACAATGCCCGACAAGAAGAAGAAAAGGCCGAGATGGCACTCAAGCCTTACCGACAAGTCGTTGGTTGTTTAATCTATCTATCGTTGGACTAGATTAGACATCACACGCAGCTAGTAATGTAAGTCTTTTAGAGAACCCTGCTACATTGGGCTGAAAGAAGAGAATTTTAGGTACCTCAAAGGAACAAAGACGCAAAGGTTTACGTTTTCTAAGCAACGGATGGTTTTGCTAATGTCCTTTTGTGATGCTGATTGGGCATGAGACTACACTAGTATTGCAATTTACATTTTAGGTGGATCGCTTATCTCTTGGTCAAGTAAAAGCTCACTACTATTTGTCTTTCCTCTAAGGTATATGGTGCCATGACACAAGTCGCTAGAGAGGTTATTTGGATTAGATCTTTCTTAAGTGGACTTAAGCCTTCATGAAGGACCAACTCAGCTTTGTGCGACAACTACCCATTTGCTTTATCGAAGAATCCGCTTTTCATGCTAGAAGTAAGCATATCGAGATTGCTCATCATTTTATAAGACAAGCAGAAAGAGTAATAAAGTGGACTATGTTGCCACTTCAAAATGTGACCTTTTGACAGTCTTTGCCAAAGTTGGTACATGAGAAATATACTTTGGCAAATACACAATTTATACTCAGAGCAAAGCAGAATGACTCATTAGTTGATTTCTCATCCGGCTTGGTGGATTGATGAAGCCTATTGTGATCGTCACTTGGAACTCTTTTCCGCTTATATCGGTGGGAGTACACTTTCTATTATGAAGTCAATTTTCAAGATATTTTCAAGCTTATCAATTAACTCCTAATTGCAAGGGAGTAATGGAATATAGCTTATTTTGGAATAGATATGTGTTAAAACATAATGGTGATTTCGATACAATTAAATTAGGTTTAGTTTTATTATTCGTTAATTAATAACCATCATAACCGCTTTTGTATAAGACCCTTTCTTTGTGTGTAATTTGTATCATCTTTCGATTCCAACTTGCTTTGTCCCTCTTGCTTACCTCTCCACGATCTTCACACATGTACCAGCAAATGCACCTGGACTTCATTTCAATAACAAATCAACTGCTTAGCCTTTAGCAAGTTTAGGGGATGTCAGGGATCTTGGCCCTCTTCAAAGCTGCCTTGGTATTCACATTCAGCGAAATCGGGAGAAGAGGGTGCTTACCTCAACTTAGCCTAGATATCTCTTGGAGAGTGCAGGAGAAGCCTCGGACTCTGCCATGGGATGCAAGGCTGCCAGCCACACCACTTCCAAGTGGGTTGAAGCTAAGTGAGAGAGATGTCTCCTCGTCTGTCTTTACAATCACGAGGATGACATGAGGAATGTACCTTATCGATGCGGGCATTGGCAAAACCTTATCATCTATGCCGCCAACACTACACGCCACGAGGTAGCATTTTCCACAAGGGTTACATTGTTGCAAAGATATTTGGAAAATCACAGATGCACTCCAATTTCGGACATGTGTCAAAAGAGTCTTTAGATATATGAAGAGGCACATCTAATAGAGGCATAGTATATGCACACAAGGAGGGTGTAGCACCTGACCTGGAGGTTTACACAGGCATCGGATTGACTCAGTTGCTGGAGACATTGTGACACACTACTGCCGGGCCGTTACATAGTTGAGCTTTTGGTTAGGGCGGCCCTATTTGGCCGCGGTCGAGTAAGAAAAGCAAACCCAATGTAACAAGGCCTCCTCAAGTATGCAAAGGCTGAAAGGCTGCAGTGCTTACAGTGCTAGCTTGCAAAGGAGGTGATTTGGTTGAAGCTGCTCTTCTCAGAGCTTGGGATCCAATTACCAACCTGCATCACGATCAAAATGCATACGGAACAGCGTGGCTCAATATCAAGTTAGCGTAAAACTGGGTGTTTCATTCAAGAACTAAACATGTTGCGCCTTTGGAGCATCGATACGAGAACCTGGCTAGTCGCAGCACAATTACTTTAGAATACGTCCCCACCCAAGGAAACCCATTAGATATTCTCACAAAAGCTCTAGGAAAGGAGCTACACGAAAAACATGTGAAGAGTTTAGGGCTAGGAGACTCCTCGGAGTTCCTAGGCCACAGCAAGTCCTCCTAAGCTCACATGGCTCTAGTAGCATGCACTAAAGCTATCAGAAGCATAGTCAGAGGAAACATATGTCTCTTTGGTGCGCATGGAAAGTGATCCATAGGTGGATGTTTCTGATGAGAATCACGACAAAACACACTTGCAAAGAGCATTGTGGGATTGCATTAATTATAATAGAAAGTTTACAATGCCTTAAATAGGCGTGGTGGTGGCAACCACTTATTGTTGCAAACTACAAGTTGTTGTAACCATAAGTAGTTACAACTATAAGTTGTTGTAAATAACTAACAACTAACTACCTAAGCAACTAATCCTTGTCCTAGGTATTAAATAATGTTAATAATGAATAGTGCCCTAAACCTTGTGTATTTCATCACTCCCACTCACTATGAAATAGGGGTGAAAACTAGCTTCAAAATGAGTCCTAATAGGCTAGTGGACTCCCACTAGGTAGGAAGTTAGAAGCTAATTCAGAAAAGCATAAAATATTAAGCTAATGAAATTGATTAACCTAATTAAGAATGAACTAAAGAAATTTTGGTGAAACAAAATCAGTTTGAAAAATAAACTTAAGTGAATGTATGTATGTATGTCCCCATCCCTCCCCACCCCCCGCACATATAATAAGGAGGGGAGGGGAAGGGAAGAACATGGCGCTCACATAACCACCTTCGCTCCCTCCGTCACGTCCCATGGAATACGTACCGTTGCCATGGCTAAGTGGCGGGTAAGGGAGGTACGCTGCTGGCAAAGCCGCCGCACACGCCTGTGCTACGTTATGCACACGCCACAGTCGCACACACGCTGCCGCCGCCCCATACAGAGTGATGGCATGGGGGCGTGGGATTGGCTGCCAGCACACTTGAGGAGTCGTGCACGCCAATCTCTTGCAAATTGCCTGCAACCAAGAAATTTCAAAGAAATTTGTCCCCTCTGACCTGCAATCTGGAGAAGGGGCAGCCCAGGAGGCTCCCACTTGGGAGGACGCCCTGCTGTATGATGGTGCTGCCATAAATTGCTGGTCCGGAAGTGTGATGCAGGCAGACGATTGGAGAAATCGTCGGTGGAAAGATTCCTGTAGTCGGCGGAGCCATGCTGATGCTCGATGGAGTGGTCGATGGAACCAATATGAAGCTGGTGGAAATGAAAAGAGCCAATCAGTTGCTCAAAAATTGTCGAGAGGATGCAGGACTCCGCCGCCATCGCCGGTGTATACGCCATCTGGTCCTATGTGTATGCCCATTCATGTTTATCTCTCCTCCTCAGACTCGGAGAATGATGATCCTGCAGAGAATAGAAGATCCAAATCCCCATATTGTAGAACAAGCGACGATGAATGTCATCAGAGGCACCAAAGATGGGTCGAGGGCCTACCGCTAAGGAAGCCCATCTCGCAGTACGTGGTGCGCAGAGATATCGTGGGCGTATGTTGAACACAATCAAGAAATGGCTAAATATGCAGCTAGTACGATGTCCTAGATCCGTTTCTAATATCGCAAACAACTTATTAATGTCAAAATAAATAGATGCTGGATGCGTGATATGAGCAGAGGATGATGGAAATGTAAGCACAGGAGAGGATGGATAAAGGGTATCCAAGAGAAAATTGGAAGAAAGAAAATAATCAAGGTGAGAGTAAGAAGTTATGGTAACTCTAATATCAAAATTAAAGTTTTATGTGATATGGAAAACTAAAGCATGATTATTGTGATTAGGTAAGGAGAAGTCGTGTGGCATTAGAGGATTAGTTCAGTCCCTCACGAGACCTAATAAAGGCTAGAAAGGACAAGTATGACATACCCGAGGTAGTATTGCCAACAATTACCCTAATCGAATGTACCTAATCTATCCCGGGATATAGAGAATGCAGAGCACCTTTAAGAATATGTATGCTAGGAAACGGGAATCCATATGGTGTGGATTACAGAGCCAAGGTAAGGAGTACATGGGCCATGTGAAGCGCACATATTGTGAGTATGAACAAAACTAAAAGTTAGTAAAAGTATGTGAATTTTTAAACTTAAATACTAAAATTGATCAGTTCAATGTGGCACTTCAAATGAGGAAGAGATGACATATGCAGAAGATTCTCTAGAGATAGATAATGAACTGAATTATTTAGACAAAATACTAGACCTCTAGAAAAATGAAGGTAGATTTAGGATGATTTGGGCTTGATGTCTAAGACCCCTAAACTCTTCATATGCTTGCTATGTAAATCTCTTCCTACCTCACACAACTATACTCCTCCAAGGATGTTATGAGTTTGATGACTGCTACTCGTAACTTCCATAACCTTAAGATGAGGGAATCTGACACCATCGAACATCATATTAGTTCATTTCGCATGGCAAGATCCCAACTTGAAGCTGCTTCCAATTCCAAACTCTACGAGTTATCGTGTTTTTTTGCATTATTATCCTCCCTTCCATCCTCCTATAGATCATTTGTGACAACTCAAAATGCTGTATTAAGAACAGCCCAAAAGAATATGGACAAGTATGGTACGCCAGATACTTTGGACATAAGTGTAAATGAGTTGATTGGAGCATTGATACAGGAGGAGTCAAGTCGACGTCATGACTCCCGATCTAGCCGGCAGCAAGTGATGTACACTAGAAGAGGCACCGGAAGAGGTCGCGGTTGAGGCCGCGCCAAAGGACCTCCTTCTATTAGGACTGCCAATTCCTCACCCAGCTTTCACAATGGAGCTTCTTCGTCTTCTTCCACACCTGCAAGAGGTATCAAGAAGACGGGCACTATTTGCAGTTGGTGCAGAATACCAAATCACATGGAGAAGGATCAGAGAAGAAGAGTGGTGAGCCAAGGAAAGAGGTATCACTGTGCGACATGTTGGCCGTGAAGAAACCCTCTTCATCAACTCCTCAAGCACTTCACAAGATGCTTTTGGCCTCATCCAAGCCTTCTAATCTTTACTAATACTTGGATAGTGGAGCTAACTCACACATCTGTCATAACAAAAACTCTTTTGAGTCTTATTCCCCAACTGCTGCAACGGGTTTGTTCTTTTGGGAGATGATCACAACCTCCCAATAATTGGCGAGGGCTTGTTATCGATGTTCTGCTGTGCGACTTCCACTTATGTCATGTCCTTCATGTACCAGCCATGTGTAAAAATCTAGTCTTTGCCTCTAGTTTGTGTCACGACCATACTATGCAAGTCACACTCTCGGAGATAGTTCATTTCTTTTTTGTTCTCCAATTAAGTCACATGTCATCCGCCTTAGGCACAGGAGGATGGGCTATATAGACTTTCAACCCAAGTGGGTCGCAGACACATTCCAAAACGTGGGCCCCTGTCACTCCACTGCATCAGCCATACCATGTTATGGCATTGTCGCCTTGGTCATCCCAATAGCCAAAAATTAATACAAATGTCTAAGGCATGACACCTCTATAGATCACCCTGCCTGCCTCACATACAACACCTTCCTTGGTGTGAGCTTCCTAGCATATTGCCGACATCAAGCTCCTCGAACATCTCCTCCTGTAGGGCTACATCACCTCTCGAGCTTGTTCACATTACATATTGTGGCCCTATCTCTACACCTTCTTCGCAGTAGCGTATATTTTTGACCTTCATTGACGACTACTCCCGCTCACTTTACTTATATCCTCAATCACAAGGTGATACTTATCATTTTTAAGGATTATATGGCACAGAGATTACCAGAGTTAAGAATGTCACACCCGTGACAACTTACGACACAAGTGTGAACGCAATATTCCCCGCGCTTAGTTCACGTAGCTAGGTAATTCGGTTTAGTATTATCCCTAATAAATGCCGAGATAATTCAACATAAAGGCGCGTAGTTGAGCCCGTCCAGTATAGTTAGTCAACCCGCTCGGCAGAACGGCTTGGACGCGGCCGTTTGACCCGAATCGGATCGTACAAGAGACATCCCGAAGATCGAACAAGCGGCCAATTTCCTCCGATCGAGTCTCGCTCAAGCCTCGCTGCAGTCGGTCTGCGGACATTTGGTATCGAAATTATTTATCCACCGCTGGAGCAGTAGGTTGCCAAAGAATGGACGCTGGATTCCGGCGGGGCCTGTGGAGAAACTCCACGAAATTGTGCTCCAAACCCCTAAGTCAATCGCGGAGGCCCGCGGAGCGATGAAGAACGGCCGCTGAAGGGATTGGTGACCGGTCCAGGAGAGGACGCACCACGCCTCTGATGGAGGGACGCCTCCGATGCGTAACCTAGGACAGAGCATAGAGAGACGCCCGGTCAAGAGAGGCGCAGGGAGAAATTGCTGCCGAGTAGCAAGAGCGCGAGTTGGGAGTCGCTGTTTCACCGGTGCACGGTCGGGAGGGACACGCCAAGTCGTGGATTATGGCAACCTAACCCGCACCATCGCCGGCCGGCCCCGGAAATGAGGAAGCATCCAGATCCTACATCGAAGAGAGGTGGACAGCAGCGAATGTGAAAAGACGTCTCCGGAACGAGAAGGGACAACGCAACCCAACTTGTTGCACACCGTGCAAGAACGCATAGTCAGTGTGGAGCAATCCTGTGAAGAAATCTCGGGAAGTTTAGAAACGCAGGGCAAGAAATTGCGAGAGGTGGAAACAGCGATCAGTCGAGTAGAAGCAAACCTGGAGGAAAACCAGGCCCACTCGAACGCCAGCTTGAGGGCGCCCCACAAAGCTACTGGGACAATCTGAGTCACCCCTGCCCCAACCTCGCCTCCCACCCACCGGCCACCCAAGGTCATCCATGCCCGACCGTGAACAACACTCCACACCCGCCTCACCTTCATACCAAAGTCTAATGAGAGCGAGGAAAAGCGCCAAGACCCGGCAGACACACCGCGGCCACTCATGACCGGCCTCCGGGGCCAGTGTGATGGCGAAGCGCTGAGGAAGCTTTTGGTCGAGTTGTTACCTGGAGAGAAAGATAACCAAGAGATCAAGTATAAGAAGGCTACAACTCATGCGTATTTAAAATCGGGAGTCACAACGGTAAAGATGAAGATTACCAACGAGGAGAGGAAGGTGAACTCTCGCTCAAGTCCCGTGCCCGCTTGGATCGGATCTCGCAGAGGAAGATTAAACATCCACCTTGACGGATTGCAGGACGCAGCCGCCTATGATTGATCGATAAGACGAAAGATACCGCGCTCAAGGAGAAAGACGACCATCGAGAATTCGGCTTTTGCACCATGTCCTCGAAGGGTACGTGATATCGATTGTGGCGGCAAGAGTAAACGATGTGAGCTCTGGGATGGAGGAACCCATCCACTCGTGGACCCCTGCTCTACAATGCAGAACAATTCCTACCCATCAACCACCTAAGGACCTATATCAAGAGTTTCGAGACTATCTCCCAACAAGGTACCATTCAAGATGCCATGACTTTCGTACCACCGATATGCAAGGTCTTGACGTAAGAGCAGAAATCAAGAAATTCGCCGATGGCCTACCACGATTTATAGGAGATGCATGACGCTCATCAGAACGAACCCCCACCGGTGGAGGCAATGAAAGTCGTAAGGAATTACGGAGTCAACAAATATAAGTATTGAAGGATCGTGGCACATGATGGTGGAAAGAGGAGAGGAGAGGAGGAGGCAACTCTCACATTGAGATGAGGCTTGGAGGGTATTTATACCTCCAATAGGGCTCCTAGGAAGCTCCACAAGAAGCCCCTAGGAAGGAGCACAAGAAGCTTCCTAGTGATTAAGCTAAACTAATGATACTTAATCGACACCTAACTTAGACTAAGTGTATTCTAAGTACATTGGGCTTTAATACCCTTACAACCTCCCACTTAAAGGCCAATTTACCTTCAGAGAATGGACTACTCATGCCCACTGTCCGAGCTTGTGCAAATTGCTGTAGAGAGTCCCTTGGTAAGAATATCTCAGGTTCGGGCCGGTGAACCTTGACAAGTTGTACCCTCTTGTCATCCAACACCTCTCGAATGAAGTGATACTTCACATCCACATGTTTAGTCTTCGCATGAAACACTGGATTCTTTGCCAATTGGATAGCACGCTATCACAATGCAACACCGGCACTCAACCTTGATCCCCAAGTCTCCCACTAAACGAAAAGCCATATGGCTTCCTTGCAAGCCTCTTGTCGCAACATACTCGGCCTCGTGGTAGATAGCGAATGCACGATCGCAAACGAGATCGCCATGAGACCGCCTCCAAAGGCACATGAAGACATAACTCGATGTGGACCTCCTTTGTCCATATCCTCGTGATAATCAGATCCGTGTACCCAACCACACATGCATCTTCACTACCAAAACATATGCACAAAGCTTTTGTACCATTCAGATACCTCATAACTCCTTTTATCGCCTCCCAATGCTTCTTGCCGTGGTTTGACATAAACTCGCTAACCACTCCCACCGCAAAGGCAATGTCGTGACGTAGCAATCATTGCATACATCAAACTCCCTACATGATGAGTATGGGACCTTCTCCATTTCAGCTTTGTCCTCCTCGTAGCTTGGGCAATCCGCTTGAAAGTTTCACATATGGAGGCAATGGAGTACCCAATGGCTTCCCTTCCATGTTGAAACGTTGAAGCACCTCTTAATGTATTCCGTCTCGAGACAAATAAAGCGACGCTTATGTCTGCTCCGACGAACACGCATGCCAAGTATATGGCTCGCCTCCCAAGTCTGCTATTTCAAAGTGAGCATTCAACTTTGACTTCAACAAATCTCATCAAGATCGCTCCAAAGAATTAGCATATCATCCACATAGAGGATCAAAATGAGCAAGCTTTGATCCTTAGCTTGCTTTCAGATAGAGGCAATGATCCTCATCGCCACGCTTGTAGCCTTGAGAAAGCATAAATGAGTGGAACTTGTGATACCACCTGCCGTTTCAAACCATAAAGGCTCTTCCATAACTCGCACACCGATTCTCTTTGCCCTTCTCAACAAAACCTTCCGTTGCGTGCATGTAGACTCTCTTGAAGGTCACCATGCAAGAATGCCGCTCATCCATCCGCATAAGTTCCATATCATTCCCGCAACCAAAGCAAGAACACATCGCAGTTGTCATTTTGACTCGTGAGAAAATCTCATCAAAGTCAATGCCGTTGTTGCTTGAAACCCTTAGCAACCAATCGTGCCTTGTACTTTGGTTTGCCATCAAGCGGTATGACCTTCATCTTGTACACCCATTTGTACCTCTTTTATCCTAGGCAACAACCAACTCCCAAGTTTGGTTCTTATGCAGCAATTCATTTCGATCGCATGGCCTTCTCCCACTTCTTGTTGCTCATTGACATGGCCTCTTTGTAAGAAGAGGGTTCCCCACAACTGTCAAGATGACATAATCCGTAGATGGATCATACCGCCGTGAGGTCGTAATCCGCCGACCTACGGCACTGTGCACCTCTATAGGTGCTTGTTCGACTCTGGTTCATCTATCGGTGGAGGAATGTGCTCCTGACATTACCACGTATCAACCCCGCCATGATGATCATGTCCATCTTCTTGAAGATCACCCTTCGCACCTCCACAGCTTGGAGTAGGCTTCCTGTGCATCTTGTTCTCATTGAAGAACACGTTAGTACGAACAACCTTTCTAGCCTCGATCCCACAAACGGTATCCCATCTCACCTAATCACCATAGCCAAGAAAATACATTTCTTGGACTTAGGTGCCAACTTGTCCCGAAACTCTTTTGGAACATGGCAAGATGCCTCACCCAAACACTGCAGATGCTTGTAGGATGGTTTCTTTCCGCACTATAGCTCCTCGAACCCCGCTCATCAACAAATTTTATTAGGAGATCTCGTTAATAAGATGAACTGCAGAGACATCGCTCGCCCAAAACCCATTAGGCAATCCGTAGTTTGACAACAAACTACGATCCTCTCCGAATGGTTCGTTTCATCCGCCGCCCACACCATTTTGTGAGGAGTATATGTGGGAGATCGGGCTTCCAGAGATTCATCCTCTAGCTGGCCACACTTATCCCACTGTGCTCAGACGCTTGGGTTTCGTCCCATGAGACTTGCGAACGGTCGGATCTTGAGAACCTGCCACACGCAGCTACACACTACCTCGGCCTTCTAAACAAGCAAGGCGCCTCTCACGCTCCCTCTACAGCTACACCGCCTTGACCGCTCGTAAATTCACCCACGCCTACCTACACACCCCCCATTGAGGTCCACACCCCACGGCAAGAGGTCAACAGTTACACGAGGGGACCCCTACGCTGCAACGCGACTTCACCACCCCGTGATCTTCCACTATTCCCCCATCGCCTTCCCACAATTGGCACATCGTCAACCACCAACTCCGATAGCAGGCTGGCCCCCTGCTCGCTCCTCAGACCTACAACCAACAACAAACAATTGTAGGGCCTACCCCTCCTACCACTTGTAGGAGAGTTGTAGGAGATCTAGTGCACCAGGCCAAGACACCCTCATTCCTAGTGGGAGGAGACACCCTATCCCAACGCACGCAGGGCGCATCCTACCACGGTAGTCGCACCGGGCGCAAATTACCTCGCCCTAGTTCAAGGCCTCCAACTTCCCGGCGCCCAACTACAACATGGCGCCCACAAAACTCCACACCTGGCAAGCAGCCACTTACACCTCCGCTCCGCTCCATCGATCTCCGCCTCCCGGACCTACAACGACATCCCATGAGGTCCCACCCCTGGTAGGTCCACGCCCACGCATAGGGACCCCTACGCAGCGCGACTTCTCCACCCCGTGATTTTTGAGACCTTAGCCCAGCCCCTCGGTTTGGTGCATTTGGGACCCCTCCCTTAGGCTCGACTTGGGCCTTCTTCTTACTCCTAATCTCTACCTACTCCTCTACTCAACATTCATCCACATTCTCTCCTCAACACTCACCTCAACTCAACTCCTCATCCTCCTAATCTAACCTTACTTCAAGCTCACTGCCCTAGCTCGCCCTTACGGCACAACCGCCTGGGTCCGCCACAAGCCAACAAGTTCTTCCTTGGGGTTGCTATGAGTTTGCACTGAGACGAGAACCTCCGTGGAGTCTTTCCTGTAGTCTACCCTCAAGCCGAGAGTTCCTTGGGCATCGCCACACCCAAAGCAAAGCAATTTCACAAAGAACCATTCACAAGGGGAGCAACTGCAGAGGCGCCCGCAGGCGAGCTCCGCCAAGCACTCCGACCACCGCAAACTCCCTCTCTACCGAGACGCTTAGCTTGCACGAAATTCCTTCACAAGGAGCAAAGGACTCATGAGTTTGGGAGCGCAAGACGCGATAATTTTACTTCACAAGCTCCTCCTTTATAGGGAGGTCCTCACATACCTCCCTCGCGCCCTCTGCACCGCCTCACTCCTTATTTTAGTGTATCCTGACTTTAAGTTCGACATCCAAGCATCTTGGGTAAAATTCTATTCTAGCAAACTCACCTATGTGAGCCTTAATGGCTCTCCAACATTCCTATCTAGCTAGTCAACACCCCTCGGGTTGACAAGCATTAATGCCTCTGTCCTCCTCTAAAGAAAAGTCTCCCCAAGCAATGAGCCCACACCAAGCTACCACCAACCCTTCAATTACCCTCTAGATGTCGACCGCCTGGTGATCCCACGGATGTAGGGCCACCCTCTACACCTCCCTAACTCCTAGAGGGTCACTTCTTATGGCCCTACCGCCTCCACGCCTCCACCGCAAGAAGGTCTCCCGTGAGCGGATCTTGCTCCATGCCTTCCTCTTCCTCCTCCGAGTCATCCTCTACGGCCTTCCATACCTGTTGGGCATGGATCTGCATCCCTATTCCCCTCCTCAAGTTCCTCTTCCCCGGCTCCCTAGCAACCAACTTGCCCTTCTTAGGTGCGCTTTCACCATCTTGTACCTTCAAAATAATCGCACAAACAAGACAAGCGCACGCCCATGCTGCTTTCCACCTAGTTGTCACCTCGTCTACACACAATTGCAAGATTTCTTCACTGCCACACAAAATCCACCAAGAGAGCAACTTCCCTTTCCACTTACTTCCTCTTCACTCCACGTCCCACCTAGCTCAAACTTGATGTCCTCACAACATACTCCTTATGCGCCCAAATCCCTCACTTGCAAGGTCCTAGGCACAAAAATTCAGCGCCTTGCCCTCTTCACGTGTGCTTCAAATCTTCACACACAACTCCTTATGCACGCACACCTCCTTCTCCTTGCACACACGGGCACCTGCTCACCAAGTCCTTGCTCTAGCTTTCTGCATGCACAAGCTCTCCGATTCCTCGAGCTTCCTAGGTGCCACTCCTACACACCCGCTTGCATGGCCTTTGGTAGTGAGAAACTCCTTGATATACCCTGATTCCTGCCATGTGGCACTATTTCCAGCCCCGCCTCCAGGAGCTCGCCCCATAAGACCCCCACATCAGTAGCACTCATCCATTCACCTACCCACTCGCCACGAGGGAGACCTCACTACGGTGGGAGACACTCATCCTACCCATCTACCTACCTAACTAATGCCCGTAGGAGCCCGCCACCCTACATCCTACCCATGTAGGCCACCTGTCACCCCACATACTACCCGTGATCTCCCCTACTTGTTCTACCCACTATCCCCACTTATGGACTGTTCCCACCCATACATCTACATGGTAGGGACGCCCCACTACTACCTACACCCACCCTCCAGCCACCTCACCCCACATACCCCTGTGCACCCTCCCTCCCTGTAGGGTCCATGCCCACGTCCACCCCACCCCACACCTCCTTCTCATGAGGGTGCACCTCCACCTCCCTACTCATGTGAGACCTCACCCTACACGTGCACCTCCTCCACCCCTACCCATTCTTGTAGGGCCACTACCTACACCCCGTAGGGATGCACCTCCTCCATGGGGGAGTGCCATGCCCCACGTCCACTACCCTACACCTCCCTTGAGGGTGCACACCAAACACTCCAATTAGCTCTCATGTGACCGCAAATATAATAAGCACACCTCACACAAAGGTGCCCCATCTATCTCCAATTAGCTCTCATGTGACTTCAAATATAATAAGTTGAAACACCTCACACAAAAGGTGCCCCATCTCAAGATCGATCCACCCTAGGACGCTTAACTGGAGTTCTTACACTTCATTGTCCAACACACCCAATTGGCTTGTGCACAACACTCAACTTGAATAAAACTTATTCCCCGTGAACTCCTCACGCCTCACAACATCTCGTATCAACCTCCTTATACCATTTCTCCTCGCCACCACAACGGCCTCCCTTCACTTTGACTTGCAGCCACCGCAAATTCCGCCATCATGATGCACACCGTGTGGATCCTTCACCATGTTGCACCCACCGCAACCGCCTTCCTATGGTTTGGCCACACCCCATCTTGCACAAATTCAGCCGTGAGTGCTCTACCACGGCCTTTCCTAGTTCAACACACGGCCATCCTCACATCGTGACTCCATTGAGAGCACTTCCATGTGCCTTGACCGCCCATGGCCTCCTCTTGCAACCCTTGTGGCTGCTCACCTCAACATGAGCCCTCGCCCCATCCTTGCACCGATTGCCGCTCCTCTCTCGCATGCCGAGCTCCCAACCTAGAGCCCCGCAGCATCCCACAATTCCACCATTACTGCACTTGGCCCATCTTCCAAAGAACCCTTGCCACACATCTCTACCTAGCACCTCCCATCGCAAATCTCAGCAATATGAGCACCGCCCATGTCTCACTTCTTCCACATGTGGCAAATTACTTTCCCCTCAAACTTGGTGGTGGTCCCCACACCGTGCCTTGCCTCGCAAGCCTATCAACTACTGCAAAGAACCTCAAGCTACCTTGGCTTAATTGCCTTCACCCTTTTCCCACTGGTAGGAGCTACCCTATCACTGGTAGGTCATCAAAACGCTAGCTAGGCTTACCCACAGCAGGACATTCTCCCACCCATACCTACGGGGTAGGAGTTCTCCACTTAGCCTACCGTAGGAGTTTCTCCCACGGTGGTAGGATACCACCACGTAGGACATCTCCCACCGCTCACATATGTCTCCTACCCTCCTCACTAGAAGGTCATTTCGATCCGCTTTTTTCCCTAAGTATCCTCTCGCCTTCCCGACAAGATCCTACAAATTTCAATCGAACAAAAACATTTCGTGACATGTTTCCACCAAACCATTTCTATCAAAAGCAATCGGACTTCAAAAACAACTCACTTAAACCAGTTGCCCAAACTTTATGCTCCACAAGATATTTATCGCAATTAATTCTCTTTGATTCCCTTGGAATCACAGAATGACCGGAAAGCTTTCAAACATACTCTCCACCATTATCCGCCCAGACACTTCAATCGGCCGATCGATTCTCTACAAGGGTGACAAATTTCAAACACCGCCGTAACTTCATCATCCTTTTTCCTCAAAGGATAAACCCACTGCGTGAGAAATCATCTATGAAAGTGACAAAATAAGAGGCACCGCCTAATGAGAGTATAGGTCCACATACATCATCGCGAACCAACTCAAGAGGTTTACTCTACTTTACCTCTTGTTCGATGTGATGATTTTGTCTGCTTCCCATATAAACAAAGGCTCACACATCGAGAGATCAGAAGAACAGGATATAACCGTAATCTAGATAAAACCTTCATTCCCTTCCGAGACATATGTCCTAACCGCAATGCCACAAGGAAACATTGCCACATGCATCACATGATCTTTGATGAACCGGTGAGTACAAAGTGCCACACTTCGATCCACGAGCTAACACAGAGAACCTTTGAGATCTTCCAAGAGTGATCCCCAAACCAAAGTGGTAACCAAAGATCATCCAACCGTCTCGCGCTAATCATGCTCTTTGTCAACTTCGAACATGCCTAACGCCCTTCAAGATGAATGAAGATCCGTTGTCAAACTTGAGTTGCACATCACCCACGCCGCGATCCGGCATGCATAGTTATTTCCAAGCCTAACGATCCTTTCCTTGTAGCATCATACGCGTAAACCACTCTCGAGGAGTAAAAAAGATGCACAGTCAATTATCCAATTGCGTAATAAATGACTATCCACTACCGTTAATTGTGCAAGATTCAAGTAAGAAGAGATAAGGACATCTCCGCCTCAACAGTAGTTTAACTCTTCCAACCTCGATGACGTCGCCTTGTCGCCCCGCTTCTTCTTTCCTTGGTCCTTTTGAACTTCTCGCACTCTTTGAAGTGACCCTTTGTGACAATAGTGACACTCCACATTCTTGTTACTACTTAGATTTGCTACGAGAGAAGCTTCCGTCCGCTGTTTCCCCTTCAGGACCTCCTCTCACTATGAGGGCATCGGAACCTTTGAAGGTTCCATGTTTTTCCTGCTCACCTCCTCGCCAATGTGCTACCTTCTACATTTACAATGGTAAGACCACTAGCAGCGTAATTACTCGTGAGTCGCATTTAAAGGTATCCCAACTCTCCGTAATGTGACCAATAAAACATAGCTCACTAACGGAATGGATACCTTGAGATGAGGCTTGAAATGGTATTGAAATCATTCAGATGATCTGACATCCTCGCCTTCCTTCATCTTCAAGTCCACCACCGCTTTCAACCAATAAACACCGAGAAGCCGCACTTTGCTTCTCATACAGTCACATACCGCCACAATCAGAACTCGTGGTCTTATCTTTCACATTGAAGTACACTGCTTTTGACAATGTTAGCATGATAGTAGATCTAGCAAGCTCATCCAGTCCCCCATCATCCGAGTCATACTATCTCGGTTTGACGCCCAATGACTATGGGCTTGATCGCTCGCACTAGAACGTTATACACTTGTTCTTTCCGTAACGGAAGTTAGTACCATCTAACTTCGATATTGAAATGACGTTTTCTCGATGATGAAGACATCATAACTCAAAAATCGATATGATAAAACACTGATCGCCTTGTCGAAAAGTCAAAGAAGACGTCACCACCGTGCGGCCCGTGTATTTTGCCGCTGATCGTTCCACTCGAGTATTCCGCCGAATATTTCATTTACGCTGACCGCCACGCCTCGGTTTTGCGCCGCGCCACTTCGCGCCAAGGCCGCCGCGCCTGCACGCCACCACCGCTTGCGCTGCCAGCCGCGCCTGCGCCAGCGCTGCCCCGGCACAAGCCTCGCGGGTTTGCGCCTCAGCTTCGCGCCAAGGCGCCGCGCGCCCGGCTTGCGCCCCGCGGGTTGCGGCGCAAGGCCTGCTGGCCGCATGCCGGCGCTGGCCCGGATGCGCCAAGGCGCGTCGGGGCGAAGGCGGTGGCCGGCGCGGCCGCCTGCTGCCCGCCTCGCGGCTCCGCCGCGCCTGCGCCGCCCGCGCGTCCGCCCGCGCTCGCTGCTTCCGCCGGGCCGGCTGCGTGCGGCCAGCTCATGCCCGCTTGCCGCGGCCGACGCCGCACGCGCCGCCTGCGCCCATGCGCCACCACCGCACGCACCAAGGCCCGCTCTCCACTGTGCTCAAGGCCTGCGGGCCCTCCGCGGGGTCGCGGGCTCGCGGGTCAGCCCGCCTCGCCACGGCCTCGCGCTCGGGCAGCCTCGCCGCGATCCGGATCACCCGCAATTCCACGAGCCGCTCCCACCTCGTAGCTAGAAAATTCTAGCATCACAACACAACCAAACCAAAGCTCGATACCGCTGAAGGATCGTGTGGGCACATGATGGTGGAAAGAGGAGAGGAGAGGAGGAGGCAAGAGTAGCTCTCCCATTGAGATGAGGCTTGGAGGGTATTTATACCTCCAATAGCTCCTAGGAAGCTCCATGAAGCTCCTAGGAAGGAGCACAAGAAGCTTCCTAGTGATTAGCGGGCCTATACATGATACTTAATCGACACTCCACCTAGATTAAGTGTATTAGTCTAAGTACATTGGGCTTTAATACCCTTACAAGTATTTGAACACAACCAAGTGGAACAAAGTCGACATGCTTCCGACAAGAAGGTGGTGTTCAAAGTATTGACAGAGGACAACGTAAGCAATACATGGACAAGCACTTTCACCCGCCGCCTGCACTACGGTTCTCGAATTCTCATCGCCGTGACTTCCTAACTCGGTGCGAGACCGGCAAGTCCGAAACCCACAAATGAGCCTACAAAACGGGCTCACTCCAAAGTTAGAGAAGAACCATCAGCCTAGTCAGCAGCAAGGTGCCATGGAGGTACTCCTGACTCTCTCACTAAACAACCATGTTCCACATCAAGCTCCTCATGGGAGTAGAAGGCTACTTGCCACGGGGTTGGACTGTGGAGCGAGTCATCACTACATCTCAAGGTCACCACGGACGGCAGCTCCAAGATCCGTGAGTCGAACCTATCGACGGTGGTCACCGCACTCAATGAGAGAGAAACCAGCCGGGTAGGGTAGAAGCCATGCTTACCACCTTCCGTGGATACCGTGAAATCATGAAACTCACTATGCCGAACCTATGCCATGACATCATTATCGAAGCCTGGGTTGGCAATCGCATTCCAACAACTTAGATATTGACTGAATGCAAATGTAGTTACCTTGTCCATAGGGAGGTCGCCGCTTTGTAATGCCCGGGAGAAATACATTCCGCATAAGCACCTCTACTGCCCCGCCTTTTGAACAGCCACCGCCCACTCAGCTCATGTATAGCCGACTCAAGCGAGTGATGCCACTAGGAGGCACGGCCGAGTCTAGGGCAGCTAAAGCCAAAGAAATAGAAGACATGCTCCCTGAGTACATGCAGCAGATGCTGAAGGAGTTCGAAGACATCTTCAAAACACCTACGGACCTACCACCTAGGAGGAGCGTCGACCACCGCATCGACCTCCTACCTGGACATACACCAGTCAATATGCCTCCATGCAGAGCATCAGCAGCAGAAAGCGAGGAAATCAAACGACAAGTGGATGAGTTCCTGGCCAATGGGTTTGTGAGACCCTCCGTCTCACCTTTGCACCTCTTTATCGGTCGCAAACCGTATGGAGCATGCATCGACCATCGAGGGTAACAGAAACAGTAAAAATGTTTACCAAATGCCATGGATTGATTTACATCCTAGATCAACTCCACGGCTCCACTGCTCACAAAGATGACTTAAGGTCGCTTCCATCGATACGTATTCAGGTGACGTAGTACAAAACGCATTCCGTACATCTGCCATGGTCATTTTGAATTTGTTGTCATGCCGCTTGGTCTTACTAACACCCGCCACCTTCCAAGGTTCCGATGCAAGAAGTCCTCCGTCCCCCTGCTAAGAGAGGGACGATTTTTTAGATGATATTCTCATCTACTGAGGATGTAGAAACACACTACAAACTTGTTAGAGAAGTCTTCTCACCACCAACCCCAGCCAAGCGAGCAAGTGCGCCTTCATGCAACCTCGAGTGTGAGTATCTAGGTCATATCATCATGCCCAAGGCATCCACGAGACCCTAGAAAAATCAAGGTCATTGAAGAGTGGCCCTTACCTCAAGACATGTTGCAACCGAGAGGTTTCCTGGCCTCGCAGTGTTTCTATCGCGCTTTATCAAAGATTTCAGTGAAGATAGTTCCCTCACCGATGCCCTCCGCTTAGTCAACCTCCAACTCCCCTCAGCAATTCAAGCTGCCCAAACCCCAAAAAGCGGTCCCCCAGCCTCCCGCCAGCATGCTTCCTACGTAGTACACACCACACGCATTTTGCTATGGGCGCAGTAACACAACATGGCAGGTGATTGCATATGAATCAAAAAACTACAAGGGGCTCAAATTAACTATCCGAGTCACGACAAAGAAATGGCTATAGTTCACGCCTCTCGTGGTAGGAGACACTACCTATTAGGACAACCGCTCATCCGCAATACGATCACCATTCACTTCAAAGATTTCTTCACTCAACCAAATCAACGCAAAAAGGAGGGCCGAGTACCGCTGACTTCAACTTTGATATTAAGTAGTCACGGAGCTTCAACACTGATGCCCTCACCGAGAGCTTGTGCACTTATGTCGCCCCAACTCGACACAATGTGATAGACGGACAACCATTCCCCATGACCCCGCCTACACAACGCATAACGACCGCCCATGATGCCAAGCTAGGTCAACCCCCCTCACCCAACTCTACTCACCAAAGACGCCTCGCATACTCTGAAAGGTAGGCTTGTCATCCCGAACCAACTCCACCATGTAAAAAGCTATTCTCCATGACCTTCGACACACCCATAGCAGCCACCTAGGCATCGATAAAACTTCTACGGCTAGAGTCAAGAACACCTCCATTGGACCTGCCCTGATCAGATTGAGGGGTCCGCCTCATCGGGCCCCGCCATCAGCTAAGCGTTAACACGAAATGGGCCTTCTACAACCGCCCAATTCCGGGGCTTCGGCTCCTTTCCATGGATTTCATCACTCACTTACCTCGCTGTGTCGCCGCGATAGCATCTGGGTCGTGATGGACCGCCTCACAAAAACTGCCGCATTCCCGCCCGCCTACCATCACGCACAAAAGTTAGCCCACCTGTTCGTCAAGGAAATTTTCCGTCTTCACGGAACCTGTCGCACGAGGTAAGCACTTGAATTCATATAAGCACTTCCTCGACCAACAACCAAGCAAACAAATCTAATACGGTATATAGGTGCAAACCAATAACAGAATAGCTCGCACGCCGCGCACAAACACACTCTCCCACAGAACAACACGCAAATTCCTCACACATCGCCTCCTGAGTCATAGCTTTGGCCTCCTCACAACACCTTGCATTGATATCTAGAGGACAAGCTATGATCCGAGCTTGTCTCAATGGAAGGGTCTATATATACTAGACCTGGCATCGATATTCCTAAGATATCCTATTGGCACGTATATGCGAAATATCCTAAGAATACACTATAATATGCAATATGCCAAAGCATATTACTTGAGCTTATCCACTTAGCTATTGTATCCTAAGAATACACTATAATATGCAAGAATATGCCAAAGCATATTACTTGAGCTTATCCACTTAGCTATTGCTAACCATGTTTGATGCTTGCCAATGATGCTTAATTAACACCAAGCACCAGATTAATTAACACTAATCAACGCTAATTAACACTAAGCACTTTAGATTAATTAACACTAATTACTTACAAGATAAGTAATTAGATTAATTAATGCTAATCAAACACTAAACCCAAGTGCGTAGATTAGTATCGCCTGATGACGAGGTAAGAAACTTCATCTCCGATAGAGATGTGAAGTTTACCTCTGGGTTCTGGAGAACCTTCACGGAGACTCTCGGTATGGAGCAGCATATGTCATCTACTTGTCACCCAGAGACTGACTGCCAAACCGAGAAGCAAAACCAAGTACTCGAAGACATGCTTCGCCACTTTACCCATGAGAAACAAGGGAGATGGGAAGACCTCTTACCATTACTCGAGTTTGCCTACAACACATCCAAGCATGCCA